>CM062255.1:24009421-25209421 GCA_031216405.1 Syzygium malaccense
CAACGGCAACACCAACTTCATCCTCTCCTTCGCCACCACCTTTGTCTTCGCTGTCCTCACCCTCGTTCGCTGGCAGCACCAATGGCCATGGCGTGACATCCATGATGTCAAAGTCCCCGACTACTCGACAGCCTCTTCAACACTGAAATAACTGAGATTTGTTGAACAACATGTTCGCAATGGCGGAACTGACGGCCACGTGGCGGAGGTGACGAGGCGGAGCCGACGGTGATGAGCGGAGCCCACGGCCACAAGGCGGAGCCAAAAACCACAAGACGGAAGCGACAGCCACGAGGCAGAGCCGACGACCATGAGGCGGAGGTGACGGCAACGTAGCGGAGCCGACGGCCACGAGGGGACAGGCCGTCCGCTTTTCGCCGGAAGGAGGAAGCAAAGAACACAAGCGAAGATGAAGGAGGAGGGAGAGAAACAATCTGGGAAGAAGAAGAGTTTCAGAAAGTGAGGGAGAGACAATTCATTCAAACTTGAAAAAGAACGAGAGGATGGCAATTAATGCTAGTGCCTTCCCCATGTCTTCTTTGAGCGAGAGTAGGGGTGCAGAGGAGAGAGAGCCTCCCATTAGGGCTTTCTCTTTTTCTGTGTCTCTCCACGTCAGATGCCACGTGCCGATTTTTTAATGGATCTACTCGAGCAAATATACACCACGTGAGCATGTGACGTGGTGATAATAAATCACTGAATATTTTCTCTAGAGAGAAAAAGTTTTATTCACTCTCTATCCTTGGCGCTATACGGAGCAGTAACTGGAGTCAGAGAAGAGATTTGCTCAGCCAGCAAACATGGAAATCCCACTACCTAATATTTTCTCGAATTGAAGGAGCCCACAAATGAGTGTGGAGGGAGTCACAGGCTACGTTTGTCTGTCATGGACTATCTTCATCTGCTGACATACTATAATAAATGTGGAGATTTTTCAGCCAATAAATATAACATATGAAGGGGCCCTCGCCCTTGATTGGGTACAGAAGGGGCAGAGAGGACGAGAGGATGTGTAATTCCTTGAGTGAGACTTCACTAAAAATTATGACGGTGAACGATGAGTGAGTTATTAGACGGAATTGAAGGTAGGGAAATATCAAAAAAGTATTTGAGTACTCAAATAATTATAATCTTCATTGTATCGTTTGTTTTTATAGTAGAAATTGTATCGTTTGTTTGTATAGTAGAATTTCATGCTGCTCTCTTCCGTAGACGTAGGTTTTGATATTCAAACCGAATTATGTGAATTCGGAGTCTAATTTCCTTTCCTTCTTTATGACTATTTTATTGATCTACCTCTTGACTCTTGTCTAGAGATGTTTGAAATGTTCATGTGTAGTTTGGTAAATTTGTAATTATGGTGGGGTGTCTTTAGCATCTTCTGGATACTAGAGTTTGTTTGTTGGATAAAAAGATGTGTTGAATCCTTCGTTATTGGATAAATTATCACATAAGTAAACCAATTCCTATAATTACGTCAACTTTATATTGACCAAATTAAGAACCACCCGCTAATTAAGGCCTAGCCAACGTATTAGATACCCGAAATACTTGCTCGTCGCAGGTTGATGCTGCATTCATTTATCGTCTTTGGTAATTATTCATCCATCGCGTGATGTTTGTACTCGTTTGTGGAATTTGCGGTTCATCTTAATCATTTCATACCCACGGGACTCCAACTTTTCCAAAACCTAATGAATATATTTGGGCCCATTCCACCACTATTTGTGTACCTCTTCCAATTCCATGTGGGGCTATCAACAATTGTGGAGCAGATAACTCGCAAAATCAAAATGCTTAAGGATGCAACTCAACTAATGTCAAAATACTAAATGATTTGATCGATCTAATCGATACTTTTTCTTTGTCACCATCTAATTGACACTTTAAAAGCTCGATTGTGGAATGATATTGCTATTAAGAACCGATTCGACATTTACTCCTTATTCGTGCATGGAAGTCTATGAATCACATGTCTATGTCAGTGTAGCTTCACATCACTCGTCGAGAAAAGAGCCAATCCCAAAATGCGTGAAGGACGAGGTGGACCCTCGGAAGTAAATGAACAAAAGGAGGGGGAATTCCTCGGTCATGCAAGTAATTTGCATTGCATTGCTTGACTTTAACTTGTTCACGCTGTGACCAATGGCCATTTAAGTGTAAGACAGACTCAAAAAAAATAGTCCTAAATATCATTAACGATCTTTGATATAGTAGATATCATTAAATGGCATTGGGCCATTTAAGCCAAGCCCGGTACCGCACTACCCATGCTGCTATCCCTGGCACTCGGGGACCTTAGTACTCATGCTCGAGCCCACGGTGCCCGAGCTCGAGTGCATAGAGGCATGGCCCAAGTCCATGGAGGCTAGGCCCGACACCCGTGCCTAGGTCCTCAACGCCTTGGCTTAGGTCCAATGAGGCAAGGCTCATGTCCATCAAGCTTGAGCATAGCCTGAGCATCAGGGAACCGGGCATAGGTACTGGGGTCCTAGCTCCACCTCCATAGACCCGAGCCCAAACACCTAGAATCTAAGCATGAGCACCAAGGTCCCAGACCTATCCTTGATGGACCAAGGCCCATGCGCCAAGGACCTAGGCACAAGTATTAGGATCTAGGGCCTAGCCGTCATGGGCTGTGGCCTTGCCTCAACAGACGTAGGTTCAGGTATTGGGTACCTAGGCACGCGCACCAAGGTCCGCTTGGCCTCTGTGAATCCAGGCCCAGCCTCAGCCTCTATGTACTAGGTCCCAAGTGATGGGGACTCGAGCACCCATGCCGAGGTCCCAAACTCAGCCCCAATGGCCCTAGGCTCAGGCGCCGGGGAATCAGGCACAAGCACCAAGCTCTCGAGCTGACTTCTATGGACCTGAGACTGGTTCCAAGTCCAAATTTATTGTGGGCAGGTTAGGTCCACAAAGTCTAAGCTCGTGACCCGAGTGCTCGTGCCCAATTGGCCATGTCCAAGTCACTAGCGCATGAATAGTGCATATCTCTTTAGAAAAATGAAAGTAAGTTTTCCTTCCTAACTAATGGCAAATATCTTCCAATGCAATTTTATTTTTAGTCAAACACTAAAAAATAGTCATTTTCCTGAAAAATGACTTTCTAGAAAAGGTTTTCCAGAAATGTCACATCTTCCATGAAACCAATGGAGCCTAATCTTCAAATGTTTGGTATAGATCCAGGTTTCATTTGCGACCCAAAATATTTGCAGACAAACACCTAACTCTTCAGTTCCTTATCTGCCAAAATAATGTCCTTTTATTCTTAAAACTTTAATCTCCTTCTCTAATTTCCTCGGCTGCACAATCCTTTTGTTTCCTGCCAAGAAATACAGATTCTCTTTCCAAACTAGTAAATTTCAGTAAATGTTGGTGAATGTAAAAAAAATGGATAAAAAATGACTGATGACACTTTTTATCCATGTAATTTGTTAGTAACTTATAGAATCCAATTACCAATTTAATTATCATTTACAAGTTAACAATTTTTGTACTAACTTATCAATTTTTATTTACATAATAAACCAGCCCTTCAAACTTACTAACTCTTATATGAAATTATGAATCTAGCTAAAAGTGATTTCCCAACTTTGTCAAATTAATTTGTGAACTAGTTTTGGAATACTAACTCTTATTTGAGTTAGTATTCCAAATTTAATTGATTTACCAATATTTAATTTGATTTTTTAATTTATTAACTAGTTTGTTGAGTTACCAAATTTTATGTCTTAGTTAGCAATCTTTATATTTACTAATGCTTTTTAGAAATTACCAATCTAAATTAGTGTGACTTACAAACTTTTCTCTCTTCAAATTACCGCCTAGTGTTGGGTTTCCAACTTTCATTCGAATTATTTAACGACGTTTATTTGTTTTTTAATTTGTCAATTTTTTTAATCATTTACAAACATTTATTTGCATTTCTGAGGAGCATTTTAGATTTACTAACTTTTAAAGATATTACTATACGTGGCAAAAAAAAGCCAAAGACCCACTTTTTAATTCATATTTAGTGGGCCGAGTTGTATGTAGATTTATTAAAGTTTTAAAAACATGTAGCTATGGATTAAAGTAGAAAAGCCAAATTTTTGTAACAGGTCTGCAACATACTCATTTTCAACCCATACCACTCAAAATTCAGATAACCCATGCTCGAATGTTGCTATGCCTAAGCCCTTCTCCTTCTCTCTCTCTCTCTCTCTCTCTCTCTCTCTCTCTCTCTCTCTCTCTCTCTCTCTCTCTCTCTCTCTCTCTCTCCGTCTTGCATGGAAAATGAGTGTCTCGATGAAGTGCTTATTGCCTTTGCAGCTTTTGATGAGGAGTCAGCGAGCTCCTGAGACGAACCTTCATTGCATTTCCGTTTTGGTGATTGGGACATGAGTCCGTTGAATTTAACTTTTCATAAATATTGTGCCTATTTTGTTATTCTGTCGATAATGAATTCAGTTAAACAACTGAAACGTGTTTGATTGGGATTCTTTGGAATTTCTTTGCATTTCATTAGACATGGTCTTCTAGGAGAAAATATCGGGTGCTACTTGACTACCGCATGAGGCTTTATGCAAATCCACTCACCGGTTGTCGTGTGTGCAGACTCGGACCAATTTATTTTCTTTTTACTTAAGATATAAATGTCACGTGGGATTTACTATGCACAAAGTCATCTGGACCAAAAGACGAAGCTGCTATATAGTACATGGATAGGCCCCGCATTTGACTTCATCAAAAATCGAGAAAAGATTAAATTTCTTGAGAAACTTCAAATAAGGACCTATAGTGGAACCCTTTTCTCGAACGAGATCCTAGAGGTCACTCACATGCCACTTTCCAAAACATCCTCTTCCTCTTCTTCAAATCCCTAAATCCAAACTCCAAAGAAAAATTCATAAAAACGACTCAGCCGGAATTCATTTGTATTTGAATGAGTTTTGATCTCTAGGACTTGGTTTCAGGTCATTTAGATTCATGGATAGGGTTTGTAGACCTTTTCTTCATCCATATAATGGTTTATTATCATGAGTATCTTATACTATAATTGACATCAAAATTGTTATATTGTTCAATTTCCGCAATAGTCTTTTAAGGTACGATGTCTTCATATAATGTCAATGAAAATGCTTGGAGCGGACTGGAACTTCAAAACAAATTATGCAATTGGGCAAACATGTTTCTATGAAGATATCCGAATTGGCGAGAAATGATCACAAGCTCTATAGCTATTACAATGACGTATGACTCTACTTATCTTAGAATTGTTACGTATGTTTCCGGACAACTAAGTAAAAAATTTCTTGTTTCATCTTTAGAAGTGAGATTTTTACGTAACTCTGAGCATCGTCGATCTTCAAAAGGTTTTAAATTATATAACTTATAACAAAATGAATGAAACTAACAAAGCCGGATCCCCTCTACGTCTGGAAAGCACAGTAAATAAAACTAATCGCTAATCACCATGTGACCTTTCATTGTCAAGTCATCTCATTTGGCCATAACTAGTCATGGGACATTGACAAGAATCTGATGAGCCCCGCAAAATATATAGCATCAAATATCTAATCTCGTACTGATAAATCCTCAAACAAGATTGTAATTTATAGTACCGGACTCATAACAATCGTTTATGGCCCGTTATACTTTAACATCGACTCGCCTGCAATGCCAAGAAACAATTGCAAAGCCACTTTGAGGCCTAAACCGCAAAAAACAAGTTTCTGCAACCAACTTCTGAAGGGGAAAATTATCCAAAAAGTTATAAACCTATTGTGAAGATGCCAATTTAATCCTAAACATTTTAATTATGCTGATTTAGTCATAAACCTTTTAACGATTTGCCAATTTAGTCATAAACCTTTCAATTGTACCAATTTAGTTTTAAACATTTTGATAATTTGTCAATTTAATCCTATATCTTTTGACAATTTGCCAATGTAATCCTTTCGGCCAAATATCTAAATAATAGATTTATAACTAAATTGGTAAATCTTTTGAGCTAAATTGACACAATTGAAAGATTTCGGACTAAATTGACAAATCATCAAAAGGTTTATGACTAAATTGACATAATTGAAATGTTTACGACTGAATCAGCCATCGCACAATAAGTTCAAGACTATTTGGGCAATTATCCCACTTTTGGAATGTGGTATTACCAAATTTAAAGATACAGCCAATGAGAAGAGAACCCAATCCACATATGCCCGGCCCTTCTCAATCCCTTATCTTGAAATATTAACCTGAATCTCAACGCAACCAATAGATCAAACTAATTTTTCGTGAAAAAATGAAGTAATATTTCTTAGAAATCAAGAGCTTCTCACATGGCTAACAAGGTCAGATTGCAAGTTGGAATAGCCAACGAACCAAAGGCCCTAAAAAAATAGGCCTCGCCCCCATAACTCATGAGAACCGCGCCCGCTCTATTTCGTGAACAACGATGACAAGGGTGCATCGTGGAAGCACAAGAAATGGTCACGAGAAGCATGTCACGCAATCTTACTACAAACAGCTCTCGCAAACGACAACTCATCACGGATACGATCGCAAACAACATCCCAGGAACGATTTTAATGAATTTTTCTTTTGGAGTTTGGATTTAGGGATTTGAAGAAGAAAGAGAGAGAGAGAGAAGATGGAATCAAAATGTAATTGTGGATTGTGGAAAGGAAAAAGAAATTTGAAATGTTTTCATGATTGTTTTATGAAGCTAAATGTGAGATCCATTCGTGTAGTGTGCGGCAGCTTCTTCTTTTGGTTCAACCAGTTTTGTGCAAAGTGGATCCTACTTAACATTTACATCTCAAATGTTAAAAAAAAAAATGAGTAGGCCTACGTCTGCACACATGGCAACTGATGAGTGGATTTGCTTAAATCGCTTGTGGCACTCAAGAAATACCCAATATTTTTTCATCTAATGGTATTGATGTAACCTTGGCATTACGGACCAACTTTTTTTTTTCTTGCTGAAGGCTTTGAACTTATAATTCATTTTGGGGCTAATTCTTCTGTATTTTCCAGTTTTAAGATGGATTCCATTGAGAAAATTTTTGAGCAAATTTGTATTGTATTCAGATTATTTTGTTAATTTATTTCCACCCAGTATTGTTATTATCTGTGACTCATACTTAATCACCGTCTATCTTCTTTAATTAGTGCTCATCACAACACATACATAATTGTCTAATTTTTTTGTGACAAATGATTAAGGTACAGTCATTAATCTAGTCTGAGATTAACAGCATGTTATGGATCACAAAAAATAAATAACAAATAATTATAAATTATTGTGGGGCTCACTCTTTCGAGAATTTGTAACTCACGACATCCTTTATTCTTACAGTGACCCAAAAATTGTTATACTAGCAAAGCCCTTTTTTATAAGCTTTTCACCTTTTAAATTTTCTTACCAATTTTTTATTTATTTACTAACATCATTTTATTTTGTTAATTCTATTTTTTAATTTGATATAAAATTCTCTCCAAATAGCCTACTCACGTGAAAAGCTGAGAGAGAGCATTAAATGAGTGAGTACAAATTTTAAGAGATTGTATTAAATATGAATGTATTTTAGTAGTATGAATTTCGTTGAATATGAATTTGATTCGGATCGAATATAATTATGTTTCATAAAATTGGATTAATAAAAGTAAAATGGATTAATTTGAATCGAATCTATTTTCGACCAACTCAAACCAAACTCAACTCGCCCATTTATCAGATCTATTCACCACCACACCAACACTCCAATCACTCAGTAACCATCAACCCTTCTTCAATGCCGATTGTCGGCTCCACTGCTCCCACCTGCATTGTCTCCCCATCACGGCCACCAGAATCATCAAGAGCTAAAGTTTTCCTTTACGCTCCACTCTGGGCATTGCGATTCGAAAGCTCTTGGATTTGACATGTTACAAAGAAGCTAAACAGTTAATAGACTCTGTTTCCCTTAGGCCTGAACCAAAGTAAAAGTAAGACAATGATGGTGTCACTGTTACATAGAACCACCATACGGCGGTCAAACTAATTGAAAGAGAAAACACCTTGGATAAATGGGATGAAATTGCAAAAGAGAGCATGTCCCTTCCCAGAAAAGTCCAAAAAGTTCCATAAAACAAAAAACAAAAAAGTTCACGTAATGTAGCACTTGCTACAATTATAACATAGAACAATCAAAGAGCCGATGTATTTCGAGCCATGTGTACTTATCCATATCTTCAGCAGAATAAGCCCAGTACTGCAAGAAAAATAATCACATTACACAATCGTCAGTGCAGTTTAGTCAATCTTCACAGTAACCTCAAAACAAATGAGGAAGTCAATGCTCAGAGAAAGTATAACAAATGCAACGAATACAACAGTACATCCCTTCTCAATCCCGTACAGCGTTTGGTAAACTTTATAATAGAAGGACGGGTAAAAATCAAAGCTCAAATTGCTACCAGTTTCTTTCTACTTATTCTTCTTAAGCAGTTTGCAGGTAGCTGGTGCCTTTAAATCAACTCCTCCTGTTAAATCAGGAAACTCTTAATTTTAATCTAATCAAACTTTTGGAGCTAAAGAACTATATAAAAGTATGAAGCTCATCTCTGTTTCTGAAACTTTTTCTTCCCCCTCATTCACTCTCCTAATTCTGTCCGGTTCTAGCCCTTTAAAATCTTTGGGGTTTTCATTGAGAGAGAATGGACGGGCGTGTCTGGTTAGTTGAGTTAGTTGAGTCGTCTCAATGAACCAACAGAACTGTTCCAGGAAAACTGCCCACATTCATTCTAACTCTAAAACAACAAATTCCTAAGTGATTTATCACCGCAAAACTCTTTCAGTTTCATCCTGATTTTCTTCCTCTCACTCATGCACACATATTGCTTCCTTCTATGCTCTCCACCCTAATGGAAAGAAAGAAAGGAAGGGTTATCTAATTTGAACCACTCAGACTTCCAGCACTTTTGTCACCGCAAAACTCTTTCAGTTTCATCCTGATTTTCTTCCTCTCACTCATGCACACACATTGCTTCCTTCTATGCTCTCCACCCTAACGGAAAGAAAGAAAGGAAGGGTTATCTAATTTGAAGCACTCAGACTTCCAGCACTTTTATTCTCTCTCTCCACTTTCCATGTAGATTTATGCTCTTGGGGATCACCTTTATAGCAATCAAGAAGCCATGGACATTAAGGTCGCTCTCCCATGTAATTGTCGCTAACTCAAGTATGTCACATCCTCTCCCTGATTCATTGGACTGCTTTCATTATAACTCCAATCTTATTTGCTATGTTTTGCAGCGGGTTGTCATCTCTCTACTTCTCGGGTGATTTTTAAGAATCGACTACTTTCACATTATGTAGTCAGTATGTTGCAAATGGCCCATAGACATGATTCCATTACCTTTATACACAATTCAACTGTTTGTGTGCTGACAAAATAAAAATGTTTGTGCACTTGCCTCCTCCTCCGACAGGAGAGAACTCTACTTCTTTTGTTGAGTGACTTATTATGACTATGCCATGATGTACCCGTTACATATGGCACAATCAACCGTACTTTTCCTTACATCATATGTCATAAAACGACACTGATCGAATAAATAAAGCAAAAAGTCTTCAGACTTTTAAAATCTTATTGCCTTTGGAAATTTAGTTCTCAAAATGATAATGATTTAATACTTCTCGATTCAGATGCAACTATCATTTTGTGGTCTCCTTCCCTCCCCCCCTCCCTCCCTCCCTCCCTCTCACTCTCCCCCATGGTCATTGTAGAGCTTCTTTTCTCACCTTGGGGACTAATTCCCCAAATTTTTTAGATCCTAACAAAAAACTCAGTTACCTGATTATATTTCCTCAGTCAACACCATATTTCGACCCAATTAGCACAACACCAATAGTTTTCCCACCCACACATCCTTGAACCCCGCAGCAAACAAGCCAAAGTCAGTGGAAGGAGAGAAAATTGGAACATCCCACAACTAGAGATTGCAAACAACCTTGTCACCTTCAGGTAGCTTCATACTTAGGGAGTCAATGTGCTAGATTACTGTCAGTGATATTGCCTATGGGTGTAACCCCAGCTAATTGCTTCTTCGGCTTAATTTCTGTTGATGCTCTAATGGTTCCCACTTTCATATTCATTGCCATGATTGTGGTTGTGGGGAATTTTCAGGATCAAGTGACAGGTCCAAAGTTTCTCAGTTAAGGGTCTGGATAAGAAAACTCAATCCAGACACGTTTTGGTCTGAAATGAAGATTCTTACTGTTAAAGCGGCAAGAATGGTAGCAACTTTGGGTTTTAGCCACTTGAAATTGATAGATGCTCCTTACCAAAAAAAAAAAAATTTGATAGATGCCCAAAAAAGTGCAGGTTTCTTTGCCTTGCATGGAGACATGGAACATTACTGCTGCACTTAAAGACTCTGGGCCCGACAAGAAAACTTGGTTGTTTCGTGGCATTTATGGGCCACCAAGACATACATTTACCAGATAATTTTGTAGAGAGATCAATAATGAGGTGAAAGTGTTTGGAAGAGACTCTGTGATAATAACATATATCTAATTCTTGTTATGGAGTAATGGAATGAAAGGACGTTGAGAGGAAAGTAGCTCAACTGAGAGGTCTATAGGGATTTTGTCTTTGATATGGGACTTCTCAACTAAGGACTTTGCAGGGAATTCATTTACATGGAGTAACATGGGAGAGGAAAGCTAAAATCAGAGAACGGTTATCTTGTACATTTTCAATTATGTCCGTAAGACCATTTATATATATATGAATGTGCTTGCTCAGTTTGAAATAAAGACCTGATTTAGATAATTAAGCTAATAGTTCTACCATTAGTCATGACTGTAATTGCAAAAGGCACTGCATCATATCATTTGTGATCACATTACTCATATGATTGAATATACACTGCTTGGCAAACATGAATTGCAACTAAAATATTAAACTTCAATGCATTGTTCATATGAAAGCTTCCTTAAAGAATTACCTGGAAGCATTGCTCAGTTATCCATTCACAATACAATTCCTCACAGTTCCTCCTCCTGTTTTCCATCAATTGCAAGGAGCTTACTTAATTCACCACTTTCATATGCTTCGACTGTATCGGCTACGATGATCAACAATAAGCTCAAATTCTTTGTTAGACCTTATATCAACAAAAAGCAATTTAGGAGGAACATAATCAGTTTACTATCAGAACCTCCAATGTGCTGGCCATTTATAAACACCTGGGGTACAGTATGCCTCCCTATTCTTTGACTTGAGGCATCCTGAAATTTCCATCCATCATCTGTGGACATAAAGGAGCTCCTATCAATTACTCACAATATATATTTTGACATATTCAACCACATTTCAGATACCCCACTGCAGCATAAAGCATGATCTACAACTTTTCTGCGAAGAAAAGTTTTGGAGGAATGCAAGGTTGGACAAACCTACAATTATTTCATTTCAGTCGTAAAAGGCTTTACATCAGACATACATCAATCCCTTTTTTCTTTTCTTTTAAAGAGCTTCACTTCAATCCTTGTTTTAGTGACAAGAGGCCACTACTCAGTTGTCCTACCAACACTGAAGAAATCACCAACGAACTAGCAATTTGCAGACAAACCTCTCTCATCAAGCTCAACAACATATGGTATCTGGTTTAATTCCTTGAATACGGCCTTTGCCCTCCTGCAGTGCCTGCATATATCCATGAAAGGTGTTACAAATCCATGTTTGTCTACTATGTCCTTTTGCTGCATTAAACATGCAAAGAAGATGACAATCCAGCAAAAGCATCGAACTAAACCCAGACAGTTGGATGAATAAGCAAGCAGTTACTTGAATCTATCATATGATAACAATTAAACTATGACATCTGGAGTTTCTCCCAAGAGGTCATTACATCTACCAAAATACACTGGATTCAATGGGAGGCTGCATGTCACGAATGGAAAAGAGACATCCCATGATTTGTCCAACTTTCTCTTAATTTTATAAAAAAGAAAATATATTCTGGTTTATGGTTCATATCATCTATACGACCGAAATAGAAGAATTTACAGATTGATTGGATTTGTCAATCTCTCTATAAATACATAACAAGGGATGGCAGGCACGAAAGACAACTTTCATGTGAGCGCAGCCATTACAACTACAGGTAGAAGAAAAAGAAACAAGAACAAAAAATGCAGTTACAGATGTTAATCTTATTTCCCTGAACTAGTGTTGCCCAAAGCAATTCACAAGTTCGAAATTTCAGAGTAATTGCAAAATAACCACATGAACCTTCTTTAAACAAGAAAGGCCATAAATTACCTCTAGCATGTTCTTTTCCCTAGGCCCCAGATTTAAAAAGCAGAGGTGTTTAATCCGTAAGACTACATTAGGTAATTAGCCGTTCTTTATACCACTCTCCAGTAGAACATGCCAAATTAGACGTGACAGAAGTTAGAACAGGATAATGTAACAGGAGATGACACCCTGTTGTTCGAAAGTTTAAGCACTGCCGGCTCAACCACATTTACCATCTCAGCGTCATTATTTGAACCCAAACAGCAGAGGCATTTTTCATACATGTCTCACCCTGGTTAGTGCTTGCCTACATGGATAACCTCCATATAAACCAGAATGGAACGGGAAAGGATTCAGTAACCGATGAAGAGACGAACCCTCTAATCTCGAAGTAGAAGAATTTAACAGAGTTAATTCGGGTAGAATGAATCGGTTCCAGGACGGAGAACATGCATTCGCAGGAATCGAAGTGAAAAACACGAAGAGCGAAGCTCCCGACAAACACAAAAACAATGGCAGTCGCTGTTCCTCTGGACGCGTTGGAATGCAAACACTACAAACGAGGAAACACAGTAAAGTCCAAGCGAGAGAGAGAGAGAGAGAGAGAGAGAGAGAGAGAGAGAGAGAGAGAGGCAGGGGGAGAGAGATTGTACGGGCAATAGGACTTGGAGAAGATCCAGGACAGATCCTGTGTCGCGCAATATTAACACAATCCCTATTTTCATGAACCGTACAATCCGTCCGTCCATCTAACTCAGGCCCTCGAATGAGTCGGGCAACAAATTCAGGTTTGAACTGCCCTCTACCAATCCATTTTTTTTAGAGTCTTCTCCTTGAGTCTCCTTCCTTATCATCCAATCTGTTTCAATCGGCTGATGGTGTTGGAGCACGACCCTCACATCATCCTCCTGTTGCTCGCATATTAAACTGAATCCACACTTTCTTAAGCTTCCTTTCGATAGTCTGAGGCAAATTTGGAATAGGCTCTCTTCGTTTCGCAAATGCTTCTCTACTTCAAACAGCTGACGGCGTGGGAAATATTTAAGCCACACATTATCGGATTCCAATGAATACAGGGCTGCCGATTGCCAAACCACCCTTTGACCATTAACAAATATTTGGATCTCGCATCCCACATCGACCACTTTTCCTTCCTCCAGGCCAATAACAATACAGAGTGCTAGTCCTAAAAACATGTCATACAAGTCTTGGGGAACCATGAAAGATATGGAATCCTCTTTACAGTAGAGAAACCACTCTGGCATTTCTCCTCCAATTAGGCGAACGTCGACACTCCTCATCTTCGGGAGTCCCTGTCATACAGATGGTACGCATATCAAGTGTTCAAGTGCGAGAGAGAGAGAGAGAGAGAGAGAGAGAGAGAGAGAGAGTCTGACCTCGAGTAATGGCACATCACCCATCTTGACCCCTCTGCGGAATAATTCACAACATGAAGACAAGTCAACTTCAAGGCGGTCGGAGGAGAGACTCGACAAATTTGGGAGTTTCTGCAGAGATTTGCAACCATTTGCTCTTAGAGTACGCATATTTGATGGAAGATGAGGAATCTCTTGTAGTTGCTTGCATTGCTCCACATCCAACCATTCCAAATTATCGTATTTGTTGATGCATGTTGGTAGATGAGTAAACTTGTTTTCCGAAAGACATAGGATTTTCAATTTGGGAAAACTCTCAAGAAAGTCTACTTCCGATAGATTGCAGCCATTAAGGTCTAACCTGTATAAATTTGGGAATCTTAAATGGTCATCGGGGTTAGTTGAATCCTCCAAGTTCTTTGGAAACATGACTAAATTCAAGCATCCTTGAAAACTCAGAACCTCGAGATTGTGCAACTTATAAATGCTCGATGGAAGCCTTGCAAGGTTGTCGCACCATTCTAAACACATATGTTTCAAAGAGACAAGATTTTCAATTGATACAGGTAGCTCTTTAATAGCCGTCCTTTTCATATCAATATATTCTAGATGTTCCATCTTCCCGAGAGTATCAGGGAACTTCTCAAGTTTAGAGCAATCAGAGAGCTTAAGGGCTCGAAGAGATTTTGTCTTGAGTTTGTTGGGAAAGATACTAAGATTTGAGCACAATCTTAGTGACAAAAACCTTAACTTGTCAAGGTATCCGACAGATTGGTGAACCTCCACCAAACTAATGCAGTCATCAAGAATCAAGCTCTCTAGATTTGGAACCATTGAAAGGTCAGGAACACTGGCAAGGGACTCGCATCGCCAGAAATTTATGGACTTCAACCTTCTAAAATTCTGCAAAACATAACAGCGCAATCATTAAGTTCTGCAAATACTTATAGCTATAAAAGGGAAAGCTAATCATCCCAAGGGCTTACCATAAACTTGCCTCCCAACTGTTTGATAGGACTTCTCTGGACATCAATTGCAACAAGTTTCTTTGGACCAGGGCCAAATTCTAGATCCGGCGCATTGGCCCATTTAAGCCATCTTAGCTCATTAGGGAGACGTACAGGACCTTGCGAAGAGATATGCACTTCAGGCAAAATGAGCATTCTCAACCCTTTCATGTTTGTGAAAGCATGAGGACTAATAGTTATCTTTTCTGGTTCGGGCAAGTCCAATACTATGGCCTTTACTGTATTCATTCCCTATCCATAACAGAGCAAATTCAATGGTCACAGAAAATTTCCGTTGAGAATTACATTGACTGTTCAAATTAGAGTAATATAAAAACTAAGATGTAACAACATTGACATAAAACAACTTTTACCATATCTTCACATAGAATGTCTAGAACATCTTCAAAAGTCCATAATCTACTGCGTTTCCCAGGATCATCGGGACATTCCTGATTAACAATATCATCAGGACATTATCGGAGTCAAGTTCGTCCATGCTCAGATCTTGTCAATGACTCTTACAATGAGCAAGTTTGGCTGCGGAACTTGTCCGAGTTTATCATGGTTTGAGTTGCCTTGAATATGCACGCAAGGTGTTCGATCAAGTTTGGCCCTCTGCTCCGGCGTCCGTTGCTACTCCAATGCTCGCCGCAACGACAGACACGTTGTTCAACGAATCTCAGTTATTTTAGCGTTGAAGAGGTTGTCGAGTAGTCGGGGACTTTGACATCATGAATGTCACGCCATGGTCGTTGTTGCTACCAGCGAACGAGAGTGAGGACAATGAAGACAAAGGTGGTGGCGAAGGAGAGGACGAAGTTGGTGTTGCTGTTGAGCATGCGAAATGGAGCCTTGTAGCAGGCGTTTGCTTTTTTTTTTTTTTTTTTGGTCAGGCATTCATTTTATTGAGTTGTTGAGTTTTGTTGAAGAGGTTTTGCTTCTATTTATGGTTTGGAGCACTAGAATTTATCATTAGTTTTCCTTATTTTTTCCTTAATCTATACCTTGTACAATTTGACTAAGATTTCAATTTTGCAACTATATTTCTGGCACTAAATTGTTCTTCCTTTCATATTTTGTTGAAGAGGGCCAATCACAATGCCCTCTTCTCTGTCTCTAGCTTGCCCAAGCCAAGCGCATCGAGCTCAAATTTTCAAACTTTCGGACCAGATGTGGTTCTCAAGAAGTTGGGCACTTCGTTTTCCTTCCTCTTTTGCCGTCTCGAGTGAAAAGTTCCGCGTTTTGCGTGTTCCTAACACATGATGGTGTGCATGCTCGGTCGGTGTTAGTATTCCTAAACGAAAGGCTCTTACCTTTCGGTGGAAGCCAATGGGAGCTTTTTGAAATCCATAACTGCAATGGAGATGTTTCATGGGGGAAATGAAGGAGACGCTTTAAAGATATGGTGGGTGGGTTGTTTGGCTTCTCCCTTGGAAACTTGAAATGACAATGGTGGAAGACCGCAGTCATGTGATAGAAGATGGTGAAGCATATATGTGGAATTTTTCCCTGCCATTTTGTTGATTAAATTTCGAGTTCATCGCTTGGTCTTCTTCAGCCAACACTGACTGCTTTCGGGGAGATTTTAGGGGAGCTTTATCGTGGATTATACCTCTGAAGGTTTTTGGAGAAGTAAATTTTTTGTCAGGTAGAGATTAATAGGTTTGTTTAGCCAATCCTATATAGCTTGGAATGGAGTGAAAACAGGCATTCTTTGGTGAAGAGAAAACTCAACAACTCATCAGTTCTAATCATATCTAGTACAAACCCGTGAATAGAAGCAAAACCTCTTCAACAAAACTCAACAACTCAACAAAAGGAATGTTTGACCAAACAAAAAAAAAACAAAAGCAAACGCCTGCTACAAGGCTCCATTTCGCATGCTCAACGGCAACACCAACTTCATCCTCTCCTTCGCCACCACCTTTGTCTTCGCTGTCCTCACCCTCGTTCGCTGGCAACACCAATGGCCATGCCGTGACATCCATGATGTCAAAGTCCCCGACTACTCGACAGCATCTTCAACGCTGAAATAACTGAGATTTGTTGAACAACATGTTGGCAATGGCGGAACTGACGGCCACGTGGCGGAGGTGACGAGGCGGAGCCGACGGTGATGAGCGGAGCCCACGGCCACAAGGTGGAGCCAAAAACCACAAGACGGAAGCGACAGCCACGAGGCAGAGCCAACGACCATGAGGCGGAGGTGACGGCAATGTAGCGGAGCCGACGGCCACGAGGGGACAGGCCGTCCGCTTTTCGCCGGAAGGAGGAAGCAAAGAACACAAGCGAAGACGAAGGAGGAGGGAGAGAAACAATCTGGGAAGGAGAAGAGTTTCAGAAAGTGAGGGAGAGACATTTCATTCAAACTTGAAAAAGAACGAGAGGATGGCAATTAATGCTCGTGCCTGCCCCATGTCTTCTTTGAGCGGGAGTAGGGGTGCAGAGGAGAGAGAGCCTCCCATTAGGGCTTTCTCTTTCTTTGTGTCTCTCCACGTCAGATGTCACGTGCCGATTTTTTAATGGATCTACTCGAGCAAATATACACCACGTGGGCATGTGACGTGGTGATAATAAATCAGTGAATATTTTCTCCAGAGAGAAAATGTTTTATTCACTCTCTATCCTTGGCGCTATACGGAGCAGTAACTGGAGTCAGAGGAGATTTGCTCAGCCAGCAAACATGGAAATCCCACTGCCTAATATTTTCTCGAATTGAAGGAGCCCACAAATGAGTGTGGAGGGAGTCACAGGCTACGTTTGTCTGTCATGGACTATCTTCATCTGCTGACATACTATAATAAATGTGGAGATTTTTCAGACAATAAATATAACATATGAAGGGGCCCTCGCCCTTGATTGGGTACAGAAGGGGCAGAGAGGACGAGAGGATGTGTAATTCCTTGAGTGAGACTTCACTAAAAATTATGACGGTGAACGATGAGTGAGTTATTAGACGGAATTGAAGGTCGGGAAATATCAAAAAAGTATTTGAGTACTCAAATAATTATAATCTTCATTGTATCGTTTGTTTCTATAGTAGAAATTGTATCGTTTATTTGTATAGTAGAATTTTATGTTGCTCTCTTCCGTAGACGTAGGTTTTGATATTCAAACCGAATTATGTGAATTCGGAGTCTAATTTCCTTTCCTTCTTTATGACTATTTTATTGATCTACCTCTTGACTCTTGTCTAGAGATGTTTGAAATGTTCATGTGTAGTTTGGTAAATTTGTAATTATGGTGGGGTGTCTTTAGCATCTTCTGGATACTAGAGTTTGTTTGTTGGATAAAAAGATGTGTTGAATCCTTCGTTATTGGATAAATTATCACCTAAGTAAACCAATTCCTATAATTACGGCAACTTTATATTGACCAAATTAAGAACCACCCGCTAATTAAGGCCTAGCCAACGTATTAGATACCCGAAATACTTGCTCGTCGCAGGTCGATGCTGCATTCATTTATCGTCTTTGGTAATTATTCATCCATCGCGTGATGTTTGTACTCGTTTGTGGAATTTGCGGTTCATCTTAATCATTTCCTACCCACGGGACTCCAACTTTTCCAAAACCTAATGAATATATTTGGGCCCATTCCACCACTATTTGTGTACCTCTTCCAATTCCATGTGGGGCTATCAACAATTGCGGAGCAGATAACTCGCAAAATCAAAATGCTTAAGGATGCAACTCAACTAATGTCAAAATACTAAATGATTTGATCGATCTAATCGATACTTTTTCTTTGTCACCATCTAATCGACACTTTAAAAGCTCGATTGTGGAATGATATTGCTATTAAGAACCGATTCGACATTTACTCCTTATTCGTGCATGGAAGTCTATGAATCACATGTCTATGTCAGTGTAGCTTCACATCACTCGTCGAGAAAAGAGCCAACCCCAAAATGCGTGAAGGACGAGGTGGACCCTCGGAAGTAAATGAACAAAAGGAGGGGGAATTCCTCGGTCATGCAAGTAATTTGCATTGCATTGCTTGACTTTAACTTGTTCACGATGTGACCAATGGCCATTTAAGTGTTAGACAGACTCAAAAAAAATAGTCCTAAATATCATTAACGATCTTTGATATAGTAGATATCATTAAATGGCATTGGGCCATTTAAGCCAAGCCCGGTACCGCACTACCCATGCTGCTATCCCTGGCACTCGGGGACCTTAGTACTCATGCTCGAGCCCGCGGTGCCCGAGCTCGAGTGCATAGAGGCATGGCCCAAGTCCATGGAGGCTAGGCCCGACACCCGTGCCTAGGTCCTCAGCGCCTTGGCTTAGGTCCAATGAGGCAAGGCTCATGTCCATCAAGCTTGAGCATACAACACTCTCAAGGTCTTGAGCCCGGCCTCTATGGACCCTAGCCTGAGCATCAGGGAACCGGGCATAGGTACTGGGGTCCTAGCTCCACCTCCATAGACCCGAGCCCAAACACCTAGAATCTAAGCATGAGCACCAAGGTCCCAGACCTATCCTTGATGGACCAAGGCCCATGCGCCCAAGGACCTAGGCACAAGTGTTAGGATCTAGGGCCTAGCCGTCATGGGCTGTGGCCTTGCCTCAACAGATGTAGGTTCAGGTATTGGGTACCTAGGCACGCGCACCAAGGTCCGCTTGGCCTCTGTGAATCCAGGCCCAGCCTCAGCCTCTATGTACCAGGTCCCAAGTGATGGGGACTCGAGCACCCATGCCGAGGTCCCAAACTCAGCCCCAATGGCCCTAGGCTCAGGCGCCGGGGAATCAGGCACAAGCACCAAGCTCTCGAGCTGACTTCTATGGACCTGAGACTGGTTCCAAGTCCAAATTTATTGTGGGCAGGTTAGGTCCACAAAGTCTAAGCTCGTGACCCAAGTGCCCTTGCCCAATTGGCCATGTCCAAGTCACTAGCGCATGAATAGTGCATATCTCTTTAGAAAAATGAAAGTAAGTTTTCCTTACTAACTAATGGCAAATATCTTCCAATGCAATTTTATTTTTAGTCAAACACTAAAAAATAGTCATTTTCCTGAAAAATAACTTTCTAGAAAAGGTTTTCCAGAAATGTCACATCTTCCATGAAACCAATGGAGCCTAATCTTCAAATGTTTGGTATAGATCCAGGTTTCATTTGCGACCCAAAATATTTGCAGACAAACACCTAACTCTTCAGTTCCTTATCTGCCAAAATAATGTCCTTTTATTCTTAAAACTTTAATCTCCTTCTCTAATTTCCTCGGCTGCACAATCCTTTTGTTTCCTGCCAAGAAATACAGATTCTCTTTCCAAACTAGTAAATTTCAGTAAATGTTGGTGAATGTAAAAAAAATGGATAAAAAATGACTGATGACACTTTTTATCCATGTAATTTGTTAGTAACTTATAGAATCCAATTACCAATTTAATTATCATTTACAAGTTAACAATTTTTGTACTAACTTATCAATTTTTATTTACATAATAAACCAGCCCTTCAAACTTACTAACTCTTATATGAAATTATGAATCTAGCTAAAAGTGATTTCCCAACTTTGTCAAATTAATTTGTGAACTAGTTTTGGAATACTAACTCTTATTTGAGTTAGTATTCCAAATTTAATTGATTTACCAATATTTAATTTGATTTTTTAATTTATTAACTAGTTTGTTGAGTTACCAAATTTTATGTCTTAGTTAGCAATCTTTATATTTACTAATGCTTTTTAGAAATTACCAATCTAAATTAGTGTGACTTACAAACTTTTCTCTCTTCAAATTACCGCCTAGTGTTGGGTTTCCAACTCTCATTCGAATTATTTAACGACGTTTATTTGTTTTTTAATTTGCCAATTTTTTTAATCATTTACAAACATTTATTTGCATTTCTGAGGAGCATTTTAGATTTACTAACTTTTAAAGATATTACCATATGCGGCAAAAAAAGCCAAAGACCCACTTTTTAATTCATATTTAGTGGGCCAAGCTGTATGTAGATTTATTAAAGTTTTAAAAACATGTAGCTATGAATTAAAGTAGAAAAGCCTAATTTTTGTAACAGGTTCTGCAACATACTCATTTTCAACCCATACAACTCAAAATTCAGATAACCCATGCTCGAATGTTGCTATGCCTAAGCAGTTCTAATGAACCCTCCTTCTCCTTCTCTCTCTCTCTCTCTCCCCTTCTTGCATAGAAAATGAGTGTCTCGATGAAGTGCTCATTGCCTTTGCAGCTTTTGACGAGGAGTTAGCGAGCTTGTGAGATGAACCTTCATTGCATTTCCGTTTCGGTGATTGGGACATGAGTCCGTTGAATTTAACTTTTCATAAATATTGTGCCTATTTTGTTATTCTGTTGATAATAAATTCAGTTAAACAACTGAGACGCGTTTGATTAGGATTCTTTGGAATTTCTTTGCATTTCATTAGACATGGTCTTCTAGGAGAAAATATCGGGTGCTACTTGAGTGCCGCCTGAGGCTTTACGCAAATTCACTCACCGGTTGCCGTGTGTGCAAATTCGGACCAATTTATTTTCTTTTTATTTAAGATGTAAATGTCATGTGGGATTTACTATGCACAAAGTCATCTGGACCAAAAGACGAAGCTGCTACGCATTTGACTTCATCAAAAATCAAGAAAAGATTAAATTTCTTGAGAAACTTCAAATAAGGACCTATAGCGAAACCCTTTTCTCGAACGAGATCCTAGAGGGCACTCACATGCCACTTTCCAAAACATCCTCTTCCTCTTCTTCAAATCCCTAAATCCAAACTCCAAAGAAAAATTCATAAAAACGACTCAGCCGGAATTCATTTGTATGTGAATGAGTTTTGATCTCTAGGACTTGGTTTCAGGTCATTTAGATTCATGGATGGGGTTTGTAGACCTTTTCATCATCCATATAATAGTTTAATTATCATGAGTATCTTATACTATAATTGACATCAAAATTGTTATATTGTTCAATTTCCGCAATAGTCTTTTAAGGTAGGATGTCTTCATATAATGTCAATGAAAATGCTTGGAGCGGACTGGAACTTCAAAACAAATTATGCAATTGGGCAAACATGTTTCTATGAAGATATCCGAATTGGCGAGAAACAAACACAAGCTCTATAGGTATTACAATGACGTATGACTCTACTTATATTAGAATTGTTACGTATGTTTCCGGACAACTAAGTAAAAAATTTCGTGTTTCATCTTTAGAAGTGCGATTTTTACGTAACTCTGGGCATCGTCAATCTTCGAAAGATTTTAAATTATATAACTTATAACAAAATGAATGAAACTAACAAAGCCGGATCCCCTCGACGTCTGGAAAGCGCAATGAATAAAACTAATCGCTAATCACCATGTGACCCTTCATTGTCAAGTCATCTCATTTGGCCATAACTAGTCATGGGACATTGACAAGAATCTGATGAGCCCCGCAAAATAAATAGTATCACATATCTAATCTCATACTGATAAATCGTCAAACAAGATTGTAATTTATAGTACCAGACTCATAACAATCGTTTATGGCCCGTTATACTTTAACATCGAGTCGTCTGCAATGCAAAGAAACAATTTGCAAAGCCACTTTGAGGCCTAAACTGCAAAAACCAAGTTTCTGCAACCAACTTCTGAAGGGGAAAATTGTCCAAAAAGTTATAAACCTATTGTGCAGGGGCCAATTTAATCCTAAACATTTCAATTATGCCAATTTAGTCCTAAACCTTTTAACGATTTGCAAATTTAGTGATAAACCTTTCAATTGTACCAATTTAGTTTTAAACATTTTGATAATTTGTCAATTTAATCCTATATCTTTTGACAATTTGCCTATGTAATCCTGTTGGCCAAATATCTAAATAATATATTTTTGACTAAATTGGTAAATCTTCAAAAGGTTTGAGCTAAATTGACACAATTGAAAGATTTCGGACTAAATTGACAAATTATCAAAAGGTTTAAAACTAAATTGACAGAATTGAAATGTTTACAACTAAATCGGCCATCGCACGATAAATTTAAGACTTTTTGGGCAATTATCCCACTTATGGAATGTCGTATTACCAAATCTAAAGAAACAGCCAATGAGAAGAGAACCCAATCCACATATGCCCGGCCCTTCTCCGTCCCTCATCTTGAAATATTAACCTGAATCTCAACGCAATCAATAAATCAAACTAATTTTTCATGAAAAAATGAAGTAATGTTTCTTAGAAATCAAGAGCTTCTCACATGGCTAACAAGGTCAGATTGCAAGTTGGAATAGCCAGCGAACCAAAGGCCCTAAAAAAGGAGGCCTCACCCATAACTCACGAGAATCGGCCCCGCTCTATTTCGTGAACAATGATGACAAGGGTGCATCGTGGAAGCACAAGAAATGGTCACGAGAAGCATGTCACGCAATCTTACTACAAATAGCTCTCGGAAACGACAACCCATCACGGATACGATCGCAAACAACATCCCAAGAACGATTTTAATGAATTTTACGATTTTAATGAATTTTTCTTTTGGAGTTTGGATTTAGGGATTTGAAGAAGAAAGAGAGAGAGAGAGAGAGAGAGAGAGAGAGAGAGAGAGAGAGAAGATGAAATCAAAATGTAATTGTGGGTCGTGGAAAGGAAAAAGAATTTTGAAATGTTTTCATGATTGTTTTATGAAGCTAGATGTGAGGCCCATTCGTGTAGTCTGTGGCAGCTTCTTCGTTCGGTTCAACCAGTTTTGTGCAAAGTGGATCCTCCTTAGCATTTACATCTCAAATGTTAACAAAAAAAAATGAGTAGGCCTACGTCTGCATACATGGCAACTGATGAGTGGATTTGCATAAATCCCTTGTGGCACTCAAGAAATACCCAATATTTTTTCATCTAATGGTATTGATGTAACCTTGGCATTACGGACCAACTTTATTTTTCTTGCCCAAGGCTTTGAACTTATAATTCATTTTGGGGCTAATTCTTCTGTATTTTCCAGTTTTAAGATGGATTCCACTGAGAAAATTATTGAGCAAATTTGTACAGTATTCAGATTATTTTGTTAATTTATTTCCGCCCAGTATTATTATTATCTGTGACTCATACTTAATCACCGTCTATCTTATTTAATTAGTGCTCATCACAACACATACATAATTATCTAATTTTTTTGTGACAAATGATTAAGGTACAGTCATTAATCTAGTCTGAGAATAACAGCATGTTATGGATCACAAAAAATAAATAATGTATAATTATAAATTATTGTGAAGCTCACTCCTTCGAGAATTTATAACTCACAACATCCTTTATTCTTACAGTGACCCAAAAACTGTTATACTAGCAAAGCCCTTTTTTATAAGCTTTTCACCTTTTAAGTTTTTTTACCAATTTTTTATTTATTTACTAACATCATTTTATTTTGTTAATTCTATTTTTTAATTTGATGTAAAATTCTCTCCAAATAGCCTACTCACGTGAAGAGATAAGAGAGAGCATTAAATGAGTGAGTACAAATTTTAATAGATTGTTTTAAATATGAATGTATTTTAGTAGTATGAATTTAGTTGAATATGAATTTGATTCGGATCGAATATAATTATGTTTCATAAAATTGGATTAATAGAAGTAAAATGGATTAATTTGAATCGAATCTATTTTCGACCAACTCAAACCAAACTCAACTCACCCATTTATCAGATCTATTCACCACCACACCAACACTCCAATCACTCAGTAATCATCAACCCTTCTTCGATGCCGATTGTCGGCTCCACTGCTCCCACCTGCATTGTCTCCCCATCACGGCCACCAGAATCATCAAGAGCTAAAGTTTTCCTTTACGCTCCACTCTGGGCATTGCGATTCGAAAGCTCTTGGATTTGACATGTTACAAAGAAGCTAAACAGTTAATAGACTCTGTTTCCCTTAGGCCTGAACCAAAGTAAAAGTAAGACAATGATGGTGTCACTGTTACATAGAACCACCATACGGCGGTCAAACTAATTGAAAGAGAAAACACCTTAGATAAATGGGATGAAATTGCAAAAGAGAGCATGTCCCTTCCCAGAAATGTCCAAAAAGTTCCATAAAACAAAAAACAAAAAAGTTCACGTAATGTAGCACTTGCTACAATTATAACATAGAACAATCGAAGAGCCGATGTATTTCGAGCCATGTGTGCTTATCCATATCCTCAGCAGAATAAGCCCAGTACTGCAAGAAAAATAATCGCATTACACAATCGTCAGTGCAGTTTAGTCAATCTTCACAGTAACCTCAAAACAAATGAGGAAGTCAATGCTCAGAGAGAAGAAAGTATAACAAATGCAACGAATACAACAGTACATCCCTTCTCAATCCCGTACAGCGTTTGGTATACTTTATAATAGCAAGACGGGTAAAAATCAAAGCTCAAATTGCTACCAGTTTCTTTCTACTTATTCTTCTTAAGCAGTTTGCAGGTAGCTGGTGCCTTTAAATCAACTCCTGCTGTCAAATCAGGAAACTCCTTTAATTTTAATCTAATCAAACTTTTGGATCTAAAGAACTATATAAAAGTACGAAGCTCATCTGTGTTTCTGAAACTTTTTCTTCCCCCTCACTCACTCTCCTAATTCTGTCCGGTTCTAGCCCTTTAAAATCTTTGGGGTTTCATTGAGAGAGAACGGACAGGCGTGTCTGGTTAGTTGAGTTAGTCGAGTCGTCTCAATGAACCAACAGAACTGTTCCAGGAAAACTACCCACATTCATTCTAACTCTAAAACAACAAATTCCTAAGTGCTTTGTCCCCGCAAAACTCTTTTCAGTTTCATCCTGATTTTCTTCCTCTCACTCATGCACACACATTGCTTCCTTCTATGCTCTCCACCCTAACGGAAAGAAAGAAAGGAAGGATTATCTGATTTGAAGCACTCAGACTTCCAGCACTATTATTCTCTCCCTCTACTTTCCATGTAGACTTATGCTCTTGGGGATCACCTTTACAGCAATCAAGAAGCCATGGACATTAAGGCTGCTCTCCCATGTAATTGTGGCTAAGTCAAGTTTGTCACATCCTCTCCTTGATTCACTGGACTGTTTTCATTATAACTCCAATCTTATTTACTATGTTTTGCAGCGGGTTGTCATCTCTCTACTTCTTGGGTGATTTTTGAGAATCGACTGCTTTCACATTATGTAGTCAGTATGTTGGATATGGCCCATAGACATGATTCCATTACCTTTATACACAATTCAACTGTTTGTGCACTGACAAAATAAAATGTTTGTGCACTTGCCTCCTCCGACGACGACAGGAGAGAACTCTACTTCTTTTGTTGAGTGACTTATTATGACTATGCCATGATGTCCTTGTTACATATGGCACAATCAACCGTACTTCTCCTTACATCATATGTCATGAAACGACATTGATCGAATAAATAAAGCAAAAAGTCTTCAGACTTTTAAAATCTTATTGCCTTTGGAAATTTAGTTCTCAAACTGGTAATGATTTAATACTTCTCGATTCAGATGCAACTATCATTTTGTGGTCTCCCTCCCTCCCTCCCTCCCTCCCTCCCTCCCTCCCACTCTCCCCCAAAGTCATTGTAGAGCTTCTTTTCTCACCTTGGGGACTAATTCCCCAAATTTTTTAGATCCTAAGCAAAAACTCAGTTACCTGATTATATCTCCTCAGTCGACACCATATTTCCACCCAATTAGCACAACACCAATAGTTTTCGCACCCACGCATCCTTCAACCCCGCAGCAAACAAGCCAGAGTCAGTGGAAGGAGAGAAAATTGGAACATCCCACAACTAGAGATTGCAAAGAACCTTGTCACCTTCAGGTAGCTTCATACTTAGGGAGTCAATGTGCTAGATTACTGTCAGTGATATTGCCTTTGGGTGTAACCCCAGCTAATTGCTTCTTCGGCTTAATTTCTGTTGATGCTCTAATGGTTGCCACTTTCATATTCATTGCCATGATTGTGGTTGTGGGGAATTTTCAGGATCAAGTGACAGGTCCAAAGTTTCTCAGTTAAGGGTCTGGATAAGAAAACTCAATCCAGACACGTTTTGGTCTCAAATGAAGATTCTTACTGTTAAAGCGGCAAGAATGGTAGCAACTTTGGGTTTTAGCCACTTGAAATTGATAGATGCCCAAAAAAGTGCAGGTTTCTTTGCCTTGCATGGAGACATGGAACATTACTGCTGCACTTAAAGACTCTGGGCCCGACAAGAAAACTTGGTTGTTTCGTGGCATTTATGGGCCACCAAGACATACATTTACCAGATAATTTTGTAGAGAGATCAATAATGAGGTGAAAGTGTTTGGAAGAGACTCTGTGATAATAACATATATCTAATTCATGTTATGGAGTAATGGAATGAAAGGACGTTGAGAGGAAAGTAGCTCAACTGGGAGGTCTATAGGGATTTTGTCTTTGATATGGGACTTCTCGACCGGGGATTTGCAGGGAATTCATTTACATGGAGTAACATGGGAGAGGAAAGGTAAAATCAGAGAACGGTTATCTTGTACATTTTCAATTAGGTCCGTAAGACCATCTATATATATATATATGAATGTGTTTGCTCAGTTTGAAATAAAGACCTGATTTAGATATTTAAGCTAATAGTTCTACCATTAGTCAGGACTGTAATTGCAAAAGGCACTGCATCATATCATTCGTGATCACGTTACTCATATGATTGAATATACAATGCTTGGCAAACATGAATTGCAAATAAAAATATTAAACTTCAATGCATTGTTCATACGAAAGCTTACTTGAAGAATTAACTGGAAGTATTGCTCAGTTATCCATTCACAATACAATTCCTCACAGTTCCTCCTCCTGTTTTCCATCAATTCCAAGGAGCTTACTTAATTCACCACTTTCATATGCTTCAACTGTATCTGCAATGATGACCAACAATAAGCTCAAATTCTTTGTTGGACCTGTTATCATTAAAAAGCACTTTACAAGGTACATAAGCAGTTTACCATCGGAACCTCCAATGTGCTTCCCATTTATAAACACCTGGGGTACAGTACGCCTTCCTATTCTTTGACTTAAGGCATCCTGAATTTTCGATCCATCATCTGTGGACATAAAGTGAGCTCCTATTAACTATTCACAAGACATACTTTGACAAATTCAACCACATTTCAGTTACAATGCTGCAGCATAAAGCATGATCTACGAGTTTTCTGCCAAGAAAAGCTTTGGAGGATTGCAAGGTTGGACAAACCTACAGTTGCTTTTTTTCAGTTGTAAAAATATTAGGCTTTATATATACATCAATCCCGTTTTGCTTTTCTTGTAAAGAGCTTCGCATCAATCCTTGTTTTAGGGACAAAAGGCCACTACTTAGTTTTCCTACCAACACTGAAGAAATCACCAAAGAACTAGCAATTTGCAAACAAACCTCTCTCATCCAGTTCAACAACATGAGGTGTCTGGTTCAATTCCTTGAATACAGCCTTTGCCCTCCTGCAGTACCTGCATTTATCCATGAAAGGTGTTACAAATCCCATGTTTGTCTGATATGTCCATAAGACAATCCAGCAAAAGCATCGAACTAAACCCAGTCAGCATGATGGATAACTAAGCAGTTACTTGAATCTATCATATGATAACAATAATACTATGACATCTGAAGGTCCTCCCAAGAGGTCATCACATCCACCGCAATTTACTGGTTTTGATGGGAGGCTGCCTATCACAAATGGAAAAGAGACATCCCATGATTTGTCCAACTTTTTTTTAAAGTTTATGAATAAGCAAATAAATTCTGGTTTATAGTTCATATCATCTATGTGACTGAAAAAGAAGATTGAAAGATTGATTGCATTTGTCATACATAACAAGGGATAGCAGGCACGAGAGACAACTTCACTGAGAGCGCAGCAATTACAACTACAGGTAGAAGAAAAAGAAACAAGAATAAAATACAGTTAAAGATGTTAATCTTATTTCGCTAAACTAGTCTCACCCAGAGCAATTCACAAGTTCAAAGTTTCAGTATAATTGCCAATAACCACATGAAACTTCACTTTAAACAAGAGAGACCATAAACTACTACTACGGTGTTCCTTTCCCTGGGCCTTGGTCACTTAAAGATTTAAAAAGCACAGGGACAAATTTCATGTTTAATCTATAAGACTACAGCAGGTAAGTAGCTATTCTTTATACCACTCTCCAGTAGAACATGCCAACTTAGAGGTGACAGAAATTAGAACAGGATCAGTTACATCAGCATGGTAACACAAGATGACACCCTATTCTTGGAAGGTCAAAGCACTGTATGATCAACCATTTTCACCATCTCAGCATCATTACTTGAATCCAAACAGGAGAAGACATTTTTCATACATGTCTCGGCCTGCTTAGTGCTTGCCTGGTTTCAACAGGTTCAGAAATATGTGTAGATTTAGCTTGCCAAACTGCATTCCGAGCCTTTTGGATTATCTTAATTAACATCAAATTCCTTCTTTCAACAAATATCTGCCCAATCTCATTACATCTCTTACAAGTGATAGGCTTCCATAAGTACTCAGGTTTAACTCAAAGGAAGCGCCATCCTCAAGAAAAAAAGGGGAACTGAATCAACCAACAGTGAATCAAGAGGAACCTCCCCACATATTCTAGCGAAATCCGATGTCCGCATCAATCGCATGGATTTTACCCACATACAAAGGAATACCTATTGCACTGCCGATATAGCCTAGAGCTTCACGCGTCACCCGTAAATCCAAAGTTGAATCTAAACCGGTTCTCAGCTTGAAGATTGAAACTTCCGTGGACGAAGAAACAAGGGTCGGTGACTAATGTGCCAGGGACCACCACCCAAAACCCAAAACCCAATCACAATTCACAAGTACCAGCAACAGGGAAGCTAAAGATGAACAGAACCCATCATTCCATCTATTCCCATCAATCGAACCATGCCTTCCCCACAACATACTTGCAGTAGCTTCAAGATCAGGCACGATATGACTTCGCACATGGGGGGGTGGGGTTTAATCAGTCCATGCTCCTAGAACTGAAATCTCAAGCGAGCGAGAGATAGAGATAGAGATAGAGATAGAGAGAGAGGGAGGGGGGGAGAGAGATTTGTACGTACGGGCAGTAGGACTTGGAGAAGATGACGATCTGGTGAGAGGAGATGGTCTTCTTCACGAAAGACGATTCGGGGCTTGCGGCGGACGATCCCAGGGAAGATCCCAACACCAGCAGCGACAATGCCGCGAACAGTACGCACCTCCTCGCCGCCATGGCCATCCTCCTCCGCCGGAAGCTTTTTCTTTCTCAGGGGTTTGACAAAGTTTGCTGGAGGAGCAATTGCTTGGGCTCGGTGCTTTCTGTTGAATGAAGTTCTCGTTGTGATTTTTTTTTTGTTTTTTTGGTCTCCTCCTTTATTTTCCCTTTTCTTACCAACCATTTCTCTTTTCGAAAACCTCGTTCATGTTATTTAGGATTAATATCACGAAATATCTTAAGTAGATATACATCTATAATAAATTTATCGTAAATTAATTTTTTGACTACAAAAAACCTCGAACCGATCAACTGTGACGAATTTACCCTTCATTGATTTCCGTTAAATTTTACCGTCAAATGGCTAAATTAAATGACATGTGGCAGTTTAATGGGTGTAGCAGTTTGGGATTTTAATGACAAGTGTACCAGTTTATGATTTTTCGTGATGTTAATTTAATTTAACGGAAACTAACAGAAGGTAATTTTGTCACAAATGTACTAGTTTAGGATTTTTTGTGATCAAAAAATTAGTTTATGATAAAATTTGTCACATATGTACTAGTTTGGGGTTTTTGGTAATCAAAAAATTAGTAAATTTATCGCAAATGTCTCAGTTTGATATTAATCCTATTATTTAATCTCGAGAGTTCTTAAACAAAAAACCCGATCAATGGGCATCCAAACATAAGAGATCTCAAAGAGGTTGGGGGGACAGGTGACCCATAAAGAGAGGAGGGAATTCAAGCGTCCGGGTCTTAGCTACCCAATCAGCTACTTGATTTGCAAAACGGCCACAATGTCAATATGTTACCCACCATGTTCACTCAGAAAAATTATAAATGATATCTCCGCCCTATCTACTCTTGTCGGAAATTCAAAATCCTCTTTCTACTTTTTTTTTCCCTTGAAATAATTCTTATACTAGCTAAAAGAGTCACCATTAACCTTGTGTCCTTCGACGACGGATTTTGCAAACATGGACGTAATTTCGTAACAAGTGCTGTTCTTATTGTTTACCAGCCACCAAGTCGGGTGTTAATTGTATTTTTGTCAATTTGCGGTCGCTGAAAAACTCGATGGCTTCAATGATTGAAGTCCGATCGAAGACGATCGGTGATATCAAATTTGACTTCAAATCAAAAGAGACTGAGTTCCAATATTCCTTGAAACGCCTCAATGACTTTGTGTAACTCAAATTACTAAATGATACGCGGGCAAATAATTGAAAACCACGAGAAAATTGTACAATATGTTATTGAATTTTGGAGGCCATGCTTGCTCGATAGTTGAAATTGAATAATGGAGATGACTCGGATGCAAAAAGAAAGTAAAAAAGCTTACGAAAACGAATGGAAAGCTTCTATAATCAAAGGTGATATTGTAATTAAAAAATATAATTTAATTCAAATTTCAAATTCAAACTTTATAGATAATCTATTATAAGTCAATGCATTATGAACGATCTTCCTGTTTTCAAAATTTGATGTGCTCTTCATGCTATCTTGATTTCTTGATTGCTTGTGTATGTGGTGATTGATGCTTTGTGATGATTGGTCGTTGAATATCTATCCTCAATTCAATTCCTAACCTATCTTTAATGAACTATTCATGCCTTATTCTTACAAATCAAAGATTCATGAACCTAAGGACTTGGTTACGCCGAAATTGTCTAATGCCCATAATCGGTACCTTTTTCTCTTTTACGGAAACGCTTTCGATGCAATCTTTTTCAATTTTATTCCGAACATCCATCTAAGTGTCCGTGCATAATTGTTCAAATTATTAATATTAAATCAATCAATAAGTAAATGAAATAAAGTGCGAGGAAAAGAAAGAACTCGAGCTATACCAAGCAAAGATTAACAAGGCCATGTTATTGTGTTAACCGTCAGCTATGCAAATTAAAGACAATCGTGCTTAACTTAATGTAAAAACGTATCTAAATTCAAGGAAAACAAGCTAGACGATGCAAAAACATGCCGACAAACAACTGGATTAGATCGAGATGTATCGAAGGGGCCGAACATGATGGAAACATGCTCGATCCAATATTGACATGCCAAGGAAAACCATTAGACAGCATAATTTATCCTTGGATGAATCTATGCAAATGGGATAAAAAAACTTAGTGGACTTTAGATCCAATCAGGATGACAAAACGAACCATAAAATCGAGAAACGAGAACAGAAATTCTCGATTCATGTCGACCCTTTAGAACATCCTATGATCCACATCCGCATGGCTTTTGGATTTTGCAAACAAATCTAGAGAATCAAGCACGTAATCTGATTATAGTCAAAACCAACACATGAACGGAACGGAAAGGGGTAGGAATTTAGTGAACTTGACCTCGATGGACGCCCAAAACCAAGGTCTCCAAGAGTGTATTTATGAACCTAGAGAGTCTTCTTTGCGAGTGAACTTGAGGAGTGGCCCTTCATATCTTCAAAAAATTTCAGATTTTTACCAAAAGTAAAAAGAGAAACTTGAGCATTTCTAATGCTTTTGGTTTGACGCTATCGTCATCAAATCCCCGACTACCCCAAATCCAAGTACAGGATGAAGTGGCTCGCCTAGATTGAGTAAACCACCCTCCTCTCCGATGACGGCTAGACACAGTTGAGGAAGCACACCAAACGTCACCTTCATTATAGAAAATCAAGCGCCTGCTCTAGAACATAATTCAGCATCCGTCGGGGCAAATCTTACCGACCAAAATAATAAGAGGCGGTTCATTTTTCTATCCCAATACATATAAACCGTTGCCAGCCCCTTTGGGCCTTTACAATTTGTGTGCCACGTGGATTCATTTCTCAGACAAACCCTGTCAAGGACCACCCTGCACTTGGGTGTTTTATCTCTCTGAATCATTTGCGTGGATCAGCCAGCATTCATAATAATTTCAGTGTTGGAAAAAGTTGGGACAAGCGATTACCTTTGAAATGATGAATGGTAGTTTAGTTCTGCTATCACAAGCACCACAGTTAAACCTTGCGAAACCAAACTGGACTTGTTTGTTCCATTTCTAATAACTCTTGATTATCTCCCAATACCAGGGCAAAGCGTTTGCTTACAATGTAGATCATTTCAATTTGAGAATCTCTTAAGATGACGAATGGCATTTTCTTTATATATCCTAAATACAATAGGTGGCCTTGGTCGAGCTAATTTGAGCCTGAGCGTGTCCTTTCTTTAGGAAAAGCCAAATATAATCAAGCATTAAAGGGATGACAAGTCGCGAATTTTAATTTTGGTATGCGACCTACCAACAAGAAATACATGATGGGATTTTGGGAACCGGAACAAAAGAATTTCCAAGACTGACTTCCAGCCCTTATGCAAGGATACCAAAAACTTGTCATTTAGAACAATATTGAAAACCTATTGCAAATAAATTTGACGTGAAATCCTTCCTATTATAGCTTTTGTGCTTTGTGCTGTTATTACGAATGCTAGTGAATTGGGTTAAATTGAGTTTCTAACTTGCCCAAAACCCTATAACGATGTGATCGGTTTTCAGATGTCAGATCGCGAGGCACTATATTATTTCGGTAATATTTGATTTTTGAGTTGATATACATATTTATCGAAAAATTTCAAAAAATGTAAATTAGCAAAGTTTCCAAGCTCCCACATATATAAGTAGGATGTGACCGAAATACCTTTTTGGAAACTCAATTGGGATTTGGGACGGTTATAGGAGAAACTAGTTTTGAGTTTGAAATAAGATCGGTCCTCCCGAATCTACCTTGTCGCAATCTCTAACTAAGAGAAATTAGTAAAAGATTGCGCGCATTTTATGCCGGTGGGAAATGAGTTTTTTAGATTAATTCAGTAACTTAATATTTATACAGATATATTCTTATGAGATGAGCTCAAGTCCAAGTAGCAATAGCACAGGAAGAATTATTTCGAAGGGCAAGACAAAAAAATAATAATAACCATTAGTTTCGAAAGATACAAAATGAGATAAATTGATTGTGTGAATTGCAATTCATGTTAGTGAATGATGATGTCCCATAAATATGTTTCGTCGGTGATATAAGATGAGACACATTATAGAAAATGTGCATGGTTGGACTTACATAGCACAAATTGTTAAATCTGATAAACTGTAGGCACCTTTATTGCATGAATATGTAGGTGCACAAAGTACCAAAAAATCTTAAGCCTGTTGCATTTGTGTCAATTCAGTTCTAAACTTTTCGATTGGGCTAATTTAGTCATAAACATTTTGCATTTGTGCTAATTGAGTCGATTCGGCTAATTTAGACTTGAAATTGTTGATGTGGACATTAGCCATCCTAAATGGCATGGCCATTAGGACAGTCGGTGCCAAGGTGAACACTTTTAATAATATTCTATCTTTCTTTTTTATTTTTTTCAGAAAATTTTATTTTTTATTAATTTATTTTTTCTTTTTCCTTATTTTATTTTTTTGTGGGTTTGTGGCTGGCAAGGGTCACCAAAGCTCGCTGGCCCCCTCGCTGGCCACTGGCGAGGTGGAGGTGAGCCTCGCCAAGGCCTAGCTAGCCATGGGCAAAGGCGGCCATGGTCTCACCTGCGGCTAGTGAGGTCCAAGCTGCCTTCACCAGTGGCCAGCGAGGCCCTAGCGAGGTAGCCTTGCCCACACCAGCCTGGCTCGCCCTGACCATCGCCAGGTGTTCCACAGAGGATGGTTGGCGTACACGTTAATGATTTCCATCCTAAATTGACCGAATGGACTCAATTAACATAAATGTAAAATATTTATGACTAAATTGGCCCAATTAAAATGTTTAGAACTGAATTGACACCAATATAATAAGTTTAAGACTTTTTTAGTACTTTTCCCTATGTAGGTGTATTGGCCATCATCATTAAGTTTTTTGGTTTAATTAAGCGTAAACTAAGACTAAATAACCTTCCGAAAGCTATATAGTGTTTTAATAGATCCAACTCCTTCAGAATTGGAAGGGCAAGTTATCCAATTCCCAAACAATAGTTACGCGATCAATAGCAAACCGACACTCTCCAAAATGTGACAAGACCGTCTGGCTCACGCATCTATCTCCAGATGAGCTGGTAATCTGTGGAAGTGTCACATGACACGGTGGGACTATTTTCTTAGTCTTATTAGCTTATTAAGAACCCAAGTGATACTTGGCCATGTCAAAATGTGAAGTGGAATTGAACCTAAGCATATCCTTAAAAAGCCTCATCCAAATTCTCGAGATATAAAGCACAAAGGTGTATTCCCTCGTCCTAAAAAAGACAAATATATGGAGGAAACAAGGAGACTGGAGGGGGTTCGGCCACTGGGACATAAAACAAAACGTGTAGGAGAGAGCCCCAAAAGGGTTTTACTCTCCGCCTTTCAAGGCAAGGATACCTAGGGTTAACGGTAATAGAGTGATACATGGCCGTGTCAAAATGTGAAGTGGAATGCTAGTTACTACTGCGATAATCTGTCTAAAAGGAGGGGAAAGAACTAGAAGTAACAAAGACCACAAGTTCACATACAATCTTTGTCTCGAAATCCCAAATGAACCAGCCAATCCAACGACTTACAAAATGAACGAAGACGGTATCCGATTATTCAACGAAAATGTCACGAGAAACTCCTAGAGCGGCACTAGATCCATCGTACTCGCATGGTGAAATACTCAGTACTTCTTTTGGGTCAGGCTGTTGTTAAGACCCTTGCCGTTGCGCCCGCTGCTGCCCTCGCCGTACGTGACGGTCCGGAGCCTCTCCTGGACCTGATACTCGGAGTAGCCGCTCTTGTTCCCGACCCTGACGGTGGACGTCTCCTTGAACTCGTCCTTGTACCCGACCCTCCCCGTGGACCTCTCCTTGAACGTGTCCCCACTGGACAAAGTCTGCTTGGTCGTCGCGCGCGCGTAGTCCCCAGTCTGCTTGTCCTGATGCCCGGCCCTCGAGCTCCACTCGTAGCTGCTCGCCGAACGGCCCGCGCTGACTCCCAATTGCTTCGGGGATTCGTTTCTCGGCTCCACCACCGCGAACCCAGTCATGTAATGCACCGGTGCATCGTAGCCTGATTCCTCTGAGTCTGAATCCATCCTATTATCACCAAAGCTTAGAAAATTAAATTGAGGGAAAGACATTTCTTTTTATCAAAATCAAATTTATAGCATGACAAAAAATTCTAGCCCACGAATTTTACCACGTCACGTATTCATAAGTGAATAATAATCCATATTTGATTAAGCAGATCAAATTTTGTATCAACTCAAAATACACCCATTCTGGTTGCAGAATTTTCGGGTTAAAAGTAAATAATCCATTAAAAGGTTCGATAGAATGAATCAAGGAAGATATGAATGATCCAACCCAAACAAGTGGTCTCCGTCTACCCGAAAGTCGGACAATAATTTCCTGAAAACAACAGGCTTAAATGGCGGGAAACAAATTCTCGCTTCTAACAAGAACAAAAACACTTTCCTAAACCATGAAAGCTAACGGTTTTCCTTGAAAATTATTTCCATGGAACATATCTTCCTTCATCATGAAGTTCTTTGCACGGCAAACGCACCCTAAATCCACACTAGTTCATCATCATCCTCCAAAACACACATCATTAAGTCATCAGCTCAATCAATCGCCGTGAACGTATGCATAAAGAAGTGAAAAAATTGATTACTGCTGCGCTCAAAATCTCAGAAGAGGCTTTGAATTAATGAAACTTACCTGTTTCTGTGACTTGCCTCGCAAGAGAAGAGTATTTGGCTCTAGGGTTTTGACAGGAAATGAAGCGCCGTGGCTGTGAATGGCCAATATAAAAGGTTCGATATCATGCTTTTAATATGCCAGAAAGTAGATAGATAAAGGAAAGTCATCTCGAATGAAAGAGGAGGAATATTTTCCGGAGATTTAAAATTTTAAATTTTGCTAATATTTCGCAGAAAACTTTTCTGTAACTTATACAAAATCTGGGAAAATGAGGAAAGATTCAAAAGGGAGATAGGGTGCGATTGCGATGGTTCCATCCTCGACATGCATGCCATTTTTACGTATCACAATTATGTTTACAGCTGTGCGTATCTAGAAAAATGAACGACTATATTAAGTATTCAAGAAAACAACTAGAACCAAACACAAGGACTACGCGCACCTCATGCAAGGGCATTTTGAGTAGTTTTAATCGTTCTTTTTCGAGACGTCGTGTAGAGTTTTCCGTTATTTAATTCATGCGAGGCTAACTTACAGGTTTTCTTTTTGGGAAAACCTCTTATTCAATGGTTGCACGCTATGGACTTAATTATTTGTCAACTAAGATGTTGACGTAATTTTTTTTTATCAAATTATGAATCCTAAGATTCTCGTGTGCTAAGGGTCATGCAATATCTGTTGAAACAAAAAAGAACAATGACAACTTTGAAAATTTATAATAAGTGCACAAATTAAAGAAATAAATTATTCTTAAAATGCTTGTTAATGAGTTCAATTTGTATACATCACTTACCTCAAGTCCTTACATAAAAGCACAACAATTACGCTACATTTAATGATAAAGAAAAACATCCCACACGGTCACTTTCTGAAGGACAAAATGTCAACAACAAAATAAACACAGACATTAAATGAGCGAGAGACCATGAAGTATTTGCTCCTTCTGACAATGTTAGAACTTCACGCTATTTCACTAAAATCCGAACAAGAGCTCCTCTGTTGAAAGGATTTAATGGCGCAGAGTCTAGTCAAAGATAGCCCACCATAAATCACGCTGATACTCTTTTGTCTTCGATCTTCTTCTGACACCCACCGTAAATCAAGACTTCCAAATCTAGAATCCACCAACGTGCTCAACTCCAACAATCAATTTTATATTATTCAAATAATATTTTTTATGTTGATTACGATCCTAGAGTGTAACTTAACCATCCAACTAAGACAAGCGAATCACAACACAAAAGTAACATAGAGGAATCACTACCAACACGTTAAAAATAGTAATGAAAGCCAGAAAAAAGGTGAAGTATAGGAAATAACCCGATACGATGTCGGGAGAAAGGGGGATTCCCATGACCTAAATTCAAAATTAAATCTAGGCCTAGCTCTAAACCATAGAGTCATTGAGAGATAAACTGCTAAACGAAACTCAAAGAGACAACATGCACCGAGCTTTGATCTCTAAAAGACATCTAATCAAAGCAAAGCTACTTTTTTATCATTTTCTTTTTTTCCATTTTTTATTTGAAGGCATGCCCGACTTAAATCTTAAATCTAACTGAACTAAATGCACTAAACTAATCTAACCAGCAAGCACCAATTGTAGTTTTACACTGTTGACTAAACTCCTCCCAGTCTTCTTCTTCCCCTTATGTGTTCTTTTCATTCCCCACTTTACTTTTACCAGCCAAAACGTTCTCCTAGTGCAATGCCAGTAGATACAGAGAGAAGAAGAAGAGAAACACCATCCAGCAGTTCAGCTTGCTTGAGAAAGACAAGAAGATTATCGCAGCACAACACTTGGACGACGATAATATCATCCTCGCGGCTGAAAAAATGAGACATTTGTGCACCTGAATGGGAGTAGCTAGATGGAAGAAACCAAATGGGGGGGGGAAGCGACGGGAGACTACCCACAATGGCAGTAACAGGAGCAGACGAGATAAACTAACACAATCAATCTAATCGAGCGCTAACGAGGAGTCGGCCAAGCACTTCACAAGGTCCAAAACGAGGCGCATAAAAACGCCGAAGCGAACATGAGTAGGAGCGAGCAACCAAGTTTAGACCAACATCAGGTGAGGCTCGCGGCTAGAGAAAAAGAGAAGCTTGGTTCCAAAAGTGCAGGGGGGGATAACTTTCAAAGAGAAAAACATTCGTAGCTTGATAGATTGGACGCCGAACATTGTGGCCGGGGCAAGTGAACTCCGGCTTTGCGCTCAGTCACGCAACGAGTGGGCATCAGAACTGACAAAACAGGGCCCGAGTCCTACCTTGAATTGGTGAATGAAGATGGATGAACTCAAACAGCTTCTTCACTTTCAAGATCCCACCACCCTTTTTGTGACTCTAACCTCTGCTCTCTTTTAAGTCTCCAGCCCCTCCATTTGCTCGCCCGCGTGAAATCCACCGCTCCTCGTTTTTTCCCTCTGCCGTTTCTTAAGGATTAATATTACGAAAAAAAACTAAACTAAATACTTTCCAATAATTTGCTCTCTATTAATCCTAAATGATACATGTCTATTGATAGGTATTACCGATTTGAGGTGTTAGCCTCCCGTCAAAGGTATAACGATTTGTGATTTTTCATGATATTAATTCAATTTAACGAAAATTAACGGAGGGTAAATTCGTTACATGTATATCAATTTAGAGTAAATTTATCATAAGCATGACATTTTGAAATTTTTTATGATAAAAAATTAATTTAAAATAAATTTATTATAAATATATTAATTTAGGATTTTTGTATTATATATATAATACAAAAATGGCCAAGCAATGGGCCAAGCAATGGCGATGAAACACAAACTTCGTTGCCATAGATAGACCAGCTGCGACGAAACAACATGCATTTCGTCGCTATTGATTCACCCTATAGCGACGAAATATCAGTTTCGTCGCTTCAGAATAGACTTAAGGCGACAAAATTTTTATTTCGTCGGCGTTGCCTTGATCAACGGCGACGAAACAAAATCAAAAGTTCGTTGCCGTTACACTGGGAAACGGCAACCCATTTTTTTATTTTCGTCACCTTTGATAAGGCAGGAATTTATCAAACGCAGCAAAACTAACATTCCATCCCATTGCTCCAACCAAGGGCGATAAAATTTAAGCTTCGTTGCATTAGAGTATACCGGATCAGTTCTTTGGCCACGACAGTGGAAAGTTGTCGCCATAGGTTATGTCTATGGCGACGAAAGTGGATTTTGGTCACGAATATGGTAACGGCCGCAGGCAATGAAAGTAAAATTTCGTCGTTGTTTGGTTGAGCAATAGCGATGAACTTTCTTTTCGTTGCCTATGAAATGAGCAAGGGTGACAAGCAATGTTGGTTCATCGCCTTAGATCCAAGCAAACGCAACGAAATTAATTTTTATCGCTTTGGTATAAATAAATGAGCCTAAGGCGACGAATTCCTCATTTCATCGCGTAATATCCATAATTGGGTTTCATAGTTTTCTACTCAATTTTGATGTTAATGAAGCTCCACAATTTTCCACGTATTTATGTATATATTGATAAACTATGCAATTTGAAGAATTTTCTATTTCTATCTTTACAATATATATATATATATATATATATATATATTGAAAGTTTTAAACTATCAATATAATCACAGAATTAAAAACAATATAAGGGATAAGAATAATAGTATATAAAAAAAAGTTAATTCAATAATACACTCTAGATGCAATGCAAAGTGAAATTACTCATGTGTAGAAACACGTTGATACGTGTTAAAAGTGTTAACACAAGTTATCGTGCGTCAATGATGTTAATGAAGCTTGATGGTTTTCCATGTATTTATATTAATGATGAATCATTTATTCTCGACATGAATGCCAATTTTATGTATGACAATTATGTTTTCAACTGGGTATATCCAGAATAGTGAACAACTTTATCAGAATTGAAAAAGTAGAACAGAAGACTTGCACTACGCTCACCATATGCATTTTGCAGAGGGAATCTGAGTAGTTTTGTTTATTTTTTTTTCTTTTTTCGTTGTATTATAAAGTTCTATGTGTTCCCTAGTACATGCGAGGCTAACCGTCGGATTTTCTTTCTGGGAAAACCTCTTACCTGATGGTTGCACGCTGCCGTCTTCTGGGCCGAACCGACCTACATATCATAACTGTCAAGTTGTAGACCAAAATGTTTGAAACTACCAACTGGGGAAAAAATAAGGACAACCTAAACAATGAAAATTCTTCCTTTTCGACAACTTGAATTAAACCATGTCAACTAATAAAAATGAAAGCTCCATAACGAGGCACACTAAAAGCAGGTCTTTGATAAGCCAACCTCAAAGTAGGAACTAAGCCTGGGATTAGATTTCCTCATAGGTCAGCCAGGAGAAAAACCTCATTTCACATAGATTCATGAGTTCTGATTCTTCCTTTGAAGGCTCGAGGCAATGAAAAAGAGAATAGGAGCAAGGGTATTTGACTAAGAGACATGCGAGGAATACTTATTATAGAGAAAGAGGTGCTTGCCTTTTTCTAGCAGCGTATTATCGCCCTAAGCCTGGATTAGATACCTTCTAAGGAGGAGGAGAAAGGGGCTAACAAGACAAATTCAATATCTCATCTAATTGCTTAAAGGAAATAGAGACTGACATAAAGGAATTAAGATTGGTATCGAGAAGGAATCCTTACTATCGAGATGCACTCCTACGGGGAACGCTACTCTTTCTATTGACAAGGCGAGCTCTTTAGGAATATTATCAAATGAGTCTATTTACTTAGTTTTCTCAAACAAAAGCAAATGACAATTCAAGGAGAGGTACCTTAGACCATTGAACTAACAAGATTGATGGGTCAAAAGGTATCGTCCAAAAGTAAAACCAACCTAATGATGATTGGGCCCGTTAGAGCCAAAATCAGGCAAACGGAAGGAGCAAATCACAAAATCTGGCAAACGGAACCACCCAATTCTAGGAACAAGCTCGCGGCACATGTTCAGGATCGGAATTTCAGAAAAACCTTCGGCTCTTTGATTGTGTCGCCACGAACTTCAGATAGAATTTCAATGCAATGCCAAGCTATTGCAGAGAACAGAGAAACGCGCCGATGATCCATCTCTCCAAAAGGCAAGAGTAATCAACAAGAGAGATCAAATAACAAACACCTCGGTTCTCCGAGTTCATCGCATGGCTTGTTGTAAAGTCCCAACAAGCAAGGTCAGAAGTTTAGCAAACCAAAAGTGAGATGGGCGAGTTCACAAACTAAAGCATATGTAAGACAGATAGCACGTCTAGTTACTAACCCCTAGAAGCAGAAACCGAGTCTTCAAACATCACTAGATAAAGCGGCGGATCAGATGAGGTCATTTATGATCCTCATTTCTTCTTGTTGGTCGGCCTGAGATGCTGCTGCCGCTGCAGTCGCCGCTGCTTTTCCCAAACTCAACGGTCCGAAACCTCTCTTCCCAGTGATACTCAGAGTAGCCTCCCTTGTTGCCAATCGCGACGGTGGTGCTCTGCTTGTACTCATCCTTGAATCCGACTCTCCCCGTGGATCTCTCCTTCAATGTATCGCCACTGGCGAAAGTATGCTTCGTGGTCGCGCGCGCATAGTCCCCAGTTCGCTTATCCTGATGCCTGGTCCTTGAACTCCATTCATAGCTAGTCACGGGATGCCGACCTCCATCAACTCCCGATTGCTTCCCAATGCTTCCAGTCATAGTTTGTTGCGGTCCACCCTGCCCCGGATTCACAATCACATTTCCTGGCACCCCATAGCCCCCAACTTGATGTTCTAGTTCATCATTCAATTCCTCCGACTCCATTCCTGTCAATATGGAAGCTCGAAATATGACCAGCAACACAAGAAAAACTTCAATTCAAGCAGACATATAGCAAGCAAAAATTCAGTGCTACTCCTGATGACCACAGTGAACATAGATTTGCACTTGCCTTCACTTTCATCATAAGACCCCTCATCATCATCCTGCTCTTCATGGTTCTCTTCCCTGCCCGTCCCTTCATGGGATTCACCAACATTGTCATAATCGCTGAATTCTTGCTGCTCTGAATGATCATCTGAATAATAGCCACCGTTGTCTTCCACTCCCCAACCACCATCTGAATAATAATCACCGTCATTTGAACTATATCCAGCCATCGATGATATCTACAAGACCAATAGTTGCTCAAGGAGAAAGCAGTGTGTGAATCCACACCTATAGAATGCTACATGTGTAAGTAACATCATACGAGAAAATAATCGAGACCAAGGAGAGAGTCCAAAATTTCCCATTTCACGTTTATATTGGACTTTACCCCAAGCTACTTAGACAGATAGTGCGTCAAAACAGAACTGAAAAGGCAAAAGAACAATATGTCCTCAAAGTTCAACACTTAATTCAACCTTGGCTTCTTCCTACAGTCTAAACTGAGTAGAAGTTCTGCATCGTATACAATTCTCGAACTTCAGAGTATTTGAGCCCGAACTCAATACACATCTCCATGAGCTTCTAGACCGTGAATTTGGAAGACAGTCTTGTGTTTAACCACATTTCAATTCATTAAGTCAAAGAATGTATTCACCCTCCAGCTAAAGTAAAAGGCTCCTAAGTTTACGCTCATGCGGCACGGACCATTGAAACATTCTTTAAAAATACGAAATGAAGAAAATATCTAAAGATTATCGCTACACTGGCTCCATCACATTTTTCGTTACACAAAACCGAAGGTAAGAGCAATAATTCCTTGTACAACAGGATCAGACCAACAGAGGCAAGTGCACCTACTTAGAAACCAGGGCAAATGAACGGGTTAAAGTGGCATCCTGTTTCGAAAGAAATTACAGTGGTTCAGTATAATCGGACAAAGAAATTGCACGTTGCACCTACTTTTCAAAGGCGAAGAAATGCAACTTTTGATTCAATTGGCTCAACATTCACCTCCGAATTTTTCTTCAATGTTGAAGAATACTCCTCTAGGATATTTTCTTATGATAAAGATAATAAGGATATTTCCTCGGATTCTTCATATCTCTCAGTATCATGCATATAATTCTCTTGATTATGATTGATTATAATTGATATTATGCTTGTCATGTTATCTTTATTATAATATACAGAAATTCCACGATCCTCTTTTCCGCACTATTCTCATTTTTTATAACTTCGATTTCTAACTTCAAGTTCTAACACAATACCCGCTAAATCATGGCCTCATAGCAAGAAGATTTTACGAACTCCAGCATTAACCAATTCATCCTACAAACGAGCATGCCAGTACTTACCCGCAAAACAGATAAAAACCCAAAAAAAAAAAAAACATCGAGCAACTTCTCTTCACAGTCGATGAACAGAAAACTATGTCTAGTCAGTCTAACGAGCGACATCTTAAATGCTGGATGTTGCATGAAGTCAGAGGAAATCAAACACGATGAACTTGCAAGACAACCCAGAAACTGAATGCGAGACTACGTGGTTGTTCATCAACTGGGTGATGTGACTTGCTTCGTTACCTGAGCTTCGCGAAATCGACCGGCGAGAAGAAGAAGGAAGTGCTTGGACTTTAGGGTTTTGAGAGGACTCGAGAACTGTGAGTTTGATCGCGACTTAGGGAATGATCATGGCTTCAGAAATGCTTGCTTTCTGGGAAACTGGAAAGTAACTTGAACACTTCATAAAGATTACCAAGGCAAAATGATACAACTAGTCTCTAAACTTTAATATAATGTGCATCATCATCTTCCATCTTTTAATTTATTCAATGTGATCTCTGAATTATCAGTAAATATTCAATTTAGCCTCTAGATCATGTGAAGGTTTTCAATATCATTTTTCTATTAATTCAAATTAATATAATCTGCTGACGTAACTTCGAATTTGTTAAGTTTGAACTGTTGGTAAAAAAGGTATGATTAATATTATGAAAAATCTTAAACTGGTATACTTATGACAATTTTACCCATCGGTAGTTTCCGTTAAATTTTACCGTTAAATTTCTGAGTTGGACAACATGTGGCAGTTGACGGGTGTACCAATTTGGGATTTTACCCTTCGTTTGTCACTGGTTTACCAGTTTTTGGTTTTTCGTGGTATTAATTACAAAGGGTAAATTTATCATAAATGTACCAGTTTTGAGTTTTTTGTAGTTAAAAAATTAGTTTAGAATAAATTTATCACAGATCTATTAGTTTGGGATTTTTTGTAGTAAAAAAATTAATTTAAGCTAAATTTATCACAAGTGTACCGGTTTGGGATTTTTCATGGTATTAACCCTATAAGATATTCATTTCAAATCAAAAAAGAAAGGAAATAACTACATTGAACATATTATTGAACAAATTTAAAGTTTTGAAATGATATTACATATTATGCCAAGATTGAGGGACCATTTGTGTTATTTTTCCAACTTAGAATTTAACGTTTTTTCTTCTTTCACTTTTTGTTCACGCTCAACTACGTGACGCCACTGTTCTCTTTTACTATTAACATATGTATTTATTTATGCCAAAAGTGACATTTATCGTACTTTTATATTTTCCATTTAATCTTACCAAACTTATTTTTCTAATTGTAAAGCAAAGAGAAAAATATAAAATTGAACAAAGAAGAAGGATAAAAAAGGTAAAACAAAAAAAATCAATTATCCGTTTTCTATTAGCGTGCTTGATAAAATTATTTAATTTTGTTTATACAACAAAAAGCAACCCCATCTTTACACTTCTTTGTGAGAAAATTGAAATGCTTCTCTTATATTCTTTTATATTTTTAATTCTAAATAAGTTTTGTTCTCATTTATAAAAAGATAGAAAACATTCATTTAATGATTTATTTTTAGATTAGGATTTGTATAACACGTGAATATAATGTCAAGTTTTTTTTTAATATCCATGTAATTAAACTTATGGATTTTGTTATTAACTTCTAATGTTGCATAATGGATAAAAATTCATCGCGCTCGCGTTATGTGTGCATAAAAACCAGTATAAATAAAGCCAGGATTTAATTTCATATAAATACCGAAAAGTCCAATATAGCCTCCATATACAATGTTTGGTCAAATAGGATAAAATTAGGGAAAATTACCAAAAAATTCGTAAACCTAATAAAACCATAATAAAAAAAAATAGATGATGGAAGTAGTGGTTTCTGCTCTACTTCAAGTGCGTCGACATTTTAAAGGAACCCTCCGATCTGATAAAAAGAATCACAATCATTTTATGAATTAGTGTCCTATTGGAAAACTTCAAAGTGATGCTTGGAAACATTTTAATAGAGAATGTCCTGGGTTGGACACGGATGCACGCAACGTGAGGTTGGAAATGTCGACTGAGGCTTTTAATGAAAATGTTAGTGAAAGTGAAAACGCGACTGGAAAGAACAAAAGGGATCTTTTTCAATTATCGAATCAAAGAAATATTGAATTAGAGAGTAATCAAGAAGCAAATGAGTCCAGATAATCTTGAATTATATGCACAAAATCAAGCGAATCTTGGATTTGGATCACTTCTCGCAAACCAAGAAAAAGATATTGAAGAAGATTATGCAAGCTCAGACATGACAAATCGTAGAATAAAAAAGCAATATAAGAGCAACAAGGAAGCAAAGCTTGATTTCTTTTTAAGGAGGTTTTTACTTTTCCAATTGAGAGGGAATGATTGTTATAATTATAGACTGATCAATAATATTAAAGAATATTGTCTGCTGCTTAGACTGATCGCTATATCCTCTATTCAAAGGGGAGAAACAAGTTTAGATATTCTAATAACTTAAAAGGATTTAACTCTTACAAAATCAATGAAAATGGGGATATTAATTATCGAACTAGTTCGTTTGTCTACAAAAAATTATGGACCATTTGTTATGTATCAAACTCTAAATATGTCATTGGTTCATAAGAGATAGAGTAAGCCCAAAATTAATCGGAGGTACCGAGAAAAACGTTATGTTGTTAAGACTAGTTTGGACAAATCCATTGCAAGACATCAAAGGACGACTGAAAATGGATACAAAAATCATTACGATTCGTTTGTTCCCGGAAAGGTTTTATCCACCAAGTTCACAGCGAGTCAAAAATTCTAAATCGTGTCGATTCGTGGTATGTCAAGCTTAGCACGATGTCCCCTATGTGGTCGGCGTCAATTTTTGTCTATGACTTATCGCCTTGGAAGTGCATGAAGTCGCTCCTTAATATGCTAACTATGTTGATTCCCGGGCCTCATGCTCCTGGAAGGGATATAGACGTGCATTTCGACCCATTATACGACGAGTTAAGGGTTCTCTGGGTGGAGAAATGCGCAACTTATGATCAGGTTGAAGAACGCACTTTTGAAATGCATGCTGCGCTTATTGAGACGGTTCACGATTTTCCCTTAAATGGTTCTCGACACCTGAGTTTCGCTGCCGAGTTCGTCATGCATTTTCCAAAGAAAATCATTTCAGGAATCAAGTTAGCCCGTAACAGCAGAGTTGACCCCTGTGAAAAAACAATCAGTTTATATGTGACTCTGCTTTCCTCATTCTCGCCGTGTTCCTTCTGCATGTGCATACTATAAGCATGATAGTTCATTAATAGCTATGGTTCATTTCGTGTAGCCCATCCATGCATCTCGTGAAGATTAGCGATCCAATTAGGTGCAATTCGACCTCTAATCGAAAACGTATGTATCACATCATACTACGTCCATTTTTTCCACTGCGTTTCTTCTACACTTTAAAGCAAGGGACATTGCAGTATTAGAACCTCGGGCCTGAGGGCTAAAATTTTGGTCAACGATTGCCCCGAGTCACAATTAGACACAATCTTCTCTCCGGCAAATTTGACCCGTCTTTCCCCGGTAAATTAAAAGCCCAAATGAACCTAGAAAATTGCAAACCATGTGTCATGACGAGCGTCTTTGAGTTTATTTTCCAACGATATATGGCCCGTGGGCTAGCTCTAAGCATAGCTTCCCAGTTTTTCCTTTTTCGAAGCTGATGTCGGTTGATGCTCCTGAACGAAAACCGGTGATGTATGGGCTTTGAAAGTGGGCTTCCCGATATCCGTTTGGCGCGAAATTTTAACACAAGCTAGGCTGATATGTTAACTCATCCTCCACAACATTTCAGCTCAATCGGACAAACGAGTGCGTAGTCGCCGAATCCGCGCGACTGCGCAGTATGCCCCTACCAAACCTCAGATGCACATCTTCCATTTTCATTACTCTAATTACCCGCTTAACCCACCTTTTTTAACATCATTAAGCCCTTAAGAATCAGCCATATCCAATCGTAAATAAACTAGAAGACTTGAGTTGAACGTGGGCCAAATTAGAGGACCAAACAGGTCCAAAATCCCCAGTTGGAGCAGGCGTGAACAGCATGCAACCAAGGACAACCTCAGCTGATTTTCAGCTGGAAAAGTGAAGAGAAAACGTGGAGGCGAGAGGGCTGCAGCTGCTGGATTGACTCGGGATTGATTGGAGTGTGATTGGGGCTGATTTGAGGTGACAATTCAAGCCCAAAAACCGGTGGATACAAGCTGGAACTAAGAAGGAAATACCGACGGGCATAAGCGCGAGCTGGTCGTCCAATGTGACAATGATGTCAGAAAAATGGACACAAAAGCTGCAGCAGCTGGGCAAGAGGCGTGAGTTTTGGTGGCCTCTTCTTGGTAGGGGGTGAACATGATTCCAAGTAGAATCCTGAAATTTGAGAATCGGATTAATGAAAATATGTAGGTTCTTGATTCTAAAATATGCATGGTAAGTTCTAGATTTTAAAAATTGAAGAACCTATTTTGATTGGTAGGTTCCAAGTTCTAAGTAGGTGGAACTTGAAACTTGAAACCTATATTCTCATTATCCTGCGGTATTTCATGGAATTAGATGATGAGTGTATGATCTGAAACTATTAGTTTGAGCTTTCATTTTATGACTTGTTAATGTTTCATATTTTTCGTGTGTCTAAATATAAGTTGTGGTTAGTGGATCATAACAGTAAGTGGTGATTATTAAAGGTGATGATTCACTATAATTGTTCAATTAATAATATAGATAGAACTTGAGTAGATTTTGGAACTAACCCTCGAACCTGTGACAGAGTAAATTCTAAGTTCCAAAAAATGAGGAACCTATTATCATGAGTGGAATCTATACGAAACATGAAACTACTTACGCTTAGTATCGATTCATGCAATGACTTCTCATTTTAGTTATATTTATTTTAATTGTAATACCAGAAAAACTAGTCTTTTGTATTCTCTTTGATGAATGACAAGTTTGTTCAATATTGTTGCATTCATTTTTGTTTTGTTTAACTAAAAATTCAATAAAAAACAGAACCTGTTAAACCCTGGAACCCGTGACAGGGTAGGTTCTAGGTTTCAGGTTTCGACGAGTAAGTTCTAGGTTCCAAAAAATGGGAAACCTATACCCGAGGGTAGATTACAGGTTCCATATGAAACCTGTAAGGAACCTATAACCGCTCACCCCTACTTCTTGGCCATTCTCTACTGAAAATACTCTTAAGCTTCAAAGTGAACATTGAAGAGCAAAAGTGACAGCAAACCGGACGCAAAAACTATACAAAACCGAATAGAAATAGAAGGGGAGCTTGGACGTGGCCTTAGGAGGAAATTCCCTACCCAAAATTTCTTGAGCCTGAGGGTGAAGGTTAGAGAGCAAAGTGAGAACAACAAACTGTGGCCAACTAGCCAAGTTTAGAGAGAAAATGAGAGGCCTTTGAGGAATACACTCTCTTGACAAAATTTATACGTGAAATTGGAAATCAAAAACCAAAATCAGAAAGTAGTTAAAAATGACAAAAATTCATTACGAAGAACATTTTGGTCCCTATAAGTTAAGGCAACGAAAACATTTCCATCGCCACAGACAACCGACTGGGATGAAATTGCCCTCCGTCGGCTTTAGACAACCTCCGGCCACAAAATCTAGTTTGTCGCCGTAGACAACCTTCGTAGCCGTAGGTGCTACAACAACGAGAAACCAAATTTCGTCCCGTTTGAAATGTCTATGGCGACCGTTGTGCGTACTCTCCTCAAGGCGAATCTCGTGAATTAGCGACTCAACCAAGAGGAGAATTACATCTTGCCTCTCAACTTTTGCAATTTGCCCCCCCGACTTTCTGAAATTTGTGACAATGTGACCCCGTGTTGACTCCAACCTTTCTCACGTATCTGACCAAGTATATAGCTATGAGAGGCAACTTGGTCGTATATTATTTATATATGTGAGGATAAATATAAAGACTACTAATAAATGTATTTCACAACTGTATATACCGATGTACATTTGGCATTGAATCCTATCAAATTCTTGTTGGAACTATAGTCACATGCTCTTAATCCAAAATATTTCTGAGCTATTCTTTTACCTTTTTTATGTGCACATCCGTATAAGACAAATCATACTGCCGCATGGTCGGAGGTCCAAAACATTAACCAATTTCTAAGATTCAGGAGGTGAATTGCAAAAATTGAAACGTGGGGAAGCTCAAAAGGGGAGGGCGGTTTATTCAATATCAAGATATCAATCGTGTGCCTGCATAGATGGGTGCATGTTTGAGTGTTTGCGCTTGGGCGAGAGGAGAGAGTTCTATCTGCACACGAGACATTGCTTCTAATGCAGAAAAATGTTACAGAAAAGCCAAACTTGCAGCCCATATAGTAAAGGACTACAAGCATTAAATTCCGTTTCAATTTCGGCAGAACTATGAAGGGCAGCTGGCTATCTGATATTATTAGGAATGATTCCTTGAGCACCAGAAACCACATTGCCCGCATCTCCAGAGTTTATAGACAGAAAACACTAGAAGTCAAGCTAAGAAAGAATATAATGAAAGATGGAAATCATATAGACTCGCATGAACATCAAGAAGCGAGAAACAAACGCAAACTGTAGGGCAGAAGAAGCAGGACTTTGCAAAGCAAACAGCTTGACAAGGCAAGCATAGTTTAGTCAAACGATCAATTGACCATAGCAGCAGGGAACCATGCATGCAAACTACTATTATTTGCTGTACAAGAAAATCTTCATAAAAAGGAACGAAAAATACAAACTTTTGAATCAGTCTGCATTCGCAACACATAAAAATGACATCAAGCTACAACGACAAAATCTTATCCTAAAACATGGGATTAAATCAGATAGGCATGAAATTCGCAGCTATGCTATAAAGAATGACAAAGAACAAAGAACGCCAACAATCTGAAACTTTCAGTGAACAACACTCTTAACCTCCTTCCAACAAACTATCTCACAACCACAGAGAACACAGAAACAGAAGCGCCAAAACAACCGCAATAAAAGAAAAACCAGCGAAACAAGTGCGCCATTACAAAGCCAGCAGCCTCAGATCCAATACAGAGTCCACCAAGATTAAGTAAATCCACCAATGGACAAACCCATCCCAAAAAACCCAACCTTTACATTATTATTTCCTTTTCTTTTCTACCGCTCGACCATGAGTCCAACTGACTCTCCTTTGGTAAGTGGTTGAACCTGATAACTTTGAAGCTAAGAAAAGGCACAATTGGCTTCTATTGGACAGGGAAAATGAAAGCTACTCATTCTAGTAGACTAGCAATTAACTAAGAGATTGCTACTGTGAACATGTTAAAACATACCAGAGGCAGAAGACCATCTCTCCAAGCAGCAGAAAAATATCAATTCTAAGAAACATGCATAAAATGACATCTTTCAAACGAGAATACCAAGTACTAGGAGACATAGATTACTGAAAGGCAGTGTGCACAGTTACATGCATACGGTATTATGTCGATAAGGTGTCTCAATATTGTACATCTGGCTGTCTCAACAAAGAGTAAAAGAACTAAAAAGTAAATGCTCTCCACAAGTTTCAGATCCCAAAAGCTAAAAAATCCACAACCAAAATTACAATAGTTCATGGAACTAGACGACCAGCGCAATGTGACACATCATACATATGTAAATGCAGTATCCGTAAGGATCTATTCTAGCCAGAGCAAACAGCTGGTTCAACAGCACATCACATGATTTCTTGGATATTGCAAGCCAAATCGTCCCAAAAAATTGCTTATCTACCAAGTGGCCCCTAATTGGAGGAAAGAAGTGGGACTTCTTTATCTCTAATGAACTCAGAAGCAGGAAGAGGCTTAGCTGCTTTGCTTTTGACTTTGGCTTAACCAATATAAAAGGCAAGCTCAACAACAAAATTATTAAAAAATCCATCATGTCTAAGGGCTCTTTATTGTTTTAGTACCAAATTAGTTATTGGGCAGTGAAAATTGGAACCTGTGGCATTTCACCTATCAAAGAACATAACCACGCAAAGGTGCTCTCTAAAAGGCTTCTTTAAATTCCAAATACATTTATAAGAGGAGACACAACGCTACAAACTTTTTTGTCCAGAAATAATGGATTGGTTGATGATGATGCTCATGGCACAAGAGTTAAATGATACCATGAAATTCCAATCAAGGATTAGCTTCTTGGATTTTGCATGTTGCAAGTCAAATAGTTCCAACCTGAAGTTTAAAAAAACTCCTAAACAGATTAATCACCATATAACGCACCTATCACCGTCACTTGAAACTACAAGCAAAATAATAAAGCATGCTTCATATCCTCCATAATGACTGCAATCTTTGGACGATTGCTTGATTCCACAAATTGTGTCTCAATATTCTGCTTCTTGGTACTTTAAAGCTTCCACACAAAAATCAAAATGAGGACATACTTTGGGCGACTGGATTTATACAATAGGGAAATAACCCAAATGGTACACCAAGTGTCGCTTCAAAGAACAATAGGAGAAAGCACAAGACCATATGAAACCTCAGTCCAGAATATGTCAACACCACATCTACATCTCAACTAAAAGTTCTAATGCGCCTCATAGAATAGTTGTCAAGATATCGCTCAATTAGAAGATACCAAAGCAACATGCTGCAGAACATCCTTCACTGGTAATTCGAAGTCAACTGGTTTCGGACTTCTCCAAGGCTGCATCAAATCAGAAAAAGATACATATAAATACATACAGATATAACATCTTAAGAAGCAACACAGAAAAAATCATGCACATAACCTCTGGAATGTAGTGCGTGAGCAAGAGAGTTATGTTTGTACACATGCAAATGTGTGAGGGTGTGCATGTGCCTAAGAGAGAGAGAGAGAGAGAGAGAGAGAGAGAGAGATATTACTATTGTAGTTCAAAAGCTTCTCAATGAGGTCAACATGAGTCATCAGCATTCGCCTACAGCAATACCGGACCAATCCCAATGCATCAAGAGCATCTCTGCATGCCAACACACCAAACTTTCAAGACTGGAAAATCCTTCACAAAATTTATTGCTGCATTCACCACAAGCATTTGAAACTCACATCGTAATCAAGGAACAAAACCGTCTGTACAGAAGCAAAGACATCTACAAACCAGAAATAGAGAAATCTCACCCACTCGGGACTCTGAACCACTTCTAACTGCATTTTTACTGAGTGCCAACAACAAATGGCCATTCTGACCAAATAAAGTTCCTTTCTTCGATCTCTTAACCATATCTATTACCCTTCTAAAACTAGTAGCAAACACTGTGAAATCCAGACGACCTTGTCGAAGAAACAACCATAAGGAAACTAAGTCATCATGCTTATTCATGACAGATCATAGAACCTAACGAAGAAAGTTCCTAAAAGCTCTAAGCATCACCTCTGGTCCTGTTTTCTCTATATATATAATATGTATAGCTCTCCTATCACATACTCACAAATTGTACCATCAAAATCAAATAATCACAACGATATGAAACTTTCTAGCTTCAATAACATAAAAAAAAAAGTAGCAAAAGAAAACGAAACTGAATGAGAGCATCACCCTTCCGGATAATCAGCCTGGAGGAGATCGAGATACTGGTCCCACTTGTTTCCAATCACCTGAAACCAGCAGCAACCATAAGCACATAACCCACTCGAGCATATATCACAGCAGAAAACAGAACCCTTCAAGGTCTATGCCAAATAGTGTCAAAAACACAAACTTCGCAAAACCATCACACAAAAACAAGAAAGCACGTAACCGCTCCAGCATATCAAAGCACCTAACAGAAACCTTAAAGGTCTATACAATATAGAGCGTCAAAAACACATACTTTGCAAGACCATCCCACAAAAACAAGAAAGCGCATAACCCACTCGAGCATATACCACAGCAGAAAACAGAACCCTTAAAGGTCTCTACAAAATAGAGCGTCAAGAACACAAACTTTGTAAAACCATCCCACGAAAAACACGAAAGCACATAACCTCTCCAGCACATCACAGCAGACAACAGAACCCTTCAAGGTCTATACAAAATAGACGGTCAAAAACACAAAATTTGCAAAAAAAATCATCCCACGAAAAACAAGAAAGGCAACAGATTTCGCGGACGAGGAACGAACGCGAAGTCCCACGGACAGCGGCAATACCTTGCCGCAGGTGAAGCAGCGGACGGGGATAATCATCTTCGCCGGCGATACCCTTTGCCCGTCTCTCTCTCTCTCTCTCTCTCTCTCTCTGGGTTCGGCTTGCGACCGTGTGAAGTTTGAGAGAGCGAAAGCGTGCTTCTGCTGCGTGCTTGTCCGAACACCTCTCTCTCTCTCTGACGACGTTTTAAAACCTCCGAAAAGAACAGAGGACAGACGGAAAAGGGGGTTAGGGCTCTTCTCCTGTTTGGTTGCGGGCCGGGCCGGGCCGGGCTTGTGTTTATTGGTTTTTTCATTCTTCCATTAAATTGATTTGTTTATTTCAGTTGGTGCAATTTCCTCTGTTGCACTTAATTTGTTTTCATGAAATTATTTTTTTATAGGTTGTTCTACGAAGTGAAAACAAGCCGCAGTTTCGCCTATCGATAATTTATATGTTGAATTGCCACGTTCGGCCCTTTCCTTTTCGCTTTAAATTTTTCGGTTGAGCGGCGGGTCGGAAAGCTTTCTTTACTTTGAGAAAGAAGGGCCAATTGTTGCTACATAATATTATTTAATCGAAAACAAAAATTCACGTCTCGCAGATGAGTGATTCCAAGACACGTCGAGATTTTAGCAAGATCTCTTCCTAAGAGCTCAATTATTAGTAAGATTTTACATCCTAAAAAAAAAAAGAGAATTTTCTTTTCAAAAAAAATCCAACCCCGATCATCCGATGCAGAAACTGTGCTCATGGTGCTCGAAACTTCACTCGTGGTGGTTAGAACGTCGTTCTTGGCGAATGCAGGGTCTGTCATTGGTGGAGACGAGAGACTTTAAGCGGAGAATATAAGATGTATGAAGTAGAGAAGATAATCGAAGGCACGTGATTTTTCTAGTTTCATAATAATTTCTAATGTTCTATTACTTCCCTTTGATATCTCCATTAGTTTCGATCGCTTGAGATAGGATAGACTCTCAGAAGATCCTTATCACGCAATACTTATTCTGCATTCACTCAGAGAACTCATTAAATACTTTAACAAGATTTTATGATCACCGAAATGATTTCATAGATTTCACTATTGGTTTTTGAATTATCCAACACGTATAAGATTAATGTAAAAATGCATGTACATGTGACCGGTTGATCGGTCCCCTGTCAGATTACTGAAGACCCCATGCTTTTGTCTTTGGTGGTTTTGCATTTTTGGGATGAGAGGAGGGATGCACCGTTCATCGTATGCCTCATTAAAACTGTGTGAATCCCATCAAATTTAACGAGAATCATCAAAGTCATATTTTTTCTCAGATCTCATAAAAGTAGTCAAAGTATTTACTGCCTATATAATATGGGAAAATGGATATATATATATATATATAGGTTTGTGTAGCATTAAAACTGGTGAATGCCATAAAATTTAACGAGAGTCATTAAAGCCAGATTTTCTCTTAGATCTCATAAAAGTAGTCAAAGCATTTACTCCTATAATATGCGAAAAATGGGCGTATAAATGGTGAATCCCATCATATTCAACGAGAGTCATTATAGTCAGATTTTCTCTTAGATCTCATAAAAGTAGTCAAGGCATTTACTGCGTATAATACGCGAAACTGGGTATAAAAAGGGTTGTGCTTGCTACAACACTTCATGCAATTTACATCTTGCTTTATTACAAAGAAGGTCAGAAGCATGGAGACAAATAAGAAGAAACACCATTACCCACCTTGTGATGATCGCGGATGCACTACCCTCGAATGCTGTCTTCGTATGCCCCCAAAAGGCTTATGTCCCTTTTTTTCATTTTTATATTTATATCTCTAGCATACAATATTGTTAATTTACATCAATGCTTTTCATAATTTGAGCGGTTAATTATTTGGATATTCGAGCATGTGAAATTTAGTAGCATGCATGGACGACAAGGCATGCAATACTAGTTGAGTCTCGACGGCATAATCTGAGGTCGAGGTTGACAGAGGATTGATTGCAGTGCTTGTAGGGGGGTAAAGTCAAGTGTCCCGAGTTGATGGGGTAGAGTGGAGATAACGCAACGAAGGCAATCGAGAAGGACAATCCATACGTGACGGCCATGCTGATACCAATGGGAAAAGAACCTGAGGGCGATTTGGCCTTGTCTGTAAGATACCAGAGGTTGGCCGAGGGGGTCTTAATGCGAACCCAGGTAAAATAGGTCATGAAGCTATTCGATATAATAAGATGAAACGAATAACCATTTGATGCGGCCCTGTTCATTTTTCAAAGATTGGGAGAGATTTTAATAATTTCCTTTGATTGTTTTGTTAACTTTTGAATTATGACACTATCTATGATTTAAGAATGATTAATAAAAGTTGACCTCAATAACTTGACTAGGATTTCATTGAATTTTATGTGAAAAATATGAGGTTGAACTCGTCTTTCAAATTTGCGTTATATATGGTAGAAATGGCTTAGAAATGACGATTCAAACATATCACAAGCGGGCATGGGAGCGGTGTGGATCCTCCCAAAGCACAAAAGAGGTTGGCACTCTTGCTAGTACAGCAAGAGTGCAATCTTTCGGGGCTTATTCGAACTTAGAGATCAGAACAGGTGAAGAGGAAACAAGAAAGCAAATCAAGAAACAGATCACTTAGTCGTCGCTCTTCTGCACTGGGTTGCTCCATTCATCTTGTCAAGGCAAGCCCGATTCGGCGGTAGGCGCTCAAATGCCCATTACAACCATACCATCTCGACGCAGTAGGTTTTGTTTGCAGATTAACCTCAGAAGAAGAGGTGATACAAAGAACAGGACACAGCCAATACAAACCAAAAAGCTAGTGCAACACTCTCTTCCATACCAATTGACAGTTCTGGACCAAAAATATCTTCCCGTTCGAGGGTTCGAGGATCAATATACCTGAGGATACAGACTAGAATAATTGAAGTTCAGTATTCGAAAACGAGTGTTCGACAATGTAGCTGAACCTGAGAGTGCAAAAGAGGGTGTATGAACTAGAAATCTCTTTTGGCAGAAATCAATGCTTCTTCCTCTTATATCTGGGGTGAAAATCTTAAACTTGAGAGCTGATATTAAACCTTTGATACCACAAGTTGTAGGTGATGGCAAAGATTTCTTTCTATGGTTTGATTCTAGGCATCCTGTGGGGCTATCTTGCTCGATAGGTTCTCTGCTAGAGTTGTCCAAACTTAGGGCTTATCTCTGCAAGTTATAGTAGCAGAAGTTATTGAGGATGGAAGGTGGAATTGAGCAGCTGCTAGATTAGATGATATGTTATTGATTCAATCAGCATTTGGTGGGCTTATTTCTCCTAACGCAGAGCAAGCAGATATTTAAGGAGCTATGGAAGGAAACTCCTTCAAAGAAATTTCTCAGTCAACAGAGCATGGAGTTCTTTTAGAGCTAGAGCAAGCACAGTATTTTGGCAGTATACTGATTTGTTTTTTTTTTTGGTTGGACCAGTATACCGATTTTGCTGGCTTGCTATTTGAACAAGCTCTCAACTAAGGATAGGATGATATTCTTGTGCCGTTGCTGTCAACGATATTTATGTGATGTGGGTTGCTGGTGTTGAATCAAAGAATCAATTGTTTATGGAGTGTAAATTGCTAAGGAGGTCTGGAGCAAGATGGAGATGTGGGATACATAGAGGCCTTGCTCAACTGGGATTCTGAGTTGCAATGGACATGTAATACTTGGAAAAGGCAAATTTCTTCCCTGTCTCATCTTCAAGGTTGCCTGGAGTGCAGCTTTCCTCTCAGCATATAGCCATTTGTAGGGGCTGGAGGTTGATGCCATACGAGATTTGTCGCATTTTGAACATTTTCTCTAGCAGAGATCCTCTGCTTTGGTTTATGACGTCAATAAAACTCGCTACTTACCCAGCCAAAAAACAACAACAAATCTTTCACGCTTTTATTTGACAGATCAAGGCTCAACTCAAGATCAAACAGCATTAGCTACGTCTCGTCTCTTGACGAATTTTGGCCCCCTATAAACAGATCGAAAGGTTACTAAAAGTTAACAGGAAACTTAACAAAATCCTAAATGTCTAGCAAAAATCTCTCGCTGGAGCCGAATATCCTATTTTTCAACACCATCAGTCCGTCAGCTCATAGAAAAAATAAGGATGGGTAAGATAAATCAGAGAAGATACTCTTGAAAGGGATTTTGCTCAACTACGAGACCATAGAACCGCATCAGCTAATGATCATCTTATTGAGGAATTCGGCTTGCTCCGGGAAATACTCCAGCAATTCATCCTTGGTGACCCAAACAAAATCCTTGCACTTCTGAATGTTAAATTTGTTTGTTGCAATAACTTGAGACTTAAAGAAGAATCTCTGAAAAAGATGGAAGAATCAGCAAACCGAAGGCTAAGTAATCTCTATTTCGAGTTCTTCCAGAACAAGGACAGTATATCATTTCTACAGCAGAAACGGACTATATAACATACATATAGATATTCCTTTGTGATAAATTTGTGTGCTTGTTCGTCTGATGAACTAAAGTCATACCTTAAGAGATGGCACTCCCACTGAATCTTCTGTTCGCTGTATGACTGTATGACCCATAGGAGCATTTCCAACAAAATAAGTATGTGACAGATCTCCTAAGACAGATTCCAGTGCTGACTCTGCACACTGGAAAAATGAGCCACTGTCAGAGAAGGGAAGATAAGTGAGGAAGAAATGTAGATGATGCAAATTTTGGTCACCACCTTGCGCAATGTCTCCTCAGTTTCATAAACCTTTTCAGGAAAATGCCAGGTGGGATCACCAGCAGGAGAACCGTACGCATTACCATAAAGAAGAAGATACAATCTCCTGTCTAGCGCTCTTTGTAAAGACCTATTATACATTTAAACAGACACGTGCCATAAGAGGGCATGCAAAATAAGTAGATCCCAAAATGCCTATTATATCATCATATAACTGATTCTAACGGTAAACATTCTTTGATCTCAGAATATAAGATCCAAACTAGTTAATGAACCCACAATCTGGAAATAAAAGGAACACCCATCGCATTGTTTGTCATATTCAACTTATTATCAATACCAACCTCTCATCACAGAACATTAAGTACGACCAAATTGGACCACATTTTTTTACAACAGAACGTATTTGCTTGTTTTTCATCACCAAAGAGTTTGCAATGTCTGAAGAAAACCAGCAAATCGAGAATTCGTGCAGACAATTCCCGTGTAGTTCACAATATATAAATTCATTATCAAAGAAACAATCCCCTGTACAAGAGTATTTATCTCCATTTTACACAGCTGTAATGCAGAAAGGAGTTCCACATAGGAATCCTCGTACCACGTGTAGGCTATCCCAAACGGGATATTAATTGAGAGGTCTATCATGATCCACAAAAGCAAAGAAGGCCCAAAAGAATTGGAGACAAATATTGAGGAACGCCACTTAAAGAAACAAAATAAAAGATATCCAAGAAAAGCAACACGGACTATTCTACTCCAACAAACACCAGTAACAGCATCAAACATGCACCGCATAGGAATCTCCATACTTTTTATCATTTGTTTTGTCAGCTTCAGTGATCCGAGGAGCTGGTACATAGTCAATCTGGTAATCACCTTTTCCCCTAGTTGAAAGAAGAGGACAAAGTTTGTGAATTGAAAATTGATTGATCGTTCAATAATATGTGAGAGAGAGAGAGAGAGAGGGAGAGAGAGAGCAATGATAAACAAAAAAAAATAGAATGTAATCTTCCAAGCAACTAATGCGTTTGATTCAGATACCACAACCATGATTAAATCAAATGACCCAGAGAGAGAACGGGCCACTATCTGTGATCATGTGGTAAAACATTGAACAATTAGCGAACCCACATATTAATGGAAAAAAGAAAGTACATGACAATTTAGCTTCAGGCCTTACAATAGAGACTGAAAAAGACAAATAATAGATAAAGAGAACTTGCCACTCAACTTTCGAAATAAATTTATGCCGATTAGCTTCAAGCCTCACGAGAGGGGTCAAAATGACATAAAATAGGTCAAGAGAGATTGGCACTCACAGAGTTCAAGATAATCACAATTTGCGTCAATGACTAGTCTCTTAAGTCTTCTAAGGGGAGCATGAATAAAATGGAGGATTTGGAAATTCTCTTAACAGTAGCATTTGATGCAATTATTACTGGACCACAGTTTCAACCCCATGTATTCAACATAGTTCTACTTTACAGCATCTCCTCATTAGGGGGGTGTGGGCAATTCTGTAACCATAGATTGAGCTTGCTCAAACATTTAGATATTTCTTTATTTATTTAGCAAGCCTCTGCAGTAATTTTCTTTTGAAAATATAATTAAATGATGTAAAAGCACCACTAAAGAAAATTATATACTTAAAAAAAGCATGAATAGTAGAAATATCAAATGAAAGTGCGTCAACTGTCAACAAGACTAAATACCTCAAACTGATTCATTCAAAGTTTATGCATGTTGAGGAGGCAATGTTTTACAAGATTAACGATATCAGCATATTGGTTTGCAGTTTAAGCCCAAAGATACCGAACAAGAAGTCAGTTCACCAGACAACTAACACTATCCAAGCTAGGTCTCAGAGACGTTATACGAATAACATAGATGAAGATGTTGATTTCACAAACCCAGATAAGACTTTAGATACCAAAAAAAAGGGGCATATGAATGACAAGCAACAAACACAATGTCAAAATAATTCACTTAGACAGGTGCACATCAGATTAAAGTCAATGGAAGTAATGAGAAACAATTGCCGATTTGCCATTACACCAGGAACTAGCAAGCCAGAACTAATTACTAACAAGACAACACTAGGTCGAAATGATTCAATCGATGTATAAAGAAATGTACCTGGCATTAGACTTGTCTAGAAACTCATCTGGGTATCTCCTCCGATACTGCTGACGCCAACGAAATCTAAGCACAAATGAAAAACAAGCAAAACCAACATATATTATTAGCAAACATTTTTCATTCCAGTCACCAGCCCATCTTACTGATTCAGACCCCGGTCCCCAAACTCAAGTCTCCCAACGAATTTGTCCCAAAAGCGAAAACACCTAATTAGCACCCACCAGGAGCCGTGTGAATCCATTTTTTTCTCAGCTTAAAGTAAGAATGAATAAGGAAATGTCAAATCTTCACTCTCTAAAAGCTACATATCACGAGAAATTGGAATGTAGCTGCAAAGTGCTAAGGTAAAATTCAATATGTTAGTCTCGAAATAAATCCCCGCCAATCTTGGAGCCGATTGAGATGACCATCAGTTCATTTGCGAGTAAAGAAGCAAGGAGCATTTAGCTGAACCAACCCTCCGCCAAAATACTTCATTTTCAGAAGAAAACGAATTCACAAGACTACCCAGTTGACAAAATGGCTCTCCTACTGCGAGCATCATCCCTCAGTTCCGAAACAGAGCAAAGTAAGTGTAGTGACTCACGAGAACTCCTGAAATGCGTAGACCACGGGGTCAATCTTCGGGACGACGACGGGCAACCTCTCGAACAGCACGGACGCGACGATCTTCTCGGGCTTGGTGCAGAACCCTCGCGCCGGCCGAACCAGCGACGACAGCGACCGCTGCATCTTCTCCCCCTTCCCTTCGCCTCTGGATCCAGCAACACCACAAAAAAACAGGCATCAGACGAAAACGCCGACAGGAACAAAGAAGAAGACGCAGAACATCCTCGCACGAACACATACATAGTAGATATCAGAGAGAGCGAGAGAGAGAGAAACCCGGCGCCTTCCTCGGCGGATGCTAAAACCCTTCGGGACGGCGGCGACGGCAAGCTTCAGCTCAGGAGAGGCTGGGCCGCCAAGCGTTTGCCGGTCGTCGCTGCTCTGATGGCTCTGCAGAATCCGCCGGTTTTTGTGGCCAAATTGGGCCGGGCCGGAGAGCCCAAAAGCCTGAATTAGCTCTGCCCGACCCGAGATACTATTGAAACTAACTACATACATATATATATATATATATATATATAGGGCTAATTCAAAAAAACACCGACTTTACCTTGAGTGACAATTCTGACCCGAGTTTTTTTTATCTCAATAAAGAGCATCAAATTTTACTCGAGTCCTAAATCTACCCCTATAATATGAAATTTTCAAATTGTTCGGGCCAGATTTTGGATTAAAGTGAAAATTGGTGATTTTTATGAGACAAAAAAAAGTTTAAGTCAAAATTTTCACTCAATGTAGAGTTGGTGCTCATTTTTTGAATTAATGTATGTGTATATATATACACATATACATAAAAAAACAATATGTAATTCAAGAACTACAAAATGAATTTAGTCACAGCTCTCCATGGATTTTGATAAACTAGCTTAATATCTCTGACATTACGCTCGTATACCACCTCATTTTATTTTTCCCCTTTTGAGCTACTCGCTTGTATCTCCTTAAATTATGTAAATTGTAAGAAATTTTATAACAAGGGAAATTATGTACATTTCATATTATATTCCGATTAAAAATCTAGACGACCAAACACAGTATAAATATTTTCATAAGGATATCTAGACTTGTACTTATATCTAGGCATGGCACGGGTCGATTTTGGCCCAGAATCGACCGGGTCAAACCTGGGCCCGCCTTGTGGCCTACGGGCCCGGTTCCGGTTCCAAATTATTTTTTTACAAAAATAATAATGAAATTTTAAAAAAATTCATTATTTAATTTTTTTTATAAAACAATTTGAACTCTAATTGCCATGCATTGTAAGTGCATTGATCTTTAATTACAATACTTGACTCGAGTGTATTGAATTCTAATTACAAGGTTTGACTTGGGTTTTATACACAATGATTATAATGCCCCTTCATTCCTATTCGATGTGGGACTCTCGCCTTGCCTTGAACACCTTCAATGTGAGACTCTTGGCTTGTCTTCATGTAAATGCCAGGAGTTCCACATCGAATGAGAATGAAGAGACCATCAAAGGGATTGTGTATAAAACCAAAGCCAAGCCATGAGCATGTGAAGTTGTATGCCTTTTGTAGCTACGATCCTTTGCTAGTTAAGAGCAAAGGGTTCCATTGGACCGCCTAGAACCGGACTGAACCAATGGTCCGGTTCCCGGTTTCATGATTTGCTGGTCCGGTTCCTAGTTCTAAAATTAAGGGACCGGTTTTACCGATTCGGTTCCCGGTTCCGAGCGGAACCAGACCGAATTGGAAACCAATCACCCCTATAATTTACATTTTGATTACAATTTCTATTGAATAATTCATTATTTCATAATTTTATAATTCATTATTTTTTATTTCATAATTTATTTTTTCATTTTTAAATTATGAACCGGAACCGGAACTGGAACCGCTAGGGGCGGTTCCGGTTCCAGTTCACACATGGCCACGAACCGGAACCGGCCGGTTCCGAACCGTGGCCATGCTTGCTGATATCAATCGAATCTTTGTTCCTAACTTTTTAAAATGATAAAATTTTTAAGGTTTTGTAATTTGTACTTTCTTAATTAAGTTTAATTAGATATATGTTTTTTTTTAATTTTGTAAAAATATTAAATTTTTTGATCATTAATTGCAGAGCTTGAAAACACACAGATTTAATTAAATTTAATTAAGAAAACAAGAAACATATCAGATAAATTAATATTGAGAACGAATCATTACGACTACCTGTATAAGTTGAAATCTTCTTCTTCTTTTTTTGAAATTGGAGTAGTAGGATCGTCGTCTCAAACCTGTTGATAAACAAGTAGGGGTAAGCGGTTTCAGGTTTCTTCCTAAAATCTGGAACTACTCTCGGGTATAGGTTCCTTGTTTTTTTGAACCTGAAAAATACCTGTCGGAATCTGGAGCCTAAAACCTATCCTATTACAGGTTTTAGGGTAGGTTCCAAGGTTTAACATATCCTTTTTTTTTAATTTCATTTTTAGTTAAACAAAACGAAAATGAACGTAACAATATTGAACAAATTTGTTATTTACTAAAGAGGATATAAAAGATTAGTTTTCTTGGCATTACGATTCAAATAAATATAATTAAAATGAAAAGTCATTGCGTGAATCGATACTAGGAGTGAGCAATTTTATGTTTCGTACAGTCCACTTAGAACTTATCAATGAGAATATGTTCATCATTTTTTGGAATCCGAAACCTATTCTATCACAGGTTCTATGGTCTACCTAAATTCCACCTGCATTATTAATTGAACAATTGCAGTGAATCGTCATCTTTAATGACCGCTACTTGCTGCTATTATCCATTGATCATAACTTATATTTAGATATTAGCAGAATATGAAATATTAACAAGTCATAAAATGAAAGCTCATACTAGTGGTTCTAGATTATATACTCATTATCTAATGCCAAGAAACACCGCAGGATCACGTGAAAACGTCGACCAAGAAAAAACACAATAAACTTGTTTGAGTTTTAGGTTCCAAGTTCCAGATTCCGCTACTTAGAATTTGGAATCTACTCGCCAAAACAGATTCCTCAATTTTTGGAACCTAAAACCTACCCTGCATACCTTGGAACCTGGAACCTACAGGTTCATATTTTAGAACCTAGAACCTGAGAACTTGATCGGTAGGAACTTGTAGGTTCCAGGTTCTAGGATCTACCTTGAAATCATGCTCACCATTATAAACAAGAAAAATGATGAGAAATGTAGATGTGCGGCAACCAAACTTTCATGACTGTAGATTCATTCATGATTGTATAATCATATTCACTCATATCATAATACCCACTTTTTAAAACTCTCCCACTGTCAAGTTTCATTCATGAAACTATGAATATAATCTAGGGTTGATAATAAGAAAAGCCCTAAATTGGTATACTTATGATAAATTTAACCAAAACTAATTTTTTGACTATCAAAAATCTCAAACCAGTACACATATGACAAATTTACCCTAAACTAATTTGTTGATTACCAAAAATCCCAAACTGATACATTCATGACAAATTTACCTTTTGTTAAATTGAAATAATACCACGAAAAATTACGAACCGGTACACCTGGTAAATCTCCAAATTGGTACACTTGTTAACTGCCACGTCTCATCAAACTCAAAAATTTGACGGTAAAATATAATAGAAACTAATGGATGGTAAAATTATCACAGGTATATCAGTTTGGAATTTTTTGTACTCAAAAAATTAATTTGTAGTAAATTTGCCATATGTATATCAGTTTTAGGGTTTTTCATGTTATTAATCCTATAATCTTTGTATGATAAATGATAGCCTAATGATTAGGGAGAAGTATTATCCCTATTGTCCTTGTCTTGTATGTGGGATTTAATCCTAGAGAAAATTACCAAAAAATTCATAAACCTATAGTATATGTGTCAATTCAATTCTAAACTATTTAATTTGACCAACCGAATCCTAAATCTTTTGATAATTTGTCAATATAATTCATCCAATCAATTTTGGTTGGAAATTGCTCACGTGGATGCCGGTCGTCCTACATGGCACGCCAACGTTGACGTGGACAATTTTTTTAATTTTCAAATATTTTTTCGATTATTTTATTTTTTATTTTATCTTTTCTTTCTTTCTCTCTTCCTTCTTTTCTTTTTAGTTTTTCACTGTGATCGGTAAGGGTTGCTGGAGCTTGCTGGCCACTAGGCGAGGACTAAGAAGCCCTCGCTGGCTGCCGACGACCCTCGCCCGGCTTCGCCTAGATTTGGGGGAGGCCATAGTGGTTGCGGGCGAGCTTCACCATCTGTAGGTGAGGCTGCCTTCACCAATGGACGGCGAGGCTGACCCAGCTGGTGGCTGGGTGAGGACTTCACGGCCCTCACCCAGCGGCCGACTAGCTTCGGCGACCCTTGCTAGCTATGGTGAAAAACAAAAAAGAAAAAAAGGAAAAAGAGAAAGAATAAGCAAAAGGAAAAATAAAAAAAATATCAATAAAAAATAGAAAAATAGTAAAAAATTAAAAATTGTTCACGTCAGTGTTGATCATGCCATGCAGGACGATCAGTGTTTACGTCTGCAAATTCTGGGCAAAATTGGCTAGATGAACTATATTGGCAAATTGTTAAAATGTTTATGATTCAATTGCTCAAATTAAAAAGTTTAGGACTGAAGTGACATAAATATAATAAGTTCATGATGTTTTTGGTAATTATCCCTTGAAATTAAAGTGAAAGTCACTTATTCCAATACAACACATGCATTAACTGGCATAGAATATTACTGCAATCTAACTTAGTATGTCCTCCTCCTCCTCCTTCTTCCCTATCACAAAACCCTAAACCTCTCAATATTATTATTCCAATACAACACATGCATTCATGGCTTAATCTCTACTAGGAACAGACTACTCCACGTCCATTACTTAAGTTGTTTGCAATTATCATTCGCATAAACATTAAACTTAATTTGTTCGATCTTTCCCAAGGTTTATGGAAAGACCTTTCATCATCGCTACTCTCATCAATGATAGAAATCACTTCTTCAACTTGAAATGCTAAATTAAGATCTAGAACACCTAAGTGAAACTTGACTTGTTCACTCCAATTAGAGAATTTCATTTCATTGAATAAAGGAATAGACGAAGCATGTGAATGAAGATAAACAGGTACAAATGCTGCAAATATGTAAGACAACACTCATACATTAGTGCTTTGAGTATATCATATAATTAGATTCAAATTAAACAATACATGTACATTATAGTTCTCCTTTGGGTGATCCTACGATATACATTAAACCATAATGATGCTAATAACTTTTATTTGGTAATTATAAATACATCTCATTAAAATTTATTTGCTATCTTTGGATATACAAACAAATCTAACAAGATATATAATTACCAACTATTACATTGATGAATTATAAGAAATTAATTAACCTTTGAGTGAATCCCTAAGTTCTTAGAAATAAATGAACTACAATATATCCATGACACCAATAAGGATATATAATAAATCAATTTCTTTCATAGCATCAATTAATCATGGGTAAATGAAACATTATATAATTTTAAAAATTCAAGAGACCTTAAGGTTCGACCATTTTGGTGACTAACAAATTATTCATAATTGAATTTTTCGATTGTAATACACAATAATTGTTTCATAATTTGATTATCTCTAAACTTTAAGATTTAATCACTTTGGTGATAAAATCATCATAAAGGTATGAGAATCAAATTATACATTATGATTCCTCAAGAATACATATGTGTGTGTGTGTTAATTCATATATAAATATACGAATACATATAGCAAAACAATTAACGTGTTGTAAAACATGAAACAAAATTTATACACCAAGAGCATTAAACCCAAACAATAATTTACATGTGATTTCATTAAGCAAGTATTTGTATTAATCAATTTTTTATGTACATATCTTTAACAAGCATTAATGAGAATGAGAGAACATTAATGAAACCATATATTTTAATAATCGGAAAAATCATGAGATCTTAAACCATGCTCTAATACCAACTGTTAACGATCATGTAATCGATAGAGCAGAAATTCATAATCAAAAAATATTATATCTTCATGATTTATTCACGACAAGAGGGATAAAGACACATACCTTTATCCATAGCAATAATTTTGAGAAAATGATTGTTGCAGAAATAGAAGAAACGAAGAAATCCGATTTCTCTCCCTTAACTCACTTTTTCTTGATGTATTTTATCTTATGCACGATAGAATACAACTTTCGTTACCGGTGTGGGTGGAGAGAGGACCAAGCTCCTTTTATAAGCTATCAATAATAAGTGTCTTCAATCAAAGCACATAAAATACTCTATCGTCATAAAAGTTGCAATTTCTCATATTCTATCTTCATTAAAGTTGCAACTTTTCGTATTCTATCTTCATAAAAAATTGCAACTTTTTATAGCCAATACGTTTTTTACCAGTTAAATAATTATTAAACATTAATAATATCATGGGGGCCATAATTATTCTTACACTGAGGGTATTTGTTCAAAGTAAATACCATTTTGTTAGTGATTTTGGTGAAGTTAATAATTTTGAAGTTAAAAAAAAAACAAAAGAGGAAAACATAGGAACTCCATGGACGATCTTCGATCCTTGTCAAATCCCAAAACATGGACATTCTCTAATTCTTCATCAAACAGGATCTCTGATTTCCTTGATCCAAATCTTGCTTTGATCTCAGATCACAATATAAATTGCTCATCCTCTCTCCACCTTCTGCGAAAAATACTCATCACTGACCTCTCCCTCGTCCTCTTTCCACTCTCTAACCTCACTCGCCTGTTCTCACACTTTGACTCCTTTTCCTCCTCCTCCACAGTATCTGTCACTTGCCATTTTCGCCGCTAACTACAACGACATGCTCAGGAACTTTAGAATCTGCATCTATGGCGCCCGTAGGACCTTCAAGTTCAAATCGGAAGCTAAATTGCTCTTTCTTGGTTCCCTCCTCGGAAGCCTCTTTGTCATCGAGAACCCTAGCGAGGACCACCTCTTCTTTGTCCCTTCGACGGCGACCTCTCCGAGCACTCAGTAGGTCGCATTGTTCGGGACATTCGCGCGGACCTCCCCTACTAGAATTGCAAGCTCAGGACCAACCACTTCTACACTTCCTAAGCCTACTACCCTCTAGCTCTCACCAAATAGTCGCAAGCAAATGAAACATTAGAGAATATGAACCAGGCGCAGCGGCGCTTGATGACGACCTAAGTGGAGACCCTTGGCGCATGATTTTGGGTGAGAACCCATAATTCTCCGATGAATAGTGGCCGATAGAGGGCAAGATCGGAATTTGGAAAAAAAGTGGGGGCAATTTTGAAAGGAAAAAAATTCATCAACCTTGAAAGTTGTCTTCCGAAAATTTTGAAAGCCCAAGCTGCCTGGGGCTTTCGGCTTTGCCATTGATGGCATTTTCCCAAGGTGGTCCAATTGTTTTTTACCAAATATCCTAACTTTTTCACAAGCGACTTAGGGAAGCCGAACCAAACGCACCCCAAAGCACATATATCTCTGTAAAGCAATATTCCATACAATGAATCAATATTTTGTTACATAAAAATATTGGAGAAAAAAATAATTAGGTTATATCTTAGTCATTGCACTTTTTTTTGTCTAGCTTTATTATCGATAAAAATGATATATCTATTGACAACGGTAATTTTTAAATGGGTTAATACCACGAAAAATCTCAATCCGGTACAACTGTGATAAATTTACTCAAAACTAATTTTTTGACCACCAAAAACCTTAAACTAGAATATCTGTGATAATTTTACCCTTCGTTAGTTTTCGTTAAATTTTATTGTTAAATTGTTTTGTTAAATGACACGTGACAGTTGACAGATGTATCAATTTTGGGTTTTACCCTCCGTTTGTCACTACTACACCGGTTTGTAATTTTTCATGGCATTAATCCAATTTAACGGAAGGTAAATTTGTCACAAGTGTGAGGTAAAAAAATTTCTTTGAGGTAAATTTATCACAAGTGTACCAGTTTTGGGTTTTTGATGGTCAAAAAATTAGTTTGGGCTAAATTTATCACAGGTATACCAGTTTGGGATTTTTTATGGTATCAACCCTTTTTTAATTTATAGGAAATGAAAAAAAGCAAAAAACACACAAAAAAAGAAAAAAGAACACTTATTTTCGAATAACATCATCAACCTTTTTCTCTGTTTTCTTAGCCTAACAAGTTAATTTCAGATAAAGCCCATCGCACTTATTATTTCTCATCCTTCTTATCTTCTATTCATATAAATTAGGAAAATAAATTTAAAGAAAAAGGGGAGGAAAATAGGGCACGTATTTTTTTTGGTTAATACCACGAAAAACCCCAAACTGGTACACTTATGACAATTTTACCTCGAACTAATTTTTTGATCACTAAACACCTCAAATTGGTATACCTATGATAAGTTTACCTCAAACTTATTTTTTGACTACAAAAAACCTTAAACTAGTGCACCTTTGACAATTTTACACCGAACTAATTTTTTAACCCACAAAAACCTCAAACTGATAAACCTGTGATAAATTTATCATAAACTAATTTTTTAACCACAAAAAATCTCAAACTGGTACACTTGTGATAAATTTACCCTCGACTACCACGTGTCATCAAATTTAACACACGTGTCATCAAATTTAGCAATTTGATAGCAAAATTTAACGGAAACTAACGGAGGGTAAATTTGTCACATGTATACTAGTTTGGGATTAAGTTTAGGGTAAAATTGTCACAAATGTACTAGTTTGAAATTTTTAGTGGTAAAAATATTAGTTCAGATTAAAATTATTACATATGCACCAGTTTTGGATTTTTAATGGTTTGTGGTAAATTTGTCACGAGTGTACAAGTTTGGAATTTTTCGTGATATTAAACCCTTTTTTTTTCAATTTCTTGTATATAGCTACGATTTATGTGGGTACATTCTGATGATAAATAAGATTTTCTTTTTATTTTTTTGAATTTGGGCAAACATAGGATTGATAAGCGGAGCGGTGGTTTACATAAAGAAGGACCTGAAGATAAGAGACGTGCGGGTTAAGTCCTGATGGGATTGTCAACATGTTCTCGCTCCTTGGGTCGGCGATGGCAAGGCGAACCTCCAACTGGATCGGCCGCCGCTACATGATCGTGTTTGTGGGGGCCATCTTCTTCACCGGGACTCATGGGGTTTGCCCCCAACTATGTCTCCTTCTTGTTGGGCCGCTTTGCCGGTGTCGGTGTCGGCTACGCCCTCTTGTTCACAGTCTACATCGCCGACGTCTTCCTTGCTTCTCTCGCTGCTTCCTCACCTCCTTCCATGAGGTACTAACTCATTTTTTTTCTTTTTTTCTTCCTAATTTTGTAGCATCTTTTTCATGTTTTTTTTCTCATTAATATTTTGTCTTTTTCACCTTGAATGTGCATTCTTCATGTTCGCTTTTCAAACTTTAATTTTTCCCGTAACAAGCCTCACTTGGAAAACAAAGGAAAGCATGTAGACTCTGAAAGTCAGTCATGCACACAATTCTAGGGAATCTTATGTTTTGGAAATTCCTAGAAATTCCGAATTTTCCAGAGATAAAAGGAATAGAGTTTTTTCTTATGATACTTTCACAATGCTTGTCATTAACTCTCATAATTTTAAATTACTTGGAAATGTTTTAAATAAAAAGGTTAATACCACAAAAAACTCTAAATTGATACGCATGTGACAAATTTAACACAAACTAATTTTTTGACCACCAAAAATCCCAAACTGGTACATCTATAACAAATTTACTCTTTATCGATTTTTGTTAAATTTTACCGTCAAAATGTTGAGTTGAATGGTATGTGGCAGTTGTCGGGTGTACCAGTTTGGGGTTTTACTCTTTGTTTATCACATGTGTATCGGTTTGTGATTTTTCATAATATTAATCCAAATTAAACGGAAACTAACGAGGCGTAAATTTGTCATAGGTGTACCAGTTTTGGGTTTTTGATGGTCAAAAAATTAGTTGGAGTAAATTTGTCGTAAGTGCACCAATTTAGGATTTTTGGTGATAAAAAAATTAGTTTGGGATAAATTTGTCGTGGGTATATCAATTTGGAATTTTTCGTGGTATTAACTCAAACAAAAAAATGTATTATCAAATGTTTAAATTAGTCATTAGAAGCCGACTTTATTGTGCGTACTTACTAAATTTTCCAAACACAATGTCTCCAATTATCTCTTACAATTATAAGAATCCTCAATACATTGTCAAGTAGTATTATGTCTTTCCATGTTATTTGAAAAACTAAAGGTAGGTTAATGAAATTTACTTCGCAACCAGCTAAGCAATCAATGGCTCTAACTTCGGAAAATTTTGAACCAGATACTGAATCCATATGTTCACATAATGCACGCCTAATTACCATGGATTCCCAGCTCAAATTAGGGGTCCGCTCTAGAACATTTCGAACTATGATAGGTTCACCTTTATTCCATTGACTTTAGAAACATAGAAGCTCCTCTTCATCCAAAATCGCACTTGATTATGAACAGTACAAGTAATTGTCAGCGTATCTTCTCTTGATGCGGATTTCTGTAGCATATTATCCCCAATTTCAGAGCAATTATGCTTCTGAGTGGTATGTTCAATTTTGCCAATTTCCAGCAAGTTTTTTGCACGCAACTCAAGTCTGCTTATCCAATCTTTATCATGTATGCGCTTAAGCTCTAATTTATGATTGCCACATCCACTCATCTCACTTGGAGCGTAGTTGATGCTCCCATCAGTGTTAGCTTTCCATTCAATGGCCACCTGAAAGTTCACAATCGAGTGTCATAAACAAAACATTCTAGGTATGATAAAAGATGATTTTAAATGCGTGAAAAGAAAAAAAGAGCTATACTCAAACTATGACATGTTCACCTTTAATCCGGTGACTTTGGATGCATAGAAGCTCCTCTTCATCCAAAATTGCACTTAATGCCGAATAATACGAGTAATTGTCAGCAGAGTCGACGAAGAAGATGGCCCCTGCCAACACGATTGTGTAGGGGCGGCCGATCCAATGAGAGGTCCGCCCCGCCATTGTCGACCCGAGGAGTGAGAACATGTTGAGGATCCCTTGACTTAACCTGCATGTTGAGAAATAATAAATGCGATGGTCTTTATCTGAAATTAATTTGCTTGGCTAAAAAAGAGAATAAATTTAATGATGTTTTTCAAAATAAGTATTCTTTTTTTCTTTTCTTATTTTCATTTCCTATGCATCAAATAAACGACCATTGGTGATAGATCTATCATTTTTATCAGTAATAAAGCTAGACAAAAAAAGTGCAATGACTAAGATATAACCTAATTTATTTATTTTTTGCAACAAAATTAAGTTACAAAAAATTGGTTCATTGTATGGAACATTGATTCGCAGAGATATATTTGCTTTAAATCCGATGACTTGGTCACACTAATTATATAGTGCGCTCTCGGTACCTTAATTTGATTGATTATCAACTAAGTGTCACATGTAGTCCTTTATCCAATTATGAGTATTGAAAGTTCTTATCCACTAAATATCAATGCAATATTTTTATGTATATTATGATCTTAGTGGGCGACCTAAGTACCCAACCCGGCGAAATGACATAATCGAATCACAATCAAGGGAAACGACATAAAAGAATCGAAACCAACAAATCAAAAGTGGTAATAAAAGGTAAGTAAAATATAAAAGTGTGGAAAATAAGCTGATGCGATGTTGGATAAAGTATATTATTATGTATCCCAAGACATAATCCCCATGACAAGTTTGGCAAAGAATATAGACCGCCTCATTATTAAGCCCCGAGACATGAATCCCGTGAGCTAAGTCGCTAAAATTGAAATCGATGTTTAATTTTGACTAACAGAAATCTCCAGCTAAAAGATCTTCACTAATGATATGAAATGCTAAAGATGAACTATTCCCTAAAATTACATCTAACATAAACGCTAACCAATTTTTTTATTATATTTTTTTAATATCACTCTATTTTCTTTGTTTTTATTATTTCTATCCTTTTGCTTTTATTTTATTTTTAACCTCAAGAAGAACTATCCAGGAGATCAAATTACCCTAAAAACCAAGAAAAAGACAACATCCTAAACTATATGAAAATTCGATTAAGCCTATTACTGAAGCTCATTACTAAGACCTTACTATCCAATTGGGAACTCTACTTCTTTTATTAATATTCATTTTTTAATTATTTTTCTTTCTCCTGCGATACTTGTCAGTCCAATTCTTTCTTAGAGCTTCTCATTAGTCCCTTAATCCCTTTGACCCAGAACCCTTTTCACCCTCAAGTTCAGGAAGCTCCCATCTCTTCAAAACCTTCATTACACTTTCTTCCATTCTTGCTCAACTCACTCATCATTCTTCATCCATTCACTCATATCTGCACTGCCCGAACTCATATATTCACATCGTAGAACCCCGTGTATTCGGAAGTAAGCGTCATGGGCATACAAAGAGAAGACATACACACCCAGAACGCATGTATTTGCATATACTGAAAATGCATTCACTTAAATGACACACTTACACAGAGAAGACACATTCAGCAAAGACAATCTGTGGGAGATATCTCGTTGACTCTCACACAAGATTGATATAATTCTTCATTCCAGTATGTACCTAATGAATTCTCCAGCAATAACCATCAAGCTTTCGCGAGTCAGCACCTTGACATTATCTGATAATTCCAGAGAACCTAGCTTAACACATGCAAACATGTGAGGCATGTTAAAATCGAGATTCTCGGAAATCAACTGTAAAGTGACTGACAAACGAATTCGTCTAGCCTATGCAAAATGAATCAATCAAACAGACGAGGTGATCTCGGTCGGATCTGGGGGTCTGTTCATTAGTAATGAATGCGGTTCGGACATCTCATCGATCAATTAGTGGAAACCAAAACCGGTTCAACATGGAACTATCGCAGACGAGTAGCAATCAAGGGTGTAAAACTCCGACATGTACGGTTTTCAAGCTAGCAGGAACTAGATTTCTCAGCCTCTGTTTTCATTCTCATAAATCTAAAACAGAAGATACTCGGTTCAATCTAGCAAAAGGTGAATTACCTGCGGCGACAACCTACTGATGGGCTTCCAACGAAACGGCTTGAGAATCTGTGAGGGACTCGATTGCGGCCTGCCGTTCGAACTCTCCAGCGATGGCGCTCCAAAAACAGGGACGAGCAGGAGAAATTCCTGAGCCAGTAATGAGAGCTTTCTAGGATGTGAATCGTAATCCAAGCTTAGGAAATACCCCAGAAATCTCTTATATGATTGAGAATCGATTCTGTCGCGTCAGTTAAGATGATGAGAGCGGTCACCACCACCTGTACGCCGGCCTATTCGCTTGGCTTCAAACGAGAGAGAGAGAGAGAGAGAGAGAGAGAGAGAGAGAGAGAGAGAGAGAGGTGTGGAAGAAGAGAGTCTTATGGGGGTCAGTTAGCTGACGAGAGCTATTCTCTCGGTTCTTTTTGACTTGGCGAGTGGGGCGGCTTTTCTTAACCTCTTATCTGTAAATTTCGAAGTGTTCAACGTGTAAATAGAGGTCATCTCCCTCCATTTCAATCTTATCCGTGAGCATCAACTTCAACCCAATACATGCTAAATAATTTTGTCTTCTTGAATTGTGAATAGGGGTGATCGGTTGCCGGTCCAGTCCAATGGAACCGGTCACTTTTTTGTTCTTTTCTCACTGCAACGAGATAGAGTGATAAATCTTAAGATATTGACGGAAGCGATAATGAGTAAAGAGTCAATGTGGTGGGACGATAAGGGGAAATCACTGTACATAGGTTTAATTCATATTTTATTAATTTTTTTGAAGAAATAAAAAATAAAAAAAGTATATGTAGTTGGACCGATTTCCCTTTATAATCGAGAATCGGACTGTCTCGATACTGCTTTCACTTTTAAGAACCGAGAACCGGACCGATATTCTCGTGAATCGGACCCAATTGGCCGGTTTGATCCAATTCGAGCGGTTTTCGATCGAGCGGTCCGTTTTGCATATCCCTAATTGTGAATATGTGCAAATAAAAATATCAGCAGTGCGAGAAGATGCTACAAACAAACTAAATAATATCCATTGCGTTTGCCGATTCTAATGCCAATGGCTTCGCCTCTGTGAACAACGCTGTCTCTGGGTCGAAGATGCAATAATGACAGTCTGCGGACATGAGAGAGGACGTCCTGTACTTGTTCTCACCTCCCATGATTGGCATTAGGGGTGTCAGAACCGAACCGAAAAACCGAACCGAGATACGAACCGAACCGAACCGAACCGAAAATTTCGTGTATTTCGGTTCGGTTTCGGTTTCGGTTCGGATCATCAAAATAAACCAATTTTTCTTTTCGGTTCGGTTCATTTCGGTTCGGTTCGGTTCGGTTCGGATCGGATCGAACCAAACTAAAATAAAAACTTCGGTTTAGGGCTATTTTGCCCTCTCTCTCTCCCCTTCTCTCTCCTCTCTGCTCTCTCTTTATGCTTAATGAACTTGAAACCGAAAATTGATCCGAACCAAACCGAACCAAACCGAACCAAATCGATTTTTCGGTTCGGTTCCAATTCGGTTCGGTTCAAATTCGGTTCGGTTCGAGGGGCACCCTTAACGGTTCGGTTCGGTTCGGTTTTTTTGAAAAACCGAACTAAACCGAACCATTTACACCCCTAATTGGCATTGCGACTTCTCTCTTCACTGGGTTCTAGAAATCGGGCCTGTAAGTCTGCCCCAACACGCCCTCCACCCGCTCCGAGAGATCGAAGAACCTGAACTGCACCTCCAAGTAGGGGTGTAAATGGTTCGGTTTAGTTCGGTTTTTCAAAAAAACCGAACCGAACCGAACCATTAAGGGTGCCCCTCGAACCGAACCGAATTGGAACCGAACCGAAAAATCGATTTGGTTCGGTTTGGTTCGGTTTGGTTCGGATCAATTTTCGGTTTCAAGTTCATTAAGCATAGAAAGAGAGGAGAGAGGAGAGAGAAGGGGAGAGAGAGAGGGCAAAATAGCCATAAACCGAAGTGTTTATTTTAGTTCGGTTCAGTTCGGTTCGTATCTCGATTCGGTTTTTCGGTTCGGTTCTGACACCCCTACCTCCAAGTGTGCGAAGCAGTCGTCCACAGGAATCTGCTAGTTATGGATCCCGTCGTCTTCCTTGGTGATTGGCACTACGCTTGCGGAAATTTCCATGACGCCAGGAAGAGTCACAGTGATCGCATTGTGGTTGGCAGTCCGTTCCACCGAGAGAGGGCTATCCGGAGCTGACCAGCTCGAGAGGTGACCGTCGGTGATGTGGACCAGCTAGTCATCGAAGGTGAAAGAGAGCTGGTCTACGTTGTTGTCCCAGTGGGCGATCTTTTTAGCGGACAGAGTGAAGGTGTGGCGGTTGAACCTGAGGCCTAGGGCTTGGATCCACGTGTTGTCGCGCTTCCTTCGCTCAGGGCGGCGATTGATGAACCAGACATTAATTTGGAGGTTCTAATCAGAGACGAGAGCGAAGTGGCGGTTGGTCTCTCCATGGAAGTAGAAGACTATACCGTCGCCTCCAACAAATCTGGGGTCAGAGAGAGAGAGAGAGAGAGAGAGAGAGAGAGAGAGAGAGAGAGAGAGAGAGAGAGAGAGAGAGAGAGAGAGTGCGTGTGTTGAGAGACATACTCTTGCAAGTGGCTTCACATTTGGGGGTGTTGCAGTCAATAACACAGGCCTTGGCAGTTGGGTCAGCAAGCTTGAAGGATGGGCACTGCTGAGGGCAGGTGATGTTCTGGGCAAAGACACTTCGTGAACGGGTCATTGCATAGGACGGACTGGGGTGGGAACACCTTCCCGGCCACAGCCGAGGGCGGAGGCACGGTCGGCCCGGCTGGCGGTGGGGGCGGTGGGGGGACGCCATAGAGGTCGGCATTGCTGAGGGTAATGAAGCTCAACAACAGTAGAAGGGTCATGAATAATGCAGTACTATGGGCTTCCATGTCTAACCTAAATTGTGTTACTTGACAGTACTAGGGGTTAGTGAAAGGCCTCAAGAAAGTTGCTTGGCTATGCTACTTATTTATAGGAGAGGGGAAAGAGAGATAGAAGTTAGGGAAAAAAAATGTCATTAATGAAGTAAGCTGGAAAATCTTGGATCTGTTGAATTGAATTGAATTGGAAGTTGCAGCTGGGCTTTGAAATTCCGTCTGCATTGAATCTAGAGGGGGGAAATCCAGTATACAATTTCTTATCTCAAGTACACACAAATCTTCACTCTCAAGGAGTACAGGCCCCCATGTGCAATCACGAGGATTTTGCATGTGTAATTGCTTATTAACTGCATAGAATGATCCAAAAGATCTTGAAGTGTGAGCTTAGCTTAAGTAAACTTTAAGGATAATATTAAATCTGGAGATGAGAAGACGGTGCGAGGCAGGGGTGTCTTGATCCGAGGCTCTCACCCATTGGTCGACGAGGGTTGCCGGTCCTCGGCTGTGACAGCAATGGCGACCCTCGCCTGGGCTTAGAAGAAAAAAAATAGCAAATGTTAGTGATAATGTAATTGATAATGCCGAAATTTATAATCACAGAATCTTAAATCTTCATGATTTATTCATGATAATAGGGATGAAAACACATACCTTTATCTATTGCAATAATTTTGAGAAAATGATTGTTGTAGAAATAGGATTTGATGTAGGACATAATACAACTTTCGTTAGGTGTGTGGGTTGAGAGAGGACCAAACTCTTTTTATAACTATCAATAAGTGTTTTCAATAAGTGCCTCCAATCAATGCATATAAAATACTCTATCTTTAAATAATTATTAAACCATTAATAATATCATGTGGGCCACAATTATTCTTACACCGGGTGTATTTGCTCAAAGTATATACCATTTGGTTAGTGATTTTGGTGAAGTATATAGCCTTGAAGTTAAAAGAAAAACAAAAGAGGAAAACATAGGAACTCCATGGATGTTCTTTGATCCTTGTCAAATACCAAAACATGGACATTCTCTGATTCTTCATAAAAAAAGGAGACGTTCTTTGATTTCCTCCATCAAAATCTTGCTCTGATCTCAGATCATAATATAAATTGCTCATCCTCTCTCCATCTTTTGCGAAAAATACTCATCGTCGACTACTCTCTTGTCCTCCTTCCACTTTCTAACCTCACTCCCCTGTTCTCACACTTGACACTTTTTCCTCCTCTCCACTGTATCTGTCACTTGCCATTTTCTCTGCCGACTACAACGACACGCTCAGGAAATTTAGAATCTTCATCTATGGCGCCCGCAGGACCTTCAAGTTCAAATCGGAAGCTCAATTGCTCTTCCTCGCTTCCCTCCTCGAAAGCCCCTTTGTCATCGAGAACCCTAGCGAGGACCACCTCTTCTTCGTCCCCTTCGATGGCAACCTCTCTGAGCACTCCATAGCTCGCATTGTCCGAGACATTCACGCGGACCTCCCCCACTAGAATTGCAAGCTCAAGACCGACCAGTTCTACACTTCCTAAGCCTACTACCTTCTAGATCTCGCCTAATAGTTGTAAGCAAAGGAAACAGCAGAGAATATGAACCAGGTGCAGCAGCCCTTGACGGTGACCTAAGTGGAGACCCTTGGCGCATGATTTTGGGTGAGAACCCAGAATTCTCCGATGAACAGTGGCCGAGCGAGGGCAAGATTGAAATTTGGAAAAAAAGTGTGGGTAATTTTGAAAGGAAAAAAATACATTAACCTTGAAAGTTGTCTTCCGAAAATTCTGAAAGCCTAAGGCGCCTTGGGCTTTCAGCTTTGCCATTGATGGCATTTCCCCATAGTGGTCCAATTTTTTTCTACCAAATATCCTAACTTTTTCACAAGCGACTTAAGGAAACCAAACCAAACGCACCCTAAAGCACGTATATCTCTGTAAATCAATACTCCATACTATGAATCAATATTTTGCTATATAATTCTATTGGAGAAAAAAATAATTAGGTTATATCTTAGTCATTGCACTTTTTTTTGTCTAGCTTTATTATCGATAAAAATGATATATCTATTGACAAAGGTAATTTTTTGGGTTAATACCACGAAAAACCCCAATCCGGTATAATTGTGACAAATTTACTCAAAACTAATTTTTTGACCACTAAAAACTCTAAACCGGTACATCTGTGACAATTTTACCCTCCATTAGTTGTCGTTAAATTTTACTGTTAAATTGCTTTGTTAAATGATACGCGACAGTTGACGGATGTACCAATTTTGGGGTTTTACCCTCCGTTTGTCATGAGTATACAAGTTTGTGATTTTTTTGTAGTATTAATCCAGTTTAACAAATGGTAAATTTGTCACAAATGTATCAGTTTTGGATTTTTTATGGTAAAAAAATTAGTTTGAGGTAAATTTATCATAGGTGTACCGATTTAGGATTTTTTTATGATATTAAACCTTTTTTAATTTATAGGAAATGAAAAAAAAAGCAAAAAAGACAAAGAAAAAGAAAAAAAAGAATACTTATTTTTGAATAACATCATCAACTTTTTTCTCCGTTTTCTTAGTCTAACAAATTAATTTCGGACAAGGTCCATCACACTTAATATTTCTCATCCTTCTTATCTTATAATCATATAAATTAGGAAAATAAATTCAAAGAAAAAGGGGAGGAAAATAGGGCACAAATTTTTTTTTGGTTAATATTACAAAAAACCCCAAACTGGTACACCTATGACAATTTTACCTCGAACTAATTTTTTGACCCCAAAAAACCTCAAACTTATTATTTGACCACCAAAAATTCCAAACTGATACACCTGTGACAAATTTATCCCGAACTAATTTTTTGACAACCAAAAACTTCAAACTGGTACACTTATGACAAATTTGTCCCAAACTGATTTTTTTACCACAAAAAACCCCAAAACGGTACACTTATAACAAATTTACCCTCCGTTAAATTGGATTAATATCACGAAAAATCACAAATTGATAAATTTATGACAAACAGAGGAGTAAAACCCTAAACTAGTGTACCAATCAACTATCACATGTCATTAAACTTAACAATTTGACAGTAAAATTTAACAGAAACTAACGAATGGTAAATTTGTCACAGATGTATCAGTTTGGGGTTAAGTTTGGGGTAAAATTGTCATAGATGTATCAGTTTGAGGTTTTTTGTGATTAAAAAATTAGTTCGGAATAAAATTTCACAGGTGTACTAGTTTTGGATTTTTGAGAGTCAAAAAATTAGTTTAAGGGAAATTTAGCACAAGTGTACCAGTTTGGGGTTTTTCGTGATATTAACCTTTTTTTTTTTTTCAATTTCTTGTATATAGCTATGATTTATGTGGGAACATTCTAATGATAAATAAGATTTTCTTTTTATTTTTTTTAAAATTTGGGTAGACATAGAATTGATGAGCGGAGTGGTGGTTTACACAAAGGACCTGAAGATAACAGATGTGCAAGTTAAGTCCTGATGGGATTGTCAACGTGTTATCGCTCCTCAGGTCAGCGATGGCAAGGCGAACCTCCAACTGGATCAGCCGATGCTACATGATCATGTTTGCGGGGGCCATCTTCTTCACCGGGCCCCTCCTCATGGGGTTTGCCCCCAACTATGTCTCCTTCCTCTTGGGCCGCTTCGCCAGTGTCAGTGTTGGCTATGCCCTCTTGTTCGCAATCTAATTTGCCAAGGTCTTCCTCGCTTCTCTCGCAGCTTCCTCGCCTCCTTCCATTAGGTACTAACTCATTTTCTTTTCTTTTTTTCTTCCTAATTTTGTAGCATCTTTTTCATTTTTTTTATTTGTCATTAATATTTTGTCTTTTTCATCTTGAATGTGCATTCTTCATGTTCGCTTTTCAAACTTTAATTTTTCCTGTAATAAGATCGTCATGCTTCGCTTGGAAAACAAAGGAAAGCAGGTAGACTCTGAAAGTCAGTCATGCACACAATTCTAGGGAATCTTATGTTTTGGAAATTCCTAATTTTCCAGAGATAAAAGGAATAGAGTTTGTTCTTATGATACTTTCACAATGCTTGTCATCAATACTCATAATTTTAAATTACATTGAAATGTTTTAAATAAAAAAATTAATACTATAAAAACCCTCAAATTGATACATCTGTGACAAATTTAATACAAACTAATTTTTTGACCACAAAAAATTTCAAACTGTTACATCTATGACAAATTTGCTCTTCGTTGGTTTTTGTTAAATTTTATCGTCAAATTGTTGAGTTGAATGGTACGTGATAATTGACAGGTGTACTATTTTGAGTTTTTGTTCTATGTTTGTCAAATGTGTACCAGTTTGTGGTTTTTCGTAATATTAATCCAATTTAACGGAAACTAATGGAGGGTAAATTTGTCACATGTGTACCAGTTTTGGATTTTCGGTGGTCAAAAAATTAGTTGAGGTAAATTTATCGTAGGTGTACCAGCTCAGGGTTTTTGGTGATCAAAAAAATTAGTTTTGGGTAAATTTATCACGTGTATATCAATTTGAAGTTTTTCGTGGTATTAACTCAAATAAAAAAATGGACTATCAAATGTTTAAATTAGTTATTAGAATCCGAATTTATTGTGCATACTTACTAAAGTTTCCAAACACAACGTCTCCAAATATCTCTTACATTTATAAGAATCCTCAATACATTGACAAGTAGTATTATGTCTTCACATAATGCACGCCTAATTACCATGGGTTCCCAGCTCAAATTAGGGGTCCGCTCTAGAACATTTTGAACTATGATAGGTTCACCTTTATTCCATTGACTTCAGAAACATAGAAGCTCCTCTTCATCCAAAATTGCACTTGATGCTGGACAATACAAGTAATTGTCAGCGTATCTTCTCTGGATGCGGATTTCTATTGCATCTTATCCCCAATTTCAGAGCAATTATGCTTCTGAGTGGTATGTTCAATTTTCCCAATTTCCAGCAAGTTTCTTGCTCGCAACTCAAGCCTGCTTATCTAATCTTTATCATGTATGCGCTGAAGCTCTAATTTATGATTGCCACATCCACTCATCTCACTTGGAGCACAATTGATGCTCCCATCAGTGCTAGCTTCCCATTCAATGGCCACCTGAAAGTTCAATCGAGTGTCATAAACAAAACATTCTAGGTATGATAAAAGATGATCTTAAATGCGTGAAACGAAAAAAAAAGATATACTTGAACTATGACATGTTCACCTTTAATCCAGTGACTTTGGAAGCATAGAAGCTCCTTATCATCCAAAATTGCACTTGATGCCGGGCAATACAAGTAATTGTCAGCGGAGTCGATGAAGAAGATGGCCCCCGCCAACACGATTGTGTAGCGGCGGACGATCCAATGAGAGGTCTGCCCCACCATTGCTGACCCGAGGAGTAAGAACACGTTGAGGATCCCTTGACTTAACCTGTGCACGTTGAGAAATAGTAAATGTGATGGTCTTTATCCGAAATTAATTTGCTTGGCTAAAAAAAGAGAATAAATTTAATGATGTTTTTCAAAATAAGTATTCTTTTTTTGTTCTTTTTATCATTTCCTATACATCAAATAAATGACCGCTGGTGAATGATCTATCATTTTTATCGGTAATAAAGCTAGACAAAAAAAGTGCAATGACTAAGATATAACCTAATTTATTTATTTTTTGCAACAAAATTAAGTTGCAAAGAATTGATTATTGTATGGAACATTGATTTGCAGAGATATATTTGCTTTAAATCCGAAGACTTGGTGACACTAGTTATATAGTGTGCTCTCGGTACCTTAATTTGATTGATTATCAACTAAGTGTCACATGCGGTCCTTTATCCAATTATGAGTCTTGAAAGTTCTTATCCGCTAAATATCCATGCAATATTTTTATTTATATTATGATCTTAGTGTGTGACCTAAGTACCGAACTAGGCGAAATGACATAGTCAAATCACAATCAAGGGAAACGACATAAAAGAATCAAAACCAACAAATCAAAGGCAGTAATAAAAGGTAGGTAAAATATAAAAGTGTGGAAAATAAGTTGATGCGATGTCGGATAAAGTATATTATTATGAACCCCAAGACAAAATTCCTATGACAAGTTAGGCAAACAATATAGACCGGCCCATTATTAAGCCCCAGGACATGAATCTTGTGAGCTAAGTCCCTAAAATTAAAATCGATGTTTAATTTTGACTAACAGAAATCTCCCGCTAAAAGATCTTCACTAATGATATTAAATGTTAAAGATGAACTATTCCCTAAAATTACATCTAACATAAACGCTAACGACTTTTTTTATATTTTTTTTATCACTCTATTTTCTTTGTTTTTATTATTTCTATCTTTTTGCTTTTATTTTATTTTTAACCTCAAGGGGAACTATCTTGGAGATAAAATTACCCCAAAAACCTAGAAAAAGACAACAGCTTTTCGACCGAATCGTCACGACAAAGCAATGATCTGCAGGAATTCCCCGAGCCGCGATAGGCAATCAACATTGGCAAGCAGAATCAAGGGCACACTCTATGACGTAGCCACAACATTACATCATGTGCCAAGCAAACTCATTTAGACAACAATGTGCACTTGACAAATTCATGGCCCTAATGATCTGCACTTCCTGTCAAAATGAAAGTCGCTATACCCGAGTTGCACAATTCTCATACAAATTTGCACTTTTATTTGTGGAACGGAAATCATTCGAACTATTGGGATACACGTTGCACTAGAAACAAAGTAAAAATGACGACATGTTTCTCTCCTTTGACACCGTACGGGGGGGCAACTTCAGCCACGATTAGTCGCTATGAAAAAAATGACATGGATGTACAAGGTGCCAACGGAAGGGCTTAACTTTTGAAAACTAGGGGAAAAATTATGAGAAGATCATCTATAGTACAGCACAAGGAACCCTTATCTTAGGACCACCTTTAAGTGGCTCTCCACTTGTTCTCTCACCTTCCACTGCAAATCATAACATTGCTCTGCTACGTTAGCAACTCGTTTTCATGAGTGAGATGTCAAACAGCATAGGGAAAAATTGAAATGCCGAACAGAAGCTAAAACCATGTAGTTCTCTTACCTGCAACTCATTGATTTCTTCATCTGTCAGTGAACGCTCCATGGAGCGATAAGCAATCCTGTAGCAATGGCTGGTCATCCCTTTCTTGTTTGTGAAATTATCGATCAAGCATACCTGAGAGAAACCGTTCAAGTCAGATCAAAGTATGCTTCAATGGCAGAGGAAAAAAACCAGACAGAAACAATAGGCAAGCCTGTCCCAAATTAGTTGACACGTTATAGACACTTCGAAGGTCATCCAGATGAAACCTCCTTAACAGAGATTTCGTTATCTTATTCTCATCTCAGTCGGCAGAAACTTTTGCCTGATATAGTGGCTTATAATTCTCGTTTTGTTCATGTCTAAGCCAACAACATATTTTCATCTCGACCATAATTCCTGTATGCATTCATACTCAAGAATCGGTATTTGTATGCTTATAAGTTATAGCTACCAAGCAACAAGTCCTGAAGGCTTGGGCAGAAAGAACGAGACAATTGGACAAAAAAGAAATCATCATGGGTTAAATACTGTTCTATGCATGGTGAGTCCTATTTCCTCTGGTGATTAATGTGTTGAACCTGAAAATTAAAGGAAGACAAAATGATCTAGCAACAAGGTAGGTTTTTCTCTTTGCAGAAACTAGCGACAAATGGACCCAGGCAAACTAACTGCACCTTTATCATATATTTCTCCGAATATCATTACTCTTTCTTCAGTCTAGCCCTATAATAGTGGCTTTTTGCAAATTCCAGAATACTAGAAGTACTTGACCCAACAACAGCGAAGTAAAATGCAAGCAAGAAGCTTCGACAGTCCAAGTACAAGCTCCAAATTCTGTTAATCACGAAAATCCATCTAAGCAGAGTCTCAGAATTTTTTCAGAGACTTGCAATGATATCTACAAGAAGCAACGCTTAAAGAAGACATGTAGAAAAGAACAATGCTAGAATGCAAACCTCCTCAACAAGATCGCCGGCAATGCCTCTGATCACTTCACACAGGTTGTTTTCAGTAAAAGACTCGTTGATCCAGAAGCTCATGTCCTTGTAACAAGGAGGAAACTGACACAAGAAAATTAATTCCATAGATAAAATTGTAGAAGGATCTCCATACTAGGTTACTAACTAAAGTAAACGATAGCTCTTCCAACTTAATTGTGCAAAACCCGGTATTTCATAGATACTGGCAGTGAAAATTTTCTTGATGACCACTCACGCATCAAATTCTCATATGGATATTCAAAATTAAAGGAATACCAACAAACCAAAGCTAATCCTACCTTTGAAAATGGCTTGAATTTGACACCAAGCTGGCCTTCAGAGAACTGAGCATCAAAGCACAATACAATACTCGTACAATCAGGTCAACAAGATCTCCCATAAAACTTACACTGCATAAATAGTCAAAGTAATATATGACATGCAAAATCCTAAACCAGAAATTACCTGAGACGTAAATCGCTCATCAGTTGTCCAGAAAAGCCTAATATCTGGTATGTCAAATAAAACCATAGCAAGTCGCTCTAATCCAAGTCCAAATGCCCAAGCAACATTATTTGAGTTACCACTTCTCTTCAGAATTTCTTGTTCTGTAACACCGCATCCCAAAACTTCGAGCCACTTTTCCTGACACAACAAATGATAAGCTAGTGAGATTCAATTCCCTGCAGTCCAATCAGTACATTAGCAACATAAAAAAAAATCTTAACAAAGTCTTCAGTCCTAATTCAATCAACCCTACGGAAAAGCAATAATGCTATCATAGATAGTCACTATGCAGACCCTGCTGGGAATGACAATGCAAAATCAACTAGAGGAAAAAGAGTAAATATGTTGAAGTAACAGGCTTCTTCTAGGAGGTTGTCAGTTGTTTAAATCGTCTCTGAACTCCACAACATACAGAGCAAACAACATTCGTTTTAGCTAACTTTCCTTGGAGAATAAGGATAGACACTGCAAGCACACATTTTGTCCTTTTGGATGTAAACTTCAACTGCATACTTTGAACATGCTTTCAAAATAAATGACAAAACTCACCACCTAATGAGTGGAAAATTATTGGAGCTGCGCATATTATACAGCACCAATTAACATAGCTCAGAGCCCGGTTCTGCTAGATATTTACAGTATATAAGACCATTTTCACTACTGTAGGAAAATAGATTATTTGTACTCTCCACTTAGACAGATATCATACAAAATTGTCAATACACTTGAAAATGACATGCCATGAGAGAAAAGTAGTAGACAGAAATACAGCAGACTTCCGCCAAAAAAGGGGAAAAAGGATCTTTGAAGTTGTCTTCTTTGTTCTTGTACTTGTTCTCTACATTACTTTCAAAAGTTATGGTCATTGCATTAGAGAAAAGTTGTTTGCTTTTAAGAGTAAACAGTTATTTTCCCAAAATCAAGCTCATGAGAAGGCAAGACCCATACCTGAAAATATATCTCAAGCTCAAATGATGGATCAGTAAATGGGAAATATGTATCAATCCAGCGCATTTCCACAGCACCTAAGAGTTCCAATGTACTGGAATGGTGAGAACATAATTCTAAACATAGCAGACAAGTGCGGTCATCAGCAACGACAACTTTGGTTAGCTTTGTTGACAAAATCATTTCACATTTTCTTCAATGAAAGGACCATAGAAGTCAATTACTGCAGCACACTATTATATTCTCAAAATTACACGAGTTTACGGCATCATTCTGCAACCTGAACATACTATTGGACTCATTCCAAACTCCATTAAAATTACAAAAAATACATGTCTTCCTCTGTACCATAACAAGTTCCTAGTCAGGGATATTCCATTTTTGCCAATTTCTATCGCATATGACACATCATATCTACCTTGATGGCAAACTCTACACTACCCATTTCTGGTTTCATGGAAGCACAACACTTGTTACAATAGGTTTTCAAGCTTCCCATGTGAACTTACCAAATAAGTGGCGTGCCAAACCCTCCAAACATTTCTTTAAATCCTCTGCTGCATAAGCAGTGCCATCCTGGCCAGATGACTCCCAATCATTCGGAGAAAAAACACGGACACCTTCCATCTGTATAATGCATCGGAAATTTGAAACCAACACTAGGTAGAATAGTGCTATGCGATTCTACGATATACATCTGGTGTAAAAGCAGGTGGCGCTTCATGATATAGATAAAACCTGATGAAAAACTGGGTAATGCGTCGAGTCAATAGAATCTCTCCGATAAACATCTCCAGTAACAAGGAATTGTGTGTGACCCTTGCTTAAAATCTCTGCTTGATGAGCACTTGTATGGCACCTCAAAACTGTTTGAGGGTCGATATAATACGTGTCATTGTAGCTCCGGCTTATATGATCAGCAGGAACAAGGACATCATCAAAGTTCTGCACGAGAGGGTTTTTTACAAAGCTAGCTCAGTGAGAACAATTTCATTTTCAGCCCTAAATCTCAAAAAAGCAGAGCATTGTTTAATAAAGCACCGCGTTTTAATATGGCAACCACCAAATACTCATATAAACATTTGTCCTCAGCAGCATATCTTGGCAGATTTAACCAAAAGAGGATGCATTTCACATGTTTGTTTGTTAAACTTTACCCTATATCTCGAAAACTTACCAGAGGCATCTCAAGGTTTGATAGTTTAATGTAGTTGAGTGCAACACTCCATACTTCAGGGTTGCCAGTACAATAACACCCATACTTGAGGATGATATGATGATCACTCAATAATATAACTCATCACTGATTTTATCCTTATCTCTCTTCTTAGTTTAACATCTAGCCACATGATCAATTGCTATCACCCAGTAAAGAATCCGCATCAAAACAATAAGGATGTTTAAGCTGCAGCCTCTTGTTTGTCTAAATAATCAACAAGCATATCATTCAGGTCATGCACTGAAAAAGACAAACAAATCCTTCCAAATAATTCAACTCCTCACCAAGAAATTGAAGATCAACAACCTATAGAAATCACCATTCTGGGCAATCAGTTAACTTGAGTAGACAAGACAGAAATATTAATCAATCAAGTGATTGAGCATCAACCATGGATATGGTTTATTGCCTTATCTCATAAGGAAGATTGATATATGATGTGCATGGTATTCAGATTCACTTCATGTTGAAACTATATCGATAGATAAGCTCACAATGAATGAAAGCTTGTCACAACCAGTGTCTTAAATACTGGACTGGACCGGCTAGTTCACTTGGTTCGATCGGATACTGGCCTGGCTTCCGGTCCGATTCATGGTCCTATGCCAGCTCTGGTCAAAACCAGTCAAGAACCGGCCAAACTGGTCCATAATTGCCATATTGGTTGTGCCGTTTCAATTCAAACCAGCTCATTTGACTGATTCTTTGACTCAATGATAAAGAATGGAGGATAGCATCAAACCCCTGAACCAGAGTGGCCAAGAATGCATGCATCCAGCTGCACTAAACATCATCACATGACTATTTTTGGCAAATATTGCTTATTCTATAGTTACTTCCTTCGCTGAAAATGGTTTGTCAGGTAATAATCCACGAGTCTCCTGCATCCTAGCAAAATAATTATGCTGCCTGAGCTGCTAGGTTGAGCAAAAAAGTTGTCATACTAATGTATTATATTACGTATATTTCCACTTTATTTGAACCAGCCAGTTTTACTGGTTCGCCCCGATTGGTTGGAACACCTACTGGTCAGCCATCCGGTATGGTCACCAGTATGGTTTTTTAAACACGGATCAAGACATTAATTTGGTGAAAATTATAATGATCACAACTGATATATAGAACCTAAGGCCCTTTCTGATGAGGAAACCAGGAAGACCTAGCCTTGTACATAGGAATGTCAACAGTATAAGACTCTCCATTTATACAATGGCAAAAGGGGTCATGGTCTAAGAAGAGCCTAACATCATCCTGTTGTTTCCTCGGTTAGGATAATAAGTTCTGCATGATGCTTTAGTGGGCTTTTAGCCTACATGACTTTTTATGCTGGACACCACAGATAGCACATTGATTAATCTACCAAGAAATAACAGTCATTCCTTTCTATGCATCTGTTAGGCTGTCCTAGCATGGAAATAAACTATTATGACAAACAAATTGAAGGGAGGACCTTTGATTGATATGAGAAATGCATAATGGAAACCTCCATATGATTATACTCTTTTGATGTAAAATCTAGTGAACCCCATGACAACATTTTCCTGGTTCTTGCACTGCCTGGTGTATGTAAAAGTTGCCAATCTTAGAGGCCTACTTCTATGTAGAACCTTCTCTCAATAACTAATATTAATTTGATATACAAAGTAGATGAATAGATTCACACCTAACTCCTTCTGTTGATAGTGTTAGGACAAACTCATATGGCCACATCTTACTGGTAAAATTAAAATATAATAAAAATCGTCTTTTGCAGTTGCATAATTATTCTCAAGAGCAAGAAAACCAAAAAGAGAGAAGCCGCGGAAAAACCGTGAAATCCTCTCAGGAACAAAAATTCACAGTTGCTTTGCTACACATAAGAACATATGTTGACAGTTCCTTTGGAAGTTAAGGTGTTGGAATGTTTCGAGGCAAACAACTAAATAACCAGAAGAGACTCAATAACATCATGATTTTTCTAATCCATGAAGTATGCCATAGGAAGTACACATAAAAGCTAGATTTGAAGAACCAGATCGAAAAATCTGAAGTTTAGTTAATAATTTTAGCTTTTATTTGTTCAACGTTCATCTGATATTCAACTTCTGTAGGAAGATGGGAAGTACACATAAAAGCTAGATTTGAGATGTCCCCAGCTGAAAAAGAACTGATCAGAAGATCCTGAGCATAAGCACCCCTTTAGGAAGAATATAACTCATATTCTCTTTTCATTTGGCATGAGGCCTGGACACAAAAGCCTACAACAATTACACCTCAATGTTTGGTGTGATCTAACAGCATGACTGCTTAAATTGAAACTGTGTCATTCTTCTGATCATAGAAATGATAGCATCACTTCCTAGCCATCTCAAATATAGACTGAGGAGCTTTTCCCCTCACAATGAATACTGCTGATATTCGGTTGATAATTGTGTTTTAGCAGGAGTGACATGCTAATATGCCAAAAACATATTGAAATTCATTAGAACTTCCACGGTTGCACTTCCTCTTATAAAAATAAAAGACAAAGACAAAAAGAATCAAATTCAAAGGAACAAGTACGAGACAGGAAGAAAGACAAGAGACAAAAAATATCAACACTATACTGAGGGACCTGCCAAAGAAGACCATACATATCATAGCTTTAATGATTAATTAATTTATATCAGATTGTTTGACAAGTTTGCAGCCTGACCTGTTTTACGGTGACGATTGGACAGAGATCATCAAACTTGTCAAACTTGTTCTCGTAATTAGAATCAAAGTAATCATATATTGCATTCTTCAAAATTCCTATCGGATGTTGGTTCCTTCTGTGAAGCTGCTGTCCAAGTTTTGTAAATATAGTGTCTGGGATATTGTTTGTAGGCTCATCTCGCACGACATCTGCAACCCAACCAAAAGGTCAACAAGTAGAAAATCTAACAGTATTACAAAATTTGCATCCATGATCTATAGAACCATTGCAGAGAAGCTGCCTATCCTGAAACCATGTACTTCCTCGTCAGGCAGTATAAGGGCAGGGATAAGCTCACCCACCAAGCAATATTACTTATAAAGGGTAACGTTATAATTCTCTAATTATACTTAGAAAATAGTTACAGGCTACAGTACTTCCATTGAAAAACTTCAATCTGTTCAATATACTTCACAAAACTACCATGCCACACCAATTTAGGCACGTGTGAATGACCGAAGAACTACAAATGGGACAAAAGATTTATAACAACCTGAAGGAAAACAAAAGGTACCTGCAGTTATTCCACTTTAATTATAAGCTCATGAGTACAAAGAAAAGTTATAGACTTAACAGCTCATGAATACACATTATTAGATCACTAATGCGATGATGAAGGTGATGTTCGATACGCAAAACAAGGAATTCACATAATCAAGCATCCATTCACTTTGTCAGCTCATCATAAATACTGAGACATAACAAAACTAGGAGCATAACTCAATTTGTCAGTTCTATACATATGCATGAGCATGGCAGATGCTCAGAATAAGACAATGAAGAGCAACACATAGCCCAGCATTCCCAACATTCTACTAGTTAGGTAGCATTAGAGAACTAATTGGAGAAAAAGACTAAGCGGACCTCACTTTTTGCAATAGATAAAAGCAAAGTGCAAACTTAACCCTTTTCTCCAAAACTTCCTAAAACAAGACGAGTATTCAACTGAAGCCAGTACAATAATTCGTCTTTCCAGGTGTTAGTCTAATTGTGTAACTGTACATAGGAAAACCAAAACCCCAGCACATATACAATTCCAATCACAGACCCCCTATCCAATAAAATCACTCAGAAACCGTGGAACAGCAAAGGCAAGTTAATTTGTAATGCACTAGGAGAATTTAGAGTGACATGAGAAGAGAATTGGGTACGAGCAGAAGAATTCAGAATGATGAGATGAGAGGCAAAGAGAGAGCAGAGAGGGTCGATAGGTGAGAAAAGGCATAATTCCATTCAGCATTGTTGAATTATAATCAAAGTGAAAATGAGATTATATGGCCTTACAATTGAGCCTTAGTCACATGCCAGCCACATGACAATGGCATAATAGAAAATACCTAATCAACCCTAACTAGCTGATACTTCAAAACAAATAAAATAACAAAATCAACACCTATTGCTAGCACATTAAAATCATGCCATCACCTATAACACCATAGATCATGACACTAACCCCACGACGAAATCTTCCTTGTGTCTCAAGGAAGGCATTATGGATACATCTATGTAGTTGTACTATTTTCTCCAAATGCACCCCTTCTTCACTCATTTAGTACTTCATGCTTCAACCAAGACCTTTAAAATTTTCTTTCCAAGACTCGTACCTTGGCTTGGCAATAGAGCCCCCAGTGTGTAGCTCAATATTCTCAAACAACATGTGCTCTTCAAGTCCCACTATAGGTGAGAGAGTTATAAATCGAGCATTGAAGTCTTTAGGTGGCCTAATAGTCCAAAGAGATAAGGCAGTGCACACAACTTCACAATTTCCCTCCCGATGCCATCTATGCAACTGACGTAGCTGTTTTACAGTTGCAGAAAATTCAGGTTGTTCAGGACACTCTACTCTACTGCCACTAATGCTGATTTCAACTTCATTCAAACAACTGAAATAATGAAATAGTTGCAGCTGATAACTAGTTCCAATTTGAGAAGGAAATATGTACAAGGAGCTTGTCCATGGAAAATTTCTTGTCCCACACTTGAAGCACCTAGAGGTGATTAAGAACCACAAGGTGTCACAGCAACATGTCTCATCATCACTCTGCCCTTGATTTCTTGTAGAAGAGGAAGCAAGTTGCAATACGTCTCCCGTTTTATCACTAGGCAAGAAATATGTACAGAACCTAATTTGCTTATGCTTCCAACTACATCCGAATAATAGGAATGCCGTTGACCCAATGTTAAATCCTCCGTCGCGCGTTTTACCGCATCAACACCATAGACCCACAAGGAACTTAAGATGCAACAATACGCAATTTCATAATGTCGGTGTAAACCGAGCTTAATGTATCTTACCCATCTTGGCTCCACAATTCTGAACATAGTAGGCTGACTTTTCAAGAAGCGAAAATTCATACTATGTCTATGGTTCAGTTGGCTAGACCCAACTGCCTAGCACCTCAAAGTCTTCAAGAAAACATTGATGCACAAGGTTGTTGTTGATGGTCCTACTCCAAAGCATATATTCATCCCCAAAATGTACAGAGTTGAACACAATCCATGCCTTCAGGAAGAGTACATTGTGAAAAAGCATGATATTACTCCAGTAGAAAAGTAGGTCAACAACTAGTGATTCCACCTCTTTGGGAACAGTGTTGTGCACAGTCCAAGGAGCCTTAATTTTTCTTTTCTGTCCAGCATGGTCATGGAGAAAGCATTATTAACCAACTTCAAATGACTGAGTCCTTTATCATGCAATCCAAGACAGAGTGCCTGTATATGTGATGACTGGTGCCTTCACAAGACGAGCACCCATCGCATAATATCACCCCAGTAAATACCACGCAATCGCGCTACCCGCATATCTCAACAATAACCGAGTCTGCCATGCTAATCTCAATAAGCTGATCCACACCTATCAGCAGACCGATGCAAATAAGCTCCCAGTAATCTGCTTTCCCAGGAAATTCAACACAGGCCAAACAAGCTATGACTTCTGTAAAGTGGATGAGCTCCACACTAGATAACTTCACACAGAAAAGAATGCCCATTTCCTTGACTAATTGATCATCATGAGTATAGTGAGCAATGATAGAATGGGATGACAGCGTGCAAGCAAAGCTCAACAAAATGGTTTGGATACTCCTTCACTCTCAGTCCTTCTCTGAACTTATTAATTTCTTCTACGCCCCATATGAACTATCCGCTTCAGTTACAGTGGGATAATATTTTGACTCCTTTTACCATTGTGGATTAACAACCCTGCTCGTAAGTCAATGAGACAGCTAAAAGCATTGACGAGTCTTCCCCGTTTAGCACACATAGCATTTGGGCACAAGCCAATTCTTTTCCCAATTATCATATATTTGTCTTGTACGACCGAAAGTCGTTAAACTAGGACTGGTCAGAAGATCACTAATGACGATGATCCCGTTAGATGCCATCTCCCAATCCTCCTCCAGCATTTTATCAAACAGGTTTAGCATCATATTTGTCAATCTCTGTCTAAGTGTACCTAAGCACGATGGCACTACAGAGAACCATGTTTTCACATTTAATAATTCATTTAAGATACCACTCGAGAGTGAAGTGCCTCTCATTTGCCTTGTAACAAACAACATATACCCAAGTTTTAACTCATAGACAAAAGGCTTACTCATTATATTGCCAACCACCATTGGTATCGAATCAAGAATCAATTCCTAACCACGACGACAAGAAAGAATCAGAGGAAACCAAACAAACCCACGAAGCAAGAATGCACCACCAAGCGAATACAGCAGCCGTTACCGTCTCTGGCGATCTTGACGCCGCCTCGCTCAAGCGCCGAAGCAACGGGTGCCCTCCATTTCTGGCGGCGAAGGTCGTCAGCGGAAGAGAACGCCGAGGAAGAAGAGGCGGCGGTCGCCGACGAGGAGCAAGGCACCGAGAAGGCGGTGAAGCTCCTCCTGCCGCTCCTGTGGAGAAAGAGCAAGGCTCTGGAGAAGGAGGCGGTGGACTGAGCAAACGCCATGGCCACGGCCATCTTCTCTCTCTCTCTCTCTCTCTCTCTCTAACCAAGAACTGAGTGTCGAATCTGAGCAGACTTCAGTGGCTAATGTTGTTGTTGTGGGGATGATGTTTTCTGGACAGCAATTTGGACACAGAGGAGGGTCGAATAGGATTCGCAAAGCTGACGAGAGGAAATAAAGTCAGCACAAAAACAGGGGGTCATTGGTAAGCCAAACCAAGGCCGGTTTGAATTCCCCTTAAATTTGTGACCCAAAATATATCCTGTTAAATAATTTTAAAAAAACATAATTAAAGAGCAAAGAGCAACTTTTGGACCCTCCCCAAAAATTTAAACTATTTTTTGAAAGAATATGAAAAAACCATAGGTGAATTTACATGTCAAAAATTCATTTATTATGAGGTCTAAGAAAAGCCAAAATGCGTTTGTTGTAAGAGTTAAACTAAGTAAAGAGCAAAAAGTAAACATCTATGAGATATTCGATATTTAAATATTTACAATATCAATATGTATTACTACATTAATTCCTTTCATGATTCTCGAAATCCGACATATCTTCTCATATTCAAATTAATTTTCTTAACGAGTGCTCAAAGATACTTATTAAGCTATCAATATGAAAAACTTTATATTTTTCTATGCATTGACTTTTTCTGTATTGTGTATAATCAATTCATTGAAAATTGACTTTTTCATAGTTAAATATACTTAATAAGTGTCTCCGTAGCACTCATTAACACAATCTTATTTACATTTTGGAAGATAATTAATAAGGAGAAGTAGTGCATAGATTTTTTTTCCCAAATAGGTCCCTATGACTTAAAAGTAGTACTCCTCTGATTACAATCAAGTTTGGTAATTGTAGCTAGGGGAGCAAACTTGTTGGGCATGGAGTTATCTTTTCGACCCAACCCGAACAAATTGGGCTTAACTATTCTAGGCCTGATCCGTAGGCATAACTTGATAAATGAAAAAGAGCCGAATCAAATTATTGACTAGGGGCTGATTCGAGCTAAAGCTTGAGTTTTATTTTTAAAATATTCAAAAGATATTAGCCACTTTTCAAATTCCAAAACCCTAACACACTCGATATAATTAACAAAAATTACTTAATTTCATCCAAAGAAACGAAATTTCGTGCTACGTCCACCAAAAATCTCCTCCTCATATCAAGTTAATTATCACTCACTCAAACATAACAGGTAATGAAATATCGTTTAAAAATATTTGTTACCAATGCTACTCAACTACTAATTGTTGCCAATGAAGGTTTATCCACCAAGTAGCAAGCCGTATTGCATCCACCAAGAATCTTTTGCTTTATTATTTTATAAGTTTTGAAGATATTAGCAAGAGAGAATCAGACAATCCTTTGCTTTGAATGAGAATATGGAAAATCAATGGAATAGTTTTTTTTTTGGGTCAAGAGTGGAATAGTTGAAAGTCCTTTGTTTTGGAAAGCTACTTGTAAAGTGAAAATTAGGGCTACTTCCTCTCTCAAATGAGTGGGGCCCACGCTCCTCCTAACAAGGGGAAATGTTATATGTCTCCACAACTTTTGTTCAAGCCTGCTTTTCGTTTGGTTTGGAGACCTCAGCATGGTTTATTTGAGTCTTTTTCATGATATATCTTGTGGATTAGCTACAAGAGAGCCTACATGCACTATCATGGGGAAAACTTCCATCGCTAGGGAAATGTAGATTATTTGAAATAATATACTCTAGAAGGTTAAGGATTTTGTCTTTTTTCTCTTGATATTGAAAATGTCAACCTAAGGTGACAAATGGAGAAGTACAGTTAAACTGCTATTTTTATATGAGAAGCAAGGACATTGCAAGTGTGGTTTATTTGGAAACAGTTTAAACCATTGTATAGTAAACAATAGGGCTCTTCAATATTTAAAATTTTGGGACTATTTCTTGATGCTTTGGCAGCTTGATAGCATTTTATCCTGGCTCCAGTAGTTAGACTCTCGTCACACTAACAACACTAGCGTAGCCATGCATGGCGATACTGTCACTTCTGAACAAATTGGGCCTAACTTTTCTAGCATTGATTCGTAGGCCCAACTTGACAAATAAAAAAGAACCGGATTGAAATTATTCACTTGGGGCCGATTCGGGCAAAAACCCGAGTTCCTCTAAAAATACAAAAAATATTATCCACTTTTTCAAATTCCAAAATCCTAACACACTCAATATAATTAACAAAAATTACTTAATTTCATCTAAAGAAATGAAATTTCGCGTGGCATCCACCCAAAATCTCTCCCTCTTATCAACTGAACTATCACGCACTCAACACAATAGGCAATGAAATCTTGTTTAAAAATATTTGTTACCAATGATATCCAACTACTAAGGTACTGCATGATAACCATTCTGGTTCAGTCCAGAACTGGTTTTTTGTTCCCGGAATTAGTTTTGGATCAAAAACCCGTTTGGTAACGTAAATTTATTTTTCTATTTCTGGGATAAATTTTTGTCCCAAAACTGATTCTGAATTAGAAATTAGAACAAAAAAAAAGTTGGTTTTCAATTTCTTGAACAAAACTCAGAACTATTTCTAAGGAACTCGTTCACTGAGATCTGCTGCCCATCTCTCTCGTCTGGAACAAAACTCAGAATCACCCACCTGTCTCTCGTCTCCAAAAGACTCTCCGTCTCTCTCTGTAGTCTCTGTCGCCGTCGAGAAGCCAGCCGCTCATTCGCTCGCTCCGACCGAGAGGAAGCCACGGCCGCTCGCTCGCTCGCTCCTGCTCCATGTAAGCTCCGATCTCCTCTCATCTCTCTCTTTTCTGGATTTTCCAGTTGCCTTCATCAGGGTGGTCAGGTTCGGCCTCGCCATGGCCGGCGGTCGACCTCGCCGTTGCCCAGATCTGGGCGACGGCAAGGTCGACCGCCAAACCTGGGCGAGGCCGCTCGGCCTCCCCCTCCCCCTCTCGCTCTCTCTCTCTCTCTCTCTCTCTCGGCGTTTGTCTCCACTCGCCCCCTTTCGTGTTTCCGGCGGCCAATTCACCTGCGAAGGATGAGGGCTTTGTGGCAGCGCGGGCTTCGGCGTCCGGGGTGCGCGGGTCGCATCGGACCGGGGCGAGGGTGGGTCTCCATGTCGCCGCCTGGGTCCGCCGCCAAATTCCTAGGGTTTCGGCTTCCGGCGCCCCGACAAATCGGGATTTCTTTGTGGGGGCGGAGAGAGGTACCCGCGGGAGCTTCGGTTTTGTTTCCGAATTTAACTCGCTCGCTGATTGATGAGCGGGGGAGCTCGATATCCGTCGGTCGTGTGTTTGTGTATGTGTTTTGTTGTTGTTGTTGTGTTGTTTTGATTGATTTGTTCGTGAAGTTCGAGTCCCCACGGCTTCTCTTTGTTGGGATTGGGGGAATTGCTTAATCTTTACTTTTTATGATGAGCGGGGGAGCTCGATAATCTTTACTTTTTAGATTGCTCTTGTTGTGGGTGTTTTGGAGGTGTTGAGATTGGAATTCTTGAAATTCTTTGGGTTTGCTTACGGGTTGTTTGTTGAAATGCCGGTCAGGGGTTTCTCATGGAAATAGTGGATTAGATAGTTTGAGAGGGATAGAGTTGAGCTTGCGAAGTATGTTCCTGATAAGTTGTTGAATGAAATTATAGTTATGTGCTCCATTTTGCTCCATTGAATTGTTTTTTCATTGTCACCGGTGGCTGTGGAAAAAGTAAGGGACTGAGTAGGTGCTTTTTGGACCATAACCAAACTATACAGGGCATGAAGAGGGGGGGTGGGGCACGCGAGGGCAGGGCAGGGGGTTGTGCAAGCTTATATAAAGAAAGAGCTCAGTAACAAGACGAATCGGCTATATGGTCGATTTTAGCATTTCCATCTACAAGTAACTTTCCTATACCAAAAGTGTAGGACTTATAACCAACTTTCAGTAATTACAAAAGCAAGTGTCACCTCTTGTACGAAAGCTCTCTTGTTCCGCTCTGTCCAAATCAACCGAAAGACAGCAAAGATTCTAAAAACTAACATGCTATTTTCTGCTCATTCCATGCTTGCTTGTTGCCATCTGCTTGTACTAGCATGTTTAAGTTCTTTTCCTCATGTCTGTCTTTGTGCATTTACATACTTACCGGACATTTTGATGTTGCAGGGTAAAAGAGATATGCTACTTCAAGTGTCCTCCACTTCATGGTGCAATGGTCAGACCAGACAAAGTAAAGGTGAGGAGACAACTATAGTTTAATAATGTTGTTTTGTCTAATACTTTAAACGTACTAGTACTGCTATTACTAGATGTGCGAATTATGAGCCGATTGTTTACCTGGAAAAATTGCTAAAAGTGACGTATCGTTTACTATGGATGTGTGTGCATCTCTCTTGAAACATAATTCTTCCAAATTTATTGTTCACACTTTGAGATATGTTCTGAGAATGCGAGATGCAACAACTTTCAAGTGTTGAATTTTTTTTTTGTTTAGTGATTGATAGAAATGCTTGCGAAAATTCCAAAAGGCAGTGTCCTTGTTAAATAGAGTTGGGCTCTGTTGCCTTTGCATGATGAACTGCAATAGTCCATAACTTGAATTTTCTCATTGTTATATGTTTTCCAGGTTGGGGACTACCCTGAACGAGATATTTTTGAGGAAGATGAGATATAAGCACCCAAATTGAGTGGGTATATCTGTTTTCACATAGTACTTTGCAGTTTGCACTATGTAAGTTTTCTTTCAGTTTTGCTGGTGCTGGTTCCCAACTTATTTTCCTTGTGGACGTGCTCTGAAGTACACAAACATTTTGTTTATGATTTACTATCTTGTATCCATTACTTAAGCAATTGCGCTCTCATTTTGCAGCGTGTGTGGAGCACCTGCAAACAAGGGGTGAGCGGTAGACGTCGTCCTATGTTGTACACTGGAAAGAAGTGGGAAAGTTGTCATTTATTACTGTCTAAGGCAAAATTCGAAAATAGGAGTTATTGGGCATTTTAATTTGCTGTATGAATCACAAGCCGACTATGTAAATTGTAGTTCCTAATGTGCTGCAAAGATGCCATATTTCTTGTAGCTTGAAATAGCTTCAAGATGCTTGTGTACCTCCTCCATATGGTTGAATTCCCTTGATCTCTCCTATTTGGGGGCCTTAGATCACAATAAAAGTTTTAGCTATTCTGGAATGAATTTGCCGAAACTATGATTCTCTACAGCCATGGCTATGTTCTGGTATCGAGTAGTTAAAGAAAATAAAGGAAACAGAGGGATAGACGCTTTTGGGTTTGCGTCGAACTGTTTCCTTTCCCAGGCAAGCCTTTGTACACTCTGAGCAGGTAGTCTTAGGGTTGTCCATTAATGGTGAAAACGACTAAGTGCAGATTCGATACGAGTATCGTGACTTTGGAAACATGTACTTAATTTGTGGCTTCCGGACCTAATCACGCAGGTTCCACATTATGCACGAGATATAAGCTAAAAACTTATTAAATTGAATCGAGATAAACATTTCTTTAATCAAGAGAAGCTTTAATCCGCAATCAATCTAATTGGAGAAAAATTAGCTGACGAGAGAGAAGGGCTGAACGAACATTGCCATATTAAGCATGTTCCAATCAAGAAGTGGATAGGGATTTGCTCTTTTTTCTCTCCATTGGCAAACCTCTCGTCTCCCAAAAACTCTTCCCTCTTTTTAACATTGCCATGTTAATTGCATTCTAGCATTTACTTTGTTCCGTAATTATTTGGGAATTGTTAGGTTTAAAAACCTTCTATATATCTATCGAGTATTATTCTAAAAATTGATCAGAATATTTCTTTCAACCATGCATAAGTGGGTGGCCACATGTATTCTAAGTCATTCTATGAAGTTTTGAAATTTCTGATTTTTTTAATTATTTTGGGGAATCTCAAAACAAATTAAATTTCTCTCGAAATGGGTGGCCACAAGTATTTTAAGCCATTCTGTGAAGTTTTGAAGTTTTTAATTTTTTTATTTTTTTCGGCACCTAAAAAAATTTAAATTCGCTCAAAGTGGGTGGTCACATGTATTTTATAAGCCATTCTATGAAGTTTTGAAATTTCTAATTTTTTTTAATTTTTTTGGAAATCTCAAAAAAATTAAATTTCTCTTGAAATGGTTGGCCACGGATATTCTAAGCCATTCTGTGAAGTTTTGAAATTTTTAATTTTTTTAAATTTTTTTTGGGCATCTCAAAAAAATTAAAATTTACTCAAAAAGTGGGTGGCCATAGGTATTTTAAGCCATTTTATGAATTATTTTTTTATTTTTTTATTTTTTTGGGCACCTCAAAAAATTTAAATTTTACTCAAAGTGGGTGGCTACAGATATTCTAAGCAATTCTGTGAAATTTTGAAATTTTTGATTTCTTGATTTTTTTTTGAAAAAATTCAACAAATTTCATATTTTCCCGAAAATCTGAATTTTTTTTTATTTTCTCGACATTTTGATGATTTTTTCTGGAATTTTTCAATTTTTTGGGATTTTCTGAATTTTTTTGAGATTTTTATGAATTTTTCGGATTTTTAATTAATTTTATACCATTTCTAAAAAAATGGATTTCTGTTCTTGGAAATAGAATTTTCTATTGTTTATCAAACAGGTTTTTATTTTAGGAAATAGAAATTTTGTGCTGTTATCAAACGGATTTCTGTTCTAGAAATAAAAATTTTTAGTTGTTATCAAACGGGTTTTTTTTCTCAGAAACTCATTCAGGAACCAGAAATAGAAAAATCTATTTCTAGTTCAGGAACTCATTCCGGAACAGAATGGTTATCATTCGCTACCTAATTGTTGTCAATGGAGGTTTATCCACCAAGTAGCAAGTCGTACTAAATGCAACGACTGGGAATGTTTAGCTTTATTATTTTACAAGTTTTTAAAATATTGGCCACAGAGAATGTGACAGTCTTTTGCTTTGATTGAGAATATCCTACTTTAACTCTCAACTTACTCTCGGAGTTTTATCCTGCCTCTTTGCAAGGCGTGGAAGTTGAAACCCATATTTGAAACTAAATGTCCACACCCTTAACCCTTTCTGATGAGGTGAGGAATTGAATTCCCCATCTACTTCTTCTTAAATAAGAAGGGTAGCCACTAAGGTAAACTCCAATGGTTAATAGAATGATTAAAAGGCTTTATTTCGAAAAGCTACTTGTAAAGTGGAAGTTGGGGCTGCTTCTTCTCTCCGATGAGTAGGGCCCACGCTCCTCCTAACAAGGAAATCTGTCTCAACACAATTTGTTCAAGCCTACTTTTGGTTTGATCTAGGGACCTCAACATGGTTTACTTCGATCTTTTTCATGAGATATCTTGTGGATAAGCTACAAGGGAGCCTGGATGCACTCACATAAGGAAAAGTTCCTTCATTGGGGACATTTGGATTATTTGAAATAATATATTCTGGAAGGGTAAGGATTTTGTCTTTTTTCTCTTGATATTGAGAATGTCAACCTAAGGTGACGAATGGAGTAGTAAGGTTAAATTGCTACTTTTATATGAGATGCTATCACATTGCAGGTGCGGTTTATTCGGAAACAACTCGAACCGTTGGATAGTTAACACTAGGCCTCTTTATTATTTGAAATTTTGGAATAATTTATTGATGCATTGGTAGCTTAATAGCATTTTATCTCGGTTCCAATAATTAGACTCCCGTCACACTAACAACATAGTGTAGCCAGCACGATATTGTCACTTATGAACAAATTAGGCCTAGCTTTTATAGGCTAGATATGTAGGCCCGACTTGATAAATGAAAAAGAACCGGATCAAAATTATTCAATTGGGGCTGATTCGGGCTAAAGCCCGAGTTCCTTTAAAAAATTCAAAAGATATTATCCACTTTTCAAATTCCAAAACCCTTTTACTCAATATAATTAACAAAAATTACTTAATTTCATCCAAAGAAATGACATTTCGCGTGGCATCCACCAAGAATCTCCCCCTCTTATCAAGTTAACTATCACTCACTCAAATATAACGAATAACAAAATATCAATTAAAAATATTTGTTACCAATGATATTCAACTATTAATTGTTGTCCATGGAGGTTTATCCACCAAGTAGCAATCCATACTAAATGCATCAACCAAGAATCTATTGCTTTATTATTTTACAAGTTTTGAAGATATTGGCCAAAGAGAATTTGACAATCCTTTGCTTTGACTGAGATTATGAAAAGTCAATGGAATGGTTTAAAGGCCGTTGTTTTGGAAAGTTACTTGTAAAGTGAAAGTTGGGGCTACTTCCTCTATCAAATGAATGGGGCCCAAGCTCCTCCTAACAAGGGGAAACCTTATCTATCTCAACACCTTTTTGTTGAAGCATGCTTTTCGTTTGGTCCAAAGACCTTAGCATGGTTTATTTTGGTCTTTTTTATGAGATATCCTGTGGATAAGCTACAGGGAGCCTGGATGCACTAGCATGAGGAAAAGTTCCTTCATTGTGGACAGGTGAATTATTTGAAATAATATACTCTGGAAGGTAAGGATTTTGTCTTTTTTTTTCTTGATATTGAGAATGTCAATCTAAGGCGACAAATGGAGTAGTACAGTTAAACTGCTACTTTTATATGAGAAGCTAGGATATTGTAGGTGTGGTTCATTTGGAAATAGCTTGAACCATTGGATAGTAAACACTGGAGTTCTTCAATGTTTGAAAATTTAGAATTATTTATTGATGCATTGGTAGCTTGATAGCATTTTATCCTGGCTCCAATAGTTGGACCCCCGTTACTCTAACAACCATAGTGTAGCCACCATAATACAGTAAATTTTGAACAAATTGGGCCTAACTTTTCTAGGCCCGATCCGTAGGCCCAACTTGATAAATGAAAAAGAATCGGATCAAAATTATTCACTTGGGGCCGATTTGGGCTAAAGCCCAAGTTACTTTAGAAAAATGCAAAAGATATTATCCATTTTTTCAAATTCCAAAACCATAACATACTCATATAATTAACAAAATTTCTTAATTTCATCTAAAGAAACGAAATTTCGCGTGGCATCCACCAGGAATCTTCCCCTCATATCAAGTTAACCAACACTCACTCAAATATAACATCTAACGATATATCATTTAAAAATAGTTTTTACCAATGTTATTCAGCTATTGATTGTTGTTAATTGAGGTTTATACACCAAGTAGCAAGGCGTACAAAATGTATTGACCAAGAATCTTTTGCTTTATTATTATACAAGTTTTTCGACCAAAAAAAAAATTAAAACTAAGCATGCAATTTAGTTAAATTGTGAAACATTCCGAAGGTTACTTGATTCGTGCATGAATTCAATTGAACATCTGCATGGTGTTGGCGATTTATTAAATGAGATTAGCCTAGATTAACATGTAGTTCTAAAATTAGGGCACCCCATCTTTCAATATCACTCCCCAGCAATGGCATAATACTATACATAAAAAGGCTTAATTTCCTAAAAAAAACCCTCAACTTTAGGTCAAGTCCCAAATATGTCTCGAACTTTTTTTTGTTTATAAAAAATCTCAAACTTTAGGTCTAGTCCCAAATCTGCCATGAACTTTTTTTTGTCTCAGAAAACACCCCAAACTTTAAGTCCAGTTTCAAATCTACCTCGAATTTTGTTTTATGTTAAAAAATCACAAAAATCCAATTTGTTTTAAAAAATATACCCCGTAATCCAGTCCCAACTTGACATAGCACTTCCACGTCAATAATAAATCCACATCAACAAAGTAATGGTACATTTTTTTAGATAAAAAAAAGGTTCAGAGCAAATTTGGACTTAACCTAAAAATTAGTTTTTTTTAAAATTAATTTTTTTTGGGATGGATTTGTTATCATCCCTAACTTTCATATCCTAGAATGGCTTTATTTTGGAGAATTTCAACAATTTTTATTTGGTTAGATTTGTTATCAAAGTGGAAATGCAACGTCAATTTGTAGCTATCGCCCCATTACTTTGCTGATGTGGATTTATTATAAATGTGGAAGTGCCACGTCAAGTTGGGATTAGATCACGGGGTATGTTTTAGAAAATAAATTGAAATTTGTTGATTTTTTTACACAAAACAAAATTTGGGGTAGATTTGAGATTGAACTTTAAGTTTGAGGTTTCTTTTGAGACAAAAAAAATTCGAGATAAATTTGGGACTAGACCTAAAGTTTGAGTTTTTTTGAGACAAAAAAAAAGTTCGGGACAGATTTGGGAGTTGACCCAAAATTGGGGGGTTTTTTTTAGTGAATTCACCCTACATAAAAATAGTATTATTGGACTAGTCGAATAATGATATGAAAAAAATTAATCGAAATATGATGAACAGAAAGTGATGTAACAATTAATATAGAGGAATGGCGAGTAAAGAAAGTTTCGGCCACAGATCAAGTTAGGCCCAATCGCGAACAAGGTCGCATAACAGAAACGAACCATGGTGCATCTTGGTTGCGGATTAGGCCTCGTCCTGGTCACGTATTAGGCTTCATCTAGTTGTGGCTCAATTGAGTGATGATCGTGATTTGTGTTGGATATTTCAGCAGTTTTGAAATATTTGAAGTAACGTCTTTGATAGAAGTTATGATCGCCATGAATGCCATCATTTACGTAACGATTTTGCAATGGTCGTTTAAAGGCTTTGTAACGTTTGATTTATTTCTTCATAAACTCTTCATGACTATATAACGGTCATCTTCTCTTTCAATAATTACCAAGTTATTTATAATGGTTTCCTAACGGCTCTCTTTCTTTTACCTTCAAATTGTAACTCCGATCACAATTGAAAAGTGATGTTGATATATCAAAACAAGAATATTGTTTTTTTCTCATTACATATCTTTCATTTCTTTGTTGGGTTATACACATAACGTTGTTCCTGTTCTTTCTATTATTCTGTGCAGAATTAAAAAGAAGGTCTGTTCTATCTTGAGAGGATAACCGTTATAACCTATCACACCGAGTTTCGTACTTTGATGAACGGAATTATCCTTAAGGACATTACACGCCTCAAACAATTAATCTTATTTTCTAATAATTTCCAAGAGATTTCCATTAATTTCTTATTTTTCGTATTATCTAATATTTTCCAACAATCTTAAGGATAAACGCTTTATGGATTTGCAAACTAGAACCGCCACTACTACCACCGCTGTTGGAATTGAGCGAGGCCTCGGAGATGGTGAAGGACAAGTATCGCATATTCATGGGCGGTTTGTCATGGGACATTGCCGAGCGTTAGAACAAAAGATCTTTTGGTCGTTTTAGTAAGGTTATTGAAGGTCAGGTAAAATCGTAAGGAGTATTCTTTTCACTCCTGTTCTGATGCATAAATATTTTTTATGTCGTCATTGTGGAATATTTGTTAATCTGATGAATGTTTGTTCTGCTTATTCATTGATTGGACGTGCACCTTGATTTTCTTTGCTAATGAAGTTGTGTTATCGTCAAAACTTATTATTTTATTGTACATGCCAAATTATTATTTCATTCTGTTGAGGTGCCCCCTGCCGTTATATCTAGGTTAAGTACTCTACTTGTGCCCTATTGGGATTTGTTCTCCATTATTGGTATTTTCTACCGTTTTGTGTTTTGCAAGATTATGTGTTTAGCAAAAAAAATTGCATGAGTATGCTTTTTGCATCCTACCTTTTGTGGTTTTTTCTGTATATGTATTTTCCATCTTTCACGTTTCAGTCATCTCGACGTTGCTTAAAGTTAAAGAGTTAACGTCTACTTTGAGTTTTACATGAACAATGTTTTTTTTTTTGTGAAACATCGTAGGCCTTATATTTATGACTACCAGAGTTTTAGCCCAAACATTTTTCTTGTCAAAACTATCGTGAGTCTATTCTTGAATTTATTAGATTCCTACTTAACTGATGTTAAAAACAGTGAGAGAGGTTTATATTTTTTAATAACTGCAAAATTCACGGGTTAAAGGGTGTAATGTTACTTTTGCAATGATTGATTTTTCACACGTAACTTTCGACAGAGTTATGTTCCTTCCTAGAATATGTACTATATTATTCATTTTCTAGGCACAAAAAAGATGCTTTACAAAAAAGCATATGGGTAGCACAAAAACACCAGGCAGTGCTTTACAAAAAAGCATATGTGTATGTATAGTATAACTTTCGACGAGTGCGATGTTTTTGTGCTACCCATATGCGTGTCCCATCTCCCTTTCAAGTCCACCTTTAAAAAAGATGCTTTACAAAAAAGCTAGAAAGACGAGTGTGTTGTTTTCTTTCGTAAATGGCTTAGCTAAGAGTTTTTCTTATGTACCCGCTAAGGGGTTGGTGGAGTGATAATGACTTTAGACTTGTGAGTGATTGATCCCAAATTCGAATCCCTCTGCAATCCACCTTATTATTTTCTTGACTCACATTAAGATTAGTCTATGGGTTTGGCTAGTTTTCCTTTGGTTAGTGTCTTGTCAATCGGACTCTTGTAATGTGGCTGGTGCGAGAGTCCGGATCATCAAAAAAGAAAAAGGATTTTTCTAATGTGAGTTACATTAATTGATATTGTAATTTAGCATTTTACGAGATTGGTCTAATAATGTAAGATATAAATATTTTTAATTAGTCTAATATGAGACTGGCTAGTGTGAGCCGAGTAAAGCCCGTCCTGTGATGAGAGAGCCCGTGGCAGAAAATTCTATAAATAATGTTCAATTTTCTCCTCTAACCCTAATGCACAAATAACCTCACATAAGGAGTAGTTACTAAATGCTATGGTAAGGGACAATCTTATTGAGCTAGTGATACACAGGGTAATAAAGGGGAAGCACTTGCGCTGGAGATCGTAGTTATTCCGCATAAATAACGATGGATCCTAAACAGGTGCGCAAATCTTTTTTCTCGATTACACTATTCTAGATTTTAGTTGTGGAGATCTTGGGTGCCATTTTGACGACTTACATAAGGAGCATCACACACAAGAGATTTTGTGGAAATAAATCAATAGATTAACGATAAGCTCTTTGGATTCTTCAAGGAACATATTTTGGGAAATAATCAAATCGCAACTCTTCAACATTCAGTAGATCGTGCACGGCAAAGTCAAGGATCCATAAGATCATGTCAAAAAGATGAGGGCTCAATTATATTTACCTTGTTCTCTCTGCTAGGTCCGAACCGCAATCACAAGAGTTTGGTTGCGTTTTATAAGCCGTGTTTTTGCTCATATCACGCTCTTTAAACTAGTGTTTGATTAAATCACATCCTTTATCCCAAGCTCACTTAAATATTCGCACTACAAAACTTTTCGATCTTCTCGGATAAATGTAATATTGGCTACTATATAGAGACTTTCTCACTCCATTTTGTCGAGATCTTAGTTCTATTTGTAATATTGGGGAATGTCACTTAATTTCTGTACGTCATCTTATAAATTATACTTACATTTACATAAAAAAAGATATTTACGCACTCGAACATAATATTGATGGTCAGATATTATTAAAATAGATTTGTTGGCAATGTTATCCGACGTCTTAGTGTTGCTGGTGAAGGTTTATCCACCAAGTAACTAGCCAAAGTACATCCATCAGGAATCTCACGAGAAAACAACCCTAGAGAGTATTTTATAGGCCTTGATTATCGACTTTGTAATCTAGTTCACTAGCACCAACTTTAAGAAAAACTCCTTGCGGAATTCAAACAACTCCATGCAAAATCTCCATATTTCTGCCAATCCGCATATGCTCCATCTTCTCATTGGTCTGCTCGATCTTCTTATTGGTCTGCCTTTCAGTCAAAAGGCTCCATTGCCTAAATCTAATGACAACATGAACTCTATACCCCGATACAAATCGCCTAAACAAATTTGGTATACTAATCATAACATTTATCATTAAGATTTGTCTTCTTTTCAATACACATGGCGGTGATATAGCTCCCAAAAAGAATTGCAAGAAAAAGGAAAGGCAGGGAGATAAAGAGAATGTTATTAATCCGGGGCGTTCGTAACACCATTCCATTCCATTCCATTACTTACATCCCCAATCGAAGCATAACTGCAACTGGGAAACCTAACCAAAAGAAAGTAAAGCCAAAAGAAAAAGCGGTAGAGAGAGAAACTTCGGACCCGAAAAAAGAAAAGCCAAAAAAAAAATGCAGTAGAGAGAGAAAGCTTCAGACCCAAAAGCGACGGCTACTCAATAGTAACATACGCACTTCTTCTTGGATTTGGGAGCGGCTTTGGCGGTGGGTTTGGACGTGACCCTCTTGACCTCCACCAGAGTCGTGTACTTGTCGGTGCACCCACTCCTCCTGTCGTCCACCTTCACGGTGGACTTGTACTTCACCACCTCCTTGCAGCCGGAACGCCCCGTAGTCCTGTCCACGAACTTCTCGGTCTTGCGCTTCTTGTCGAACTGGGTCGTCAACCCACTGAACTCGTCACAGTACGAGCTCCGAGTCGTCCTCTCCACCTTGGCGCAATCGGTAATCAGATGTCTCTTGTAGGAACGCTTGGCCGGTGGCTGTAGAGAACGGACGGACTTCGCGGTGGATTTGCACTTCACCTCCTCCTTGAAGCCCGAGCATCCCGCGGTCCTGTCCCCGAACGCCTCGGCCATGAATATCTCGTCAAACTGGGTCGTGCACCCACTGAACCCGTCATAGGACGAGCTCCCAGTCGTCCACTCCACCTCGGCGCAATCGGTTATCAGATGCCTCTTGTTGGAGCGCTTGGCCGGGGGCTGTGGAGGAGGGACGAACTCCATCATGCCGCAGAAGTAGTGGAGCTTCTGACTGGGGGCCATGGCTGTTTCGTCGGGAGAGAGAGACAGAGAGAGAATGGCCTCGACTCGAGCCTGGGGTGTGGATTTATATAGCATGAAAGGGTGAAAGACGGCAGGATTAAGAAATGAGAAGACCTTGCGGGGAGAAATCGAGAAAATGTTAGGTGCACGTGATGACACCTCATTCTACACAAGTCCGTTCAACGGGCGACGACACGCGTCACATTTGGGCCCGCCTGTCGGAAACCCCGGCCAGGGGTTTCTCCCTCGTCGCTGCACACGACAGTCACAAAGATAAAGAGAAGTGCTGTGATCAGCACGGATACAAAGAAAACTTTAAATTTTTGATAAAAGGCAGATTCTTCTTACTTTTATAGGTGGTAGATACGGCATCGCACTAAAAAGTTGAACGTTTTGTCATGCTTAAGGCCAATTGTCGTATGCCTCTTTTTTAAATTATACTATATTTTACCAGGGCATACAACATTCGATAATACTGAAGACCGATCGTCATATTGCTTTTTCTAATACCACATTACTTTTTTAAGTATCAGACGACGTCTTACCAAAAAGTATAATTATCTATTATACTTGAGGCCGATCGTCATATTCCTTTCCTAATACCGCGTTCTAGTAAGGCATATGAAGTTTGATCATACTTTAGGTCGAAGTATTAGTACACGGCTTTTAGGCTCCGTTCGTTTCAGGAAAAATATTTTTCCGGAAAATATTTTCCGCATTTTCCGGTGTTCGGGGGCGGACAATGTTTTCCGTGAGAAAACATTTTCCTTCCCCACCCCCAAAACTTTCATTGTTTTGAGGAAAATGATTTCCTCTTTTCATAAAGAGGAAAATGATTTCCTCTTTTTTTTTGGTAAGGTAAGAAGTATATTGATTTTTCTAAACGCAATTTACAATGAGAGAGCTCGAACATAAAACCTCGAACCTGAGGAGACAAAAGGGGTGTCCCGATAGGTTAAATGATTTCCTCTTTTCACAAAGAGGAAATTATTTTTCCCTAAAGTGAAGGCAAAATTGCCCATGGGAGGAAAAATGTTTTCCGTGGGAGAGAAAGTTGATCGCACTACAAAATTGCCCGCCGCTGCCGGTTGCTGGTCGCCGGCTACAGCCGCCGTCGATTGCCCGCCGCCGCCGCCGCCGGTTGCCACCGGTCGCCCACCGTTACTGGTCGCCTGCCACCGCCGGCCGCCGCCGGTTGCCACCGGTCGCCCGCCGTTACCGGTCGCCTGCCACCGCCGGCCGCTGCCGGTCGCTGGTCGTCGGCTGCCGCTGTCGTCGATTGCCCGCCGCCACCGCCATCGGTTGCCCGCCGCTGCTGGTCGCTGGTCGCCGGCTGCCGCCGCCGTCGATTGCCCTCTGCCGCCGCCGGTCGCCCGCCGCTGCTGTTCGCCCGCCACCGCCGGTAGTCGTCGGTCGCTGGTCGCCAGCTGCCGCCGCCGTCGGTTGCCCACCGCCACCGCCGATCGCCTGCCGCTGTCGCCGGCCACTGTCGCCGCCGCCGATTGCCCGTCGGCGCCGGCCGTCGCCGCCGCCGCCGCCGCCGCCGCCGCCGCCGCCGCCGGACGCCGCCGGATCGGCGGTCGCCGAACACCAAAAAATATTTTCCGAAACTTTTTTAAATTTTAGCCGAACACCAGAAAATTGTGTTCTAGGAAAACATTTTTCAGGAAAATGACTTCCGGGAAAATATTTTCCAAAAAGAAAATATTTTTCGGCAAACGAACGGAGCCTTAATATTATGATGTTTTGTAAAAGTGTACCACTTTATGTCATATAGTTGTAGATTAAGAACTATTTTCAGTATGACTGCACGACATTACATCGTATTTCAGGCCAAAACCATAGTATGGCATAATAGTATAGATGCACATCGATATAATTTGAAAAAAAATGGTGCAAAAGTTAAGTATTATAAAGCAGATGAATTACAGCAGCATAGGGCATTCGCCATCATTGTAAATATAGCTAGTAATTCAAAAAAAATGGAGGAAGGAAGTCTCCATAAAGTAGCTAATACAATATTTGTCTCGGAATGTCTGATTCGCTCTACCTCTAACATTTTTATGCACCTTTAAAAAAAATGAGAGTTAAATGGAGGAAGGAAGTCTCCATAAAGTAGCTAATACAATATTTGTCTCGGAATGTCTGATTCGCTCTACCTCTAACATTTTTATGCACCTTTAAAAAAAATGAGAGTTAAATGACTTAGTTTAAAACTGTCTATTGTTGTGCTCCATCCAAATGCAATATATGGTTGCTAGGAATGATAACTTGAGAACTTTGGTCGCTAAGTCTTTGCCTTTTATTGCTTTAATCATCCAATGGAGTTCCTTATTCCATCCTCCTATAAGGCGCCTAATTTTGTGTTGTCCAAGGATACAGTGCCATATGTTGCTTGTCCACTCACATTGGAATAATAAGTGTGTTCTATTTTCTATACATGCCCTACAGAAATTACACTGGGTATCAATTAAAGGCAGCCACTATGCAACAATCTCTACTGTTGATAGTTTATTTCTGCACACTAGCCAGCCAATAAAATTGTGCTTGCTAATGCATTTGTTCCATATTAGGTTATACCACTCCACCGTCGACCCCACACGTCTAAGTTTTTCATATATATCTCAGCAACAGTACCTTGGCCTAGTGATAGCCGATAATAGAATGGTTCGCAATTGTAGGAGACATCTCCAGCTCCAAGTCATACTGCCCTTATTTGTCGTACAAATTGAAAATTTTGTGATACTCATGTAACAATTTGTGGTACTCAAGGTCAAAAGCAACGCATGATAATCTTTTATTTTATGAGTCCCCTTAAAAGTGTAAGATGTTTTGTCGTATAATTGGCCAAATGTATTATACGTATCATACAAGATATATCCTAGTCGTCTAAATTATCACAAAAAAAAAAGAACAATACGTTTGCCGATTGGTTGTAGTCCCGCTTCTTCCGTTACGTACGTTCGGTGCTCTGCATCTGAATGTTCCCGACGATTCTTGGAATCAAGGAAATGGAACATCGCTCGTACCCAACCAAACCGAATGAGTTCCGATGCTTCTTCGTCAATTTCCCCCCGAAAGTTGCTCTCTGCATCACTGAATCCTCCGGAGCTCAGATTCGACGCCTCCGCCAAGTCCTCCGGCATGTTGCCTCCAGGAGCCACTCCCTCTCTCTCTCGCTCGCTCTCAAGGAGTCCTTGCCGGTCGCATCCCGAGCTCAGATCCGCCACTAATGCATCTGATGGGTCTTGTTTTTGTCCTTTTGGAATTTTGGAGCAGCAGTAAATTGTTCTCTTCATTATATTGCTCGAGTTATCCTCACTTTGTGATCTGACTTCTGAGTATTTGTTTTGGGATATCGAGAGTATAAATTCCTTCTTTCTGCAACCTTTTAAAAAATAATTTTGCTTCAAACTCCTGTGCAACTTGAAGAGTGTGGCTGGCCATTGAAGAGTGTATATCTTTATTCAAACACTTTCCCACACTTATGCCGTTACAAGTGTCATGATAGATTGAATTTCTGGCACTTGTGGTGGTGAATGTCTTTAAAATAAAGTTATGAAACTTAAGTATTCGAAAAAAAAAATTATATCATTCAAATGGTCGAAAAAAAATTATGGTATTCAAGTGAGCGCCGTACGAAAATTGTGATGGTATTTTTTTGGAAGTTAGCCTTGTATAACCACGGGCATTACAGACCTTTTACATGCTGCGGCAATTCAATCACGCAAGCACCGCAAGATGCTTTTGCATGAAAACGTTACAAACTTTCACGGAAGAAGAAAGGACGCCGAAAGCACTTTGGCTAAAATTGGTGGTCTCCACATGGTACGACAGGAGAAAACATCATTGCACCTAGCGGACTCTATTATCGTGCAACTTTATTAAAGCCGATACTTAAGGAGCATGTAAAGTGACTGAGAGTGGAGTGCATTATCTGAATGGGAATCTAAAGTTATAGCTGTTGATTGCTAGAGCTGAGCATGTATAACGATTGATAGACTATGATAGCGGGAGACAGCCGGATAGCTCTCACATTCTACAAGCAATGGGATCCAAAGGCAATTTTAGCACCAAAGAAATGGAGTGAGACCATTTGTTTTTAATCAGCGGAGTACAGGATCTAGGAGATATTAGAGCCTTGTGCCACCACGTTTTAACGCCCAAATGATTTCTTTCTTGCTCTAGATTTCGATATCCGCCAACTGCTGGAAGCCCTCTATTTTACCTAATATTTTGTGGCTGTTCTTTTAGTCGGAACCGTTGTGTGTGTTCATCATGTTGAATCTTTCCTCTTCTTCAGTCATTTTCGTTTCTGGGTTCCATCAGTTCCCCCTCCCTTGGCATATATAGATTCTTAAATTTCATTTCTCCACAAAGAGGAAGGGAAGAAAACCAGAAAGATAGAAGTCAAATGGGGGGAAATGGCGGACATTGCTCTCTGTGCAGCTTCCAAATTGGCAGAATTCCTGGTATTGGTCGGTTTCAACAAAGGAGAACATGCAAATTCTTTGAAATTAGGGACTAGCTTATAGTTGATATTCAAGGCTCAAGATTGTACGATGGGCGATAAAGATTCAGATTGCTCTGTTCCATGTGATTCAACAAGAAAATTAAATGAATCCTCTGTTAAGAACTACGAAATATCAACGAGTGAATAGGAGCAAAGCCTGCATTTGCAAAGTTTTAGATTAGATACAGCTGAAGAAGCCGGCAATACGAGAATAGAATTGGTGTGGAACACATGCCTTTCAATTGCAAAGGTTTTATGAAAAAACCGAGGATGGCGAGTGGAAGCATCAGAATTGCTTCCCCCCCAGAATGCATAACGCCAATTAAACAAGAAAAGTATAGTATTGCTCTGTTTCATGGGATTGAACAAGAAAATTAAATGAATCCTCTGTTAAATACTATGAAATATCAACGAGTGATCAATGCAATTTTATTTAACTACATCAGCAATAAAAAAGGATAACAAATGCCTTAATGCCTCCTAACTATCCTCAATCGGTTCAAACTCGTGATCCTCAAACAAGACCTATCAGATGCATTAGCAGCGGATTTGAGCTCGGGAGGCGACCGGCGGGGACGCTTTGAGAGCAAGAGAGAGAGAGGGAGTGGCTCTTGGGGGCCGACAGAGGAGGCGGCAGCGGGTCTGAGCTCGGGATGCGACCGCCGGGGTCTTGGCAGCGAGAGAGTATCTTTTGAAAAAGGGGAAATGACACAAACAATCCCTGAACTTTGGCCTAATATATATTTTGGTCCATGAACTTTTAATTTATTCAATGTCATCCCTGAACTTTTGGTACATGTTCAATTCAGTCCCTGAACTATATGAAAATGTTTAATATGGTCCTTTCCATTAATTCAAGTTCAGGGACTATATTGAACATTTTCACGTAGTTCAGGAACTGAATTGAACATGTACTAAAAATTCAGGGATGACATTGAACAAATTAAAAGTTCATGAATCATATTGAACATTAGCTTAAAATTCAGGGATCATATTGAATAAATTAAAAGTTCAAGGATTAAATTTCATATTGAATCAAAATTCAGAAACTGTTCGTGCCATTATCCATTTGAAAAAAAAAAAGAATGGGCTACGTTCTTTTTCTCAAAAGAGGCAGAAGAGAGAGGAGAGAGAGTCGCATAATTGAAGAGAGAGAGAGACAGACTCGTGGCAATGTGGGCCCATTATTGACCTTTACTCCGCTTTCTCTCCTCCGTCACCCTCTTGCCCAAACTTTTTTGCCCACGACCATCTCTCACCCACCTCTCTCCCACCCACCTTTCACCATCTCCTTCTTCGGCACACATCCATACCCACGACACCTCCATCGTCAATGCACAATGCAAAAGAGGAGTTTCATTTTTTTTTTGTGGCCATAACCTCTGCAATGTGCTTGATCTCCAAGCATTTGGTGACCTGATTTTTGTGCATAGGAAGAACAAATGTTGCTACATCCACATAGAGACCCCGACACCAATAATTCTCGATATTGCAATATTGAGAATCCAGTTTTGATTGATATAACTCTTTCTCATTTGCTCTCTAATTATAGGCTCACAAGGAAAAAAAAGAGCAATCTTTTTCATCAACCTCACCAACAAGAAGAGAGAAAAAAAAACTAGAAAACAAGAAAAGAATAAACTCCTGAAACAATCTCGGTAATAGCTAGAAAAAGAAGAAGAAAGACAGGGAACTCAGTCCATTGATGTCTAGATCTTCGGTTTTTTTATTCCATTGATTCTGGATCTCTCCTCCTCTTCCTTGTTCTATCTTTTTTTTTTTTCAATTTCCTTTACTAGCTCTCTCACTACGGCTTTACACAAATCAATCAATAAGCTTTAACGAATGACGACGATCTCTTGCCGTGATCGGAGTTCTGGGCATAGCACAATGAATCGCACCGATAGGTCTATGGGAGGTAGAAGAAGAAGAAGAAGAAGAAGAAGAGCAAAAAAGTGTAGAGTAGAAGAGAGAGAGTCTATCAGTAACGGTGACAGTAATGGGGAAGAGAGAGTGACGGAGAGAAGACAGAGTGGGACCCATGGTGCCATGCGTCGTCCAACGAATGGAGTGACTTATGGATGATGTGGAAAATCAATCCTACCCAATATTTTCTCGTGTTGGGACACATGCCAATAGTCTTTGCATGTGGCCACATTCGACCAGTGATCAATATCTATCCTTACACATCTATCTTTCATTGAGTTTAGAACTTAAATGGATAAAGGAGTTAGTTCCAAAAAAAAGCACAAATTTTAGGTCGAGGGATAATTTTGACCCGAATTTTTTTTTGTCTCATAAAAAAGCATCAACTTTAGGTCGAGTGGCAATTCTGGTCCCAACTTTTTTTTTGTCTCATAAAAAATTACCAATTTTCACCCTAATCCCAAATTTGATCTCCCGTTGACTTTCTGTCTGAAGTTACTCTTGTTTGAGAAAAAAGGTTACGATGGTGAGCTTGACGAATCTCATCTATAGCGTCTATCGACAGGCGATGATCTATAGCTTTAGATTACGTTTGGCCAGAGAGATTCAATGTGACATCCGGAAATTTCGTAATAATAAATAATTGACGTGGGGAATTCTCTATGATTGAGAATGATACGGGGATTATAGAGCCAAGAACTACTTAAGTTGGTATTTGTACGGACACGTAGAGATTTTCATCGATTCGTATTTCGCGAAGTACAGATTTAGAAATGAAATCGTTCCAAGTTTGACGTGTTTAATATTTTAAACGTTATCGTGTACGCTAGTCGTAGTGCAATATTTGTGGGGATTATTATTATTGATTAATTTTGGTAAAGTAAGGTTAGCCTTTTTCTATTTGGTCATTAAGGAAAGGGGATGAGATATTCTTATGAAAATATCTTCTGGACTCTCCTATTTCCTCACGTGATTATTGAAGAGGAAGCTTGACCGAAAGCCACCTGACCCCTTAAGTCATCTTCTACCCAACTAGACACCTAGCCTGAGTAATGATTTTCCTTGGCCATCACTTCTTCTTTGATCTCTTACACGTGGCCATGATGGAAGGAAAAGATGCCACCTGTGAGTGCATTGAATTTTACCCACCCCTTCGTACACTTCTCAGCTTTTATCTTCGTATGGGTAATTACCGAAGACAATTTCACCAAACCCACACTCTCTCCTTCACTTTCTACTTCCATCATCACCGATCTAGAATTTCCGAGAGAGCTTTAACCTTTGGGGTGTTCAGATTCTGCACAAGGTAAGTGAAAACTCTAGGTTTAAGCTAGGTAAATCTACTTGGCACTTGCAACTTGGTTGCTTGAGAAAGGTTATTCTGATGTGCAATAGTGAGGTTGTGATAATGGTTGAATCTGTTTTGCTGGTTCTGTGCACGTTTAAATGGATGTGATTTGTTTCCTTAAAGAATGGCGATAATCGACAAGCGAAACGATTAAATCGGAACGAGTAAGTGTAATTTTTGAGGTGATTGTTGGATTCTTATTATTGGTTTATGTATGTTTAAAAATGGGAGAAAATCGTTTTGCTCAAAGTGATGATTATGTTTATTTGGGTACTCAAGTGATGATTATGTTTATTTTGATACTCAAAGGGATGATTTTGTTTATTTTTGAAACTGGGCAGATTTTAATCCTCAAAATTTGGTTTTGTGTACCTTGAAACTGCTAAGACTTTGTTATCAAAATCTAGTTCTGTGTACATTTGAACCTGCTCAGACTTTGCTATCAAAATTTGGTTCTGTCTACTTTTGAAAAATATTCAGACTTTAACTTCATACTTTACGTTTAGACTTTACTTCAGACTTTCCCTTCAGATTTAACATCCAGACTTTGCAATTCAGACTCTACTTTTATAATTATTTAGACTTTAATGTTCAGACTTACTGTTCAGATTTTACTGTTCAAAATTTACTGTTCAGACTTACTATTCAGATTTTACTGTTCAGATTTACTGTTCAGATTTACTGTTCAGGTTTTACTGTTCAGATTTACTTATAAAATCGATTTAGACTTTACTGTTCATAACCAACTTCTGAATCTGAATTCAGTTCTGAGTCTGAATTTACTTCTGAGTCTGAACTTCCTTTTGAGTCTGAACTGCCTTCTGAGTCTGAATTCGCTGCTGAGTCTGAACTTCCTTTTGAGTCTGAACTTGCTTCTGAGTTTGAATCCGGTTCTGAGTCTGAACTTCTTTCTGAGTCTGAACTTACTTCTGATGACTCGATTTTTGCTTCTGAACCCAAATTGCTTGTGAGCTGAGTTGCTACTGAGTTTGAAATGTATTGTTTCATGTTTAAATTGCTCGGATGATGCATTTCATGGCTTTAAAGTACAAAAACTGTGATGGCTCGGTATGGGACGGGCCAAAGCGGACTTTTGCATACAAATACTTGGTTGTCATGGCTTGCATGAGAATAATATTAATTCCGTCGCCCATTTAGTGGTGTGTGACGATGCCTCGTTGGTCGGGATGCCCCGTAGGTCTGGATGCCCCGGGGAGTGTTTCGGGATGCCTCGGGAGTCAAGATGCCTCGTTGGTCGGGATGCCCCGTTGGTTGGGATGCCTCGGGTGTGTGCCGGGATGCCTCGGAGTTGGGATGCCCCATTGATTGGGATGCCCCGGGAGTGTTCGGGAGGATGAAGTAATGAACTTAATCGCATGAGCATAAATGTTTTACATCATACTTGCGCCCAAGTGGAAATATTATGATATGTTGCATTATTCAGACTTTGCGGCACATCCAGACGGAAAAAGGTATAACTTGCATTCAGGTTCTATGCATATCATTTGCTATGCATGCGTTTGTGTTTATGCCAGGGGAAGTGGTAAGCTGATTTTCCTAACTTAAAACTAGAGATTTCATTTGCTGGGTTTCGGCTCATTCCATTTTTTTCAGACTTGTAGGATGGATGTTCCACAGCCCCTACGTTTTAGAGTCCTGTTCATTTTGATGCTGTTTATGAGGATGTGTTTGCGCCGGAGTGTGATGCCGTATATACTAAGTGTAGTCCTACGATATGGGTTAATGTGGGACTTCCGGAATGGGTTTCTTATCTTTTTGTTGTTTGGTATTTCAACTTGGATGGTGAGTTGATTGGCCCGTTGAGGGGCTTCGACCTAGACGATGATGGTTCCCTCAGCGGAGGGTGAAGTGATCGACTCGTGACAGCTTCAGACTTTAGGTAGACTTTTGATGAAGGTTCTAGTTGGAGATAGGCAACCCTGACCTACCCAGTTTTTGTTTTTTTTGTACTTGTTTGATGCTTTATCTGGGTTGTAAATCTGATAAGGGTTTATTAATGAGTTGGAAAAGTTTTTTGACTAAATTTGTGTGATATTCATGTTTAGTCTTTGTTTTCTGTTGGCCAATTTATTAATAATATTATTTGGTACGTGTCGCGCGTGACGTTCTGGGGCGTCACAGCCTATTTGGTATCAGAGCGGGTTTTACCCATGGAGTGATAAGGTGCGCTTAGAATTTGGAGTAGTGGACTTGGCGTAGATTGCGCGAGTGTAGAAAACCAAGTGGATGTGTTTGTTCTTGATTGACCTTGTACTGCGAGTAGCTTTTGTTACTTATTAGTTTACGGTTAAATTAAGCAATACGTGGAGGAATTGCTAAATGAATTCGGGCAACAGCTTAGAAACGGATCCTAGGATGGAAGGAATTCTTTAAGTGCATGCAAATGACGGAAGCCTGATGAAGAAGCAAGAATTACAACAAGTTGCCTCTAGCTCGGGGAATGACGAACGTCGTTTGCAAAGTCTAACCGAGCAATTTTTGAAGCTGAAACCATCAGGGTTTGCTAGAATCGAAAATCCTGAAGAGGCAAAATCGTGGATTGATAGGATGGAGGAGATAGTTAATCTGTTGGATTGTAATGACACCGACAAAATAGCTCTAGCTGAATACCAACTTCAAGGAAATACTAGACACTGGTGGAAGGCCTCCACCAAGGAAACTACGTTTCCAACTAACACTATCAGAACTTGGGATGGTTTTGTCAAGACATTTTTTTTGGAAATGTTTCTCGGATTATGCCTGGGATAAGAAAGTGATGGAATTTATGCAACTCAAACATAATGACCTAACTGTGAATCAGTATGAAGCCAAATTTGCAGAACTTTCAAGGTGCACCCTGAGTTGGTTGAAGATAGGGAAAACAAGGCCAAGAGATTTTGGGATGGCTTGAGACCAAATATCAGTAGTAGGTTAGTGCCCTTGAATCTAAAAGGTTATAATGGGTTATACGAACATGCACAACTTGTGGAAAAAGATACTAATTTCCTAGGCGCGACCTAATTGCCAAATTTTCCGACTTAATTTCGTTGTGATAAGAGACCCATGCAAACTAGGAAGAGATAGTGTGTTCCGAATAAAAGGAGCAATGTTAGAGGTCTTGGATGCACATGGAACAACCAACCGACGATGCATATGCAGTTTCTTAATAATACATGTCGCACTTGCGAGAGACAACATGGAAATGCACCATGCATTGGTCTAAGGGTTTGTTATGAATGTAGACAGCGTGGCCACATAGCAAGGAAATGTCCAATGGTACGACAGCTGTAGCAACGAATTGTGCCCTCACTCCAGGTGCAATAGTCACCACAAAACCAATACCTGCTGCAGATAAATTTCCAAGGGCCACCCGCTCAGAGAAGAGTTTATGCGGCTACTTAGGAAGAAGCTGAGGTTTCTAAAACTGTTATATCAAGTATGCTATCCTTGTACAATTATGTGGATTGAAACTTAAGTTGCTTGAAGCACCTTTAAAAGTCTCAACATCTTTAAGGGATATTGTTATGTCTACCTTGACTTGTTTGGATTGTAAGATTTCGATAGGAGGATGAAGTCATATGGTAGACTTGGTGGTGTTAGTTATGTATGATTTCGACATTTTTATAAGAATGGATTGGCTTCGTAAGCAATGAGCCAATATGAATTATCATGAGAAGGAAATTCAGTTTAACCCATTGGACCATCCTGGTTTTGAATTCTCTGGGAATGCAATGAATCTACCTGTAATGCTTATTTTCGTATTCGAAGTGCAATAACTTTTTAATAATAATTGTCAAGGATATCTAGTGGTGCTAACTGATTAGAAAAGGAATTAGAGGCGTAATTGCAGAAGATTGCTTGATAGAGGATTTATTGGACCAAGCGATTTACCTTGGGGTGTACCGGTGTTGTTTGTCAAGAAAAAGGACGGACTGTTATGTTTAGATTTTGACTATAGACACTTGGAGATTATTTGATAAGTTATAATCTAAGAGTTAATTTCTGGAGACACGAGGATGCTAGTGTTGGTTATTTTGTGACGTGTAAATGATGGATTTTAGAGATGTTAAGTTTGGATTTTAAATTCTTATGGTGAGTAACGATCTTTTGGGTATTATTCGTCAAGAAAGTCTTAGAATAAACCAAAGAAGTTTTGATGGATTGGTTAAGATATGATCTATAGAGAGTAAGTTTTGATTTTGAAAACTAAGTTATGATCGATTAAATCAGGTTGTGATCTCCTATTGGAAAAGGAGAATCTATAATGAAAGATTTGATGTGTTGCATGAAGATACTTAGTTTGATAAGTGCTGACCTTGGAAGTTATAAGTTTGAATTGTCACCCGTGGTGTAATTTCACTTGGGGTTTGTAGACGGAAGTGATAGGTATGATCTTTATGATTGTAGGATGCAACATGACTTTAAACAGCTTTGAGGAATTTGAGAACATGGATTATACCCTCTTTAATGAAAAGAGATGGATGCTTAAGATGTGATCTTAGAAGTGATAAGTTTGAATAATGATTCTCGAGGTATAGAACTTGAGGAGCATGGAATGGAATATAGGTAAGTTTTTATCTCTAGGCTATCTGAGGAGTTGAAGTCATTCAATATGATGTTGATCATTTGAGTGATGATATTCACGTTAAGATTTGTGGAATTGAGGACAACATTTTATTTGGATGATTTGGAAGATGACAGTCACTTATATCTAAGAGATTATTTTTTAAATAACAATCAAAAGCAAGTTCTTATTTCAGAGGAATCGAACTCCTTAGAGATAAATATAATCATTTACTTGGGAGATAGTAAGTTTGAAACTCGAAGAAGTAGATCTTTTCTAAGTATTATGATTGGAAGTATCTTCGTCATTGATTTCATACTCTGATTGTGAGAATCTTGATAATAGGGATCTTGATTGATACATCGATGATTCTGAAAGTTCGGATCATACTGAACATGAAAGGTGCAATACATTGGGGTCTGATATATTGTAAGTTAGAGCGAAGGCGAATAAGATGACAAATATGATGATTCGGGGATGGAAATTATTTAGGGAAAATTTTCGATTCTGACTTTAGGATAAGTGTAAGTAACTTGATGAGTGTGATGACTGCACTTAAGATTGAATCAGAAATTACAAGGGTTTGCAAAGCAGTGGTAGAAAGTAGAAAGATCGGATTTTCAAATATTAGAGGATGGAATAGTGAGATTTCATGGATGTCTTTGCGTACTTAAAGAAGAAGGACATAAGAATGAGCTCTTATCGGAAGCATGTGGGAGTAAATATAGTATCCACCAGGGAATACGAAAATGCATCGGAATCTCCGTCAACATTATTGGTGGAATGGAATAAAGGTTGATATCGCTGAACATGCCCGAAATGTTTGAAGTGTCAACAAGTGAAAGTAGAACTCTTATCTGTTGGAGCAAAGTTGACGGGACCGGAGTTAGTATGAATTATTTCAAATACTGTAAAAGTGATTCGGGATTGACTTGAAACTACTCAAAGTCGACAAAAGAGTTATGCGGATTAACGTCTAAGACCATTGAAATTCAATGTTGGTGAATATGTATTTTGAAAGCATCACTGATGAAAGGTATACTGCGATTTGGAAAGAAAGGCAAGCCGAGTCCAAGTTTTATAGGGTTTTCTGAAATTCTTGAGGAAATTGATAATTTGGCCTATCGATTGATATTGCCACCCAGACCTTGCAATATTCACAGTGTTTTCTATATTAAGGAAATATGAACCAAACACTACTTAAGTATTGGATTTTGAGACGATCAAGGTAGGCGAAAGAATAACTTATGTGAAGAAACCAGTACGGATCTTGGATAGAAGAGAACAAGTTCTGAGAAACAAGATCATTTGGTTGATCAAGGTTTTGTGACAGTATCATGACATGGAAGAAATAAGGTGGGAAAATGGAAATGATATCTACATCTTTTCGAGTGATCACGTACCACTGAATTTCGAGGACGAAATTTCTTAAGGGGGGAAGAGTTGTGACATCCGGAAATTTCGTAATAATAAATAATTGACGTGGGGAATTCTCTATGATTGAGAATGATACGGGGATTATAGAGCCAAGAACTACTTAAGTTGGTATTTGTACGGACACGTAGAGATTTTCATCGATTCGTATTTCGCGAAGTATAGATTTAGAAATGAAATCGTTCCAAGTTCGACGTGTTTAATATTTTAAACGTTATCGTGTACGCTAGTCGTAGTGCAATATTGGTGGGGATTATTATTATTGATTAATTTTGGTAAAGTAAGGTTAGCCTTTTTCTATTTGGTCATTAAGGAAAGGGGATGAGATATTCTTATGAAAATATCTTCTGGACTCTCCTATTTCCTCACGTGATTATTGAAGAGGAAGCTTGACCGAAAGCCACCTGACCCCTTAAGTCATCTTCTACCCAACTAGACACCTAGCCTGAGTAATGATTTTCCTTGGCCATCACTTCTTCTTTGATCTCTTACACGTGGCCATGATGGAAGGAAAAGATGCCACCTGTGAGTGCATTGAATTTTACCCACCCCTTTATATACTTCTCAGCTTTTATCTTCGTATGGGTAATTACCGAAGACAATTTCACCAAACCCACACTCTCTCCTTCACTTTCTACTTCCATCATCACCGATCTAGAATTTCCGAGAGAGCTTTAACCTTTGGGGTGTTCAGATTCTGCACAAGGTAAGTGAAAACTCTAGGTTTAAGCTAGGTAAATCTACTTGGCACTTGCAACTTGGTTGCTTGAGAAAGGTTATTCTGATGTGCAATAGTGAGGTTGTGATGATGGTTGAATCTGTTTTGCTGGTTCTGTGCACGTTTAAATGGATGTGATTTGTTTCCTTAAAGAATGACGATAATCGACAAGCTAAACGATTAAATCGGAACGAGTAAGTGTAATTTTTGAGGTGATTGTTGGATTCTTATTATTGGTTTATGTATGTTTAAAAATGGGAGAAAATCGTTTTGCTCAAAGTGATGATTATGTTTATTTGGGTACTCAAGTGATGATTATGTTTATTTTGATACTCAAAGGGATGATTTTGTTTATTTTTGAAACTGGGCAGATTTTAATCCTCAAAATTTGGTTTTGTGTACCTTGAAACTGCTAAGACTTTGTTATCAAAATCTAGTTCTGTGTACATTTGAACCTGCTCAGACTTTGCTATCAAAATTTGGTTCTGTCTACTTTTGAAAAACATTTAGACTTTAACTTCATACTTTATGTTTAGACTTTACTTCAGACTTTCCCTTCAGATTTAACATCCAGACTTTGCAATTCAGACTCTACTTTTATAATTGTTTAGACTTTAATGTTCAGACTTACTGTTCAGATTTTACTGTTCAAAATTTACTGTTCAGACTTACTATTCAGATTTTACTGTTCAGATTTACTGTTCAGATTTTACTGTTCAGATTTACTTATAAAATCGATTTAGACTTTACTGTTCATAACCAACTTCTGAATCTGAATTCGGTTCTGAGTCTGAATTTACTTCTGAGTCTGAACTGCCTTCTGAGTCTGAACTGCCTTCTGAGTCTGAATTCGCTGCTTAGTCTGAACTTCCTTCTGAGTCTGAACTTGCTTTTGAGTTTGAATCCGGTTCTGAGTCTGAACTTCTTTCTGAGTCTGAACTTGCTTCTGATGACTCGATTTTTGCTTCTGAACCCAAATTGCTTGTGAGCTGAGTTGCTACTGAGTTTGAAATGTATTGTTTCATGTTTAAATTGCTCGGATGATGCATTTCATGGCTTTAAAGTACAAAAACCGTGATGGCTCGGTATGGGACGGGCCAAAGCGGACTTTTGCATACAAATACTTGGTTGTCATGGCTTGCATGGGAATAATATTAATTCCGTCGCCCATTTAGTGGTGTGTGACGATGCATCGTTGGTCGGGATGCCCCGGGGAGTGTTTCGGGATGCCTCGGGAGTCGAGATGTCTCGTTGGTCGGGATGCCCCGGGTGTGTGCTGGGATGCCTCGGAGTTGGGATGCCCCATTGGTTGGGATGCCCCGGGAGTGTTCGGGAGGATGAAGTAATGAACTTAATCGCATGAGCATAAATGTTTTACATCATGCTTGCGCCCAAGTGGAAATATTATGATATGTTGCATTATTCAGACTTTGAGGCACATCCAGACGGAAAAAGGTATAACTTGCATTCAGGTTCTATGCATATCATTTGCTATGCATGCGTTTGTGTTTATGCCAGGAGAAGTGGTAAGCTGATTTTCCTAACTTAAAACTAGAGATTTCATTTGCTGGGCTTCGGCTCATTCCATTTTTTTCAGACTTGTAGGATGGATGTTCCGCAGCCCCTACGTTTTGGAGTCCTGTTCATTTTGATGCTGTTTATGAGGATGTGTTTGCACCGGAGTTTGATGCCGTATATACTAAGTGTAGTCCTACGATATGAGTTAATGTGGGACTTCCGGAATGGGTTTCTTATCTTTTTGTTGCTTGGTATTTCAACTTGGATGGTGAGTTGATTGGCCCGTTGAGGGGCTTCGACCTAGACGATGATGGTTCCCTTAGCGGAGGGTGAAGTGATTGACTCGTGATAGCTTCAGACTTTAGGTAGACTTTTGATGAAGGTTCTAGTTAGAGATAGGCAACCCTGACCTATCCAGTTTTTGTTTTTTTTTGTACTTGTTTGATGCTTTGTCTGGGTTGTAAATCTGATAAGGGTTTATTAATGAGTTGGAAAAGTTTTTTGACTAAATTTGTGTGATATTCATGTTTAGTCTTTGTTTTCCGCTGGTCAATTTATTAATAATATTATTTGGTACGTGTCGCCCGTGACGTTCTAGGGCGTCACATTCAATCTGAAGATGTTTTTGACTTGCCAGTGAAATGTAGGAGACGAATAGTTTCACTGTTATTCTTCAAGCTGTGGCTCAGAAAATAATATAATGAATAATACTTTAAATCTAGTCAGCAAGCCATGTGGATTTACTGCTGAGGTGGAATAGTCAAGTTAGATAATCAATGATTCTAAGTCAATGGGGGCCAGATTTGGGATTTAAGTGAAAGTTAGTGTTTTTTTACAAGACAAAAAAAGTTGGGGCCATAATTATCATTCAATCTAAAATTGGTGCTTTTTTACGAGACAAAAAAAAGTTCGGGCTAGAATTATCCCTCGACCTAAACTTAGTGCTTTTTTTTCGAATTAGGCTTGAATAAAGAGAAAGGATCTCAAATATTTTCTCAAATGATATAGTTTGTTTTGAACATATATTCGTAAATGATACGATACTTTATTTGTATGAACCAAATCTATTTAACTCAGAAAGATGGATCCTCCCAAAACGATTTACGCGTCCTATCCAAGTTGATTTTATCATAATGCTTGCATAAATATTCACCGCATTTTACATAAGAACTATGAGAAAAATGATGACAATGGTATTTCGAGAGCCCTTCATGCACTAGCAGCAATGTGAGATAGCCCCATTTAGAGATGGTCTATAGTCGACATAAAACTGTAAGTGAAAACACGGCACTTCATGTTCCTGCAGCAAGCTGTTCAATATTTTAGCTACTTTTTTCAACTCCTTGTCGTTCACTAAGTGTGAGACTAACAGTTATAGATCTGTATAAAAAACAAGAGCTTCCCTAGATCAAGTTCAACCCTTGTGTTATACAATCAATGTTACATTTGTTTCGGGCTTTTGTCAGAAGCTCCTTGCGAGCGACAGCATGAGGTTTAGATGGATGATTTCATCATTCCGCTGAGTTTCGAGACTGGGACGCAATAGTTGTCCACCTCAGCTTCGTGATGACAATACATCGGTCGAAATCATGGCGATCACGCGAAATACCAAACCTCGTCGTATAAGCTGAGCGTGACATTAGAAAGGTCCAATACAATTAGTTTGCTGTATCTCACTTCTTTCTCCCAATTGGTGCATAATGTTACAACCCCGAGTACCAATGCTTTGCACGGTGCAACTAGAATCCTAGTCCAGAGACCCTGCAGTTCTAATTTTAATACCAATCAAAGCAAATATCATAACAACATCATAAGTTAATGTAGAGGAATTTATCGCAGATTCACAATATAATGGGGGGAATGAGTGAGAGGACGTAAATCTGGTTTTTACCTTCCCACCGAGGTGACAAGCGAAAGCTAGGAATATGGCAAACGAAATGCCCGCCAAATAGTCGGAGTCCATGTCCAAAGAATTTGTTTCAGACCAAAGGAAATAAAGAAGCTTGTAGTTGTAAGATTTGGGAGATTTGATTATGTCCCATCTTCCATTGCTAATTGTCAAGATCAGTAGTAACGGTCAAACCCAGGTGCACTAGTCAACTGCACGAGTAAGCAGAGTTTCCGTGGACCGCAGAAAACGGACTGAACACCATTGAAGCAGTGGGAACACGCAATCAATACCAGCATATCTCCGACATATTTCACGGCTTCTTCTTCTGTGCTATAGAGGTTGCCCAATGCTCTTCGACCCAAGATCATGAGAGCACCTGCTGTCAAGCCTTCTTTGGCGACCATGATTAAAGAGACACAAACAGCCAAACGGAGAGCTCGTGGTCTCCCAGCACCCTATTCATTTGAAACTCTTGTACTAGGATAAATAATGATATAAAGAGTGTGAGACAGATATTGTTATTACATGGTATCGACTGAAATAATGAAGATCAGTGCCTTAGCCTTACCTTGTTAAGCCACTAGGACCAAACGGCATCTTGTAAACCAAGCCACTGGTGTTTTGGCTGAGACAAACACAAGAATTTTAGGATGAATTCATTTAAGTAAATTGATGATTGGTGCTTCGTGTTGAGCCTCTAACTTATATGCTTCCTGTCAACATATAAAATTGTGAAGTGCAGATTTACCCGATCGAGAGGACTGAAGTTTCAGGATTAGGAAGAAGTCCTGACATCATCTCGAAGGACCAACTCTCGAAGCTGTTGCAGCAATGAAACAACCAGAAACGTCATTTTCAGTTGGTTCATCTTATAGAAATCGGGGAAACAAAAAGAAGATAATCCAAGATTCAGCAAGCGGTTCCTGTTTAGAGCCAACTAAGAAGACGGTGCATTCCCTCATATTCTAAAAGAATGTCATGAACTTAAACTAGATTAACACCGATAATTTGACAGTTTTTGTGTGTCAAGCTATGATTTTTATGTAAGTATTGTTATTATAGCCCACTAATGAATCTGAAGAATGATATCACTGAAATCTATTTTCTTAAACTCTGTTAGCGTCCTTTTTTGAGCAAAAGTAAATATGGAGAAGCATAAAGCTTGAGAAGTACCAGAGCATGACAACAGAAGGAATTGCTAACTTCAAAAATCCAGGAATCCCATGAGAGACCTCCTTGGAGAAACCGGTCCAAGTTCTTTTACAAGACGGGCGAAATTCTGACATATATTGCCAGTAACAGCATGTTTATCCAGTCCGAGATAGCATTTGCCAAAGCAGCGCCTTTGTTTCCGAGTCCAGACTTAAACACCAGAAACCAACATATGAAAATGTGCAGCAACGTAGTATTTGCTGAACTGATCATCATCGGAATGACATTGTTCTGCATCTTCAAAAAAGCTAGGTATCATGAAGTGAGCGTATGTCCCAGCCTCTGCTGATATTTCAGGATCTTGCTTGAAGAAGAGAAGGATTTGGCCCGCATTGGCCGATATGATTGCCAACGGAAAACAATCATAGCTAATAGGAAAACAATCATAGCCCTTTGCATGTGGATACCAAGCATGCAGTACTGCTTAGCTCCATAGGACTGACTGCAAAATGTATCCAATGCACTTGCCATTCCTATATGTTAGAAGTTATCATGAGGCGAGCGTATGTCCCTGCCTCTGCCGATATTGCAGGATCTTGCTTGAAGAAGAGAAGGATTTGGCCTGCATTGGCCGATATGATTGCTAACGGAATGCTAGCTAATAGGAAAACAATCATAGCCCTTTGCATGTGGATACCAAGCATGCAGTACTGCTTAGCTCCATAGGACTGACTGCAAAATGTATCCAATGCACTCGCCATTCCAATACACTCGCCATCATCTATAAAATTCCGGAAGTTTGTAGATATATCCCAGAAACCCACTTCATGGCATGCTTGAAGCAGTCGGACTGAATTGCCATAGTTAACTAAAAATGTATATGACTGTGCAAGCTCAGAAAAAAAATGGAATCAATTGCACCATCGGACTTGGGGGAGGGGAGGAGGGGAATTATGCCTCTCTCTTGTCCCAAACAATCATATTGAAATGCGCATGATAGAATTCTTAATTGATGACGAACACCAACATTTAGATCTAGCTAGAGGGAAAAGAATTATACAGCAACTAAGTTTATTAAGAGATAAAATTTTAGCAGATCAATCTTTGTCAAACTGTAAGAATCTTGAAGGAGCTAAGGTTACTAGCAATACGTTGTAATCCCGATTCCTAACAGCTTTTGGGGAATAAAGAAAATGGTTTTCTTTCTGTAGGAAACCATAGCCAGATTATGTCAAGACCTTGGATACTGTAAGACTTGGATTAATCCTACTTTCCATGATAAATTCTCTGATTTCTTGGCGTGGCTTGCTGCTCCCGAAATGCAGTCAGTGAAAGGAATAGCTTATCAACCCGGTTCAATTAAAATGGGATGAAGTGTCGTATCACACGAACAGGCTAAAGCTGGTCACAGAAGCGAAGGAAGTGGCCATGGAAGCACCTTAGAGAGCCAGCTCTCCCAGATGACCCACAAACATCACTGAGATCAACTGCAAACAATGTATCATTAGGTTCACTAATACCAAAAGGCCCCCGCCAATAGCAGTTGCCGCCTCATTTCCTCTCTTCTTTCTCTAACCTGTTCCATGATTCAGATACCTTTTCCTGAAAAACTGCTAAAAGGGGTGACTCTAGATGCTGTTTGTGTTCTTCTTCATCCATAGCTTTCTCTATACTTCTGCCAGAATCAGCAGAGTCAAGAGATGATCGCTTATATGATCTTCTTCTTAACAGAAAAACGAAGAGTAGTTGATGATTTTAGAAGATCAACGACCGCAATTGTCCATGGCGGCCAAGTTATCTAAATTCCACATGTTTGGTCAAGTCGGCAGATTTTTCTAAAAGAACGTAAGGTTACAAAGTGTAACAGATTGAATTTTCGATTCTTTTCCCGGGATTTAGGAAATGAATATTGATCAACGCACTATAGTGAGATCTCACCCGGGACCCGCGCATTCTCGGGAAGCTAACCTTAGGGGTAAGGCCATTACAGAATTGAGTTCGCACGACCAAAGAACTCGACCTTGGTTCGATCTTCGATCATAAGAATTGATGAGGGAATGTTTTGGGCCAACTGAGACCGATCTATCTGATTGATCGTGTCCAAAGGGAACTAGCGACAGACCCTCGCAATTATATGACAATCGAGGTCGTCCTGGGTAGAGTAAACTTAAACGTGATTTGACTTAGTGTCGGTCACGGGTCGAGAGCGCGTAATTCCAATGAGCCACCCGTTAGCAAGAGATAAGCTAAAGTCGCAATTGTTCGATTCTAGTTATTTCTTGGAATTCGGGCCCGGGAATCGAGAATTTTGAAAGTGACAATTTTGAGCGGCCGATGATGTTTTTGGCTTGGCCAACCTTGGGGCCACCCATTTCTGCAAAAAAATGGATTTCGGTTCGGGATCGGAAAAATTACGATTTTGCCCCTCTAGTCAACGATGTCGATTTTGAGGCCGTATGAGATTATTTTTCGCGCCCGATGTCATTTTGGGGTGGCCACGCACATTTAGAGTTATTACGGTCAAAAATTGGAATTTTGGCTTGGAAGTGAAAAATAATATTATTTTATTTCCTAGGACTTTGCAGTCGATTTTCGAGGGCTTAAGAAACTATTTTCACGATTCCGACGCCATATTATGTTGGCCACACCCATTTGGCGTTGGTATAACCAAAAATTGGAATTTCGATCCGGGACCGGAAAAATGACCATTTTGCCCCTGGGCCAGTTTCAGTTCCTAAATTTTGGGATAATTTTGGGATAATTAAGTTTGAATTATCAGCTCAATTATTGGGGCTAAAGACCTTTTTGCCTCTCAATTATTTGGATAGGATCAACGAGGACCGTTGGATCAAGGGCAAAATGGGAAATTGCGTAGGATCGCGACAAGTGTCGCCACCAGCCACCCTATTTGACCACCCTTGGACCGGCCATTCTCTCTCCTCTCTCATTCTGGCCAGACCACTCTCTCTCCTCTCCCCCGAAACCTCTTTCTCCCTCTTCCTCTTTCTTGGCCGCTGTCCGTACGCCGGAGCTCGCCGCCGCCGCGCCGGAGCTCAAACGGCCGAGCTGTTGCCGCCGTGACCCTCCAGCTGCCCGTATGTCGCCGTCCGTACGCCGTCCGTACGTCGCCGGCGACGCCGCCGTTGCTATTTCGCACCGTTCCAGCCCTGGTTTGTCTCGCTTTTTAGGGTAAGTGTCTCCCCCAAAAATCACCTAGGATCTCGGGTATTTCTAGGCTCGTTTAGGACCCGTTTAGGCAATTTTGTGGCTGTTTTGGGACTGAATGAGTGGCTGATTGTTTGGTGGTTGTGGACTGAATTGGTGATGAAAATTTGAGGATTAGGAAGCTCGGGTAGGGCTGCGATGTTGTGGCTTGATTGGGGTTGAATTGTGCAATTGATTGGTGGGATTATGCTATGAATTGAATTGTGTACGTGGTTGTGCGATTTGTGATTGTGAGCTGATTTGGTTTATGCTTGGGCTGATTGTGGATTGGTATTGTGCCGCGTGCATGTGGCCGTAAAGTGGGGTGATGTGTCGGGGTGAATGCGCATTGAGTTTGCGTGCCAAAAATGTGTGATTGGGTGGCGTGTTTGTGTGACGAGGACGTACAATTGTGAAATGTGTGAGGTGTGTGTGTTTGGCCATGCGTATGTGTGGCCGTGTGTAAGTGAGGTCGTGTGTGACCGTGTGATAAATGTGGTATGAATGGAATGAAGGTACGGAAAGGTAGGATTGGTTGGAAAAGGGGATCCGTCCTGAGGCATGTACGTTTACGCGGGACGATGCCGTCCCTAACGAGGTGACGATGCCCGACCCGACGGGGTGTCGATGCCTGACGAGATCATAAGACCGTTGGCCTGATGCGTTTTACGCGGGCACGGTAATTAAGGAAAGGGAGAGGTAGGATTCCGTCCTGAGGCGTGTTCGTTTACGCGGGACAATGTCGTTCCTGACGAGATGACGATGTCCAGCCCGATGGGGTGACGATGCCTGACGAAGTTAGAAAACCGTTGGCTTGATGCGTTTTACGTGGGCGTGGTAGTGGTGGAAGAGTTGAGAATGAGCGGGAATTAGCTTGAGGTGTGAGATTTGGGAAAGTGATGCGTGGTGTGGGTCAGTGTGCGAGTGTGTTTGTATCGATTGCTATGGTGCTCGATTATGGGGTAAAATACTGCTAGGCACGGTATGGGACGTGTCCAAGTAGGTTTTGCTTTATAATCGAGGCACGTGCATGACTGTGATTCATCGTTGTGGTGTATTGGCTGTATTATGGTCTAACGTGCAAGAACGTGCATGATGGGTTCCAGGTAGGTTCGTGTGCGATTGTTAGATTGATTGATTGTTGTGGGAGATGCGTGTTCTGTCTGGCGGTACGTGAGTGCCTACATGGGGTTTGGGGTTGTACACTTATTGAGATTCGTCTCATAGTTGTATAATCCACAATTTCAGACTCCCAACCTTAGACCTGGGAAGTCCGCCTCCTCTTTTTGGAAGTTCGAGGAACCACCTTTGGTGCCCGGTGGAATTGCAGGTGAGTGTCCAGAGGCTCAAGCCCAAAGAATCAGAAGCAGAAAGGAAGGCGATCAGTAGGTTTTCCCTAGGGTATTTTAGGGGTTGTGTAAATCGGGTTGACCCATAGGGAAGTTAAGTTAACCAAACCCTAATATTTTATTATTACGGTGATTTCGGATGCTAGTTTGTTAATTATGTCTGTAATATAATGTTAGTTTTTGTGGTGCAGCAATATTGTATGAAATGCTGTTATTGTTGTTTGTCTGTTCTGTTGTTCTACCCCGTTGTCGTCATCTTTTTGTCCGGGGTTTTGTTTTATATATTTCGCTTCCGCATGTGGCTCTGATGTTTGGGTTGGGTCGGCGACGTTTCTGGGACATCGCAACAAATTCGACCTGAGGGGGGATGTTTGCGCTTCGTGGGGTTCGGGGCGTGACACAAAGAGTTGCGAGTCAGATTTCTTGAGCATCAAGTATTTCAATAATTTTTATGTACTTGTCAGAATTTTTGTTGGATCATCAGCTAATAAAGTGAAACAAGACAACGAGAAGATCCCACCATGAGGCAAATCTTGTCTCTTTTCGACTAGTTCGATTGGAAAGTACACACTGCTTCTTGTTTTGCTAGAATTACAATATACATATTCTATGTCGTGTGGAAAGAAAGAGAATATTATATAGTCCATAGTCAATGGCATTGGGGTACTGATGCGTTGCATAAAAAAATTCACCTGAGAAAATATCTTTTGTGGACTTTCCAGTTTCATCAATTAGGTAACATAATTTGGTTTTGCTTTCAATCAGCTTCATCTATCTAATGCTGGATCAGTTATCCATCGAAATCTACTGGAGTGCTTAAATTGATGTTAAATGACTTGATAAAAGTTGAAATAAAGTTTAGTGACTTGTCGTTTGAAAATTAAGCCTAGTTATTTAATCATAAAATTTAATTTTGGCATATCCTTACTTGCATACAATTTAGTGGACGATTCTACTATTTCGCATGTGTAAAATCGGAATTATTTTCCTTGCGGGTAAATTCAGGAAAATGTTGGTAACTTTTTATGAATTGAAAATTATTCTTTTATAATGAATTTTGGCCTACAGCTTCACCTCTAAACATAAGAAGTTCTTCCATAATCAAGATGATTACAATTATAAGCAAATTGAATTATTTCAAAACTCTAAGTTTCGTAAGATCAGTCATTTGAACAATAAGAGATTTAACGCTCTAAGAGTTGTAAGTTCTTTATGAATTATGAACCTCAACTTCACTGAAAACTAGTGAAATTCTTCCATAATGAAAATGAACACAATAATAAACATATTAGCCATGTAAAAGTTTTTAACTTTTGCATTATTACTCCTGTGACGAACTCAGAACTTTAATTTTCTTGCATTTTAAGGTTCTTTTCAGAACGTTGGAATCTCTGATTGATAACTTACTGTGCTATAATGGTTCATTATTTCTGATTCACATAACATGTACGCTAACATCAACAGCAATTCTTGTTATGTGACCCAATGGCTAAATGATCCCCGTGGAATGATGCAAAAAAGGTAACATCTCTTCACGGAATCAGTAACCATTGATACGATGGATGGATCACGGAGAATTCTACCTCAATCACAAGGTTTAGATGCTTGCTGTAACTTCTCGAGATTGGACTGTGACTTGTGAGAAAGCAATTTACTGTGATCTCCTAATATCGGCATGCAAAGCCTACCTTTGACCTGACTCAGGAGGTGGTGCTGGACCTGGGAAGTAGTCTGATGCCTAAAAGTTCGCCCCGAGAGAGAGAGCAAACAAGGATTATTATTGCAAACACCAAAGAGAAGTTCAAACTGGTAAAGAGTCTTTGTTAAATATGTCTCGAATTTTATGTACTCGGTCCGGTTCATGACCCGACCCGACATATTTTTTGTGCGACCCGAAAGTGGAGAGAAAATTGAGATTTGGCAAAATTCGTGGCAAATTTACCACGAATTTTGCCACGAAAAATCAAATTAAGCAGGGGATGCCGGAAACTTGATTTACGTGGCAAATTTGCCATGAATTTTGCAACGACTTTCAAAAAAAGGCATTTATTCTACTATAAAATCAACATAGTAGAATAAATGCCTTTTTTTGAAATTTGGGGAAAATTCGTGGCAAATTTGCCACGAATTTTGCCACAAAAATAGAACATATTAGAATAAATGCCGCGAAACTTGATTTTCGTGGCAAAATTCGTGGCAAATTTGCCACGAAAATAGTACTAGAATAAATACTGTTTTTTGAAATTCATGGAAAATTTGCCACAAATTTTAAAAAAAAGCCGGCAAACAATTACCAATTTAAAAAAAAAAGTTTGCGACGAATTTTGTTTTGTGGCTAATTTGTTACAAAAAATTATTGGTGGCTAATTTGTGAAGGATTTACCACGAATTCGATATTAGCAATTTAAAAATAAAAAAATTTTGCGACGAATTATTTTTCGTGGTAATTAGCGACGGATTTATCGATGAATTTGACATTACCAATTTAGAAAATTTGTGACGAAAAAAAATCCGTGGCTAATTAGCGACAGATTTAGATACAAATTTGATATTAACAATTTAGAAAATAAAAAAATTTTGCTACGAATTATTTTCCGTGGCTAATTAGCGACGGATTTAGCGACGAATTTGACATTAACATTTTAGAAAATAAAAAAATTTTGCAATGAATTATTTTCCGTGGTTAATTAGCGACGAACAAAAAAGTTCATCGCAAAATTACATATTAATTATAAGATTCCAGAAGCTGAAATAACAAAAGATAATACTTCTTATAAAACTTCATTCCTTTTATAGGACTTATACAACCTTTTAAAATTATCACTTTAGGGACTTATAGGGACTCCTTTTATAGGACTTATACAACCTTTTAAAATTACTAATGATGGTATCGAGACCAAATTTTTAAAAAAGGAAAATAATTTTTAATATTATAACCAAACCACAAACCAAGAACTTAAGTACACTTCAGGAATAATCCATTGCTGAAATAAATTGTATTATCCAAAATAAGAAAACCACCTTCAATATTTAAAAGAAGACCTTGAACATAAAAGAATTGAGCAAAATTTTTCTGATTCTACTATTAAGAAAATAATTGCTAATCTTGAAATTTGCATAAAAAGTTCTATATGTTTGACACTTCCTAATGCTTTTTGGTCTAAAAAATATCATATAGTTGATTTACCTTATGAATCTTAATTTTTTGAAAAAGAAATCCCGACCAAGGCAATACCTTCCTAAATGAATCAGGAAGTCATGAATTTTTGTCAAAATGAAATCCAAGAACTTCTTGATAAAAATCTCATTAGAAAGGGCCAATCACCTTGGAGTTGTTCTATTTTCTACGTAAACAAAAATGCTAAATTAGAAAGAGGAGTTTCAATATCGGTAATCAACTATAAATCTTTAAATATAGCTCTGAAATGGATAAGATATCCAATTCCTAATAAAAAAGACTTATTGAATAGATTACACAATTCAAAATTATTTTATAAATTTGATATGAAATCAGAATTTTGCAAATACAAATCAATGAAAAGGACAGATATAAAACTGCCTTCACTGTTTCACTAAAAAAAACAAGTATTTCGCCACGAAAATTAGCGACGAAAAAATATTCGTCGCTAATTTGTGACAAAAAATTATTCGTGGCTAATTTGCAACAGATTTAGTCACGAATTCGACATTACTAATTTAAAAAATAAAAAAATTTTGCGACAAATTTTTTTCCGTGGCTAATTTGCGGCGAATTTAGCCACGAAAAAAATCCGTGGCTAGAGACGGATTTATCCATGAACTCAACATTATCAATGTAAAAAAATGAAAAAATTTTGCGACGAATTATTTTTCATGGCTAATTTGCGACGGAATTAGCCACGAAAAATAATTCGTCGCAAATTTTTCTAATTTTTTAAAATTTGTGAGGTCAAATTCGTCACCAAATTTGTGGCTAATTAGCTACGAATTTTTTTTCGTCGCTAATTAGCCACAAAAGATAATGTTTGTCGCTGATTTTCCTTCTCGCCCTCTTTCAAATCTGCCCGCCCTCACCCTAATTTTTTTTTTCTCTCTCTCTCTCTGCTATTTCTCAAATCCCCCCCTCCGCCAAACACCTCTCCGTCGCTCTCCCCTCCCCTCCGCCAGCCATGATGGCCATCCTCACCGCCATCGCCGTCGCCTCCTCCTCCGTCGCCATACGCCCGTTCTGTGCCCACCAGCCCTCCCTCGGCCCAGATCTGGGCGAGGTTGAGCGGTCTTGCCCATGGCCACCGCTCGACCTCGCCCATGGCTGCTCGACCTCGCCGTCGCCAAGATCTGGGCGACGGCGAGGGCGAGTGATGGCCATGGGCGAGGCCGGGATCCGGTGCTTCGTTGCCGAGGGCCGCCGGCAGGGGACTGGTTGATTGCGTGGTGGTCGGGGGTGGGATCGGCTCTACATCGCCGCGCGGAGCCCGTTCTTCGGGACCGCGTTTACGGAGAGCGAGAGCGGGGCGACGCTCGAATTGGCGTGAGTTCTTTCTTGGGTGTTCTTCCTTTTCTATTTTCTGGGGAAAAGGAAGAAAATGGAGAGGAGCATGCCGGTGAGGAAGCCTCACACTTCGACTTCAGATCTGCTCACGTGGTCGGAGACTCCGCCTCCCCACGATTCGGTCGCGCCCGGTTCGGCTTCCTCTCACTCCAATGCTCGCTCTCACCAGGTGCGGCGTTGGCTATCACCTTCTGTCTTTTTTTTTTTAATCTTCTTGGGCTTTCCTTTTTTAACGTGGTTGTTCTGGGGGGATGATACTGTTAGACTTCGGATGGGATCAGCAAGGTGGTGTTTGGAGGTCCAAGTGACTGCAGAGAAATCTGAGAATTTGAACAAAAGGTTAGATATGCTCTTCTTGGTTTTTTTCCCCTCTCCCTGTTTGTTGACGACGTTTTGTGTTTTTTTCCCTTAAATGCAATGTTTCATTTGGCGGAATGGGTTGCCACCGTTTTATCTATTTGTCCACATTCTCTCCATGTTCTCCAATGCTTTGGATTTTCTTTCTTTAGAAATTACGGTTGGATTGTGTAATATAGGTTCAATGTGGATGTGTAGTGATCGATCTGCGGGGAATGAGGGCAGAAACTTTGAATCCAACATGATAATCTTTACCACCTTCATTTAAATTACAAAAGAAGGGAAATTTTTTTGGGGGTGGCTGTTGATGGAGTAATCTTGGTCAATTGGGTGGATCTTAGAACTTCATATGCCTTGGTAGGTCGAGCTTGCTCACCTTCATTTTGTGACGTTGCTGCTGGATTCATATGTTTTCTAATGGATGTGAAAGTTGACTTATATTCAAATGTAAGAACATTGGTCCTTGAACGTTTTTTAAAAATCCTCCTACTTATTTTTTTATAGCTAGTTTCACGTCCGTGCATAATGCTTTTTTTTATATTTTGGACAAATTCGATATCTTTATTTATGTATCTATATTTCATTAGGTGTCGATAAATGTGACTGTTCCTAATGTCCTGCCAAGTACCAAAGCTGCCAACGTTTTGTGGTTGTCCCGCATCCTTTCAACGTTTTGAATGTATTACATGATGTTCATTAGTGCTTAGCTACCTCTATGTACTATGAGATTGAATATCGAATACCATCATGTGAGACTTTGCAACTTATACATTGTAGAAATTAATATTGTTGCTAATTAGATTTAAAATAAAAAATGTCCCTAAACAAAATTCGTCGCAAACTTAGCGACGAATTTTGTCACGAATAGATTTCGTCGTAATTTAGTGACCCCACGAATAGATTTTGTCGCAATTGAAATTTTTGGTCGGAAAAATTAGAGATTTTCCACGATTTTTGTAACGAATAATTAGCTATAAATTTTGCAATGAAATTTCCCATGAATTTGTTTTCGTCGCAATTTACCAACGAAAATTGAAATTTTTTTGTGGCAAAATTCGTGATTTCCCACGATATTTGCAACAAATATTTTGTGCCAAATTATCCAACGAATTTTGCAACTAATTTAGTCACGAATTTTGCAACGAATAATTAGCAACGAATTAATTTTCATCGCAAATTACCAACGAAAATTCAAATTTTTGTCGCAAAATTTTGCAAAAAAATACCAGGTTTTCAAATTCGTGGGAAAATTCGTGAGAAATTTCCCACGAATTTTCCAACGAAATTCAGTTGTTTTCAATTTCGTTGGAAAATTCGTGGGAAATTTCCCACGAATTTGAAAAAAATCCGAAAATTTGAATTTCGTTGGAAAATTCGTGAAAAATTTGCCTCGAATTTTCCCACGAATTTGAAAAAATTCGAAAAGTTTAATTTCGTTGGAAAATTCGTGGGAAATTTCCCATGAATTTTCCAACGAAATTCGAATTTTCGGCTTTTTTTCACCATTCGTTAGAAAATTTGTGGGAAATTTCTCACGAATTTGAAAAAAATCCGAAAATTTGAATTTCGTTGGAAAATTCGTGAGAAATTTCCCACGAATTTGAAAAACGAATAGTTTGCGATAAATTTTCCAACGAATTTTCCATAGCCACGAAATTTGCAACGAATAATTAGCCACGAATTACTTTTCGTCGCAAATTACCAACGAATATTCAAATTTTCATCGCAAAAATTTACATAAAAAATTTCTGACGAATTTTTTTGTTTGTGGCAAAATACCGGATTTTTCAATTTCGTGGTAAAATTCGTGGGAAATTTCCCACGAATTTTGCCACGAAATTGAAAAAAGCCGCCTATGCTGAAAATTTGAATTTCGTGGCAAAATTCGTGGGAAATTTCCCACGAATTTTGCCACGAAATTGAAAAAAGCCGCCTATGCCGAAAATTTGAATTTCGTTGCAAAATTCGTGGGAAATTTCACATGATATTTGCAACGAATATTTTGCGACAAATTTTCCAACGAATTTTGTAACTAATTTAGCCACAAAATTTGCAACGAATAATTAGCCACGAATTAATTTTCGTTGCAAATTACCAACGAATATTCAAAATTTCGTCGCAAAAATTTACGGAAAAAAAATTTCCGACGAATTTTTTTGTTCGTGGCAAAATACCGGGTTTTTCAATTTCGTGGCAAAATTCGTGGGAAATTTCCCACGAATTTTGCCACGAAATTGAAAAAGGCCACCTATGCCGAAAATTTTAATTTCGTCGCAAAATTCGTGGGAAATTTCCCACGAATTTTGCAACGACCCTGTTTTCGTCGGAAATTACCAACGAAAAATTAAAATTTTTTGTCGCAAAAAATTTCCGACGCCAAATTGGCGACGAATTTTTTTTTTGGTAAGGAGCGACGAATTTTTTTCGTTGCTAATTTCGTCGGAAATTCGTTTTTCCACGAATTTTATCACGAAAAATTACCGACGAATTTTGCCACAATTTTTGCAACGAATAATTAGCGACGTATTTTCCAACGAACTTGTCAACGAACTTTGCAACGAATTTTCCGAAGAATTTTGCGACGAAAAAATTTTGTCGCAAATTACCAACAAAAATTTAAATTTTTCGTCGCAAAAATTTGTGACGATGAATTACCAACGAATTTTTGTTCATCGCTAATTTCATTGGAAACGAATTTCGCAAAATTTTTCGTTGGAAAATTCGTGGTAAAATGGCGGTTTTTTTGTAGTGACAGTGGGGTGCACATTTACAAAACATCGTATAGTGTTAAAAGTCATGTACTTTTACTTTGGCCTTAAGTATGATCCAACTTTGTATGCCTTAGTAGAACGTGGCATTAGAAACGGTGCATGACGATCGGCCTAAGTACAATAGAAAATTATACTTTTGGTAAGACGTTGTCTAATACTAAAAAAATAATGTACGAAGGTTTAAACGTTAAGTATTATTGAATGTGGTACGCCTCGGTAAAATACAGTATAATTTTAAAAAAGAGGCGTACGACAATTGGCCTTAAGTACGACAAAACGTTCACATTTTAGAGCAACGCGGCATCTACCACCTATAAAAGTGAGAAGAATCTGCTTGTTTCCAGAAATTTAAATATTCTTATTTTACTCTATCATCATGTAATACATTTCGATTAATAAAAGACATTGCCCTCTCTAATTTAAACCCTCAACAAATCTATTTCATATAATTAAAGAGAGCTGAAAGAGTGTTCGTTCCATACTTGTTATGTGGCCTTTTTCTTTATCTCTGTGATCGTCACGTGTTAGGACACATGTTAATAGTCTTAGCACGTGACCACATTCGACCAATGATCATTATCTTATCTATTCTATTATCCTTGCACATCTATCTTTCATTGAGTGTAGAAATGAATAAAGAGAAAAGATCTCAAATATGCTCTCAAATGATACGGTTTGTTTTAAACATATATTCGTCAGTGATATGATACTTTATCATAATGAACCAAATCTATTTAACTAAGAACGATGGATCCTCGCAAATCGATCTATGCGTTGTATCCAAGTTGATATATTGTAATGCTTGTATAATCTTTCAGCACATTTCGCATAAGAACTACGAGAAAAATGGTGACAAGCTACGATATGGAATGGTATTTCGAGAGCCCTTCATGCGCTAGCAGCAATGTGACATAGCCCCATTTAGAGATGGTCTCCAGTCGACATAAAACAGTAAGTCAAAACACGAGCACTTCATGTTCATGCAGCAATCTGTTCCATGTTTTTGCTGCTTATAATCAACTCCTTTTCGTTGAGAAAGTGTGAGACTACAACAGTTATAGATCTGTATAAAAAACAAGAGCTTCCCAAGATTTGTGTTATACAACCAATTTTATATTTGTTTTGGGCTTTTGGCAGAAATCCTTATGAGCGACAGCATGAGATTCAGATGGATCGTTTCATCATTCTGCTAAGTTTCAAAATTAAAATGCAATAGTTGTCCACCTTAGCTTCATGATAACAATGCATCGGTCGAGATCGTGGCGCTATGTACTGTATCAGAGGCTTTCTTTGCCTGTGATCACGCAAAATACCAAACCTCATCAGATAAGCTGAGTGTGACATTAGAAAGGTCCAATTCAATAACCATACTGTATCTCACTTCTTTCTCCCAATTGGTCCATAATGTCACAACCCTGAGTACCAATGCTTGCACAATGAGTGCAACTATAATCCCGGTCCAAAGACCCTGCAGTTCCAATTTTCGAAACCAAGCAAAGAAAATATCATAATAACATCATCCATGATAAGTTAATGTGGAGGAACAGATCGCAGATTCACAATATAATGGGGGGGATGAGTGAGAGGACGTAAATCTGGTTTTTACCTTCCCACCGAGGTGACAAGCGAAAGCTAGGAATATGGCAAATGGAATGCCCACCAAATAGTAGGAGTCTATGTCCAAAGAATTTGTTTCAGACCAAAGGAAATAAAGAAGCTTGTAGTTGTAAGATTTGGGAGATTTGATTATTTCCCATCTTCCATTGCTAATTGTCAGGATCAGTAGTAACAGTCAAACCCAGGTGCACTATTCAACTGCGAGAGTAAGTAGAGTTTCCGTGTACCGCAGAAAACGGACTAAACACCATTGAAGCAGTGGGAACACGCAATCAGTACCAGCATATCTCCGACATATTTCACGACATCTTCTTCTGTGCTATGGAGGTAGCCCCATGCTCTTCAATCCAAGATCATGAGAGCACCTGCAGTCAAGCCTTCGGCGGCGACCATGATTAAAGAGACACAAACGGGCCAAACGGACAGCTCGTGGTCTCCCGGCACCCAATTCATTTGAAACTCTTGTACTAGAATAAATAACGACATAAAGAGTGTGAGACAGATATTGTTATTACATGGTATCCACTGAAATAATATAGATAAATGCCTTAGCCTTACTTATTAAGCCACTAAGACCAAAAGGCATCATATCATGTAAACCAAGCCACTGGTGTTTTGGCTGAGACAAACAAGAATTTTCGGATGAATTCATTTAAGTAAATTGATAATTGGTGCTTAATGTCGAGCCTCTAACTTATATGCTTCCTGTCAACAAATGAAATTGTGGAGTGCAGATTTACCTGATTGAGAGGACTGAAGTTTCAAGTTTAGGATTAGGAAGAAGTCCTGACGCTATCTCGAAGGACCAACTCTCAAAGCTGTTGCAGCAATGAAACAACCAGAAATGTCATTTTTAATTGGTTCATCTTGTAGAAATTGGGGAAACAAAAGAAGATAATCCAAGATTCAGCAAGTGTAGTGGTTACTGTTTAGAGCCAATTAATAAGACGGTGCATTTCCTCCCATTCAAAATGTATGTCATGAACATAAACTAGATTAACGCAGATAATTTGTCATTTTTTGTGTGTCAAGCTATGATTTTTGTTTGAGTATTGTTATTATAGCCCACTAACGAATCTGAAGAATGATATCACTAAAATCTATTTTCTTAAACTCTGTTAGCGTCCCTTTTTGACATGGAGAAGCATAAAGCTTGAGAAGTACCAGAGCATGACAGCAGAAGGAATTACTAACTTCAGAAATCCAGGAATCCCATGAAAGGCTTCCTTGGAGAAACCGGTCCAAGTTCTTTTACAAGACGGCGAAATTCTGATATATATTTCCAGTAACATCCAGTCCGAGATAGCATTTACCAAAGCGGCGCCTTTGTTTCCAGGTCCAGACTTGAACACCAGAAGCCAACATATGAAAATGTGCAGCAACGTAGTAATTGCTGAACTGATCATCATCGGAACGACATTGTTCTGTGTCTGGAGGAACCTGACGTGGCATTGAAGGAGCGCACATGCAAAAATGCTAGGTATCATGAAGCAATCGTATGCCCCTGCCTTTGCTGATATTTCAGGATCTTGCTTGAAGAAGAGAAGGATTTGGCCTGCATTGGCCAATATAATTGCTAACGGAATGCTAGCTAATAGGAGAACAATCATAGCCCTTTGCATGTGGATACCAAGCATGCAGTACTGCTTAGCTCCATAGGACTGACAGCAAAATGTATCCAATGCACTTGCCATTAGTATCTGTTAGAATGATGAAATAATACATTAGGACTTATTCACACTCATCTAATCATGGTAGGAACAGTTCATACATGTCGAGAAATGAAATTCCAGAAGTTTGTAGATATATCCCAGAAACCCACCTCATGGCATGCTTGAAGCACTCGGACTGAATTGCCATAATTCACTAAAAATGTATCCAACTATGCAAGCTCAGAAAAAAAAAATGGAATCAATTGCAATATTGGACTTGGGGGAGGGGAGGAGGGGAATTGTGCCTGTCTCGTCCCAAAAAATCATATTGAAATGTGCATGACAGAATTCCTATTCATGATGAACACAAACATTTACATCTAGCTAGAGGGAAAAGAATCATACAGCAACTAAGCTTATTAAGAGATAACATGTTTAGCAGATTAATCTTTGTCAAACTGTAAGAATCTTGAAGGAACTAAGTTTACTAGCAATACGTTGTAATCTTGTTTCCTAACGGCTTTTGGGGAATAAAGAAAATGGTTTTCTATCACTAGGAAACCATAGCCAGATTATGTCAAGACCTTGGATACTGTAAGACTTGGTTTGATTCTATTTTCAATGATAAAATTCCTTGATTTCTTGGCGCGACTTGCTGCTCCCGAAATGCAGTCAGTGAAAGGAATGGCTTATGGACCCAGTTTAATTAAAACGGGATGAAGTGTTGTATCTTACCAACTAGCTAAAGCTGGTCACAGAAGCAAAGGAAGTGGCCATTAAAGCACCGGGGAGAGCCAGCTCTCCCAGATGACCCACAAACATCACTGAGATCAACTGCAAACAATGTATCATTAGGTTCACTAATACTAAAGGCCCCACCAAGCAGTTGCCGCCTCATTTCCAAGAAAATCTCTTCTTTCTTTAACCCGTTCCATGATTCAGACAGCTTTTCCTGACAAACTGCTAAAAGGGGCGACTCTAGATGCTGTTTCTGTTCTTCTTCATCCATAGCTTTCTCTATACTTCTGCCAGAATCAGCAGAGTCAAGAGATGATTGCTTATACGAACTTCTTAGCAGAGAACGAAGAGTAAGTTGATGATTTTATAAGATCAACGACCGCATTTGTCCATGGCGGCAGAAAGCGAAGTTATCTAAACTCCACATGTTTGGTACAAAGAGTTGTGAGTCAGATTTCTTGAGCATCATGTATTTCAATGATTTTTTTATTTTACTTGTCAGAACTTTTGCTGTATTATCAGCTAATAAAGTGAAACAAGACAACCAGAAGATCCCACCACATGAGGCAAATTTTGTCTCTTTGCGACTAGTTTGATCGGAAAGCACACACTGCTTCTTGTTTTGCTTGAATTACAATATACATTCTGTTGCTAGTGGAAAATATTATATAGTCCATAGTCAATCGCAATGGGATGCTGATGCGTTGCTTCAAAAAAATTCACCATAGAAGATATCTTTTGTGGACTTTCCAGTTTGATCAATTAGGTGACATAATTTAGTTTTGCTTTCAATCAGGTTCATCTATCTAATGCTGGATCAGTGAATAAATCGAAAATCTAACTGGGCTACTTACATTGATGTTAAATGACCTGATAAAAGTTGAAATAAAGTTTAGTGACTACTCGCTTGAAAATTTAGCCTAGTTATTTAATCATCAAATATAATTTTGGCATATCCTTACACGCATACAATTTAGTGGACGATTTTGCTGTTGTGTGTGTGTAAAAATCGGAATTATTTTCCATTCCAGTAAATTCATGAAAGTGCTGGTAACTTTCTATGAATTGAAAATTTTTCTTTTATAACGAATTTGGCCTACAGGTTCACCTCTTAACATAAGAAGTTCTTCCATAATCAAGATGATTACAATTATAAGCAAATATTTCACAACAGTTTCGCAAGATCAGTCATTTGAACAAAAAGAAATTCGACTCTCTAAGAGTTGTAAGATCTTTATGAATTATGACCCTCAACTTGACTCAAAACTGGTGAAATTCTCCCATAATGAAAATGAACACAATAATAAACATATTAGCTGATATAAAAGCTTTTAACTTTTGCATTATTACTCATGTGACGAACTCGGAGCTTTAATTTTCTTGCATTTTAAGGTTCTTTTCAGAACGTTGGAATCTCTTATTGATAACTTATGATGGTTCATTATTTCTGATTCACATAACAAGTGCGCTGACACCAACAGCAATTCTTGTTACGTGACCCAATGGCCAAGTGATCCTTGTGGAAAGATGCCAAAAAGGTAAATCTCTTGACAGAATCAGTAACCATTGATATGATCGATGGACCATGGAGAATTCTACCTTAACCGCAAGGTTTCGATGCTTGCTCTAACTTCTTAAGATTGGACTGTGACTTGTGAGAAAGCAATTTACTGTGATCTCCTAATCTTTGCATGCATAGCCTTCCTTTGACCTGACTCAGGAGGTGGTCCTGGACCAGGGAAGTAGTCTAATGCCTAAAGATTCGCCCCGAGAGAGAGCAAACAAGGATTATTATCGCAAACGCCAAAGAGAAGTTCAAACTGGTAAAGTGTCTTGATACTTCCTGGAGACTTATTTATGTCAGACTTCAGTTAGAAGGGTCAGAGAAGAACTGCTCAACTTTGAGACGGTCTGATCAAGAGTAAAATAGAGAAAGTATGATCCGCCAACGCGAGTATTTCCCACGATCTAGGAAGTCAAGAGTGAATTGTAGTAAGGAAAACAGCAGCAAAGGATCGTGCACCAAACTCTTCCTAAATGCTAAACACAAAGTAAGGTTGAGACTAGGACATTAGATTTTACTAAAGAGATCTCTGAGATCAACCTTGTTGAATACTGATTGAACATTTGTTTCAGACTTTTGGTAGAAGTTCCAGATGTGACCCTACCTTATGAGGACAGCATGAGATTCAGAGGGATGAATACATCTTGTTTCATCAATTTCCACTAGGTTTCAATGCTAGGAACCAGAGTCTCTCTAGTCTACCATCCGATTCCAATGGTGAAATTTCTTCACTGTAGCTTTATGATAACAATCCATCGGCTGGACTCACAGTGCCATGTACTCTGTTGGTGGCTTTCTTTGCCTACGACAATCCAAATGTCAAATACTAACCATATGCCAAATTATATTTTACAAGGTAGAAAGGTTTGATTCATTGATTCGCTGTGTCTTACCTCTTTCTCCCAGTTGGCACATCCTGTTAGGACCGCAAGTAACAGTGCCTGTGAAATGAGTGCAACTATAATCCCGGTCCAGAGACCCTGCAGCTCGATTAGAAGACTAAGCGATTATATGAATATCGGAGAAGACTACTATTTACAGTGAAAGTAAAGGATGACGGTAGAATGGTAGGGTAACCAGGACTCACCTTTCCGCCAAAGTGACAGAAAAAACCTAGGAATGTGGCAACCGGAATACCCAACAAATAGTAGGCACCCAAATTGATGAAAGCTCCAATCTTTTGCCATCCACATCCTCTTGCAATGCCTGTAACTTAGAGCATCAAAATGGTCGATATACAAATTGGTTTTGACTATGAAATATTTGTGATTTGATATATTCTCCATCTTCCCTTGCTACTTATCAGGAGAAGGAGTCAAAGTTAGAACTATGTCAGGAGCACCATTGAACTGCAATAATAGGCAAAGTCGCGTACCTGAAAGCACGGACTGAATGCCCTCGAAAAAGTGGGAAGTTGCGAGTAGCACCAACATATCTCCCACGTATCTCACGACTTCTTCTTCTGTGCTATAGAGGTAGCCCCATGCCCTTCGGCCAAAGATCATGAGAGTACCTGCAAACAAGCCTTCTGTGGCAACCATCATTAAGGAAACATAAATTGCCAAACGAGCTGCTCGGGGTCTTCCAGCACCCAATTCATTTGAAACTCTTGTGCTGCCAAAAGTAACGAGAAGAAAGAGTGAGACTGGAATAGCTGCTTCTTTTGCAAGATCCACTTAAGTAAATAGAGCTTAACCAGTTAGCCTTACCTTATTGAACCACTGAGCCCTAGAGGTATCATGTAAACCAAGCTACAGGTGTTCAGGCTGAAAAAGAACAAGATAGTTTATATTGTTTGGAAATGTTGGCAACTGGTGCTAAGAGGTTATCCTTTTTGTTCGCTTCTTGTTTGCATACAAAGGACTGATCTACCTGATTGAGAGGACCGACGTCTCAAGTTTTGGGTTGGGAAGCAGTCCTGATAATAAGACCATCATTTCGAATGACCACATCTCGAAGCTGTTGCAGGCGATGAACCAAATAGAAATATCGTCATTGCTCCAAGTTACAGAGAATCAGGAAAACCAATGTCGATAATGTAAGATTATATATTTGCCCGCAAAGAATAGCGTGAAAGCAAATTTATAAGAAAATGAAATCCCTTCAAAGGTGTAAAAATCTAATCATGAACATAAACTAGAATAAAAAGGTCAACAGCTCATTAATGATTCTGAAGAAGGAATACGACAATCATATGTCTTGTACAACCGACCTGCGAGTTGTTGGATTTTTATAAATCATTTGGTTTGTCAATAATGAACTAGGAGAAGCCTCGAAGCTTGAGAAGTACCAGAGCATGACAGCCGAAGGAATTGCTAATTTCAGAAATGCAAAGATCCCATGCAAGGCCTCCTTGGAGAAACCAGTCCAGGTTCTCTTACAGGACGGTGAAATTCTAACATAAATTGCCATCAACAGAACGTTTATCCAATAGGAGATAGAATTCGCCAAAGCAGCACCTTTGTTTCCAAGTCCAGAGTTGAACACCAGGAACCAACATATGAAAATGTGCAGCAATGCAGTGACTCCTGAAATGACCATCAGCGGAATGACATTGTTCTGCGTCTGCAGAAACCTGACGTGGCACTGCAGAAGCGCATACGCAAAAATGCTAGGGATCATGAACAGAGCATAGGATCCTGCCTCCGCTGATATTTGAGGATCTTGCTTGAAAAAGAGAAGGATTTGGCCTGCGTTACCCCATATGATAGCGAGCGGAATGCTAGCTATTAGGAGAACGATTATGGCCCTCTGCTTGTGGATACCGAGCATGTGGTATTGTTTAGATCCATAAGACTGACCACAAAATGTATCCAATGCACTTGCCATTCCTATCTGTTATTGACCAAGCATCTATAAGATGATGTTTGGAGCAATTCATAGATGTCCACCAATAATATCAAAAAAATCTTGTCAAGATATCCTAGAAACCCAAATCAGGCCTTGCTTGGAGCATCATCAGGAGTGTATTGCCATAGTTCACTCAACCGACATGTGATGGAAGAATCTCAACAAAAAAAAGTGTTTATCTAATTCATTATCAGCCTAGGGCTCCCAACAATCTTTTTCAAGTGCAGTTAACAAATGTTCTAATTCGTGACAAACACCAACATTAAATTTCCAATCTCAGCATTGCTACACCTAGCTAGAAGGGAAAAATCACACATTTAGCACACTGAGCTTATTGAGAGGTATATGTTCAGTAGATCAATCTTTGTCAAACTGCAAGAATCTGAAAAAGAGCTAAGATTAATAGATAAGCAATCTATGCAAGGTACTTGGAAACCCTTACCCAATAATCACGTCAAGAATAGAAGTGGGATCGTTTTTTCCAAGATGAATAACATTCTGGAATAAATCTTTCATAGAAGTGACAAAGTATGATGCTACTTCCAATGCTTAAAATCTTTCGTGCCTTAGCGATGCAGTCAGTGAGAAGAATGGTTAATCTCAAGATTAAAACTGGAAGAACCGTTCTGTCTTACCAACAAGCTAAAGCCAGTTACGGAAGCGAAGGAGGTGGCCATGGAAGCACCGGAAAGCGCCAGCTCTCCAAGATGACCCACAAACATCACCGAGATCACCTGCAAACAATATATCATCAGGTTCAACGATACCAATGGCCCTGTTAACGACAGTTGCTGCTTCATTTCCGAGAAAATCTCTTCTTTCTCGAATCCATTCCTCGGTTCGGACGCCTTCTTCTCCTGGGAAACTGCTAACAGGGGTGACTCCAAATGCTGATTCTGTTCTTCCACATCCATTGATTGCTTCCTCTGTGCCCTTTGGGCTGAGTGGGCGAAGCAAACCCCGCCACCCCCCCCCCCCCCCCCCAAAAAAAAAAAGAAGGGCAATAGCCTTAGAGATACAAGAGATCTTTCAGCGGAAAAAGAACCAGTTGATGGCTTTGAAGAACATCAACACACGGTCTTTCTCTGACGGCTACGCTTTTCTTCTCACATGCTTGGTGAAGAAGACTTTGGCAGACTTTTTGTCGAGTCTGATTTCTTTGGAGTATCACATACCTCAATGGTCTCCATAGCCTACTTGCGAAAGCTTTTGAGGTGCTAAATGCAAATGAAGTGAACCGAGGGAACCAGAAGATCCTACCAAATGAGACAAACCTTATGTCGTTCTGACAAATATGGTTGGAGAATTGGCATTCCTTGTTGCTTTGCTTTAATTAGGAAATAAAAATCCTCGTAGACAGAATATGATCCGCGTAGGTATTATCGATGTTGATTTGTTGCCAGAGAAAATTCAGTCATATTTCGTCGCTCACGAACTTTTCCTTTGCTTTAAACAGGTCGATGCATAACTTTAATGTTCCAGTTGTTACTAGAGCAAATGCTGAGCTTTTAATTTCGATCTTCAATCTAGTTACTCCGTTGATTTTCCAATCAATGATACACTGAAGATCTAATATTGCTGAAAGATGAATTAAGGGTTAGCGTCGTATAATGAATATATTACTATATAGTTAATTTTAATCATTGACAAAAGTTTTGGAATTGAGCTTGCTGAAAAACATCCCTTAATTGATTTGGACGATAACAAAATTTAATTGAGTATTTAATATCTTTGATTAAGGCTTTGTTTGTTTCGCGAAAAATAAATAATTTGAAAAATATTTTCCTAAAAACGGTGACTTGTATCACTTATAAAAATGAATGAATGATAAATATTTTTATCATCCACAAAAAAAAATAGATATAAATTGTTGTTGATAAAGATAATATTTTGCATTGATCAATTATTACAAGTAATACAAACGATCATTTTTAGAAAAATATTTTTCAAATTATTCATTTTTCACTAAACAAATGGAGCTTACTATGCAACTATAGTTTGTTACTGTTGATATAAAAAAGAATGAGATGTTATATTTGTGAAGTCATGGGCTACTAGATTCAAAAGAGAGGAGTAGGCTTATCAAAACCGAACCTTATAAATCTCGCTTGCAATTTCTCTTTCCTAAACTCCTGACGATATTGCACGTAGAAGCCAAAAGGGATTGGTTCTAAATTTGCAGCTTTTATTCTTGAAAATCCAATTCAATCTCTCTTGGTTGCTTATTTGTGCCTAACAAGGAGTTGATTAGAAATGACCGGAGCGATGTGATTGAAAGTGGAATGAAAGTTTTCGTAACCAGATTGGCAAAATCAAGAGCTTCATGACCTATTTGAAAGTAACAGCGTAAGTTTTTGTGATTGTAAGCTTAATAATCCTTCCACTAAATCGTCATAGTGTCAAAGGTACAAGATTATTGCGCTTAAACTTCGCTAAGACCGGACAAACACCATGATTGATATTGACTAAGTTAATCGAAACTGTTAAACAACCTTCAGGTGATATTGGTAAGGTACTTCTTATATTTCTGTATCCCTAATTAGAGTAATTATAGCATTCATTGTCGGTGTAATAGAGAAACTTTCCACAAGCGACTTTGTTATCAACAATAATATATATCTAAATATTTTCATGGATAATAATTTTTTTTAATCGGTTCATTTTTATAAGCGATGCAAGTAATTATTTTTAAGAAAATATTTTTTGAATCATTCATTTTTTGCGAAACAACACACTCTAATTGGATCAATGGTTTACTAGGAAAAAGTCATACCTCCGTGCTCTATCCGTGTACAAGTCCTTCGTTTTGAATAGTAATCGCATGAGCTCTAGCGTCTTGTTAAACTACAAAGATTTGCTCTTTCAAAAGTTAGATCTGTGTTTATTCAACCTATTTTGATTGTCTCCATAAAGCTATGGTGTAAAGGAAGCCGAACTTAGGTGTGACATCCTCAAATTCCGACCTTATTCAAGATATAAGAAATGGTTATTTCATCAATGCGTGATTAGTAGAATTAGGCCCTGAATTAATTTAAGAATCATTCAAGAGTATTCCAAGCTTTAGGAAAGGCAATTTAGGACTTCGATGCGCGCAACCAAAAAACTCAATCATGGATTGACAATTCGACCATAAGGATCGATGATGGATAATTATAAGCCATTTCAAGTTGATCCAGGAATGGTTTTAGCTCGATTTGGCAATAATATAGAATCGGATTGCGGGTGATTCCGTACGATTACTGTATTGATTCCGAATGACACTAAACCAATCTCTCATGATCGTATACTTTGAAACGGGCAATTGACCCCTTTTGATTACATGACAACCGAGGGTCATCCATGAATTAAAAAGGCTTTAAACGTAGATTGATTTGGAATCAACTACGGGTTAAACGTATGAAATTTCTAAGAGCTGCCCGTTGTTCTAATTATGCGGAAGATGTATTTGAGTGATTTTAACCACGAATTCTAATCCAGTTGAGGGTATCGGACTTTAGAGCATTGAGAGACAATTATTGGATAATTCCATGGAATCGCCTATTAATTGGTAAACTGTAAAATTTTGGAAAAGTGAAATTCGGACCAGAAATTGGGGCCCACTAATTTTTAAAGGCCCAATGGGCCTCATGGACATAAATTTCGGCCACAAAGGCCCAATGGATGGGAAATTACGGTTTTGCCCTTTTGGGCCCAAATTGAGCAACTTTGGGAAATTTGTGCAAGAAAAACCCGAGACGAAAAGCCTACAAGGAACTAAGTCTAATGACAAGCCCATGAGAGGGATTCCGCCACATGGGAAGGTAAAATGACCAAAATACCCCTCATCTTGTCTTTATTTCAGTTTTGCCCATGGATATTTGTGAAACTTGATTTGCAAGAGTGAATCCTAACCATTCATTCGAGCTTGTTGAGCAAGAAATGATCTTGGGCATCCATTTTTGAGTGTCAAGCAAGACATTTTCTCTGTCCTCCTCATTTCTCTCTTTTGGTCTCACTTTGCTCTCTCTCTCTCTCTCTCTCTCTCTCTCTCTCTCTCTCTCTTTGCCCCTAGCTGACCACCCCTCTCTCTCTCTCTTTCTCTTGTTTGGTTCGGCCACTACCATCACTGACCACTCTCACTGAACGCCACCACTGCCCTCGTTGCCGCTGTCCACCGTTGCGTGCTCGAGCCACCCTAGCCGAGCCACCCCTCAAGTCTCTTAGGTTTAAGAGTAAGTTTACTCTCTAAACCTTGATGAGGGCATTAGGTTGCTAATGGTTTAGGTTTAGAGTTAATTAGGTGGATTAGAGGATAGGTTATCTAGTTAATGATAGCCTATCTTGATTATTATGTGATAACCTATCTAGTGTGATTGATAGCTTGTCATGAATTGGTCGATAGCTTATCGTAAATTGGTCGATAGCTTATCGTGAATTGGTTGATAACTTATCTTAATTGATAACCAATTGTCATGTGATGGTTTAATTTGTTTTGTATAAAGGGAAGGCTTATCTTAGTACAAGTCATTTAATTAAATGACAGCATTGGACTTGTATAAGTTGAATTGAAATTGAATGGATAATGTTATTGTCCATGAAAAGGGGTGATGACAAGTGAGTATATTATGTGATATCATTATGCTTTAAAAGTGGCACGTAATATACCTTGTTGCATTAGCTAAATTCAAAGATAAGAATTGGCTAGGTGATTGCTATGCGTGCATGGTCACATAAAGGTTCCGTCCGGGCCCGGCAATTTTCGGATACCGGCCGGGCCCGGCAGTTTCCGGTGCACGAAGAAGAGTTGTGGTAGAGGCTAGATCGATGCTCCTTTTTGGAATGTCTTCTGATGCTCGGCAGTTTCCGCGGGGGAGGGGGGGTTTAGGTTTCTAGACGATGCCATGCCCGATGATGTGAGACGATGCCCGACCATGCCGAAAGACCGACGAGAGTTCAGTTGTGGCCCTAAGTGGTCGTTTGATAATCTAGACAATTGCGAAAGCTAGGTGTATGGACGCGTGCAACGTTCCTGAGAATGATAATTTCATGTGTCTGGATTATTAAACTGATGTTTGTGTATGGTTATGCAATGAGATACCCTTGAATATGTCTCTTGATTATGCAAGTTATATGATTTTGTTATATGCTTGTTGGAGCAATTGCAATGTTATGATAGTTAGTTAAGAGCGAGAGAATCGCCTCATGTAAATAGTTAAGGCAAAGCAAGGGCTTTGCTATTGATCCGCCATCGACGTTAGAATGGCACGTTTAGGGCGATCCGAAGGCAATGTATTCTCTTAAATGAGGTTTAGAAAGTTTACTTGCTAAGTTAAATATCACCCATTGTTGTTAACCATTTTTTAGGTGCTCAGGTATGAGTACGCGTTGCGTTCCATGTTCTGGTTGCAATGAGTTTTCCATGCTATCTCCTTATTATGTGTTGGGAGTTATACACGTTTCTGCATGCATTTATTGAAAGATAAAAAAAAAAAGAATGGGTCGACGATGTGTCCTCGGACGTTGCAACATAATGACCATGGAGGGATGTTAGTTTTCTTGAGGGAACGGGGTATGACATTAGTTGTGCACCACCAACTTGTAATAGTTATTAGAGAAGGAATTTCTGGCGTATACTCATCACTGATCAAGATACAAGATCTAGTGATTGGCCACCGATTATTTTGCTTGACATATCTGTTCTTATAGAACGAATGTGTGCTTTACCCTGCTAGTACTTTGTTGATCCTCTTTGTTCTTTGAATTTGACTTTGATTTGTAGTATTTTGGGCTTTGCTCTGTTTCGAATTTTCTTTGCCATGAAAGTCTATGTACTTCTCCTATATCCTTTTGAACAATAAATACAACTTTCTTTTGATAAAAAAGAAAAAGATCAACTTGAGGAAGGGAAAAATGTTAGAAAAGTCCTAAATCTTTTGCATTGTTGCCAATTTGGTCCTAAGCCTTTTTTGTACCAATTTAACCCTAAACCTTCTATCTTTGTGCCAATTAAGTCATTCCGACTAATTTTGGCCGGATATTGCTGACGTGGACATCAGCTAGCCTATGTGGCACCGCCGGCGATGACGTGGGTAAATTTTAATGATATTTTAATATTTTTAGAAAATTTTTTATGGGTTAATACCTTGAAAAATCCCAAACTGGTACACCTATGAAAATTTTACCCTAAACTAATTTTTTGACCACCAAAAATCTCAAACTGGTACACTTGTGATAAATTTACCAACGATTTGTTTCCGTTAAATTTTATTGTCAAATTGCTTTGTTAAATGATACACGACAGTTAACTGATGTACTAGTTTTATGTTTTACCCTCCATTTGTCACATGTATACTAGTTTGTGATTTTTTGTGGTATTAATTCAATTTAACGGAAACTAATAGAGGGTAAATTTGTCACAAATGTATCAGTTTAGGGTTTTTGGTTATTAAAATATTAGTTTGGGGTAAATTTGTCACATGTGTACTAGTTTGTGGTTTTTTGTGATAAAAAAAATAGTTTGGGGTAAAATTGTCACAGATGTACCGATTTGGGATTTTTTGTGATATTAACTCTATTTTTATTTATTTTAAATTTTTTTCTTTTCTTTTTCTTTTTTTTTCTTACCCTTTCTTCTTCCTCTAGCTGGTCGCCAGTCTGGCGATCGGTTGGAGGCTTCGCTGGCCTCTAGTGAGCCTCGCCTCGTCGGCCACTAGTGAAGGCGGTGAGGGTTGAGCCTCGCCGGATGGCCGCGAGGGCGGCCTCGTGTTGGGTTGGGCGAGGCTCACCCACGTCGGATTTGGCAAGGGTTGAGCCTCGCCGGCCATGGGGGAGACCCGACATCGCCAAATTTGGCGAGGTCGTGCCTCGCCCAGCCCAGCTTGAGGTCGCCCTTGCGGCCATCAGGCGAGGGCTCGAGCCTCGCGTTGGGCTGGGAGAGGTTCGCCCTTGCCGGCCATGGGGGAGGCCCGACCTCGCCAGATCTGGCGAGGTCATGTCTCGCTCAGCTCAGTTCGAGGCCACCATCGGGGCCATCTAGCGAGGCCTTGAGCCTCGCGTTGTGCTGGGCGAGGCTTGCCCTCCCCGGATCTGCAAGGGTTGAGCCTCGCTGGCCATATGTTAGGCCCGACCTTGCCAAATCCGGCAAGGTTGTGCCTCGTCCAGCCGCTGGAGAGGCTTGCCTTCGCCGTAGCTGGCGAGGGTGAGCCCCGCCAGTGGCCGGCGGGGCTCGTTGGCCCTAGTCTCTAGCCGGTCGCCGGTCCAGCAATCAGCTAGAGGAAGAAGAAAGGGTAAGAAAAAAGAAAGAAAAATAAAGAAAATAAAAAAATCAAATATATATTAAAATATTATTAAAAATTATCCACGTCATTGTCGGCGGTGCCATGTAGGCTACCCGGCTTCAACGTCAGCAAAATCTAGTAAAAAATAGCCGAAAGGACTGAATTGGCACAAAGACAAAAAGGTTTAGGACTGAATTGACTCCAAAAAAAGGTTAAGATTAAATTGATACAAATGCAAAAGGTTTAGGGCTTTTTTAATACTTTTCTCACTTGAGGAATATAAGCTCTATTTATAGCCTATAGATATCTCTTATTTTAAATGACGATGAAGTCAGTTATATGTGCGTTGACTTCTAGTGTCTTCGCAATATATGTCATCCTAGTCAAGGATGAGAATGGTTGGGTAACTTGCTAAACCACGCATATAACCTAGGTTGTAATTGATGCCTATTTTACCCATGTAATGGTTGCTTAGTAATAAATATCATGCAGATTATTACAACATTTATATATTGGTTCATAAAACTTCTCGCAAAAGTACAATTGAGTACTAAAACTTTTAAACAATGCAATCAAATCCTAAAACATGTCAAATTGATGGAATAATTCTGTTGATTTGGATAACGGAAAATGCTTATGTGGCATTTTTTATATTATTTCATCTCTGCTACATGAGATTTTTTATTATTTTCTTTCTCAAATCGTACTTAAATTAGATTAGAATATAAGAAATGGTATAAACAAATTTAAAAATAAACCCAAGCTTAAAAAGGATCCACAAGCAATTGTGTGAATTTTTTTTTAATTTATTTTGTGAGCATCGGATGTCAATTTTGTGAATTTTTCAACCTCCACGTCGATGCAAGTACAGCTCCCATCTGTGTCAGGATGATAGAAAGAAAAGAGAATTAACACCATGCTGTAAGATTTGATTTGAATTATAGCTTGGTGAAGAATTTTAGATGGTTACACACTTGTCCCTTTGTAGATATATCCATGGCACGTTCTTCTTCTCCTCTAGCCACTCCTTACAAAAATAAGGTTAGAAGATCAAGTAATCTAGGGAAAAAAAGCTATTGAAGAATGTCATGAACAATATGTAATATGAGGAGAGTGGATGGGATATGGAAGAATTATGAACAAAAAGCAATACCAATTACCGGTGCATTTGTCTCACAGAAAATTTAGGATTTGGAAAACTTTTTCTAAAAAATTGTTATTAGTATTGATTACAAACCAAACTTAAATAAATGAAAAATATTTTTATCACCCACAAAAATAGTTAGGCTTAAATTGTTGTCAATAATACAAATTTTTTTCATTGACCAATTTTTCTAACCAATATAATCGTTTGTTTCCCTCTTCCTTTTTATCCTATCCCAATGTATAAAAGAAAAAAAAATTAATGATTTCTTAACATAATTGATTCAATTAGGGCATACCGTTCTCTCCTTTGTATACTTGCACCAATGTTGTCAAAAGGAATGAACTCCAATCGAATCAGTGTTCTACCAGGGAATAATTGAAGCAAGGTTTGTTGCGGAAATAATTTTCTAGTAGAGCACTGATCGAGCAGAGTTGCATCCTTAATCCAGTTTGCTTGAAAAGAGCCAACTCTTCTTTTGAGAATGATGAACTTGGTGAACATGAGCTCTATTTATAGCCCTCTAGGATTTGAGCCACTCCTTCCATCAACAAGGTTAGAAGATCAAGCAAATTAAGATTAAAACTATCAACGAATATCATGAACAATCTGCAATATAAGGAAAGTGCAGATATGGAAGAATCATGATAAAAAAACATAGATAATGTAATCTTCCTTTTTATCCTATCACGATATACGGAAAAGGTAAACGATTTTCTTCACACGGATGATTTGATTAGGGGCGTACCATTCTCTCATTTGGATAGCTGGACGAATGTGGTCCAAAAGAATGAACTCTTATCGGATCAGCCGCTTACGAGGAGATAGCCGGAGCAAAATTTTGGTTACAAATGAATAAATTTTCTGGTAGAGCACTGGCCGGACAGAGTATTCACTTCGCTTCAAAAGAGCCATTTCTTCTTTGGTTAATGGTGAACTTGGTGAACAGGAGCTCTATTTATAGCCTTTAGTTACCTCTTTTCCTAGATGATGATGCCGTCAGTTGCATATGCGCGTACATCTAATCTCTTCGCAGTATATGTCATCTTTTTTAATGGTTGAAACAGATCGATTTACTTGCCAAACTAGGAGATAACCTAACTATAGTGGTTATAATTGAAAGCCAATTTCTCTCATGTAGATACTAAGTTTTAGATATCCTACAAATGTTTTTCCAATTCATTTAGCACATATTCAGTCTCCCCCTTTTGCACGAAATTGCAATATAGCTTTTCCGGTCAATTTTCGTCGAAAATCGTTGATATGGTAGTGTGCTACGTAGGTCGGCCGACAAAGACTAAATTGCCACATCAGCGATTTCTGGCGAAAATTGACCGGGATGATTACATTGAAATTTCGCGCAAAAGTTTACAACTAAATTGACAAAATTGAAAGGTTTAGAACTGAATTGACATCCATACAATATGTTTACGACTAATTGAGTATTCATAGGACACTTTCTTCTGTTTGCGAAACCAGTACTAATAAATAAACTTGCTAATATACAAATGACAAACCCTTCCAATTTAGGGAGATCCTAACCTTCCGTGATTGAAGCACTCAATTACTTCGGTCAACTATTGGATCGAGCCTATTGCATCAATCATTTCATCCGTTAACGGTATCATAGAGATTCCTTTAAAAAATAGCTCCGACAGCAACAGCTCTTTGCGAATTGGTGGGATGCCAACTTTGTGTATTGTTCGATCCGACATCGATGCAAGAAACCTTCCTAAAACTTAGAATTGACAGAATTTTACTCCATTTATAGATTGATGAAGAATGTCAAAAAAAATATATGACAGATTCTTCTCCTCCTCAAGCCTGGTTAGAATGTCATGTAATCTTACGAAAAAGAAAATCAAAGAATGTCGTGAAAAAACGTGTAAAATAAGCTGATGAGACATGGAAGAACTACGAGCCAATTTAATGAAAGCTCCTCGAGCAGTGCCTGAAATGAATGTAATGTACAGATTCATAACACAGTCGGGGTCCATTTTGTTTCAGACAAAGGAAATAAAGAAGCTTATTATTGTAAGATTTGGGAGATTTGATTAGTTCCCATAGTCCATTGCTAATTATCCGGATCAGTAGTAACGATCAGACCCAGGTGCGCTATTCAACTGCGAGAGTGAGTAGAGTTTCTGCATACCGCAGAGAACGGACCGAACACCGTCGCAGCAGTGGTAACACGCAATTAGCACCAGCATATCTCTGACATATTTCACGACTTCTTTGCTATAGAGGTAGCCCCATGCTCTTCGACCAGAGATCATGAGAGGACCTGTGGTCAAGCCTTTGGTGGTGATCATGATTAACGCGACACAATTAGGAAAATGGACAGCTCGTGGTCTCCTGGCACCCAGTTCATTTGGAACTCTTGTGCTAGGGCAAATAATGATATAAAGAGCGTGAGACAAATAATTTTATTACATAATATCTACTGAAATAATGAAGATTAGTGCCTTAGCCTTACCTTGTTGAGGCACTGAGACCAAAAGGCATCATGTAAACCAAGCAACCGGTGTTTAGGCTGAGCCAAACACAAAAAAATATTAGGATGAATTCAATTTAAAAAAAAAATAATAATTCAATTGGGAAAATTGATGATTGGTGCTAAGTGTCGAGTCTCTAACTTGTCTGCTTCCTGTCAACATATGAAATTGTGAAGTGCAGATGTGCCAGATTGAGAGGACCGGAGTTTCAAGTTTCGGATTAGGAAGAAGTCCTGACAAGAGGACCATCATCTGAAATGACCAACTCTAGAAGCTGTTGCAGGCAATGATACAACCAGAAACGTCATTTTTAATTGGCTCGTCTTATAGAGAAATCGTGAGAACAAAAGAAGATTATCCAAGATGCAGCAAGAGTAGTGGTTACTGTTTAGAGCCAATTAATAAGAGAATCAATTGCCTTCTATTCTAAAAGAATGTCATGAACATAAACTAGATTAACAATTACAATATGTCAGTTTTGGTGTGAAAGCTATTATTTTTATTTAACCATTGTATGTATATTCCGCTAACGAATCGGAAGAATGATATCACTATAACCAATTCTCTCGAACTCCCTTGGCATCCTTTGTTAAGCAAAAGTAAACGAGGAGAAGCATAAAGCTTGAGAATTACCAGAGCATGACAGCAGAAGGAATTGCTAACTTCAGAAATCTGGGAATCCCATGAAAGGCCCTCTTAAAGAAACCGGTCCAAGTTCATTTACAAGATGGTGAAATTCTGACATATATTGCCACTAACAGCACGTTTATCCAGAATGAGATAGCATTCACCAAAGCGGCGCCTTTGTTTCCGTGTCCAGACTTGAACACCAGAAACCAACATATGAAAATGTGCAGCAATGTAGTACTTGCTGAACTGATGATCATCGGGACGACATTGTTCCACATCTGCAGAAACCTGACATGGCATTGAAGGAGTGCACATGCAAAACTGCTAGGGATCATGAAGCGAGCATATTTCCCTGCCTCCGCCGATATTTCCGGATCTTGCTTGAAGAGAAGGATTTGGCCCACATTGGCCGATATGATCACTAATGGAATGGTAGCTAATAGGAGAACAATTATAGCCCTCTGCATGTGGATACCGAGCATGCAGTACTGCTTAGCTCCATAGGACTGACCGGAAAATATATCCAATGCACTCGCCATTTCTATCTGTTAGAATGATGAAGTAATACACAAGCACTTATTCACAGTCATCTACGAAATCATGTTTGGATCAATTCATACAAGTTGAAAAATGAAATTCCAGAAGTCGGTAGATATATCCTAGAAAGCCACTTCATGGCATGCTTGAAGCAGTCAGATGGCCTCAATTGCCATAGTTAACTAAACATGTATCCTACTATGCAAGCTCAGAAAAAGAAAATGGAATCAATTGCAATATCAGACTTGGGGGAGGGGAATTATCTGTGTCTCTTGTCCCAAACAATCACATTGAAATGCACATAATAAATTTCCTATTTCATGATGAACACCAACATTTACATCTAGCTAGAGGGAAAAGAATCACGCAGCAACTAAGCTTATTAAGAGATGACATGTTTAGCAGATTAATCTTTGTCAAACTGTAAGAATCTTGAAGGAGCTAAGGTTACTACCAATACATTGTTATACTGTTTCCTAACAGCTTTTGGGGAATAAAAAAAAAATGATATTCTATCACTTGGAAACTATAGCCAAATTATGTCAAGACCTTGGATATGGCAAGACTTGGTATTAATCTACTTTCAATGCTAAAATTCTTTGATTTCTTGGCGTGTCTTACTGCTCCCAGAAATGCAGTCAGTGAAAGGAATGGCTTATCCACCCGGTTTAATTAAATACAAGATGAAGCATTGTATCTTACCAACGAGCCAAAGCTGGTCACAGAAGCAAAGGAAGTGGCCATGGAAGCACCGGAGAGAGCCAGATGACTCACAAACATCACTGAGATCACTTGCAAACAATGTATCATTAGGTTCATTAATACCAAAGATGACTTGCTGTTATTTGTCAAAACGACTAAGCATTGACACTTGTTGCTCGTGGACAGGTTAAAGCTTGAATCATCAGAAGTCGTTGGTTTCTTTCTCTGAAAACACTTTTATGGGCATGAAAAAGTTCTGGATTGACGAACTCCACATGAAAAAGAAAGATCCAAATGCATTGCACCTTGGTAATCCCTTGTTCAAGCAAGGAAAGGGAAAGACAAACTACCAATTCCTTGAACAGAAGGTTGATAACAAACTCAACCCTTGGAAAAGGAAGGCACTGTTCTTGGCTGGTAGAGCAACGAATATTCGATCTATTGTTCAAAGCATACCGATATATGCTATGCAATCTAATCGGCTGCCAAAAAGCACATGTGACAAACTTGACTCATCTACCAGAAAATTCTGGTGGGGTATTCCCCTAGAGAAAAACAGATACCTCACACCGAAATGCTGGGAATCTCTGTATATAAGCAAGAGAAGTGGTGGAATGGGATTTCGACAATTCTAGGATGCCGACAATCCTTTGCTTCTTAAGCTCGGTTAGGGATGATCCACCATAGAGACAAATTATGGGTTCGTGTCCTTGAAGGGAAATACTTAAGGCCAAATTTTGGAACCATGAGTTTAAGGCATCGGCATGTTCATTGTGGAAGGCAATTATGCAGATCAGAGAAATACTTAAGCTGAGCACTTTCGATAGGGGATGGAAAGTTAATTTAGGTCGGAAATCACCCTTGGTTCCATAACGTGTCAAATCATATGCCTTCTTTTATTGATATTGATCCTCTTCTAAAGAAAAGAAAGACAGAGAGCTTTTTCATCCTAGGACAAAAACTTGGGATATAAATAGTCTAGCTCAGATATTTTTCCCAATCTCACTCCAAGCTAGTCATGGCCACGGTTCGGAACCGACCGGTTCCGGTTCGTGGCCATGTATGAACTGAACCGGCCGGTTCCAAGCCAGTTCTGGTTATCTTTTTATTTTTATTTATTTATTTATTATTATTATTTTTTGCCTGTTGCCAAGGCAGCCTGCAAAGGCTGCCCTGGCAATGGGCCGCAGCAGGGCTTGCAAACGTGCAGGCCCTGTTGTAGGTTTTCTGTTTTTTTTTTTGGAATCGGGCCTAGAACCGCCGGTTCCGGGCTGGTTCCAAAATTGCTGGAACCGGAATCGGGCCCGTAGGCCACAGGCCGGTTCTGGTTCCGAACCGCTAGCCTGGTCAATAGGCTGGGCCCGGCTTTGAGCTTATCAAGTCACGTACATGGCAACAACTCGGAGATTTGGAATGAACTCCGGAAAGATAGAGTCCATGAGCAGCTTAAATGATGTTGTGGAGGACATCAGCTAATGTCTTACCTTGTCAAGCTAAACTGGTTCGATCGTTTGATATTTCAAACCTTTCTTGCCCATTGTGTGGTTACTCGGAGGAAAATTCAGTCCATTTGTTTACAACATTCCCCTTAGCCGGGATTTTGTGAAGATGGAGTTCATGGGGTATCATATTGTCTGCTTGGAATTTCAGGGCACCGAAGGAGATGGTGCACTATTTTCTTCATCCAGGACAAATACCATAGAGAATGGGATTGGACTGCAAACTTTTCACACTTTATGCAGCAATTTTTTGTACTAGAACGTGGCGTCATAGGAATTCGACCTTACAAGATCAGATTCTTCCAAATTCTTCCCAGGCGGTTAAGCTAATCATACAAGATTTTATGGAATTTTCCAACATGAACAGAGAGGGGAATAGAATCATGATAAGCGACGAAGCTAGTCATCGTAGGGAAAGGATAGAATCCTAGCTTCCCTTGTCAGATCAAGAGCTTAAGTTTAATGAAGATGGTGCTTGAAAGAATACTAAAGGGACGATTGGTATTATTGCACAATCAACTAGAGGCTTAGTTGTACAGGCATGGACAGATGCGAAAGATGGAATTCGCTGGTCGAAGTGGAAGGGGAAAATTGTCTAAGAAGTCCCAAACCTGTTATACGGCGGCTAATTCAGTCCTAAACCTTTCAATTAGGCCAATTTAGTCCTAAATAGTTTAACAATTTGCTAATTTAATTCTTTCAACCAATTTGATAGGAAAATAGTTGATGTAGATGCTGGTTGGCCTACACGGCACTGCCGGGGCTAACATGGATGATTTTTGAAATTTTTTAAAAGATTTTCTGAATTTTTCTTTTTGTTTCCTTTCCTTTTTTTCCTTTTTCCTTTCGCTAGTGGCCGGTCTTGGGCAATGGCCAATGAGGGCTTGCCTTGACTGGACGAGGGTTGTTGATTATAGATTGAGAACGGCCATTGGTGAAAAGAAAATAGAAAAGAAAAAGAAAGAAAAAATAGAAAGGGGAAAAAGGAAATAAAAGAAAATTCAGAAAAAAATTTAAAAAATATTTCAAAATTCATTCACGTTAGCGTCAATTATGCCACATAGGCCGGCCAGTGTCCACATCAATGATTTTCAGCCAAAATTGATCGAAAGTACTAAATTGGCAAATCATTAAAATGTTTGTAATTAAATTAGTACAATTGAAAGGTTTAAGATTGAATTAGCCACCGTATAATAGATTTAAGACTTTTTGGACAATTATCCCAAGTGGAAGTTGTAGCCCTTCTCCTTGCTTGCAAATCTACTTAGTCCTCCGATAACCACAACACGGTTTGTGAAAGTAATTGCAAGGTTTTAATTGATGCCATTCAACAAAAGAATATTTGCCATTAGAGTATTCATCCAACCATTAGGGTTTACGCTAGTGGCCATCCTTCCTATTTGAGAAGGAGGAGGTGGGGAGTTCGATTCTCCACCTTCTCAGGGAGTTAGGGATGAGGACGTGTAGTTTCAGATGAGGGTTTCGACTTCTATATTCTGTAAGAGACAGGATAAAAATCTGAGAGTGAGTTGAGAGTTAGAATATGATAGACAAAAAAAAAATATTCATCCTTTCTTCTTAGACACTTGCTCCCTACTTCGCAGCAACCCGAGATTGAGTTTGTCATGGACTCATCACAGACCTTAAAATAGCGCTACTCGTGAGCTTGCAAAATAGATACTTCATCAGTTAGGAACTATTTCTTATTTTCTTTTTAATAATCTCCCATTTCTAGTAGAGTCTTCTATCTGCATGTGGGCACAGACTCCTCTTCGTAATATTTTCATTACTTCGTTGGAATTGGAAGGCTTCCTTTAGAAACAAGAAAAAACAACAAAAGGCCCCACCAATAGCAGTTGCCGCCTCGTTTCCAAGAAAATCTCTTCTTTTTTAAAAGATCAACGACCGCATTTGTCCGCGGCGGCCAATCCATCGAATTTCCACATGTTTGGTCAAGCGGAACTCGGCAGATTTTTCCAAAAGAACATAAGGGTACAAAGAGTTGTGAGTCAGATTTCTTGAGCACCAAGTATTTTAATGGTTTTTTATTCTACTGGTCAGAACTTTTGCTGTAGTAACAGCTAATAAAGCGAAACAAGACAACCAGAAGATCCCACCACATGAGGCAAATCTTGTCTCTTTTCGTCTAGTATGATTGTAAAGTACACACTGCATCTGATTTTGCTTGAATTATGAAAAACCATTCTTTGTCGAGTGAAAAGTAATAAAATATAATTTATTCCATGGTCAATAGCAATGGGATACTGATGTGTAGCCTAAAAATTCACCAGATTAAATTAATGTTGACTTAAAGTTTAGTGACTTATGGTTTGAAAATTAAGCCAAATTATTTTGTCATCAAATATGATTTCGGCACATCCTCACTTGCATGCAATTTAGTTGATGATTCTGTTGCTCTGCACGTGTAAAATCGAAATCATTTTCCGTGCTCGTAAATTCATGAAAGTGTTGGTAACATTTAAAAATTTTGAAAGTTTTTTCTTCTAAAATGAATTTTGGCCTGCAGCTTCACCTCTAAACATATGAAGTTCTTCCATAATCAAGATGATCACAATCATAAACAAACTAGATTATTTCAAGACTCTAAGTTGAAATCAACCGAACAATTAGAGATTCAACTCTCTTAGAGTTGAAAGTTCTTTATGAATTATGACCTTCATCTTCACTTCCAAAACTAGTGAAATTCTTCTATAATGAAAATGAACCCGATGATTAACAAATTAGCTAAAAGTTTAACTTTTGCAATATCACTCGTGAAGAAATTGGAGCTTTAGTTTTCTTGCATTTTAAAGTTCTTTTCAGAACATTGGAATCTCTGATTGATAAGTTACTATGCTATTATTGAACATTATTTCTGATTCATATAACAAGTACGCTGACATCAACAGCAATTCTTGTTATTTGAACCAATGGCCAAGCGATCCTCATGGAACGATGTGAAAAACGTAACATCTCTTGATGGAATCAGCATCAATTTATATGATGGATGGATCATCGAGAATTCTGTCTTAAGCGTAGGGTTTCGATGCTTGTTGTAACTTCTCGAGATTCGATTGTGACTTGTGAGAGAAAGCAATTATGCGTGATCTCCTAATCTCGGCATGTATAGCGGACCTTTGACTGGACTCTGGAGGTGGTCCTGGACAAGGGAAGTAGTCTCATGCCAGAGAGAGAGAGAGAGAGAGAGAGAGAGAGAGAGAGAGAGAGAGAGAGAGAGAGAGAGAGAGGACGCAAACCCCAAAGAGGAGAAGTTCAAACTGGTATCGTTGTCTTGATACTTCTTGGAGACTTATTTATGTCATACTTCAGTTAAATAGGTCAGAGAAGAACAGCTCCACTTTAAGATGTGTCGCGACCGACCTCCGACTTTTTGAACATAAAAGAGGGGTCGCCTGGTACGTGCTAAGTCTAGGTCTGAAATTTAACTCGGACTCTCCCAAACTCATACCATATCACGACTTAGGGTTTAAGTTTTTAACCTGCAAGTGATTTTTATCAAGGAGTCGCTACTAATCGGTTTATCGTGGTTCAATTAGAAATCTAAGTAAGGTGATGGGAAAATCACCCTACTCCTACGAACCAGAGATTAAATGAGTTCGAGAACTTGGTTACACTAGTCGTATAACTAGTGCCCTTTCGGTACCTTTTTATCTTATTCATTTTTGAAAATATTTGTCAGGCGATTTATATTGATTTTAGGACCTTTCTCCTAACATGTGAGGTAATCAAACGAGTGTATAATCATAAACGATTAGCAGTTAAGATAGATATGCAGCTTAGGGTTCTAAACCTAACTAAGGTGACAACATTCAAAACATAATAATTTATGCAATTATATTCTAATTAAAAACAACGTGCATAATAACAATACAACAACAATTTAAAACATTCAGATATATCACAAAATTTAGAAAAAATATTAGACAATACTATATCTAAATTATATCCTAATTTTTAAAAAAAATGAAAAAATTTTGAAATTTTTTATAAAAAAATATTTTTTAATAAAATAATAAATATAATATTCAAAACCGGGTCGGGTCAATAGATCTGGATTGGTCAGAACCGACCTAGGTCAACGGATCCGACCCAAGGCATTGACGTGGGTCGAGTCGGTTGATTCTAGTCGGTCAGAAGCGACTCGGGTCAACGGATTTGACCCAAGGTGCTGACTCGGGTCGGGTCAGTTGATCCGGGTTGGGTTGATTCCCGCATGGACAGGCATGCGGGGACATCGGCAGAGCCAAAATTGGCCTCTCGCCGACCGGTGCCGGCCTAAATCCGGCTTCTGGGGACCACCACCGGGCCTCCTTATCCACCTAGATCGCCGTCCGACCACTCACTCGCCGGCCGGCGACCAAAATAAATTCGGCCTCAATGAGGCATTTCATCGAACACCTAGCGTGCACAACCAAAAAGGGGAACTTTCGACCTGTTTCGGGGCCCCGCCGTCCTCCGACGACCTATCTTTACCTTTGACGATGACATATGGGCTGCAGGGAACGACGGTATGAGCCAGGATTCGCACGAAACGGCCATCGCGAGTCCCGGCCAAACCACACACAAAAACAAGGCAGAACAAGGGTAGTTGGGAGCTGGGGAGACTCACCGGTTGGCGGCGCGTGTGGGGGGTCTTCGGCTGATCTTGGGGCGACGATGAGGCTACTAGCTCCCTTCTTGCGACCTGTGAGCCCTCGGTATACTCCCTCCCTCCCTCTCTCTCTCTCTCTCTCTCTCTCTCTCTCTCTGTTTTCTCTCAAACCCCCTTTCTTCTTCTCTTTCTCTCTTTCTCTGTTTTTTTGCTCGAAGGGGACCGTCCCGTCTCTCTCTCTCTCTCTCTCTCTCTCTCTCTCTAGCTTATAGAGCCGATGCCGTGCCACTCTCCCTGCTCTCATCTTCTCCATTAATGGCCTGCACCGACCTAGGCCTGCTCAAGACTTTTGTGGCCGTTTAGGCCAGTGCAGGGGGCTGTTTTGGTGCCAAAGAGGAAGAGAGGAAGAAGAGGGAGAGGAGGCCGAGAAATCGGGGAGGACGGGACTGGCCATCAATGCCAGTCCCGTTGGCATGCTTCCCTGTCCATATTCTGCTAGAATGGACAAGGAGCAGCTGCTCCATCGTCTGTTGTTTGGACGGTGGAAACAGGGGAAAGTAGAGGAGAGAAGGAGAAGGGCCGTGTAGGGGGGAGAGAGGAAGAAGAGGGAACTGGGTCAGGCCGGGGCCAGCTTGTGTAGAGGAAAAGAAGAAAGAGAAGGGCGGACTGGACCCGTGCGGGAGAAAAGAAGAAAGGGCCGGGTCGACCCGGCCCAATCCATTTTTTTTGTATTATTATTATTTTTTTAAAAAAATTGTTTAAAAACTCTAATTAGTGCAATTACCATTATCATGCACAATGTCTAGACACAATGCAATTGGATGAAAATATTTTTTGTTTTGGGAACTAAAAATTTAATTCCTAATTTTTGCATAATTAATTTAATTTGGCAATTAAAAATAGGTGTCAACAGCTGCCCCTCTTTAAAGGTGAGTTCGCAGAGATTGCGTTCAAAGATAAAATGACACATAAATTTGGCTTGTGCATGTTTAATGAACGCTATTTTTTGCGGGACCATGGGTCTCATTTTTTATGATGCGATAATATGATGCATGCTAAAGCAAATAAAAATATACCTGGGGCTACTTACCTTGCCAAATGGTAGAGTAATTTCAGATAGTTGATATTGTGTGTCGAGGATCCAAACCTATCTTCGGTTGCCTCAACTGGATTTTATTTGTCTAGGACCCGAATATATTTTTGGTCGCCTTGATAGGATTTCGTTTGTCTAGGACCTGAACCTATCTTCGGTCGCCTTGACGGGGTTTTGTTTTGTCGAAGTACCTTTACCTTGTTAGAGGTACCTGAAAAGGATTGATGTGAACAGAAGGGGCCAATCCTATGTTCAGTGATTGCATAAGAGAGCACCTGCCTCCTGCTTGAGGTACTTGAAAAGACTTGACCGATAAATGTCTAGTCTGGTCTAGAGCATCTAATGGCTTGGTGAACAAAGGGAATTGACTTGAATGTTTGATTTTGCCTGCTCAATACCCGAGCCTTTCTTCGGGCGCACCATAGGGCGATTAAAGTGCCTATTTAGTATCTAAACTTTTCTTCGGACGCATCACAGAGCGATAAAAGTGCCTGCTTAGTACGTGAATCTTTTTATTCAGGTGCACTGCAAGGTGATTGAAGGTGCTTGTTTAGTATCCGAACTTTTATTCGGATGCACCACAGGGCAATTGAAATGCCTATTTAATATTCGAACTTTTCTTTGAATGCACCACAGGGTGATTGAAGTGCCTGTTTAGTACCTAAATCTTTTTGTTCGAGTGCACCGCAGGGCGATTGAAAGTGCTTGTTTAATATTCGAACTTTTATACGGACGCACCACAGGGCGATTGAAATCCCTATTTAGTATCCGAACTTTTCTTCGGACGCACCACATGGTGATTGAAGTGCCTTTTTAGTACCTAAATCTTTTTGTTCAGGTGCATTGCAGGGCGATTGAAAGTGCTTGTTTAGTATTGAACTTTTATTCTAACGCACTACATGGCAATTGAAATGCCTGTTTAGTATCCAAACTTTTCTTCGAACGCACCACAGGGTGATTGAATGCCTGCTTAGTACCTGAATCTTTTTGTTCGGGTGCACCGCAGGGCTATTGAAGTGCCTGCTAAGTACCTAAATCTTTTTGTTTTGATTCACCGCAGGGCGATTGAAGTGCCTACTTAGTCCCCGAAACTATTCTTCGAGAGCACCACAGGGCAATGAGTACCTATTGGGTCCTTGCTAGTAGATCTTAAAAAGGACTCCGTATGCAAAAGCGTACCGTGTCAGCTCTACTTAGGAGAATATTCGAGAGTTTTTGGAACGTTTTTGGAGACAATCCAGATGTATGGTGCTTTTTGAGTCTTTAAGGATATTTTATCTGTTAGAGATGATTAGAGCAAATATGCATGCATTTATCAAGAATATAGACAAGCTAGGCTATTCCAGAATACGCATTTCAAAGCTCACTGGAACTGTAGATAACTCAATTAAAGCTCATGCATGATGGTTTTTCCATGTTTGCATCACCAAATATCCACTAGGGGTAATTATCAATTAAAACAACTTTCGCTCTTGGGGTGGAATTCTCAAGATGTTGAATGAGGGACCTTCAGTCAGAAAGGACTTTTTACTTGCTCTCATTGAAAGGGGTTGTTTTGTCCCGACCATTAATGTAGGAATATTGAAAACACTCATTTGACCATCGTCACATCAACAAGGGTTTGAGTTTTCTCGCAAGCGGTGCGATCTTACCAATCTAAGAGGTCTTTGCCAAGATCATAATGCAAGCTTGATTAATGGCTTAACAAAGGAGACTGTCCGAGTCAAGGCCATGAAAGAAAATACTCCGTAATCATATCCGAGTTTATAAGTCAAGAACCCTGCAAAATGAGATAGGAGTAGTCTTGCTCGCACTTCGTCGAATGATGTTTATAAACATTTGAAATCCCACGTTAATTCAAGTGCCCTAGTAAAAAGAGACTTCATGAGGGACATAAGGCTTGGTTCACAGATTGAGAAACGAAAGGATCGTTAGGCTAAAAAATATGTGTAAGGGTAAGAGTTGGTGATCATCTTGGCATTATCACCAGTCTTCTTCTCCACCGTTAAGATCCTCTTGGAAAACTCTCCGGGGTAGTGTCGCGCTTTGGCTTCTTGGACTTATGTTCAACAGTTGCAAATTCACTTGGGGATACAAATTCCTTTACAGTCGAAATTCACTTGTTGATCGCTTTTTGTCTATGGCATTGACCTTGCTTTTACCAGACACACTGTTTTTTTTATGCCCTTAGTTTTCAACATTTTTTTATTTCAATTATGGGCGTTGGCCTTGCTTTTACCAGGCGCATTGCTTTTTTACGCCCTTAATTTTCATTAATTCATTTTTTTGCTGTTGTTTTGACGTTGTTAGGAACTAACCTAGATATGTTTGAACAAAACAATGTTATTAGGCTCTTGGGGTCTTCAACTTGAGTTGGCACTCCGAACCATGATGTTTGAACTGTGATGATCTTCGCCTTGCCTCAGCGTGAGGATGATCACCAACTGGATTCGTACAAAATGAAATCGCCGGCTCAATTAGGCTAGCAAGGGATATAAGTGTGTGGGATAAAAGAAGAATTGCTCTTCATCACCCTAAGGCACTTAAATCATTGTGAGAGTTCCTCTGCAATAATAACACTCAAAGATTGATGCAATTGAGAGCAAGAAAATTTCTATTTTTTTGACCTTACGATGCCAACTTACTTCCAGTTGCCCCAACGTGGGGTGATTCTTAACAGGGATAATTTGAAAGGAATCTTCAAGTGTATGGGCTCAAAATAGCTAAGCAAAGGATCAGTGGTAATGTAGAGGGCAGAGAAATGAACTGCTTCTCATCATTTTGGTTACCGTACCTTATGCGAAAAATCCCTTTTACCTTGCAAACATAGAATCTTTTCACTCGTCTCGCCAGGGATCAGTACATAGGGATGTGAATGGACTAAGGATCGCCTTTCGTTATCCCGATATATCTCGTCCAGCATACCTGAGCAGTTCGACACCATTTATTGAATTGTCAAAATTTCACATGGAATTGGTGAATTAAACAAGTAAAATTACCATGCAAAATTCCTTTTCAAAAGACATGCGATGCACTTGGGGGAGGATTAAGCGTCCATTTGCTTTAAATGTTTTCTCTTTCTTTGTTTCTTTCTACTCTCATGAAAAGAGTTTTAGAAAAAGAGATACTTAGATGTGCTAAAGTGGCGAGGCAAACCTGCAAGGTAATAAGAAAGATAGTGTTAATGAACGGCTCTTTGAGGGATAGGAATTGAGAATGATACAACATTACCCTTTGTGACTCCTTTCATTTGAGATTAAGCTAATAACTCCTTGAGCTTTTCTCGGATGTCGATAATTCCTGTTGTCAATAACATGAGCTTATGTTAGGAATAAAATGATCGAGGGTAAATTGAGAACGATACCAAACTACCCCTCGTGTCTCCCTTTTATCTTCAAAGCTAGTGGAGTCTTTTCTCATCTCATGGTTGGTCTCGGAACTTGAATGAAATCCTTTATAATTAAGAGTGCTCCCAAATAAGTAGTCCTATCCTCGATGCATGCAATGTAAATGCGGTCCCAACACGTAGAGGAGCTTCTCAGAAATCCTTTGATTCCTGACTATATAGGGCATGTGTAATTGCTTGCATGGGAATCTTCACAGCAAAGCTAATTTCTACTTTAAATGTCTTTGACGGATATGGGCGTGACTACCGTCGAGGCTCGCATGGTTGTTAGGATCAATATCGATGCCATTTTTTCATATGCAAAGTCCTTTCTAGTTAAACTTATCACTAGGGGTATCATCATTAATAACTTTTCTGTCAATTCCCTTGTTATCAATAGGAATATAGAAGTTATTTCAAAGGTAGTACTTCTTCATAGCATCAGAGTTGACCGGGTTAGAGAATTGACGTCTATCCATCTCAGTCAGAATCAAAGCCCTTCCAGGGAATGCTTTTTTCACGACATAGGGACCCTTATAGTTTGGAGCAAACTTTCCTCCAAGCTCGAGAGGTAATGGTAGTACCTTCCTCAGGACAAGATCGCCTACTTCAAAGTGTCTTGAGCGTACCTTTCGATTGAATGACCTGACTACCCTCTGTTGATAGCATTGACTATGACAAAGAGCCTTCAGCTGCTTTTAGTCGATCATATTCGACTGCTCCAGTCTTTGCTGCTTCTACTCTACATCAGACAGTTTTACTTGGGACAATACCCACAGCGAGGGGATTTCTACCTCAACATGCAGGACCGCTTTCATGCCGTATACCAAGGAAAAAGGGATTGCCCCGGTAGATGTCCGAATTGATGTTCGATATGCCATTAATGCAAAAGGCAATCTTTCATGCCAATTTCGGTAGTTCTCGGCAGTTTTAGCTAAGATCTTTTTGATGTTTTTGTTGATTGCCTCGACGGCTTCGTTCAGTTTGGGATGGTAAGGAGACAAATTCAGATGACGGATTTTGAATTCACTGAATAAATCATCAATAAACTTGTTATTTAGATTTGTCCCATTATTTGTAATAATGGCTTTAGGGACACCGTAACAGGCGATTATATCTCGCTTGGTGAATTTTGCTACGTTTCTAACAGTGACGCTAGTATATGATGTAGCTTCGATCCACTTGGAGAAATAATCAATCGCGACCAAGTTGAAGCGATGTCCATTTGATGTCTTCAGATTGATTGGGCCGATCACATCCATGCCCCACATTGAAAACGACCATGACTTAGATAATTGATGTAATTCAGTTGGAGGGGCATTCATCCTGTCTCCGTGAATTTGACAACAGTGACAATTTTGAACATGTCGAATGCAATCGATTTTTAGGGGAAGCCAATAATAACCTAATCTTGTTATTTTCCTGGCCAACATGTGTCCATTCATGCATGGATCGCATACTTCTTCATGCAATTCTTGCATAATTTGCGTTGCTTCAGTCACGTCTACACATCTCAGCAAAATAGAATCATAGGACCTATTGTACAAGTTCTCACCATTGACAAAGAACTTCGTCGCCATCTTCATTATGTACCTTCTGTCTGTAGGGGTAATCCCTTCAGGGAACTACTGCTATTTGATGTAGTTCATGATATTGTAATACCATGGTTTACTATCGGGTTCCTCGATCACGACCATGCAATGGGCTGGTCTGGTCAGGACTTCAATCTTCAAAGGTTTTATTTCCAAACCATTAGTGACCTGCAACATGCATGATAGTGTAGCCAGTGCATCGGCGAATTGGTTATGAGATCTAGATAGGTAGTTAAACGAGATCTCGCTGAATTTTGTCATCAATTCTTCTAGATAGTCATGATAGGGTACTAGCTTAGTATCCCTAGTCTTCCATTCACCCACAGTCTGGAGGATGATTAAGGCAAAATCACCAAACATTTTTAGTTTAGTTATTTTCATATCAATTGCTGCTTGTAGATTGAGAATACACGCTTTATACTCGGCTATATTGTTGGTGCAAGGAAACACCAATTTTGCTGCTACAGGATAATGCTGCCCATACGGGGATATCAAGACTGCCTCGATGCCAGAGCCAGACATATTGACTGCTCCATCGAAGAACATGGTCCATGTATGCTCTTCAGCTGATAAAATGTGATCATCTGAGAGATCATCTTCATGTGTCTCCCCAGGCATTTAACTAGCATATCATCGATAACTCAACCTTTCACTGACTTCTGCGGTGATGTTTAGATGTCGAATTCCAAAATTAAAATCTGTCATTTGGCTAATTTTCCCACTAATGTTGGCCGGTTAAGCAAATACCGAATGGGATCGTTTTCAGTTACGAGAAACGTCTGGTGGTGCAAAGTATATTGCCGGAGCCTATGCAACACCCACACTAATGCAACACACGTCTTTTCTGATTTGGAATAATTCTATTCCGAAATGGTGACTTTCTTACTCAAATAATAGATGTCATGTTCTTTTCCATCGCAGGGGTTGCTCTAGGCCAATAGTGCTCCTAACGATTCACTGTGGATCATGAGATAGAGAGTTAGAGGATATCCTAGGACTGGCGGAACTAGTATCGGGGGATTCATCAAATACTGTTTTAGTTTTTCAAACGCTTCCCGACAGTCCTCATCCCAACTGATCTGAGCGTCTTTCCTGATAAGTTTGAAGAAAGGCCGTGCAATTTCAGAGAGATGAGAGATGAACTGTGCGATGTAGTTCAACCTTCCCAACAGGCTTCTGACTTCCCTCACTGTGGATAGGGGCTGCAGTTCACATATTGCTTTGACTTTCGAGAGGTTAACTTCAATCCCTTTGCTACTCACGATGAATTTGAGTAACTTACCAAAGGTCACCCCGAACACGCACTTTGCAGGGTTCAGGCGTAATTTGAACTCGTATAGCCTGCTGAATAGCTTTTTCAGGGCTTTAACATGGTCCTCTCTACGTTTGGTCTTGGCAATCGTGTCATCAACATAGACTTCAATTTCTTTGTGCATCATGTCATGGAAAAGAGTGACCATAGCACGTTGGTACGTTGCCCCGGCATTCTTCAAACCAAAAGGCATAACCTTGTAATGAAAGGTCCCCCATGGAGTGATGAACGCCGTCTTCTTCTTGTCTTCATCGTTCATCCTTATCCGATTGTATCCGGAGAACCCATCTATGAAGGAAAATAATTCGAGTCTAGCAGTACTATCCACAAGGACATCTATGTGGAGGAGCGGAAAGTCGTCCTTTGGACTGGCCTTGTTCAAGTCGCGGTAATTAACACAAACTCGAATTCAACCATCTTTCTTCTTCACCGGCATGATGTTTGCTACCCAATCAGGATATTGCGAAACCTCGATGAACCCTACTTTCAAGAGCTTCATCACTTCTTCTTCGATTTTTTTTCGATAGCTCAAGTTTGGTCTTTCATAACCTTTGCTTCTTAGGAGGCATGTTGGGATTGGTAGGCAAACTGTGCTCGACAATCCGAGGGTCTAGACCTGACATATCAGAATAAGACCATGTGAAGACGTCTTGACAATCTTTGAGGAGAGCGATCAGACATGTAGCCTTCTTTTCGGGATGGTTGGCCCCGATCTTTACTTCTTTTGGATCTTCGGTACCACCCAAATTGATGGTAACAGTATCTTCGGTTGTAAGGGGCTTGATTTGTTCATATCGCTCCCAATTTTTTCGGATTTTAGTGGGGTCATCACTTGAATTGTCAGAATCGCTGCTGTCGGCATCTACGGCATCTGGCTAGACCGTACTAACTCCCTCGCAAGTCACGAGATTATGCCTGGAACACAGGGTAGATTGATTAGAAAAACAAATGTGGTTATGAGCATATAGATTTTTTCATTGTTCTTTCTCTTAAAACATTTTTGGAAGAAATGGTGAAATGGCTTTGATTTTTTTGGTGAAAAGCTTAGAAACGAGGAAGCATGAGGTAGCCTGGGCCTCGGAATACTTTCCTTTGCGTGGCTGGATATCATCAACGGGCTAGTTTGGGATACTACCTCATGCCTTCAAAACATTATTTATTTATAACACATGGATTTACAACCTCAGGAGATGGAGAGTTTAAAAAGACATTTTTTCCAGCAGAAATGACGACAAAAATAAAATACAAGGATAGCCTATTTTCCAGGGATTCATGCAAAAAGGTGAGAGGAATTCTACTCAAGCGGGCTTACACCCATTCCCTCTACCGGTCTTTCGTCTATCGTGCCGACAAAATTTTTTTCGAAAGTATCGTTCTAGGAGTCCAGCTCATCGTTTTCTCTCTTCACTGCTGTCAGCCAATCCACACCAGCCCATCCATCCGCAATGCTATTTTGCTATTCCTCATAAAAGCTTGAGGGCATCCGGTTGTCGACGTAATAATCAAACCTACCACTGGGCTCGCCCAAGTTATCCATGATCACCTTCCCCTTTTGTGCCCTATCAGAAAGTTCAGGGATAGCGGTACAAATGCTAGGTATCATTAGGAGGTCATTCCTGCCATGACATAGCCATGGGGCACGAAAAGTGAATGTCCCAGCGTCTAGTAGGACTTGCATTCTATTTTTCAGGGCATTGCAATCGTCCAGCGAGTGCCCAATTTCTCCTGAGTGATAGTCACAAGACAGGGTGGGATCATAATTGATGAAGTACTCGCGAGTATCATGTCTTGGCTTCCTTGTGATCGGCCTCTTTTGCAAAAGGACAGGGAATATCATGTCCATGGATTTGAGGAGTGGTGAGTATTGTCGTACGTCGCCCTGCCCTTGTAAGAGTCGGATATCCTGCCATGTCATGTCGGGAAAGACTCTCGATGGTGGGCTCTCTTCGGGATCATTCACCTAGGTCACCTCTTCTTGATTGGGAAGCGGCAATGATATGTTAGGGATTTAGGCAGTGATATCCATCAAGGATATGAGCAAATTTCGCAGTTCGTCTATCTGATGGTGCAGACCTGCAAACTAATCAATTGGGTATCTACTCGTCTCTAGGGTCGAGTCTTCGTGAATGGCACCTACAAAGATATCGTCAAACAGGGTAATCATGCCATCTAAGGCGTCCTCCTGCCCACCTTCTTTCATAATTAGTAGCTCATCTAGGTTTTCACGTCGATCGATGGCAATATTTATAGGAAGCGTCGAGGAGCTCGGGCGACTTCAGCATTCGGCAATATGTTTGAACCTATCGTTTGATTGTCCTAAGAAGTTGAGACAAATTTCTTCATCTTACAATAATCTAGTAGGCGGTGGGAAAGTTTCTCGAACATGGGGAACCCTGCAAGTTAGCTTGGCCCATTCCGTGCCCCTTCTTGACCTGTGGGTTTCTTCCATAATATCCTCGACCAAAGGTACAGTGATTCCTGGCAGCCTGCATAGGCTCTTGGATGCATTGGCCTCCTTTGCCGAGTCCTCACCTAGGGTGAAGCCATTCCCTACCATGATTGTGGCTTTTGACATATCGGGGACAAGAAGAGAAGTTCCTCGATATTCGTGCATGGTTGACACGAGCTCGATAGACTAATAACTTGATTCCACCTTGCCATTTGGCTTGACATACGGGATAGTAGTTTCTTGATAGATTCAGTGGTCTTCTTCACTGAGGACTGTGACTAGTTTCCCTTTGACTATAAACTTCACGCTTTGGTGAAGGCTTGAAGGCATGGCTCTAGCGGAGTAAATCCAAGGACGACCCAATAGAAGGCTAAACGCAGTAGGGATGTCCATTACCTAGAACAAGATGTTGAATACGGTTGGGCCAATATGGACATCAAGGTCGATCTCACCGACGGTGTCTTTCTACATCTCGTCAAATGCTCAGATGAATGTTTTGCAGGCACGGAGCTTAGACGGGTCTATATTGAGACGGCGAAAGGTTGCCAACAGGCAAATAATCAAAGCAGACCCATTGTCGATCACGACTCAAGCCACATGGGAGTTCCTACATTTAACAGAGATGTAGAGACCCTTGGTATGCCCCTTACCCTTGACAGGAAATTCATTATTCAAGAATGCTATCTGGTCCTTCAATAGGATGGACCTTACGAATTCCTCTAACTTATCATGCTCAATCGTTTCAGGGACGTTTACTTCACTGAACACTTTCATCAGAGATTTCTAATCCTTCGCGGATGTTTGAAGTAATTCTAGCAATGAAATCTGGGCAGGCAAGTTGCGTAGTTGATCCACCACGTTGTATTCATTGGCTTTGATGATAGCTAGGAATTCTTTGGCTTCTTTGTTGGTGACAGGCTTTGAAGGCTGCACATCAGCTTGGGCATACGTTCGTCCTGACCTCATAACTAGTTCAACGTCCAGTTCGTAGGACTATGGGATTGCCTTGTCATTCTCGTATTGATAAGGCTAAGGTATCTCGATCACTATGTGCTCCTCGGTTAGGGGTACTTCAATTGTCAGTTCCTCCTCCTCGTCTGAGTTGTCAGTCAAAGGTTCGTTCACAAGTGTGGGGATGGATTCACTTGTTATGATATTCAATGCTAAGAGTTCTTCATCCCAGTTAATGATAACCTGGGAGATGGTGGCCACTATGCCGGTATGGTTGGCATACACAATCAGACCTGCTTGCGTCATCTTGGCAACTCTTTCCTTCATCAAGGCCAGGGATAGTACCTCATATGCTGGATAGTATCCTGTTTTCACCAGACCGTTATAAACGTCAGTGGTGTATACCCTTACGTTCTCGATTCGACTAGCGTCAAAACTGAATATGGCATTAATTTTGTTCTCATGCTCTGGTAGCGGGTTATTTTGGACATTTGGCTTGGACGTTTGAAATGAGAAGGCCTTGGTGTCCAGCAAGTTTTGTACTTGGTGCTTGAGGGTATGGCAGTCATCCGTTGAATGTCCTATCTCGCCCATGTGATAGTCGCATTTTTTAGACGGATTATAGCTCGAGAAGCTCTCTAAGTTGGGCTGTTTAGGCTCAGTGGAGAGCAAATTTTTTTTACGAAGTATGGCCAGGACCTGAGAAAGGGATCCAGGTGGTGGAGTGAACTGCCTTTTCTTATATCACTTTAGGGGCTGGCGGCTTATGGCCGGTTGCTATTCACTGCTCAGCTGAACTGTCGGGGGAGGACGAATGGTTGGGTGTATGCAATGTTCCCGTCTATTAGGGGTTCTTTCTCTTTCCTCATGCTAAGTCTCTTGCTTGTGGAGGTGGGATCCGTGAACTACCCGTCGCGCAATCCCATCTCAATTCGTTCGTCTACTGGAACAAGCCAATTAAGGGACTTAGCAGTGGCACCAACTAGGTGGTGTCTGTATTCATATGGGAGAGATTTAATGAGCAGCTTCATTTGTTCATGGTCAGCAAGTTCTGGGGTGACCTGGGCAGCTAAGTTCCTCCATCTGGTGGTATATTCTTTGAACGATTCACTTTTCTTCTTGTTAGTGCGTTCGAGGTCGTCACGAGAAAATGTGACGTCGAGGTTGAATTGATATTGTTTGAGGAATGTGTTCGCGATGTTATCCCAGGATTTGAAGGCATCTACATCTTTCGACATATAACATGCCAAAGTTGGCCCTGTCAAGCTTGCTTGAAAGGTCTGGATCATGAGGAGCTCATTATCGACATACTGGGTCATCCGCACATGATAGATGTGCAAGTGGTGCTTGAGGCATGAAGTGCCATTATATTTTTCGAATTCTGGCATTTTGAATTTTTCTGGCACCTTAACCCTTTTATATACGGATAGGTCAAGTGGGACAATATGTTGCTGGCCTTGCAATTGTTTCAACATCTCCTCGACCTTCACAAGGCTCTTGTCATGCTCTGTCATAGGCACGCTTTCAAGTTTAGTCTTCTTGATGGCAAGTGGAAGCATATCATCCTTTAGCAGGGGCATTTTGCTGTCGCTGGCGGAGGCTTTCTCTTTTCCAGTAGGCGGTGGCGGTAACATCACCTCAATTGATGCAGGGGTGGGCATGAGCTTGCCATTGATAGATTCTACCTGTTTCGTGAGATTTTCAAGTGCATTGAAAACCATTTTCATTTCATTTTCCTTGTTATCGAGACGGATCGGCATGTTTTCCTCGCCCATTTAATTTGTAACTACCTGTGAAGACATTGAAATAAATGAGTATAAGACCTCATAAAGAATCAGTTCACGACTTAGTCTAGTTTTGTACGTATTTTCTTTATTTGCAAAAAATAAGAGAAGCAAAAATAGTTGTTATTTACATATTCATTACAACGGCAACCCTGGGGTTCAAACCCTGGTCGCCTCGGACCATTCATTCCTCGAATACCACCAGGCTAAGGCCATGATAGTATCTTTAGAGCGTAATTTCTTTTATTTATATATCAAAAAGCGGTTCAACTTATATTAACATCAGTACAACCCCTAAACATTTAAAACTAGAAAACATAAACTCCTGAACATAAATAGGAAATTATAAAAGGCATGGGCTTTTAATAAAAAGGGGGCCCTTCTCGGACACTCATTCTATATATGATGGGGAAGCCACAGTCTCTCGGAGTCACTTATTTTCACGGACAAGCTACGCGATAAGCGTATCCCTTGTCCCCATAGTCTTTTTAAGATGATTGATCCGTGCTTGGCGATTGGGCTTGTCAACCATATCTGAGATCTTTGGCTATAAGGCTACTGGGATTTGATGATGGAGAATGTAGAATAGAGAGACATGGTGGACTTTTTCTTGCCCTTTCAGTCTCCTGGGTACAAGTACATTCTCAAGCTAACACTCGACCCATGCACTTTGGATGGCATGAATCTCGTTGATGTAGTTGTAGTTCGAGCGAGTGAATCGGACTCGAAACAGGTCCGTCTTGAGAGGCGATGAGATCTCCTGAAGGGCCCTGTACTAGCGGGCTACCTGGTAGGGGTAGTAAGAAATAGCACCAGATAAACCGAGTAGTGGAATATGGCTATGAAATCTGTGATCATAACGAGCCTGACCATCATGGAACCATTTAGCATGCCATAAGAACGCTTTGGGATCCGGGTTTTTTAAAAAGTTTATCCAACAAGTGTAATCCTTATTAGGGGAATTATTTTTTAAAACCTCAAATCTTTGTATCGGATGCATAAGGTCATCAATTTCAAAAAGCTGCATAAGGTGCCTGAATCCTCTCAAGTGAGATAAAAACCAAATTTGCAAAATTTCCGAGGCGGCCCGCATGACTTTCTCCTCATTTTGTTTAAAACGGTTAAGGGACAAGAATGTTTCTGCCAAAACCGAATTAATATAACCTATGTCAGTGCAAATTTGTTTAGCAACATACGCAATTGAGGGGTTTATAGAATTTTTGCGATGAGGAAAAATGACAAACCCGATAAAAGCTAGGAGAAAGATCGTATTTTTTTGACTCATGGGTTGATTTTCAAAGCATTCGTTTAAGAAAAATAAGGGGCATGAATTACAGTGAGCTTTAACGATCCTTTTTACGACATTGATCTCGACTCGTAAAAATTAGGACAATTCGGGTATAGGAGAAATGCCCAAAAGTGATTTGATGAGTTCAGATCCCAAAGGTATTCCAATGGCAACACTATATTCTTCCAAAGTTGAGGTCATTTCAAATTTACCAAATACGAAAGTAGATGTCTAAGGGCACTAGAAATGTGCCAATGCCTGCATCATGCTAGAATGGACATTGATCTTGAGCAATGGAAGTAGGTGATCAATTCTTGCTTTGACATACTGCTGGTCGTTTTAATCTAGCCGGTCCCACCACGCTAAAAGCTCTCTTAGGAGTGGGGATGAATTGGACATCAGCTCTTCCCATCGTATATAGAATAAAATCGACGAGTAACCTAACAGTCACAAATTAAAGGAATAAGTGTGTTGCATAATAAAATAAAAAGAGATAGAATATATACCTTTCCTTGAACCATGGCAATCACAACAATATGCACATGAGGAGTGAGGTTTGATTTCTATTTAGACTAGTTCAACAAAGTGAAGCTAAAAGGGTGCCTGACTGTTGTAGTCTTGCGTTGGTGTCAAGTCCTTTTAACCTCGGTCAAGTCAAAAAGAATATTTTATAGTCACGTGAATAACGGCTAAAGATAGATCTTTACGACATTCAGATATAAATTTCGGGGAAAAGAAAGGCAACCTTTACATCACGGGCTCACGTTCAAAGTTGTATCTTTCTTAACACCATCCTAAAGTACCCTATCGTGGCCCAGGTCCGACGGCATGGTTATGTGTGCAATAGTGTAGTGCTGAATCATTAAAACATGCACAACAATTCATAAACAATCAATTCAAAAGTGTAAGAACATTTAACACCTTATTGTCAGGGTTATACCTGGAATCCTCGCTGCAAAACAAAAAGTGTTTTTGAACGGGATAAATTTTTTTGGCTTAAGTCCACTCAAGAAAAATTAGTCCCCAGCGGAGTCGCCAAGTTGTCGCGACCAACCTCCGGCTTTTTTAAGATAAAAGAAGGGTCGCTCGGTATGCGCTAAGCCTAGGTCTGGGACTTAACTCGGGTTCTTCCAAGCCCATACCATATCGCAACTTAGGGTTTAGGTTTTTAACTTGCAAGTGATTTTTAACAAGGAGTTACCACTTATCGGTTTGGGGTGGGTCGATTAGAAACCCAAGTAAGGTGATGGGAGAATCACCCTACTCCTACGAATCAGAAATTAAATGAGTTTGGGAACTTGGTTACATTAGTTGAATAACTAGTGTCTTTTCGGTACCTTTTTACCCTATTCATTTCTAAAAATATTTGTCAGACAATTTAGATTGATTTTAGGACCTTTATCATAAAATGTGAGGTGATCAAGCGAGTGTATAATCATAAACGATTAGTAGTCAAGATAGATATGCAGCTTAGAGTTCTAAACCTAACTAAGGTAACAACATTCAAAACATAACAATTTAGGCAATTATATTTTAATTAAAAACAACATGCATAATAACAATACAACAACAATTTAAAACATTCAGATATATCACATAATTTAGAAAACTATTAGACAATACTATATCTAAATTATATCCTAATTTTAAAAAGAAAATGAAAAAAATTCGAAATTTTTAAATATTTTTTTAATAAAATAATAAATATAATATTAAAACCGGGTCGGGTCAGCGGATCCGGATCGAACAAAACTGACCTGGGTCAACAGATCCTACCCAAGGCGCTGACCCGGGTCGAGTTGGTTGATTCGGGTCGGGTCGATTCCCGCGTGCATAGGCATGTGGGGACGTCGGTGGAGCCAAAATTGGCCTCTCGCCGGCCGACGCAGGCCGGCGCCAGCCTAAATCTGGCCTTTGGGGACCACCACCAGGCCTCTTTATCCACCTTGATCGCTGTCCAACCACTCACCCAACGGCTGGCGACCAAAATAAATTCGGCCTCAGTGAGGCATTTCGTCGAACACCTGGCGTGCACAACCAAAAAGGGGAACTTTCGACCTGTTTCGGGGCGCCGCCTTACCTTTGGCGACGACGTACAAGCTGTAGGGAATGATGGTATGGGCCGGGATTCGCACAAACGGCCGGCGTGAGTCCCGGCCAAACCACACACAAAAACAGGGCAGAACAAGGGTAGTTGGGGGCCGCGGAGGCTCACCGGTCGGCGGTGCGTCTAGGGGGTCTCCGGCTGATCTGGGGGCAACGGTGAGGCTACTGGCTCCTTTCTCGTGACGTGTGAGCCCTCGGTATACTCTCTCTCTCTCTCTCTCTCTCTCTCTCTCTCTCTCTCTCTCTCAAATCCTCTCTCTTCTTCTCTTTCTCTATTTTTTTGTTCAAAGGGGACCAACCCATCTCTCTCTCTCTCTCTCGCCGGCTTATAAAGCCAATGCTGTGCCACTCCTTGCTCTCATCTTCTCCATTAATGGCCTGCACCGGCCTAGGCCTGCTCAAGACTTTTGTGACCATTTAGGCCGGTGCAGGGGGCTGTTCTGGTGCCAGAGAAGAAGAGGGAGAGGAGGCCAGGAAATCGGGGAGGACAGGACTGGCCATCAATGCCGGTCCTGTTGGCGTGCTTCCCTATCCATATTCTGCTAGAATGGACAGGGAGCAACCGCTCCATCGTCAGTTGTTTGGACGGTGTAAAACAGGGGAAAGTAGAGGAGAGAAGGAAGAAGAGGGAATTGGGCTAGGCTGGGCCCAGCTCGCACGGAGGAAAAGAAGAAAGAGAAGGGCAGGCTCAGCTCGTGCGAGGGAAAAGAAGAAAGGGCCGGGTCGGCCCGGCCCCAACCTAGCCCGATCCGTTGTTTTTTTTTTGTATTATTATTTTTTTTAAAAAAAATTTGTTTAAAAACTCTAATTAGTGCAATTACCATTAGCATGCCCAATGTCTAGATGCAATGCAATTGTATGAAAATATTTTTTGTTTCGGGAACTAAAAATTTAATTCCTAATTTTTGCATAATTAATTTAATTTGGTAATTAAAAATATGTGTCAACAAGATGATCTCTAGTAGCTGTTGCAGGGGACTTATTCATGTCCTACTAATTGAACAAGGACGACACAAGCGGTGGACAGTGCACCAAACTCTTCCTAGATCCTCATAAAGAGATTTCTGAGATCAACCTTGCCGGATACCGATTTCCCATTTGTTTCAAACTTTTGGCAGGAGTTCCACATGTGGCTCTTCCTCATGTGTGGCAGCATGAGATCCAGAGGGATAAGTACGTCTTATTTCATCAATTTGCACTAGGTTTCAACGCCAGGAACTGGAGTTTCTGTAGTCTACCATCCGATTCCAACGGCGATATTTCTTCACTGTAGCTTTATGATAACAATCCAGCGGCAGGACTCACAGCGCTATGTACTCTGTCAGTGGCTTTCTTTGCCTGCAATAATACCAGATGTCAAGTACCAACCATAGATCAAATAATACTTTACACGATAAAAACGTTCGATTTATCGATGCATCGTAAATTACCTCTTTCTCCCAGTTGGTACATCCTGTTAGGACCGCAAGTAACAATGCTTGCGCAAAGAGTGCAACTATAATCCCGGTCCAGAGGCCCTGCAGCTCGATAGGAAGAACAGGCAATCATATAAATATCGGACTGACTTACAATGAAAGCAAAGGACGAATTGCAGTAGAATGGTAGGGTAACTGCCATTTACCTTTCCGCCAATGTGACAGACAAAAGCTAGGAATATGGCGATCGGAATACCCAACAAATAGTAGGCACCCAAATTGATGAAAGCTCCAATCTTTTGCCATCCACATCCTCTTGCGGTGCCTGAAAAAAATGTAACTTATAGCATCAAATCAGTCGAAGTACAAATAGGTTTTAACTTGAACATATTTGAGATTTGACACAATCTCCATCTTCCCTCCCTATTAACAGGATAAGCAGTCAAAGTTAAACTAGGTCTGGTGCGCCATTAAATTGCAATAATAAGTAAAGTTCGTGCATACCTGAAAGCACGGACTGAATGCCATCGATAATATTGGAAGTTGCGATTAGTACCAACATATCTCCCACATAGTTCACGATTTCTTCTTCTGTGCTATAGAGGTAGCCCCACACCCTTCGACCAAAGATCATGAGAGTACCTGCAAGCAAACCTTCCGTGGCGACCATCATTAAGGAAACATAAATTGCCAAACGAGCTGCTTGTGGTCTTCCAGCGCCCAATTCATTTGAAACTCTCGTGCTGCCAAACATAAGGCCAAGAAAGTGTGAGGCTGTGGAATAGCTGCTTCTTTTGCAAGATCTACTGAAGTAAATAAAGCTTAACCAGTTAGAATTACCTTATTGAACCACTGAGTCCTAGAGGTATCATGTAAATCAAGGAGCAGGTGTTCAGGCTGAAACAAGCACAAGATAACTAAGTTTACATTATTTAAAAATGATAGCAACTAGTGCCAAGAGGTTAGCAATTTTGTGCGCTTCTTGTTGATACAAAGTACTGATGCACCTGATTGAGAGGACCGACGTTTCAAGTTTTGGATTGGGAAGAAGTCCTGATAATAAGACCATCATTTCAAATGACCAAATCTCGAAGCTGTTGAGCAATGAACCAAACAGAAACATCATAATTGCTTCTAGCTACAGAATCATGAAGACCCATGTCAACATTGCACAATGAATAGCATCAAGGCCAATTAATAAGAAAATGCAATCACTTCAAATTCGTAAAAATCACATCATGAACATAAACTAGAGTAAAAAGGTTGATAGCCCTTTAATGATTCTGAAGAAGGATAATGACCATAACTTGTCTCGTACACTGTCCCACAAGTTTTTGATCCTTTATGGATCTCTTTTTCTTTCTCTTTTTGTTGCCAAAAGTGAACTAGGAGCATAAAAGCTTGAGAATTACCAGATCATGACAGCAGAAGGAATTGCTAATTTCAGAAATCCGGGAATCCCATGAAAGGCCTCCTTGGAGAAACCGGTCCAAGTTCTTTTACAAGACGGAGAAATTCTGACATATATTGCCAGTAACAGCACATTTATCCAGTACGAGATAGCATTTGCCAAAGCAGCGCCTTTGTTTCCAAGTCCAGACTTGAACACCAGAAACCAACATATAAAAATATGCAGCAATGTGGTGATTCCTGAACTGACCATCATTGGAACGACATTGTTCTGTGTCTGCAGAAACCTGATGTGGCACTGCAGGAGTGCATATGCGAAAATGCTAGGGATCATGAACCGAGCGTAGGATCCTGCCTCCTCCGATATCTGAGGATCTTGCTTGAAGAAGAGAAGGATTTGGCCCGTGTTGGCCCAAATGATAGCGAGTGGAATGCTAGCTAATAGGAGAACGATCATGGCCCTCTGCTTGTAGATACCAAGCATGTGGTATTGCTTAGCTCCATAAGACTGACCGCAAAATGTGTCCAATGCACTTGCCATTCCTACCTGTTGTGGACCAAGCATCTATAAGATGGTGTTTGGAGCAAATGATAGATGTCCCAAAATGAAATTAAAGAAGTTTGTCACTATATCCTAGGAACCCAAATGAGGCCTTGCTTGGAGCATCAAGAGGGCATTGCCATAGTTCACTCAACCTATATCCATTGGAAGAATCTGAACAGGAAAATTCTTTCATCTATTTGATTTTCGGACTAGGGTCCCCAACAATCTTTTTTAAGTGCAGTTAACAAATGTCCTAATTTGTGACAAACACCAACATTAAGTTTCCAATCTCGCCATTGTTAGATCTAGCTAGGGAGAGAAAATCACACATTTAGCGCACTGAGGTTATTGAGAGATAACATATCCAATAGATCAATCTTTGTCAAACTGCAATAATCTGAAAAGGAGCTAAGGTTAATAGACAAGCAATCTATTCATGGTACTTGGAGAGCAGGAGCGCCACGCAGTCTTAATTGATCCGACAATCGCTAGACTCTGTTTATTCAACAGGAAAGAGAATTCCTATAATCATGTCAGCAATAGAAGTGGCACTATACATCTTTCAAGATAAATAACATCCTGGAAGAGAACTTTCACAGAAGTGACATGGTATGATGCTACTTTCCGATTTTTAAAATCTTTTATCTCTTAGTTGGTTTATCTCAAGATTAAAACGGGAAGAATTGTTGTGTCTTACCAACATGCTAAAGCCAGTCACAGAAGCAAAGGACGTGGCCATGGAAGCACCGGAAAGTGCCAGCTCTCCAAGATGACCCACAAACATCACCGAGATCACCTGCAAACAATATATCATGAGGTTCACCGATACCAATGGCCCGGCCAACGACAGTTGCCGCTTCATTTCCGAGAAAATCTCGTCTTTCTTGATTCCATTCCCCGAAGTGGACAACTTCTTCTCCTGGGAAACTGCTAACAGGGGTGACTCCACATGCTGTTTCTGTTCTTCCACATCCATTGATTGCTTCCTCTCTGCTTTGGGCAGAGTGAGCGAAGCAGAGGGAAAAAACAGGGCAATAGCTTTAGAGATCCTAGAGATTCTCCCCGCAGAAAATGACCCAGTTGATGCCTTCAAAGACAAACAACACACGTTTCTTCTCTGACAGATATGTTTATCTTCTCACATGATTGGTGAAGTAGAATTTGGCAGATTTTTGTCGGGTTGGATTTCTTCTGAGTATTAAATATCTCAATTGTCTCTTTAATGCAAATAAAGTGTACCGAGACAACCAGAAGATTCCACCAAAGGAGACAAATCTGGTGTCCTTCTCACAAATACAATCGGAAAATTGGCTGCAAAATGATACTATAAGTACCATAAGTTGTGTGCGGAGATCATTTTAATGTCATAATTTTTTTTCGAATCACTTTAGTGTTAAGTCGGAGGAAAAGAGATCACTTTAGTGACTCCGACCAAAATTCCGGCCAAAAAAAGAGCCACATCATATTTTTAACGAGCCATGTCAGCTTTCCAGCGAGCCATGTCAGCTTTCCAGCAAGCCATGTCAGTATTAGAAATTAATAAAAAAAAAGCCACGTCAGATTTCCGGCAGCCATGTCAGCATTGGCACTAAAGTGATCGTTTTTCATAAAAGTTAGCACTAAAATGATCCGAAAAAAAAAGTTATGGTACCAAAGTGATCTCCGTACACAATTTATGGCACTTATAGTGTCCTTTTGCCGAAAATTAGCATTCTTTTTGTTTTGCCTGAACTAGAAAATCAACATCCTCATAGATCGAATATCAATCACACGATAATTGTCTATGTTGATGTGTTGCTGGAGTATGTTCCCCGTATTTGGTTGCCCGCAGAACTTTGCCTTTGCTTGAAAGTGGTCGATGCATAATTCGAACTTTCCAGTTTCCAGTTACTTCGCTGAGAACAAATATTGAGCTTTTATTTTCGATCTTCAATCAAGTCACTCTCTTGATTTTCCAATCAATGATACGCACTGACTGTAAACATTGGTATACAGAAAAAAGAAGAAGAAAAAGACAAGTTGACTTGTCGATAAGGGTGGGCTTAAAAAAAAAGATATATAAGGAGGGGACGATTACAAAGGAAAAAGAAGAAAGACGGAAAAGGGAAAAGAAAGGAAGAAGGAGAAAAAAGAAGAAGGGAGTTCGTGCCTACACGTTTTGGAGATTTCGACAAGCGGGATTAACTCCGTTTCGTAGTGCCTGGTAATGATTTGTACTTTTTGTTCATGTAATTGGAAGAGTTTTCAGAGTTGAGCTCTACATTCGGATCCATGTGAATTTTGAGTTTCTGGGTTCACTCAAGGGATTGTTAAGTTGTGAAATTATGTGGAAATGATAGCTTAGGTCGTTGTGGATTTGTGCAATTTTACAAAAGTCCATGCTGAATTACAGTTTGGTCGTAATTATTTTTTAAAATTTTGCGCTCGTATTTGCCTAGTTCCAAATTTCTGCTTTTGGCGATGGTTTTTGCCGTCTTTTGAGTCGGAAGAGTTTAGGAACGTTTAGTACTTTAAAATGACAATAAGCCCACTTGAATCAGAGTTCGGTGGAGAGAGATAACGCACGAGAAAATTTGTCACCCAAGTGGCCTTTCATCACATGAGTGGTTTTTTTTTTTTTTTCAGGTTAGTGGTTATTTGTCGTGATTGGCACTTCTTGAGGTCTGTTGTCGACCCATAACGAACGTTTTGACTCCAAAATATGTTGCCTAGCCAAATCTTAGTTAAGATGGTTATTTATTTGAGTTCGAATATCGCTTCTCGTTTAATTGATAAGATTTCGAATCCGCTTGAGATAACTTTCAATGTTTAATTTTAACATTTCCAGGTGAACGGTGCTTATCCCTTCTTTAAATTTGTAAACTCGTATTTTAAAAGTGGTGAGGATTAAGGAGCACATTTGTTGCATAAATACCGATCGGGTGTTAGCAACCCTTTATGGTATTTCAAATAGTTTGAGTTGATTTTGATCATTTGAAATAGATTGATTTGAATACTTGTGAATGGTTTGAGGAATGGTTTATAAAATGAATTTTGAAAGGTTATACGAACTGATTTTATGAACCTAAATTTTGAAATGTATTCTACTTTATGAGATGTATACTCGATTTGATTTGTGAGTTACTGTAGGATAGGTTTATGTTTGATGCTCATTGTCGCTGTGCTCAAAACACATTGAGGGTTAGTGGGTATGAATATCATTCTCAAGATATCATTGCGGACCAAACCACCAACAATATAGGTAAAGATTTAGCTAAGGAGGAATCTTGGTCCCCTTTGTCCAAGGCGTTAAGTTTGATCATGGTTAGATATTGAACACTAGAGTGATTAATGGAATATACTACTGATGTGTGATTTAGTAAATTTTGATAAATGGAATTGGTCATTAATATTATTTTGATTTTGTTGATTGATATGATACATATAAACCATTATTGAGATGGTAAAACTTGTTTTTGACATTATGCGTATATTATATACTTGATTGGGATATTGAGTTATGGTATTAATTTTATATATGCATAGTGAATGCTTGATCTGTTTAAAAGAGATTTGCTCTACCCACTAGGCTATGGTTGAATGTTTTTCAGGTTCTTCCGCTAGGGACAAGTAGGATGAGGGCACTATAAGTGGGGAACTTTTAGTAGTGGGATTTTTTGGTATGAGCTGAGCTAGTTATGCTTAGCTAAGTTATGATATATATACGTTTTTTTTTGTGCATTGTTGAAACTATGAACAAGTTTATCACACACACACACACACACACACACACACATATATATATATATATATATATGTATGGAGGTATGTCTTTTGATAATAGGTTGGACATTGGTATGTATTTAAGGCTACGTCCTTCTATCCGAAGGACGGCTGTATCATTTTCCCTTATAATTGTAGAAGCTGGGGTGTGACACTGAAAATCTAATATTGTTGAAAGATGAATTAAGGGCTGGTGACCTCTTATGGGCGTAATTACAATACAGTAAATTAAAAATTAACAAAAGTTTTGGACTTGTGTTGATTGAGCTTGTTTGAACCATCCCTTAGCTGATTTTGATGATAACAAAACTTAACTGAGTACTTAATATCTTTGATAAAGTGTGCAACTATATTTTATTAACGTGGATATGAAAAAGAAGCAGAGGTTATATCTATGAAGAATTCATGGACTACCAGAGCCAGAATAAATGAGGAGGCATATCCAAGCCGAACCATATAAATCTTGCTTGTAATTTCTCTTTCCTAAACTTTTTGTTAATATTGTTAGCACACTTACAAAACCAATTCATCCCCTGTTGATTGTTTATTTGGACTTAATAGGGCAGTTGATTAGAAAATGAATGAAGCGACGTGATTGAAAGTGGAAGGAAAACTTAAGTGACCAGATTCAAAGAAATAGTGTGAGTTTCTGGGATTGTGAGCTTAATAATTCGTCCGCCAAATCTTCTAGAGTCGAATGTAAAAGATTATTGCGCTTAAACTTCACTAAGACGGGATAAACACAATGGTTAATATTTGACTAAGTTAATTGAAATTGTTGAACAAGCTTAAGCTAGTATTGCTAGGGTACTTCTTCTATCTTTGTATTTAATACTAATTAGAACAACTATAGATTTAAATATTATGTTGTAAAACTAATGCGGAAATTGATATGATCTTATAATTTAAATCAACGCAAAATCATTATAAAAGTAAATGAGGAACAATAAAGATACTAGAGACTTACGTGGTTTGGTTTGAATATTGGTACCTACTCCACTGGAAGAGCCAGCAGCATATAATCGACTAATAGTCGGAGAATCATAATTACAATTACTCTTTTGAGCGTTTCTCACATCTAGATTAAGCTTAAACTCATTATGATTGTAAATAAACAACTTGATTTGATATAATACTCAAAACACAAATCACCTTCTACGGCTAAACACAAATCAATTTGATAGTATTGCTAAGGTACTTCTATCTTTGTATCAATTTCGTCATGGCTTTCTTTAGGGAGCTTGATTTCTCTTGTGCGGCTCCTGCTCTCTACTGAAGGAAACCTGAAAGTCCTTCACTATGCGGCTATCACACTGAAAAGAAAAGCGAAAAAGTAAGAAACCTTTCTTTTACTTTCTGTTTCTCTAACTTCACTTGGCCCTACACTTACATACATATTCAGAGAATATATGTGAGCCCCTTCTTTTGTCTTGTAGCAGGAAGGACCCTTTATTTATTTTTCTCTCTTGTGGGGATATATAGAGGCATCAAACAACTACACATCCAAGTCGTTTCAACGATTTTTATGAGCCAATAATCCTGAGCCCCTTCATCCAAAACCAGTTGAGGAGATTACTTCATCAGATGAATTTTAATCCAAATAGGAAAGTGGATTTCTTGAGATTATTCACACAAGCTCAAACTCGAGATATAATTTAACAGATTATAACTTAGCGCTCGTGAAAGAAACTTTTCTCAAGCTGTTTTATCCACCATTGATGTCACGTCCCGCACTCCACGGCGCGCCACGTCCCGCACTCCACGGCGCGCCACATCCCTCACCCAGGGTCGATTCGAGTGCGACGTCCCAGAACGCATCGCCGACCCAACACCCAAATCTCAGAGAATACAAAACACAGTAGAAATAACCAAACACCCGAACAATATAAAAACCACATAACCAAGGATAGCCATATAACAACCAACATGGACAATTATACACTTGCATTGACATCGGGAAACATATACAATATTCATATACAGCCCATGCTCAAAAATCAAAAATGGGTACGTGGCTCGGCGGTCAAGCACTATATCTAGCCGAGGCTCCTCCCAAAACGTATCGATGCGCCTGCCATCCTCAAGGCTGGGGGTCTGAAAAATTGGGTTTACAACAACAGTGAGAATAAATCTCAGCGAGTAGGTTCCCTAAACCTAAGCTAGGCTAACATGCACCTCCTGACGAGTACCAAACAACACACAATCTAAACCATAAACGACTTAGGCCCTCGGGCCCAAATCCAATACTTAACTGACCCTGCAAGTTAGGCACATTCGATATAATTATCATGATAGCACAGAACTCAACCGAGGCACATACGCACATCACTTGGTCATAATGCATGCCATGCTTATGCTTATGCTCATCCGCGTGCTCACGTCTCATCAATGCAATTTCGTACGCTTACATTCTTGCACCCTTGCCGTTTACCAATTTCTCCTCCGACCCGCGTTAAACGCATCGGGTCCATCACTTCGAGATCGATCTCTAGCCCGCGTAATACGCATCAGGCTCATGGCACAACACCCGCGTAAAACGCATCAGGTTTGGCCATCTTCCGATAGTCCGGGCATCGTCCCGCGTAACACGCCTCAGGACGGGTTCACTAACCCGCGTAAAACGCATTAGGGTTTTATGTGATCACACTTTCGCATACACCGGTTATTATCTGAACCCCGCGTAAAACGCATCAGGGCGATTAGGTGATCACATGCTCATGTCATTCGTGCACACTCGTATATGCACATGCCATGCCAATGCTCGAGGTGCACACCCATGGCCATACAGTTCACACTTGGGCATTCGAGAATTTCACAATGAGCATCCAATTGCACAACAACACTTATTCAATTCATCACGCAACAAGCTCAATTCAATATATCACAAGCCCAACTAATAAAATCACTCAATCCAGCCATGGCACAAACTTGGCACACAAAAATCACGAAACTAGATCAATAAAAATCACAAGTCCATGACCCCCAAGTTTCCCCCAAGTCACGGCATATAAGTACTCGGCATGGCATCGAAACACTAACGTCAATTCGCGCTCAATTCAACCTCCTCATGATCCGCTCACAAAACACTTGCCGATCTCCACTAAGGCCATAATTAATCAAATATGGTCCAAACCCAAACCACAATAAATCAGTCATGAACAGTCCACTTTAGGCCTTTAATTCTCTTTCAAATCACCACATTAAGCCACAAAATTCATCACGAAAACAGCCACCATTTGACTCACAAATTTCACCCGCCAAATCCACAATTTGTACCCAAACCAAGGCGCCAACGCTTAGCCACTATCCAGCACACCACAGACCACTAAACCTCGATTAAAACATCACGCTAAACCACCAAATGCGCCACAACATCAGCCCTTAACAGCCTCCACAAACTAACCCCCAAATTACCCTAATTAACCCCTAAAACCCATCTAGAAATATAAATTAGCCTAACTAGAGTTTAGGGTTGTACTCACTTGGAATTCTAAGCTTCAAACACGGCTGAACAAGTAGCGGGGATGGCTAGATAGTGGCGGGGCAAGCGGCGACGACGGGCGGCCCTCACAGCGGAGGCACCGGCGGCGACTCACGGACGGCGATCCTAGGCGGAGGGGGGCTGCCCACGTGGCCGAAAGGGGAAAGAAGCAGAGAGAGAGGGACGGCTAGATGGTGGCGGTGAGGCGAGGGGGGCGGCGGCTCATGGCGGCGGCGGCACCGGCTCCGGCGACGGCGGCGGCGTGAGGCCGGGGGGAGAGAATCACGGGAGAGGGGAGAGAGGAGAGGTGGCCGGCTGACTTGGAGGAGAGGAAATGAGAGGAGAGAGAGAGGCTAGAGAGTGTTTATCAAAATGGCTTAGTGGGGGTAGGTGACCAACATTTCCAAATTGCCAATCTTGCCTCTAATCCAATGGTTGTGGTTTAAACTTGCCAAAAACCTTGGGGGCATTATGGACCTCAAAATACAACATTATTGGGCTGATATACTCAATATAAAAACCTTAGAATGGTCTCCAATTAATCCCAAAATTCGGAGCCCTATAAATAAGCTTAGGGGCAAAACGGTAATTTTCCGGTCCCGGGTCAATTTTCCAATTTTCGACTCCACTGACCCCAAATATGAGTGGCCACATAAAAATGACGTCCTTGCAAAAATAGTCGCGTACGCCCACGAAACTCGACACCAAAATCCGGACTCAATTCCACGATCGATTTAACTCAATTTGAAATTTTAGCGTCTCTCACTAACGGGCAGCTGTTTAGGGGTTACGCGTATTGACCTAGGGCTACTCGAGTCATGACGGTCCCGATTTCCTAGAGAACACGAGAATTTATTGCTAGTCCCAGGGGTCGTTGTCGTCCGGAATAATTTCGGGATCGTTCGTCACGCGTACTCTCGGTCGTGCGGAACCACCCGCTATCCGATCGTACGTCGTCGGTCAAACCAAACCCGTCACTACCCTTGGATCTGCTCACATCAGCACAAAATATTTCCTCGTCGTTTCTCGGGTTCGGGCTCGATTCACGGTCAAGTTCTCGGGTCCACGTACCATTTTCCTAGTTAGCCTTCCCCTATCGGTTAGTATCCCGATAATGATCAGTTCCGGGCGAGACTTACTAAAACGAAATGAGAAATACATCAATTTCATTGATCACGAAAGTGAGTCGAATTTCAGGACGTTACAATTGATTTGGAGATTATAACTTGCCATTCTCTGGCTGACCCTGAAATCAATAGTGGATAAGACTGCTTGGGGAAAGTTTTTTTTTTTAACACTGCTGTATATGCTCTTATTTTCCTACCCTGATTGAAATTTTTTTACCTTTTTTTCGTGTGGGAGCAAGCCATGTTCTCATATTATATGATCTTATTTCAACAGCACAAATTTACACCCATCAGACTCACAAAAAGTCAAGTTTTACTGCACAAAGATTTATTTTCTTTATTACCAAACAAGATTAACATAAACTAAAACGCTCAAACTCCTCTTTTGTACAAGTTGTTTTTCCATGCTGTGTTGTTGATGTTTTGTCCTGGTTCAGACAAGATTCAGTGCACAAGGATTTATTTTCTTTATTACCAAACAAGATTACATAAACTCAAATTCTCAATGTCCTATTTTGTACAAAGTTGTTTTTCCGTGCCGTGTCGTTTGATGTTTTGTCCTGGTTCAGACAAGATTCGGTGCACAAAGATTATTTTCTTTATTACCAAACAAGATTAACATAAACTCAAATTCTCAATCTCCTACTCTGTACAAGTTGTTTTTCCGTGCCATGTCGTTTGATGTTTTGTCCCGATATAGACCTCGTCAAAGTCTACTTTGGATGGTGAAATATTAATTAGTAGTAGCATGCCCATGCTATGCATGGGCTTTCGGTTCATATCTATTCTATTTTGAAAAAAATAATTAATAATGGATATTAATGATCGATGGCTTAACAATTTAATGTACTTTTCCTATCTTTTTTTACAGTTTTTTGGGTTTAAGTTTTACACAAATTGGGTTGCCTTTAGCTTTAGTTAATGCATGTTCTTGATATCTTAATTGTTTCAGTCATCCTATCCTTCTGTTTATATTTTCATTCTATACAAGTTTTGTACAAACATTAGCTAAGTTTAGTTTACAAGAAAGATGTTTTATGCTTTTCGATTATAAGAAAGATGTTTTATCTAATGAATGAAGCATTTCACAAAGAATATTTCACTAGGATTATTAAATATTATTTTATTTATTTAGCCCTCCATATACAGAAACTATCAGCTCAATCAATCAAAGATAAGTTCCTCCAAAACAATGCAGAATGTCTAACCTAGTCCATGGTGAATACAGTTCCTAATGAAACCACATGGAATGGTAGTAGGGTTTTCAGAACAGGGATGATCCACTCTTGTCTGAAATGGCTAACTGGTGACATTGAACTCAGAAGACCATGACATGATGGTGATTAAGGAAAGAGCGATCAGTCTACCGATGGTCCAATGGAACTTGTTCTTTTTGCCCAGATGCCAAAAGTACAGACTGCGTGAAACCGGGAAGCTCCCGATGGTCACATTGGTCCCGAGCCGCACATACCGGGTAATGCATTTTATGTGCAATAGATGGTGTGGAAAGGAATCAAAGTACACGAGCAATCCGAAACATTGAGCTTGAGGTAGCAGAAAGTGGCAACGAGACGTGCAGGACCTGCATATATAAATGAATTGAAGAATCATTTGATGGTGGACTTACAAAGAAATAAAATTCTAGCTACAAAAGTTATAAAAACAGAGTACAAGCCACAAAAGCTTCAGAATTAAAGTGGACGGTGCATTTGTTTTACGAAAAATCATTGAGATGGGAAATATCTTTCTAAGATGATTGCTTGTATTGTTTATACAAATAAATGAACTAAAAGCATTTTCATCATCAATACAAATACATAGGCATGAATGGTTGTTAACAATGAAAATATTTTAAATTGATTAATTTTTCTAAGTGATACACGATCATTTTTAAAATGCAAACGGACCTTTAAAATATTCTTCTTTTCCACGCAAAAACGAAGAATCAAAACAGAGGTGGATTGGAAAAAGGAAGAAAGTAAATAGAAGGAGAAAGATTAAGCATCGAAAACTAAAATAATCGACACTTAATAAAGCATTTGTGGAGGACAGCTTGTTTGATGATCAATTACTTATAAAAATTGCAAACATTATGCATTCAAACTGATTTAATAGTTCATTTTGTTAAGTGGTATGCTATAAGTATTTTGATAATACGTTTCCTCATAGTTTAAGTTTTAAGGGAAACGGTTTGTCTAAAATGATGTTAGAGCACACGTCAATGGTTTAAATTCTGGCACTCTTGTTTTCGGTTTATCCCCATGGTGAGGTTAAATTTTCCTTAACTAACTCCTTTTTCTTACATTAACTAACTACTTAACAAGTGCCGTGAAGACACGAATTTTTTTTTATAATAATTCATGTTATGGATACATTTTTGACATATTTATTAAACATTTAAACTTTTGAAAACCATTGGTCCCTGCTTTGCCCAAAAGAAGTATGAGCGGCTGTGTGACAAATTAATGTGGTTGGAGAGTGCGAAATCATAGGAACAATTCATGCACGAAATCATATCAATCAGTGTCATCAAGGTGAAAAGACGTGGCAATCATTATCGAACATGCATGCCACCTCCGTTGAAAACCTATACCTTACGAAACCCAACTACTCCGAAGTTTAGTTTATTTATTACGACCCAATAAATCCCCATTCTTCTTCCTTGGACCAACCTGAGGAAAAATGAACTCCCATCGGGGGACTGACCTGATTCTAACACTCCTCCTCCTGGTCTCAACATGCCATGCCCTCCCCAAAAAGCCCCCTGGCATGAGCCAAGCCGACCAGTTCCTGGCCCCCCAGAATGCAGCCCGCGCCGCCATCCGGATGCCACCGCTCGCGTGGGACCCGCGCCTTGCTAGCTATGCGGATTGGTGGGCGAGCCAGAGGCAGCGGGATTGCGCCCTGATGCACTCAAATGGGCCCTACGGGGAGAACATATTCTGGGGCAGCGGCACCGGGTGGAACCCAGGGCAGGCGGTGGCAGCATGGGTCTCGGAGCGGCGGTGGTACGACTACCAGAGCAATGGGTGCGCAAGGGGCCAGATGTGTGGGCACTACACCCAGATAGTGTGGAGGAGCACGAGGAGGGTCGGGTGCGTCGTGGAGGTGTGCCTCAATGGTGGCGGCACGTTCATGGTTTGTGAGTATGATCCGCCTGGGAATTACATCGGAGAGAGGCCTTATTGAACAAATTTATGATGAGGTAATTTTTCGATGTGCCCAAAGTGAATCGAGGGATATATTGTTTCGACGTCTTGGACAGCTTTGTTTGGCTCTTGGTGATGGTTGTTCAATTCAGTCTGCAATTAATTCGCGTTGCTACTCTTTGGAGTGATGCGCACACGTACATTTATGTATGATTCATATTATAATGCAAAAATATTCAAACCACCAGGCACCAAGCCCGATTAATCATTGTGGATGTATGAGAAAACGCGCCATCCTATTCTTTTTATTTTAATTTTCTTTGATAAGCTAATATTATATTTATCAAACTGGCGACAGCTATCTTCACTTTTATGTTAGATTACTTTCCCAAAAGGTGGTACTTCGATTGAAAAGTGCGCATTTATCTTCATTTGCACGTAATTCACTAATATTTTAACACGGAATTTGGGGAGGGTGAGATGAAAAAAAAATTCCTCAAAGTCTATATTCTGTGCCGGTAAATAAAGTTGCTAATAGACACATAACAACTCGTTCAAGTTAAAAAGAATTTCAGATGTGTGTCCATTTGTACAGATATTAAAAGACGGCGGATTCTTCTTCTCCTCAGTCTGCTCCTCACGATAAAAAAAAGGTTAAAGAAATAAGTAATGTGAGAAAAAAAGGGATAATGATATAAGTGATCCATGAATTTTGGTCTAATGTGTAATATGATCCATGAACTTTTAATTTGATCAATGTGGTTCTTGAATTTTAGCTCAATGTATAATGTGGTCCCCGAACTTTTAATTTATTCAGTGTGATCCATGAATTTTTTGTATATGTTCAAACTAGTTTTTAGACTATATTAAAATATTTAATGTTGTTCCTGAATTTAAATTAATAGAATGACAATATTGAATATTTTCATATAGTTCAAGGACTAGTTTGAACATGTATAAAAAATTTAGAGATCATAATGAACGATAAAAGTTTATAAACCACATTGAATATTTTCATATAATCCAGGGACTATTATGAATATATACCAAAAATTCATGGACTATATTGAATAAATTAAAAGTTTATCAAATCACATTACATATTAGGTCAAAATTAAGGGACTAATTATGTCATTTTCTCAAGAAAAAAGTATGACATAATATAGTGTTAAAGAAAAGCTTACAAACCAGGACAAAACCTTTTTATTTTATTTAAATTAATGTGGCCTGACTTTTCTTCAAACTTTCAATCGAAATCGTGTCAAATGGAGACTGAGGGAGGACTTTTCATTATGCTTCAAAAGAAAATAGTATAGTTTCCCATGCGTTTTGATAATAGAGATTTCAATGTCATTATCCTCGTCCTTTTTGGGAAAACACAGTGTTGTCAGAGTGAATACTGCACATATTAAAGGAGGGGGTATTATAATTTTGCAATTTAAAGTCAACATTACACGCACAAAATTCACGTAATTTGCTGCATCAAACATCGGCTTTATCAAATTGATGTCCTGGATGTATTTCATTTAAATTAATTAGTGAAAGGATGTTGACTATATTAAGGATCTAATTAGATGAATTGAAAGTTGCGGAACGACATTTCACATTTATCAAAAAAGTGATTTAATTGAATCGATTGAAAGTTTAAATATGACATGACACATAGATAAAACTTGATAAACTACTAATATTATTATCTTTTCCGGCAGTAGAAACTTCCAATCATCAACTCCCCACAAGAAAAAGCTACAGTTTCGTTGGACAACCCGCCTAGAATTGACCACCCAGTGATATCATATCAAGAGCTTTGCTCGGCTACTAACCATTTTAGCGAGTAATTTGCTCGGAGTAGGAAGCTTTAACTTTGTATACAATGGGACTCTGGCCAATGGGATAGACGTCGCGCTCAAAGTACTGAATCTCCACATCGAAGGCGCCCTCAAAAGTTTCGTGCAAAATGCGAGGTTTTCTACATGATCAGGCACCGGAATCTCGTCAAGGTGATTAGCATGTGCACAAATGCCAATCTGAGATCTCTAGTACTACAATAAGTGCCCCAGGAAGAGCTTGGAGAAGTGGATTTACTCCAACAACTATAACTTGGGTCTCCATTAACGTTTGAAGATAATGGTCGATGTCGCAACAACGATCAAATATCTCCACCATGGCCAACCAGAACCGGTTGTGCACTACGATATGAAGCATAACAATGTTCTTCTAAATGAGGACCTAGTTGCACAAGTCTACGACTTTGGAATTGCGAAGGTTTTGGCTGAGAACAAACTTGAAACGCAAACCCGAACTCTTGGCATGATTGGTTACATTGCTCCAGGTACATTTGTCAAATTTTAGCTAATTCAAGCCTTTGATTCTCAATATAATGGTATAATATAATGGAGATATATTAACGCTCGTGCCTCTCAATCTTATTACTTATGTCCCAAAAGAAATAGATCAATTCCTGATGTTCTTATTCCACAAACCATGATGCTTGCAAAGTACGGTTCGGAAGGAAAAGTCTCGACAAAAGGAGAGGTCTGCAGCTTCGGCGTATTGTTGTTGGAAGTGATTACTAGGAAGAAGCCAACCAATGAAATGTTCGATGTGGATATGAGCTTGAGGCGATGGGTAGGTGCAAGATTCCGGACTGAGTGCTTGACATCGTGGATAGCGGAATCCTTAGCACGAAGCAAGAAGATTTGATGCTCTCGGAACTCGAGAGCATAGTTTTATCAATCCTCGAGTTAGGACTAGAATGCTCAAAGGACTTGCCTGAGGAAAGAATGGACATAAAATGTCACGCCCCGCACCCTACGAGCGCGTGATCATCCCTCGATGGTCGATCATTGAATGCGATGTCCCAGGCACGTCGCCGACCCAACCCAAACATCAGAGATTAGGCACGCGCGGAAACAAATAGAAACAACCCGGACAATTAATAATGATAGGGGGTAGCAATAGCACGAAACAATAACTGTAATTCCTATACTTGACAGATACATACGACGTTCACAAAAAGATAATCCCCAAGCTAAGCCACAACAACATAACCACATTCCTCGAAAGGGACAATGGTTCGCGAACTTAACTCCTCTACAAAAGGGAAACTCAAAATACCGGGTACTTGACCCGTCCTCGATCTTCGAGATACCCTTGCAGCGTCTCCAGTCACTCATGGTCGCGGATCTGAAATGGTTATATAATAACCGTGAGAACGAGTCTCAATAAGTAATCCCCTATACCCCACGTAGGCCAATGCGTACCCAGGCAAGTCATACATGCAATCTACCCCATAACATATAGAATTCGCATCATTGTACTTACCTTGTCATCAAGCCCATGCCAACTCTGCACGTTAGTCACAACGTGATAATGCAATAATAGTAAATCAATAACATATCACAATCGCTCAAACACCAACCACACTTGCACTCAATCAATCCAATTAACTCAACCACACATCCAACCAGCCAATTCAACCACACGCTCAACCAGTCAATTCAATCACACTCAAATCGCATGCATGGCCGAACATCTTTCTCACGACCCGCGCCACTGCGCCTCAGATCCATTCTTACGACCCGCGCCACTGCGCCTCAGGCCCATTTGGCACACCGGCCATTCATGCTTTCATAGGGACCGCCGTCAACACGTCCCAAGTCCGTAGCCCTCCGATCAATCCGGGCTCAATTCCAATGACCGACGTAAACACATCCCGATCCAACACACCTTTAACGGGCCATCGTCAACACGTCTCAAGCCCGCATCCATTTGGCACACCCGCCATTCATGCCTTCACACGGACCGCCGTCAACACGTCCCAAGTCCGTAGCCCTTCGATCAATCCGGGCTTATAACCGACAGGCATACATACGCCATTCAATTCAATCAATTTCATGCCAATTACACCGAGCGATCCACATTCACAACTCAATTCAATTCACAATTCGCCGCATCAATCCCCAAACCCGACGTTCAAGTCGGCCACGTACGATCACCCAAATCATACATATTATTTTATCCAATCCAATTAGCGCAATTATATCATAATATAATTAAATTAAATCACGCCCTAACCGTTCTAAACCCGAGACATGTCTATAAAATACCCAAAATACTAAATAGGGTTTAGAAAGTCACTTACTAAGTTTTGGCCCGGAGAAAATCAGCTCGGGCCTAAAATGGCCCGGGTGAACAGTGCTGGACTAGGCACGGGCGCGGGACAAACGGGCGCGCTGACCGGCCAACACGGGCACAGTGGCCGAACGGCGTGCCTGGCGCGCAGGCGCGGTGGCCGAACGGCGTGCCCGGGGGGCACGGGCGAGCGGGACGGGCGACGTGCCCGGGCGACGGGCTGGCTGAACGGGCAACGCGCCGGGTACACGAGCGAGGGGCCGAGCGGACGAGCCCGGGGCCGAGTTGGACTAGTGAGTGGCCGGGTGCACGAGCGAGAGAGCTGGACACGCCGGGACTCGCCGGGGGCGAGCTCGAGCACGGCTGGGCACGGCCTGGGCTGGCCGGCGAGCTGGCGACGGCGACGTGCGACGGCGGCGGCGACGGAGACAGCGGCGGCGACGGCGGCGGCGACGGAGACAGCGGCGGCGACGGGGACAGCCAAGGCGCGGGCAGTCCGGCCAAGGCAGCAGCGACGGATGAGCAGGCAGCGGCCGGTGGCGGACGGAGCAGCGGCGGCAGCTGTGGCTGAGGGGAGTTAGGCTGGTGGTGGTGGGAGTAGCAGCGGCCGGCACGGTGGCGTGCGGCGGCGTCCGACGAGCTGGACAGAGGGGCGAGGAGCTCGGGAAGGCTGGGTGGTGGCAGCGAGCTACGGCGGCGGTCGGGGCGGCACGGCGATGTCACAAGCGGTGGAACGGAGCGGGACGAGTTGGCTGGGCAACGCCGGGCTGCGACAGGTGCGGCGGCGAGCCGAGCTCGCGTGCTGTCGGGGCGGTGTTTCTGGGCGACGCGGCGGCGTGACGACGGCGCGAGGAGGACGGCAGCGTCGGTGGCTGGTGGGACGGCGTCGAGCGGAGGCGGAGGGGCGGTTGTGCGGCGTTCGGTCGGGCAAGCAGACGCAGGAGCGGAACCAGTCGGGGCCAAGGAAGAAGGAAGAAAGAAGACGAAGAGAAAGGGATGGAGAAGAGAAGGAGGAGGAGAGAGACAGGGCAGGGGGTAGGTCTGCATGGGCATGGGTGGATGGGACGCATGCAGGGGAACGTGCGCGGCAGGTGTGGCGCGCAGAGGAGAGAGAGAGAGAGAGAGGTAGAAAGTCAAAGGTACTCAAGCGCGATCCAACGGTTTCAAATCCAGAAATGACCCAACGGTCCACGAAAAATCTCAATAATAAGTAGGACAAAGGTCGGACATACACACTAAATAAAATACACTAAAATGGAGGTTTACTAGTCGAAATCCGTACCCGGTCCAAAATTTTACTTTCTCACTATTCCTGGTAAGATTGACGCTGGCCACAATAATATCGATACCGTCCAATTTATTTTGTCCCGAAACTCCTGAAAATCGATTACCAAGTTCGGGGTCTAAATAACGTCCAAGTTTTGACACTTCTAATGTTCTTTCCCCACAGTTTTTATGTGACATTTCGAATTTCGACCCATTTTTGGGATTTATAAAACGTGTAATTCGTCAGTGCGTTTATAATATAATCTCGCCCGGGAACTGATCACTCTCGGGTTCTTGTTTTTTTTCAAATAGAATACACTAAAATGGAGGTTTACTAGTCGAAATCCGTACCCGGTCCAAAATTTCACTTTCTCACTATTCCTGGTAAGATTGACGCTGGCCACAATAATATCGATACCGTCCAATTTATTTTGTCCCAAACTCCTGAAAATCGACTACCAAGTTCGGGGTCTAAATAACGTCCAAGTTCGATCGAGTGCGATTCTAGCAAAATCTCTATTTGAAAAAAAAACAAGAACCCGAGAGTGATCAGTTCCCGGGCGAGATTATATTATAAACGCACTGACGAATTACACGTTTTATAAATCCCAAAAATGGGTCGAAATTCGAAATGTCACATAAAAACTGTGGGAAAAGAACATTAGAAGTGCTAAAACTTGTGTACGACGCTTACTTTAATGCCAAAAGTTTTTTTCAAATCACTTAAGTGCCATTTTTTTAGAAAACCGATCTCTCAAGTGCTAACTCCGATTTGGGTCGTCGAAAATCTGTCGGGGCTATATTTTATTAATTTCTCAATCCTACGTGGCATGTTGGCTCTGATGGGGACAATATTTAATAATTTTTCGATTTTTAAAATTTTTTTTCTTTTTTTCCTTCTTTTCATTTTTTTCTTTTCATTCTTTTTCTTCTACCTTTGGGCGGTGACCGGACACCGGCCACCGCCCACCAACCATGGTCGGCCGCCTGGCCTCGCCCGGACGAGGCCGCTGTTGCCCGTCACAGGCGAGGTTCGCCCTAGTGAGGGCGGGCGAGCCTCAGTGAGGGTCGGCCTTGCCTCACCTGGGTAAGGGCGAGCCTCGGTGAGGGCTCCCCTCGCCAGATCCAGCGAGGCGGCCATGGCCTGGGCGAGGGCTGGTCTTGCCAAGGCTCGCCCTTGCCTAGGTGAGGCGAGGTCGACCCTCGCTAGATCTGGCGAGGCTAGGCGGCCAGCCATGGTCAGTGGCCGGAGTCCGATCATCGGCTAAAGGTAGAAGAAGAAGAAAGAAAAGAAAAAAGAAAAGAAGGAAAAAAAGAAAAAAATCATAAAAATATTTAAAAAATCGAAATATACACATAGAAATGCCACGTAGACTATTTCAAAAAAAAATCCAACTCAGATTAAAATTTTAATTATAAAAGCCACGTATTAATTTGGTCGGAATTTCTCGCTGTTGGCACTTAAGTGATCGTTTTTTCTCCGATTTGGCACTTGAGCGAGTTGGCGAATACTTTTGGCACTAAAGTGAGCGCTGTATATAAGTTTTGGTACTTCTAGTGTTCTTCTCCCTAAAAATTGTTATGGTTAAGCTCAACAAGATCAAGTTGTCACTTCCTTGACGAAAAAATAAGGTGGAGAAAAGTATGTAGAATTTGGGCATAGTATCATCTTAGTTTGTACACGGTCATTTTGTTTTGATGGCATTGCATATAGCGATTTCCAATAAATTTCATGATCTTCTTTTATGCTTTCCAAAGTCGGAGGAAAACAATTGAAAACGCGACAACATTTTCCGGCAATGAAATATGACCCAACAAGAGTTTTAACTCATGTCTAACTTCGTAAGGTGTAACACATGCTATGTTCTCCAAGTAGAAACATTGTCTAGCTAGTGATGAACATTGTTTCATTTGGTAAGACATGCTAGGTACGGCCCATGAGCCTTGTGTCACGGGTTGGCAGTTCCTTGGCCGCGAAATAGTTCGTGCAGCACCTGGCGCATCGTTTACACCACGCCAACCCTCGTTCATTAGCTGTTCTAGAAAATAATACGGCAAATAGCTTCCTCGTATCGAATCATGCCACGCTCGAGCCCAGCATGACTCGGGCATTTAGTCCATCGAGTGAGACTCATATAATACTTTAGATGCAACAACTGGTTTTAGCTTGTCATGGTCTCATCAGCAGAGGAGCATAAGCTCCTGACCAGTTTGTACATAGAAGGCTAATCCCGTCTTCAGAGCTCCTAAGGTATATTCGTTCTATTTTAGAACTCCTAGCACCAACCTTCTTGACACTACTCCCACAACCCAGTTGCATCTCAACCCTTCTGCATCCTCACTCTTCACCCGATATTCCCGAGACTTACATGAGTGGTAGATGGTCGCCCAACAATACAACTGTTCTCCACTAGTGGCTTTCTCGATCAGAGCCATTTGGCACCCTCAATCACTTGTGCTTTCTTTGACAAGTGTGGCATTTTTCGCCAATTGCACCATTTTTGCAGCCCCATTCTTCGCCTACTTTGGAATTCTCATGATCTTGGCAGACCAACGGAGGTTTTTCTCCTTTTTGATAACGTGGTAGCAAACATTAATCCAAGAACGTTTTCCCTATTCAATGAGGAATCAATTCTTTCTTGTGCCTCCAACGTCATCCTAGAAGCAAGTCAAGAGCTGCACTTTATCTGAGAATCTTTTGGCTTCGGTGATTCACTCCCTGCCCTTGTAGGACCGGGTAGACCACATCTTTTCTTTGATTCACTCACCTACTAGAGGGATCCCGCTCTAATACCATTTGTTACGGGTTGGTAGTTCCTTGGCTGCGGAATAACCCATGCAATGCCTAGTGTATCATTCACACCAGGCCAGCCCTTGTTCATTAGCTGTTCCAGAGAACAATATGGCAAATAGCTTCCTCGCATCAGATCATACTATGCCCAACATAACTTGGGCATCTAGTCTATTGAGCGAGACACAAAAAATACTTTAGATATGACAACTGGATTCCGCCTGCCATGGCCTCATTAGGAGAGCAGCATCAGCTCCCAACCAGTTTGTACACGGGAGGCCCATCCCACCTTTAGAGCTCCTAAGGTATATTTGTTCCATCCTACAATTCCTAGCACCAACCGTCTTGACATTACTCCCATTACCCAATTGCACCTTATCCCTTTTGCATCTTCACTCTTCACCCGATAACCCCGAACACTACTTACAAGAGTATAGGAGCATGAGAGAATCACAGTCCGTAACACTTGCGTGTAATTTGGGTAGGGCCAGGCCTTTTCGGCCATGTGCCAAGCCAAGGCCAAGCACATGTTTGGGCCAATTTCGACCCCTTTTTTGTTTTAAGTATTTCTATTTTTTTACAAAAAATACTTGTAATTTATTTTGATTTAACAAAGTTTAATTAATTTTTCCATATTAAGATTGTGAAGCGAAATCAAACTAAATGGAACAAACAGTAACTTGGCCTTCAATAAAAAAAAAAGTTCTGGCATTACACACCTCTACGGTCATCTTCGTTCCTTATGCAATATCATACTACATATTAACAAGACTATAATTTTAATCGGATGGAGAAAAAATATCGAAATTAATTTTTTATCGTTATAATTATTTTCCAAAAAGCAAACATCAAATGATATCTTCTTATTCTTTCAATCATTAAGAAAAACATTTATTAAAATTTTAAAAGAAGAAATTAAGAGAAGGATGAAACTAGTTGTTGCGCTATTGAAAGGATGAAATATAATAGGCCATTTTCTTTTGTCTATTATCTCTGTCTTTGGCCTGTTTCACTTTGTTCTCTGTAAAGTTAGATTACATTAAAATGTTAAAGTAATATGTAACTGAGGGCTAAATGGGAAATCAAAAAGAGAGATAAAACCCATTTTTTGACTTAACTATGTAGATTAAGGGCATTTTTAGTTTTGGTCGGCAAAAAAAAATGATATATAATATGAATATGAGTATGAATAATAACTTATTATCATTGTTTTTATTATCCTTGAAGTACAAGTAGAATGATTTGAAGTCTTCACTTCAAATGAATTTTACAAGAAAATTTTAATTCGAGTAGTATTACAAAAAGATTGGATATCTAGACATTAATTCAAATTGAACTTCACATTTTCCTCCTCAAAAATCTTCTTTAGTGATGGTTGCTTGAGGTCACTTCAATCTTCTAGTTATGAACCGTTCGCCTTGTGTCAATCTTATTTCACTAAGAATGAAAGGATGGTCGGTCGTGTAGTGACTCGCCCTTGCGCAAATCTAGATTTTTAATTTCAAGAGTAAAAAATAAAAATTATAAGCAAAATTCAGTTTCTAAAAAAAATCCGCCCCATAGTTTATGGCGCGCCAATCATTTCTTAGATCGATTAGAAATCTAAAATTCTAGATGTTACGAGGAAATCAACGAATCACCTAGAGGTCAATTGGCTTGTGAAAGTCAAATATATAGATTCATCGGTTCAATTATGCATGAGTAAGGGTGAGCACCCCATTTCGAGGTTGATGTCGTCCTTTCGATTTCACATTCTTTTATTAAATCATATATATAACCCAAAATTTGATTAATCATCTCCGAGTGTAATCATCACATCACATCATGTTACGATTAACGACTCGACTATGTCGAAGCTGTTTATATTTGGCGGACTTGGTGCCTCCTAAGATGTCCCATCCCACTTGATGAGTTGCATGAAAATCATTTCCCCTAAAACGTTTTACTTGACCCTTGATAACTTTGCGTTTGTCCAAATTATATTCTTGTGACTTATGTTCGAATTAATGTTGTAATTACTCAATAATCGACGCATTTCGTATCTAGAGAAAAGGCCGTGTGAGCTTGTTGTTGTGACAATGGAGTAGTTGCATTGAATTTATGAAAAATAATTTCTATTATCAATGGAAATGTTTAGACTTATGCTATTATTCATAATGAAAGTGTTTTCTTATCGATTAATTCTTTCAAGCGATAAAAATAATCATTTTAACAGAAAATATTTTTTAAATTATAGAGTTTTTTGCAAAATAACTGAACCGATCGAACTTGTTCTATGGTGAAAAATAAATGAGTTCGAGAAGTAGTTACTGATGATTATCTTAAACTTTCCTTAATTTCCTCGAAATTGGGCTTCAGATGATTATCTTAAACTTTGAGATGCTGATGAGGCAAGCTTTTGGCAAGTAACGGTCTGCAGCAATTGATTTGCCTTTAAACCGAAATCAAACTGTTCCTTTTCGAATTCTTCATCAAAACTAACAAAAGATATTAATGAAATAATTTAATTTTTTTCTGATTAAAGAATCAGAAATAACTAACTTATGTTTAGATTAAATTATGCGAAAATAACGCGACAAAATTCGAAGACTCAAAACATAGGAGACAATTTTTCTTTTTACGGCTAAATCTTCAATGTCACCATGGAAAATCAACCTCGATGTCACGGGTGAAACTGTTAGCGTTCGCGGTTCACTTCGTTAGAGGAGTTATCCCAAATGAATTTGTTAATAATGAGAAATTTTGATAATAATTTTCAGATTTTACAGAAGCCTGAAAAGTCTCGAGGGAATTCATATGTGTTGATCCTGTTAAAATATTTAAATGTAAAACCGCATCTTGGTGTAGTGAACTCCACCATCTGGTGCTCGGTGCTTCCACTTGGTGTCCTTGGTGTGGTACCCTGACCAAGGTAAAATTAGTGTAGTGAACTAGTCCTAATAGAAGTAGGATTGGCTTTCTCTTTTATCTAGTCTGATTAGAGGGTGCTTGGAATACAATTTTATGCTATCATATTACATAGTTGTCATACATAGGCTGTTCATGATTACACGTTCTTGTACTGAGTTCACATACCTCATTCATGGGAATCCGATCTTTGACACAAAACATCGGACCCTTGTTATTTTTAATTAAAAAGTTGCATCTTTGATTAGTATAGTTTAGTACGTTGCATGCAGAGAACATTAACCTAATTTACACCTTAGATTAAGAAGTTTTCAATTAATGTTTTCCTAGATTAACTAGTTTAGAAGTCACGGCCTTAGATTTTTAGGTTTTCTAAATGACTAATGTCTCAAATTCGACCACCCGCCTGGGTGGCGCTGCTGGAGCGCGCACTCTTCCTCTCGCAAAAGGTTGAGTGTTCGAATCCCGGGCGCTGCAGGGTGACTTAACCGGTGGCACGTGTGTGGTGGCTAGCACGTGTCGCCTCTAGGGTTTACTCCCTAGCTGTCGGCCATGCAGGGGTTCCCTGGCTTATCAAAAAAAAAATAAAAAAAAAATGTCTCAATTCGATCATTAGGTCTTTAATTTTGCTTTAGATTAATTTAGTCTTTGAAAAAATAATTTTTGCATGATTAGGAGTATTTGCATTTGATGATTTATTCATGATTTTATCATTTTAGTAATTTTAATCTTGATTTGTCTAGTTTAATAAGATTAGATTAATTTTTGATCTCCTTATATAATCATTAGGATTTAATTAGGATTAAATTAAATGAAAAGACAAGAAAAAGAAATCTTAGTTGCGTAGTAGGAAATTTGCTGCTTCGAAGAGCCTCTTTACACTTAGGTGTCACGTTCTTTCTTGAGATGAACCACTAAAGGAAAGCTAATGGATTGCTAAGTAGGAACAACAGACCCTTTGACAAGGCGACGCTCATGTTGAACACAAGCTCTCCCAAGCCCATCCTTTGCAACTTGAGTTCTTGATTTAACTTGCGAGTTAACTTACCTTGGAGCCGCCACCAATCCTTTATGGGTTAATTAGAAATCCAAGTAGGACGTGTGAGTTTACCTTACTTTTGAGAACCAGGGATTTATGAATACAATGACTTGATTATTCTAGATTAATCTAATGTCCTTTCGGTATTTTTTTCTCTTTATATAAACACGTTTTGCATGCAATCTTTATCTGGTCTATTATCCTTAGCCGCTAATATGTGAATGTGATCATGCACGTTGTGCAAAAAATAAAACAACACCCAATAAGTAACTAAATTATGAAAGAGCAAGCATAAGCAAAACTTCATGATTGATCGTCAAGATATGGCTTCTACAAACTATGAATCAACAGGCAAATATGCAATGACTACATGAAACGCCTTAAATATGATGCATGATCATGCATTAATCAACAAACTATTTATCACTATAATGTTAAACTATATAATAGTTTTGATATTTTCTTTTGAAACCGAAATTACTCTAAATTCTACTTAGAGACCGAAAGTCACTACAATGAACAAAAGACATACATTATGTTGGGAAAATCCCCTATTGTTTTGAAGATAACAAAATAATGAAAGGCTACTAATGTGTGCACCAGATGCTATGTCATAATCAGCACTGGGTGAGTTGAAATGAGGAATGCTCTGCCACCATGAAGAGTGTTCTACTGATACCGAACGATCGCTATCGATATCAAGGGTAAACAAGGTATTGGGCGTCGACATATCTACAAACTAGAAAGACCTTAAGATAAGGTGAACATTTAGAATGACCTTGATAAAGGGTGAACAAGTCAGGAAGAATGGGGATGTTCGTGATGACTTGGAGGTATTAAGATTTGGTGAACAGTTGCGTGGATTTAGTGATGGTTAACAAGCTAAAAACGAGGATGTGCGGTAAAGTTTGGAAGGACTATAAAGGTGAAGAGCTTGGTAGAGTCATAATTGCCAATATGTTTGGAAGGACCAGAACATTTATAATCTGACCATTATTGGGACTAGCGGATTGTTATCAAGAGTCGCAGATTATTTGTAGGAGCACCTGTCAATATCAAATGAGGTGGAAAATTGTAATGATACTGATGACTTGTGTGAGTATAGTGAAGACTGATGAGATATCGACAAGAGGAAAACAAGTCTAGTATGATGAGGATTTCATGAAGACTTGGAGATACCATGGTCAATCTTTCATCACCCATGAAGATATTGACAATAGGAGAACAAGTCTAATATGATGAGGATTTCATGAAGATTTGGAGGTACCATGGTCAATCTTTCATCAACTAGAAGTCTTTGGAAGTTGACATACTCAGAAGAATCATTTGATGACTGATTGCAAGTCATTCCATATGGTTTGGTCTCATCTTGATTATGGGTAATATCTCATGATAATATCAAGTTCTGGAAGGTGCTGGTCACTTGCTCATCTGATTTGAACGTTGATCACAACGAAAATAGCCGTTAGTAAGTGGGTATGGATGTACATACTTATTAACTACGATGACTTGTGTAACCAACTTACATAGCCGGTGGATAGCTGTATAACTTTTTGATTGCACAAGTCATATTTGTCATTGCTCATTTGGTAGTTAATCGATTTCTTAAAACAAGCATCAATAGTCCAGTCCATTGATCAATCTCATCAAAGTACATTTCAATAGTCCTTTCCATTGGACAATCATGCACTCAAAAATATAATGATGATCACACTTAATGCCTCGTGACAAAGGCGACTAAAACCCTCATCGGCTAGGTCTCCACTTATATTACTAGAGATCGGCTCACAAGGATGTGACATCTTGAAAATTAGTCATTTTGGGATTTGTAAAATACTGAGTTTTATTAATGTACTCACAGTTAATTCTCGTTCGGAACTGATCATTCCTGGGATACTAACCATTAGGGAAATGCTAATTAGGGAATTAAATTCGTACGACTAAGAGAAAATTCGATAGTGAATTGATTTTCGACCATGAAATCGCCGAGGTGACATTTTGAGCCACTATAGGCCGATCCAAGGATAGTTAGGGGACAGTTCGCCACTGTCATAGTAGTGGAATGCGGGTGATTCCGCCGAACCACGAAATGAAGTGATGAATGATCCTGAACCTATACTGAACAATCGTGCCCTTCGGATCTAGCGATCGATTCTCGCGATTTTAATGACAACCGAAGTAGTCACTTACCAAACGAACTTGCACATGACTCGATTTATTGTCAGTCATGGATCGAATATGCGAATTTCTCCAACAAGCTGCCCGTTAGTTTGAGAAATGCTCGAGTTGCGTTTAATAAAATTTAATTATTTAATTTAGCCCAAATTGGACACCGGAAAATTAGGAAGTCACAATGGGGCGTTAGGACAACGTCGTAGTTGGAACGTGCAAATTTGGAATGTCCGGAATCTTCAAAAAAATTCAATTTCAATGAGAAATGAGGAAAGTGACCATTTTACCCCTAAGAGTTTATAAAAGGCATGCTTTATGGAAGAAGGGCGTTTTGGTAATTTTGCCATAACTTTTTTGATTGGACATTTTTGCCCTTGAAATTTTATGAAATTCCCAAAATACCCTTGGATATTTTTGGGTAAGATGTGATCTCGGCCGTCGGTTTCAAGATAGGATCGAATCTGGACTGTTGATTGAAAAGATTAGACAAGGGCAAGATCGTCATTTGCCGTTTTGGTCAAATTTGGTCCAAGCTTATCTCTCTCTCTTTCTTCTCTCTCTCTCCCATTCGGTTCCCCCCCTCACCACCGTGAAACCCCCCTCCGATCTCTCTCTCTCCCTCACGCCGACCGCCCCCCTTGCCCGTGCGCTGGCCGCCGTCTGTACGCCCGCCGGACCGCTGCCGTGCCGCGCGATCCTCGCCACCGCCACCACCTCCCTCGCCATCGTCTCTCTCTCTCCTGCCCGAGTGGCCATGGGTCACGGCCAAGCCAAGCCGCGCCGCCGCTTGCCACCGTCTTTGTCGATTGTCGCCGCTTTCCGTTCTAGCCGCGTGAGTCTAGAACTTGGTAAGTCGCGCCCTAAACCCGACTTAGGATATTGGGTATCGACGGGTAATTTTAGTTGAAATCGGGTTTATTGGGTACGGGATTGTATGATTAGGACGTGGAATCAATTGGCGTAGGATTGAATTCGGGGAAGTTTTAATGGAAATTTTGAGGACAACAGTTGGCTGTGAGTGGCTGTTCAGTGGGCTGTGATGGGCCGATCGGGATGCAAATTCGATTTTTAGAACCGGCAATTAATTGTGAGAAAGTGTCGTGAAGGGCCGGAGTTGATTTGACGCCATTTGATTGGAGAAAAATGGCAAGTTGTGTGTTTAATGTGTGTCGAAACCGCGACTGGGTTGGGGTAATGAAATTGAGTGCATGGTTGTGTAATTACATGATTGAAATATGCCCGTTGGGTGCATGCTTGGGCCAGACTGAGTTAATTATTAAAATTTGGCCACGTCAAATGCTTAGTGAGCATGTTTTGCATGTGAATTGATGCGTGCACGGACCACGTATGATTGGCTAGTTAAACGTCGTAAATGCTTGTTGAGCATGTGCATGAGTAAGAGAGAAATGTGGTATGACATGTGTTCGTAGAAATTGTGCCGTCCTGAGGCGTGTACTTCAACGCGGGACGATACCCGGTATTATTGGAAGACTGCCAGCCTGAGGCGTGTACTTCAACGCGGGCAAGAAACATGGCCTGAGGTGTGTACGTTAACGCGGGCCCTGAAGTGTTGCGATAAGTGGCGCAGTGAACTTGAGACGTGTACTGTAACGCGGGTCACTGGCGAGGATTGTGAAAAAGAGATAATGAGAAAGGAATGAGTGCATGACATGAGAGTTGTACATGCTTGTGATTGTATGTGATGTGTCTGCTATGTGACGATTTGGTGTGTGCGTGATTGTGTTATGATTGTCTGGAGGTACGTGATAGCCTAGGTGGGGTTTAGGGGTGTACTTACTGAGATGTAGTGTCATGGTTGTTCCAACTAATATTTTTCAGAACCCCAACCTGAGCCATGAATTCTTCGCCACCGCCACCAAAGCGTTTTGGGGTACCAATGCACACCGAGTATGACGTTGCAGAATTTCCTATGGGTGATGGCATGACCTGAATTAAGCACACTATAACTGTTTTTGTAGAGGTAGGACTACCTTTATGAGAGACCTATGTTTATACTGCCTAGTACTTCCGGGATGTAACAAGGGATGAGTTCGGGCCCGTTAGGGGTTTCGATGTTCCGTTTGACTTAGTTGGGGATTGGGACCCGTCTGCCATACCCCCAATAGATGGAGAGTTGACCAGTGCAGAGACTAGTTTAGCTCAGTCTAGGTTGCACCCAGCACCTGCAGCCCAGGGATCTTCAGGGACTAAGCACGAACTCGAGCCCAAAGGATCGCAAGCAGCAGGCGACCCGATGGACATAGATTTAGAGCCAATTCCTGAGGAGGAACCGGAGGAGTTAGAGCCCGAGGTAGAGCCCGAGAACGAGCTTGACGAGTCTGAAGAGCCTGAGGAAGATCCGGAGTATATACTCCCATTCGAGCAGTTGATGGATCCTAATGTCGTATCGGAGGATAATTTCTTTGATGGACTAGTTGAGGAGAATCAGTTTGAAGTTCCACCCGAGTCGGGTGACATTAATCACCCGATTGAGATTGAGGCAGAGCCGGAGACCTCGGAGGAGCAGACGGTTCAAGAGAGTCCAGAATCAGAAGACGATGAGTCAGACTCGGAATGGACGCCGAGTAAGGGTCGTAGGGGCTAGTGTAGGGGTGGAAAAATCAGGCTTTTGACGAGTACCATTTTTGAGGATAGAATGCCAGGTCATCGGTCCTTTTTGATATCGATGTTTCATAGTAAGGTGTGCACATGTATTTGATGGTTTGTAAAATTGTGAATATTATGGTATAAGTTTAAATGAGAAAAAAAAAGATATGTGTATTCTCCCTACTCTCCCCAGTTTCAATTGTCGAGGTGAATATGTGGTTTTCGCTGTTGAATTAAATCTCTGATGATTCTCGATGAGGTCGGCGATACCCTGAGACGTCGCATTAATCGACCCAAGAAGGGAGTCACGCATAATATAGGGGTTCGGGGCGTGACAAAGGATATCCTAAGACCAGTATGTATACTCATAAACTCCTTAATAGGCTCATAATGACACTGAGCATAAACACAAACCCACAATCGCATTTTCAAAAATTCATAAAGCCAATCCAGAATTTAAATCGCAGATCAATTTCACAAATCAAAACATATAATCTTTCGCAACTAAGTTCATCGGTCAAAATCCCCTTTCATAAAGTATTTCTCAAGTCTTTCAAAATTTTACTCATAAATCAGATTCACAAATTAGTACACATAACTTTTCAAGCAAGGTTTATCAAACCATTTCACAATAACCAAAAATTAGTAAACACTATCTCCAACTTTATGGAATAAATATGGTCTTCTTAGTTCAACATATATATAATTGAATCACTACTGCTTCAAGCATGAGTTTCACAAACCAAAGAAGAGATTAGCACCACTTACCTTGGAATGTTCAAAATCGAAAAAAGTAATTATTCGAGCAGATGATCTCGTAATCCTATTAATTAAACGAGAATCGACATCAAAATCAAGTAAAATAATAACTAATGGCTTGACTAAACTACGCATATTTATCGACCAATCGACTCCTACACAACAACGAAAGGTTAGTCGTAACGGATGCCCATTTCTGTCTACTATGTGCAGCTTATGCGTTAGACTTATCTGCGCCATAATTCTCTCTATCGAATCATGATTCTAGCAAATCTATTGTCAAATGAAAACCCAATAGAGATACTCAGATATCCTACGCTTCACTCACTCTAAATACAAGCGAAGAAGGGCCAAAATCATCGCTAAAATGGGAAATTCGCTACTGTCCAGCATGAGCACATAACTTCAAAATTTTGTTTTGGGCAAATCGTAAGCCTGAATCAAGTTTTGTAAAATCCTACAACTCCACAACATCCTAAATTATCAATCTCCATGATTTCTCAACTTAATAACTCCTAAATTTAACCCACCGGATCAGAATTTCCAAGGATGCAAAACTGGGGGTTGGTTTTGAAAATTTCTTCAATTTGATAAACGAAGGGTGCGAGCACTTACCGGGCTTAGCAAAACAAAGTAAATCTGAGTTGGCGAGGCTCCCATAGTGTGTATGCACAAAAGCCATCTTTCACTTTTTCCTTTTTCTTTCTTTTCTTGATACATTCTTTTTCCCTCATTCTGCTTTTCCCCTCCCTTTCCTTTCTTTGTACTTTCTTTTTCCCTCTTTCCCTTTTTCCTCCTCGCTTTCTTTTCTTTCTGTTCCACTCTTTCTCCTCATTTCTTTTCTTCTTTCTCTTTCCCTTTCCTCTTCGTCCGCGCCCACTTTTCCCCTAATTTCCCCTAATTTCTTTTCTTCTCTCTCTTTCCCTTTCCTCTTCGTCCGTGCCCACTTTTCCCTTTATAATTGAGCTGAACGTCCATTTCTTTTTGTTTCCTTTTCTTTTTCGTGGTCCCACCACTTTTTGACTCAGCCAAAGTCCATATTTTTTGACAATGACCCATAACCTCATCCAAGCACCAAACGAAACAGCTTTCTCTTCCCCTCTTTCCCCTCATTTATTTTCTTCTTTCTCTTTCCCTTTCCTATTCGTCCGTCCCCACTTTTCCCTTTATAATTGAGCTGAACGTCTATTTTTTTCTCTCCTTTTCTTTTTCTTGGTCCCACCACTTTTTACTCAGCCAAAGTCCATATTTTTTGACAATGACCCATAACCTCATCCAAGCACAAAACGAAACAGGTGCCTTGAGGAAAATAAGAAACAAAAATGGTACCCAGTCTCCAAAATCTTACATTATTTCTATTCATTATTAACAAGTAGCGATATACTTTAGATAAACCAATAATGTGCATATCTCAATAGACACATCAATGATGCAGATAAAATATAGAATGCCAACCGTGCTAGGTCAAAAAGAAAAGTATGTCTTGACTCTTGATTATTGGACTATCTAGTAAATGCTTCATTGCGTCACATCCACAGAACATTAAAAATGAACAAAGATGCATTCACATGTCCTATTGATAAATGAAGAAGCTACATAATCCAATGTCAAACCACACATTATTGTATTATAGTACAGAGACAAGTTACATAAAAATTAATTAACGGAAAAATGAAGACGTTAAAGTATTAAAAAGCATTAGATGAAAATAATAGTTCCATAAATTATTAGTTCAAAGTGAGAGGACCAAAATCAACACTAGGTTTCGAATTAACACTTTAAAGCAGTTTTTCAATTAAACAAAAAGCTAGAACCTGTGCAGCAAACGGGAATTCTACTAGTGTTAAAGAAAAGATTTCAAGCAAGGACAAAAGCCTATGAAGTCCTTCACTATATATAACTAATAGTGAACCAAAATCGTTGTTTAAGAGAGTCTACTGGATGTAGTGTCGAGAAAAGTAAATGTTGTCAGACTGAATAGTGCACGGGTACTATAGTTTTGCAATTTAAAGTCAACATTACATGCACAAAACCGAAGTAATTTTCTCCATCAAACATCAGCTTTATCAAATTGGATTCCATGACTTTAATTAATGAAATGATGACAATAAACATAATAAATATATTAGGGATCTAGACCAATTGAAAGTTATAAGATGACATTTCACATTAATCATAAGTAATTTAATTGGACTAATTGAAAGTCAAATATGACACGATGCATGGATAAAAATTGATAGACTATTAGTATCATTATCTCTTTCAGCAATAGAAACTTTCAATCAATCGTAACATCTTGAATTCGCCCACTTCCGGGATTAATAAAATAGATGATTATTTCTCATTTCGTTTTAGTGAGTCTCGTCCCGAAATGATCATTCTCGAGATATTGACCATTAGGGAATGACTAACTAGGAAAACAGTGCGTGAACCCAAGAACTTGACCTTGAATCGAGTCCGATTTCGGGAAGCGACGAGGAAATATTTTGTGCCAATGTGGGCCGATCTAAGAAGAGTGATGGATTCAGTTTGGCCAACGACGTACAATCAGATAGCGGGTGATTCCGCACGATCGAGAGTACGCGCGGCGAACAATCCCGAACTTATTCCGGACGATCGCGACCCCTGGGACTAGCGATAAATCCTCGTGTTCTTTAGGAAATCGAGATCGACACGACTCGAGTAGCCTTAGGTCGATACGCGTAATCCCTAAACAGCCGCCCGTTAGTGAGATACGTTAAAACTGCAAATTGAGTTAAATCGATCGTGGAATTGAGTCCGACTTCGGTGTCCAATTTCGTGGACATACGCGACTATTTTGCAAGGACAACGTCATTTTTGTGTGGCCACTCATATTTGGGATCAATAGAGTCGAAAATTGAAAATTTGACTCAGGATCGAAAAATTACCGTTTTGCCCTTATGCCCTAAGCTTGGATTCCGAATTTTGGGGAAATATTTTAGGGTTTTATATTGTTGTATTTCAGCCCAATAATGCTGAAAAGTTGAGGTCCATAATGCCTCTAGATATTTTTATTGGAATTGATCCTAGCCCTTGGATTATGGGTAAGATTGTTATTTATGGCAAAGTTGGTCACCAACTCCCACTAAGCCTAAGCCTTATACACTCTCTAGTCTCTCTCCTCCTCATTTCCACCCTCACCATCACCGGCAGCCCTCCTCTCTCCCTCAATCCCGCGAGCTCTCCCCTCCCGACCTCATGCCGCCGTCGCTCGCTGGAGCCGGTGCCGCCGCCGCCGTGTGCCGCCGTCCCCCTCGCCTCACCACCACCATCCAGCCATCCCGTCCTATCCTTCTCCCTTCCCTAGCCACATAAGGGTTAGCCCCGCCTAGGATCGCCGTCTGCGAGCCACCGCTGGTGCCGCCGCCATGAAGGCCGCCTGTCGCCGACGCTTGCCCCGCCGCTGTTTGGCCGCCCTCGCCTTCTGTCCAGCCTTATTGGGAGCTTAGGAAATCCAAGTAAGTACAACCCTAAACCCTAATTAGGCTAATTTACATTTCTAGATGGGTTTTAGGGGTTAATTAGGGTATTTTAGAGGTTAAATTGTGGAGATTGTTAGGGGCTGATATGGTGGCTGATTTCGTGGCTTAGTGTGATAATTTAATTGAGGTTTAGCGGCTTAGAATGTGCCGGGTGGTGACTGGAAAAGTTGGATTGAATCGGCCCAAGTTTGGAGTAAGTTCAGATTCAATTGTAGATTATAGTGCGCGCCTAGTTTGGTCCTCATGGTGGCTGATATGGGTGATGTTTTGGGAAGCCAAGTGGAGTATTATGAGGATATTTATTAGCCTAGAACGAGCTGTTTGGTGGCTGTCCATATCGGGATTGAATTGGACAAGGCGCGATCGAATTGGGGTTTAATGGTGTAATTACCGGAAATGTTGGATTGACTGAATGAGTGGCTGCATTGTCCTTGATTGTGATTGATTTTGTGATGCCATATCATTTGCCTAGTGTGACTAAGGTTGGAGTAGCTTGGTGGGCTTCGAATACGCAAATTCATGTCGATCCAATTGTGTGATTTATATGCGAAATTATGTGCCGAGTTTGTGCCATGGCTGGACTGGATGATTTGATTAATTGGGCTTGTGATTTATTGAATTGAGCATATTGTGTTGTGAATTGAATAAGTGGCGTTGCGCAATTGAATGCTCATTGTGAAATTCGTGAGTGCCCAAGTGCGAACTTTATGGCCATGGGTGTGCATCTTGAGCATTAGCATGGCATGTGCTTATACGAGTGTGCACGAATGACATGAACATGTGATCACCTAAAATACCCTGATGCGTTTTTCGCGGGGTTCAGATAATAACTGGTGTATGTGAACATGTGATCACATAAAACTCTGATGCATTTTACGCAGGTTTTGAACACGTCCTGAGGCGTGTTACGCGGGACGATGCCCGGACTACCGGAAGATGACCAACCTGATGTGTTTTACACGGGTTATGTGTCATGAGCCTGATGCGTTTTACGCGGGCCAGAGATCAATCTCGAAGTGATAGACCTGATGCGTTTTACGCGGGTCAGACTTGATGCGTTTTATGCCGTTCGGAGGAGAATTGGGAAAATGGCATGTGTGCAAGAGTGCAAGTGTGCAAAAGTGCATTGTGAGCATGAGCACGAGTGTGACCATGAGCATAACATATGCATGATATGCATTGTGACCAAGTGATATCATGTGGGTGCCATGAGTGGGTCCTGTGTTATTCCTATGATTTGTAAATGTCTAACTTGCAGGGTCAAGTAAGTATTGGATTTAGGCCCGAGGGCCTAAGTCACTTATGTTTTGGATTATGTGTTGTTTAGTGCTCGTCAGGAGGTGCATGTTAGCCTAGTTTAGGTTTAGGGGGTGTTGACACCTAAATTTTAGCGACCATTTAGTATAATTTGCATAGAAAATTAGGGATTAAATTTTTAACCCCTAAACAAAAAACATTTAAATTGCATAACATATAGTTTAAATTCATTTGCATTTTTTTGCATTGAACTGGCGGTGACGAACGAGCTTAAATTTCATCGAATGGGACTCGGCTCGTTTGGAATGCAAGGACCGGGAATTACAAGTCAAACGGGCTTGGTTGTTTTAATTAGAGCTTAATTCAGCCCATTCATCCTTAATTAATTCAGCCCATTTAAATTAAATTAAAATTCAAGCCCAAGCCTAAGCCCATTAGGACTAGAGAGCCCATCTAATTGACCTAGATTAGCGTTATATATTCATCATTAGGTCAGAATTTTTAGAGGAGAACACACAATTTTCAGATCAGAAAATTCTTAGAGTGTGAGAGTGAGAAAGAGAGAGAGAGAAGGAAGACGTCGCGCGACGCGCCCGTTGCCGCGCCCGCTGCCGCACCCGCTCCCGCGCCCGTTGCCGCGCCCGCTGCCGAGCGTTGCTGCCTCCTCACGCCGTCGCCGCCGCCGCTGCTTGCTGCTGCCGCCTCAGGCCGACGCCGACGCCGTGCCTGCTGCTCCCTGCCGCGCGACACAGCCGCGCCTGCCGCTGCCGCCTCTCGCCGACGCCGCTGCTGCCGTGCGACGCCTCTGCTGCTGCTTCCTGCTGCCACGTGCTGCCGCCTCTCCCGCCGACGTCGCGCGCCGCCGCCTGTTGCTGCTGCTCCCCGTGCGCGCCGCCGTCTGCTGTTGCTGCTCCTCGCCGCGCGCCGACGCGTGTTGCTGCTGCTTCTCACCGTGCACCGCTGCTGCTGCTCCCCGCGCGATCCTGCTGCTGCCGCGCCTGCCACCGCCGAGCCTGCCGCTGCTCCTCCCGCCGGAGCTGCTGCTTGTCGTTGCCACCTCACGCCGACACCGACGCCGCGCCTGCTGCTGTTTCCCGCGCTGACGCCGCTGCTGCTTGCTGTTGCCGCCTCACACTGACGCCGCCGCGCCTGCCGCCGCCGAGCCCGCTGCTGCTCCTCCCGCCGGAGCTGCTGCTTGTCCCTGCCGCGCGCAACCGCGTGCTGCCGCTGTTCCTCGCCGTGCGCCGCTGCTGTTGCCGCCGTTCCCGACACCGCGCCGCCGATCCACCGTTCGTCGCTCATCCCGATCCGCAAGTTCGAATTTGGGAATTATCTACAAATTAGGTAATTGAACATTATCCAATATTTTTAGAATATTTCGTTTCTTAATTTTTGGATGTTTGAATATTCTGTGAATATTGTGTGGATTGCTAGACATCTTAGGATAATGTTTGCCTTGTTCGCAATATTTGAAAATATTCAAAATTAGGAAAACTTTCCTAATTCAGCAACGTATCTGGACAACTATCCGACCTTATCCCTAAGGTATGATACGTGGCGATACGGAGAATCATTATCCTACCCATAATCACTTGGGTACGACAATGAATTTTATCTGCTTTCCAAGTTTGAATGATCAACTTTCCGTCAATATCTATAACCCTATAGATATGACTGATAGTTCGATTTTTGTGCCTAATCCGAGTTTGAAACGAATCTTGTGGATCGCGTGGTTGTTTTAAATGTGGATGCTATCTCTGTTTAAATTGTCTTTCCTTTTCAAATAAAAAAGAAAATTCAAAAATATCAGTTAGGATTTGAATTTGAGTTTTGCATGTTTAGGAATCCTAAATATATCTAGACGATAGAGTAATTATTTAATTTAAATTAGGACTTGAGATAATCTATTTCCTAGTTTAAATTAAGTAATTTTCTAATCTTAATAGATTATTTAGGTTATTTTTTAATTCCGAATTTTCATGAAAACCCAAAAAAAAAGAACGAATTGTTTTATGGTAGATTAGGATAGATTGCATTCTTAATTTAAGCAATTTATTATTTCGAATTTTAACAAAAATCCCAAAAAATAAGTCATGTTAAGATATGTTAAGTCATCATAGGTTGCATGTTAATTTAGGCATATTTTTATTCCGAATTTCATCAGAAAATACCAAAAATAAACCATTTGCCCGTCATCAGAATTAGGTCACGTCGTCGCATGACATATAGTTTGCATGCTAGGTTGCATTACTTGCATGTCATTTTTGCACGTCATTGCATATAGATTAGCTTTCATTTAAATAAGCAAAAATCCAAAAAATATTGAGCGAACTGCTTGTTAATTAGAAATCATATTAGGTTGCTGATGTGATTTTCTAGCTGACAATGCAGATGCTTACGTTGCTTCGGGGTAAGTAATTCTTCCAACTTGCAATTTATTTAATGCTTTCTTGGGTGTTAAATTGGTGGTTTGCGTACCCGCATGAACACCTCACATGTTAGTGACTAGGTTAAAATGGATCCAGATTGCTTGCCAAAACATTTTTTGAAAAGAAAAGGTACCGAAAGGGCGTTAGACTAGATCTAGCGTAATCAAGTCCCCGGGCTTAGAATCTCTGGTTCGTAGGAATAAAACATATCTCCCTATGTTTTATTTAGGTTTCTAATCGACCTACCACAAATAGATTAGTGGCGACTCCAAGCATGAAAACATTTGCATGATAAAAACTTAAACCCGAAGTTGCGAATTGGTAGGGCTTGGGAGGGCTCGAATTAGGTTTAGTCCTAATAATCCATTAGCCTAAGAGGAAATTTTTTTTTAGGTCGCGACAGCTTGGCGACTCCGCTGGGGACTTGAGTTAAAACTCTTAGTGGATTTAGGCCAGTCTTTCTTTTCAAAAATATTTTTGTTTGGCAGCGAGGATCCCAGGTACGTCCCTAACGTTTAAGGTGTTAAATGTTTTTGCAGAATGGGAGGTATAATGGGAGGCGTGATTGTTAACCCTTGTTTTTGCAGGGAGGTGTTTGAATGAATGGTTTATTTTATGCACGAAGCGCTGTATGATATAACTTGTTGTGCATGCCTTGCATTTACACTACACCGCACACACTTCCCGCTGCCGGACCTGGGCGGCACAGGTTTAGGATGGTACTGAGAAAACGGACACCCCGACCACACCCGCGTGGTATGGGTCGCCTTTCTTAGTCCCGAAAGTTCTTTCATGGTGTCATTGAATACCTACCACGGTTGCACCCTTTGCAACCCGGGTCGGCTCTTTGACTAAGCCGGAGTCAGGGGAATCCCAGCCTAACCACCACCATGACTGGTTTAGCTCGGTAATCCTCATGTCTCCATTTTACAAGCCAGAGTCTAGATAGAAATCGAACCTCACATTTCATGCGCATGTCTATGTGATTGCCATCATTCTACCGGGTGAAGTAAGATTTCTAAACCTTTATCTCGCAATTTATTTATGTTTCGTATTTTCTTTGGTCGGTCCATGATGGGTCTAGATCGGTTTTCAATTCGAAAGTAATAATCATTGAGTCCTTTGAAAATAAAAAAAAAGAAGAAAGAAAGCTCTCTCGGAGAATTTATTTTCAATCTGTCTTTATTTTCCTAGATGTGTCATAGGTAATTATTTTCCTACGAAATTTGCTGTCATCTTTCTTTTACAAAAAAAAGGGGGCTTTAGAGAATTTGTTTTCAGTCCATAGTTTCTAGGGAGTCTCACTTTTTGTTTTTCATAGTTTTATGATTAGGGATTTTGGTGCTTCTATTTCCTAGGTTGTGTCTAGGGCGTCATTTATATTTCTTTGCCCCTATCACTTTTCATAAAGTCTCGTCCATAAACGAATATTGTCATGAATAAACAAAAAAAGACTAGAAGCGTGTCATGGACCAACCTTGTCTTGACCATATGCTTATTTGGTTCATTTCTTTTACATTAGGTAGCTACGGACCGATCACGATCGCCCATTCGTACACGGTCGAGAGCCAGAATGGCCGATCAAACCGACTTGCAAGAGCGTGTTGTTGGTGTGGAAGACCAGATCAAGCAACTTGTCATCGCGATGCAACAAATGTCCGCTGAGATCAAAGCTCTCCGGTCGGTTCCCGTTTCGCCATCCCTCGAAGCATCAATCCCAAAGCAGAAAATTAGAAAGAGTGTCGAGGTTGACGGAGATGACGATATTCCTGATTTGGAAGATGACCCCGTCCATATCATCTTCAACAAGGACAAACCTGATGAACGGGTCAATAAACTTGAAGAAAGAGTGAAGCAGCTGGAAGGTTCGTAGGATTCACCTTCGATCGATCTGTCCCTGTACTCACAAATCAAAATCCCAAAGAAGTTCAAAATGCCGGATTTCGACAAGTACAATGGCACCACATGTCCAAAAGCCCACTTACAGCTCTATCACGTACAAATGACTTCGTACGTTGATAACGAACTCCTAATGATCCACGCCTTTCAAGCAAGTTTGACGGGTCCTGCTTTGAGCTGGTATCTCATGAAGAAGATAAATGGCCTCAAAACTTGGAAAGAAGCCAGTGAAGCATTCTTGAAGCAGTACAGATTCATAACGGATATCATTCCTACCCGTGATGATCTCGAACGTGCTCAGATGAAAAAGACTGAGTCTTTCAAAGACTATGCTATCAGATGGAGGAATTTAGCTGCTCAGGTTGTCCCAGAACCCATAGACAGTGAGTTAAAGAGGATGTTCGTGAAAACTCTCCCGTTCGAATACCGTAATCGGATGGTTGCCATTCCGGCTGACAACTTCAACCAACTCATCCCCATGGGTGAACAAATCGAAATAGGACTGAAAGATGGATGGTTTGTCGAACCGTCCTCCTCGACCAGAAGATTTGGTGCGAGAAAGGAGAAAGAACCGGCAGCTGAAGTGAATATGGCTTATAACCAGCCAAGCCGGCGGAATGCTAACTCCGCCCCAGCAATCCAAGTAGTAGAAACTCAGCAACAAAACTCGGGTCGTCAACCTTTTCAGAGGAGGAACAACAGAAGGCAATTCACCCCCCTCCCCGGGTCGTTGTCTCAAGTACTGGCAGTGCTCCAGAAGAAAGGCTTGCTTACCACTGAGCCAAAGCGGCCCAATCCTGAGCGGTTCTATAACTTCGACCCTTCAAAGAAATGTGATTATCACATGGGTGAGCTGGGACACTCAACCGATGATTGCTATGCCCTCAAGCACCGAGTCCAAAACCTCCTAGACACGAAGGCTTTCTCATTTCAACCTGCTAAGCCGAATGTTCAGAGCAACCCACTCCCTGATCACGCAGGCAATGTGAATGCCATATTTAGCTTCGACGCTGGTCGAATCAAGAATGTTAAGGTGTATACTACTGACGTCTACGGTGAGTTAGTGAAAGCCGGTTGTTACCCGAGTAATGAAGACCTTCCCCTTGCCATCATGAGAGAAAGAATCTCAAGGATGGTAGAAACCGGGATGATCGTTTATGCTGACCACACTGGCATCGTTTCTACTATCTCTGAAGTGGTTATTAATTGGGAGGAGGAGTTTGCTTCGTTGAACACCGGGAGCGACGAGGGCGACCCTCTGCTTGAAGACATACCTCCGTTTGAACACGCGTCCGATAATGAGGAGATCATTGTAAGCACGCCTACAACTGATGAAGGGATAGTGATCGAGATACCTCAACCGTATGAGTACAGTGATAATAAGGCGGTTCCTTGGTCCTACAGTCTTGATGTCGACTTAGTTACCAGATCTGGGCGTTCCTACGGCCAAGCTAGTGCTCAACCTGCAAAACCTGTTACTGATGAAGAAGCCAAGGAATTTCTAGCTGTGATTAAGGCTAGCGAATACAACATAGTTGAACAATTGCGCAAGCTGCCCGCGCAAATCTCTCTGCTTGAGCTACTCCAAACATCTGTCAAACATCAGAAGGCCTTAATGAAGGTATTAAGTGAAGTCCACGTGCCAGAAACGATCGACCATGACAAGTTAGAGGAATTTGTGGGTTCTATACTCCTCAAGGACCTCATAGCCTTTTCAGATGAAGAATTCCCTCTAGAAGGGAGGGGGCATACCAAAGCACTTTATATTTCCGTCAAATACAAGGCCTCACATGTTGCCCGGGTACTCATTGACAACGGATCAGCCTTGAACATCTGTCCTTTGGCGACTTTACACCGCCTTAAGGTAGATCCTTCTAGGATGAATTCTGCAAAAACCTCCGTACGAGCCTTTGACGGAACGAAGAAAGAAGTGATGGGAGAAATCCACCTTGATATACAGATAGGACCAACGATGTTCAATGTCCTATTTCAAGTGATGGACATTCCCACTGCATTCAATTTTCTATTGGGTCGTCCATGGATTCATACTGCCGGAGCTGTGCCATCCAGTCTACATCAGAAGGTGAAGTTCGTTGTGGAGAGAAAGTTAGTCACGGTCCACGGTGAAGAAGAGCACCCAATTTACCACGCAACGGCTATCCCCTATGTTGAGCCTGATTGCAAAATAGAATCGAGCTATCAGTCGCTCGAGCTCGTATCAACCATACATGCGTCTAGAGGATCATCACCGCCTATTCCTGAGGTGTCAAATGCTGCAGTCATGGTTGGTAAAGTAATGATGTCCCATGGCTTTACTCCAGGTGAAGGCCTTGGTAGGGATGGTCAAGGTATCCGCCAACCGGTGGAAGTTTCTCAGAGGCCCCGCATTACTGGGTTGGGATACCTGGGGTCAAGTGAGTCAAATAATGGGGCACGTAGATGTGGACGTGGACGCGTTCAAGGTCGAAGTCGGGGAAGTGGACAGAACAGATCGCAATCCGAAGAAGAGCTGAATGTTGAAGAACGTAGGCGTGGTAGGTTGCTTCCACACCTCCGTACCACATTCCCGGGCCCTGCGAGAATGATGCATGAAGAGAAAGAAGTGATCGACACTCTGGGGCAACCAAGCGGCAAGTTCGATTATTATGTGAAATACTCAGCACCCCCGAGCTTCTATGTCGACCCCTGTGACATTGTCCCGGATGGATGGGGAGGTATGGATGATCCAACGCCTCTAGTGACCGAAGATCCTGATGATGCAATGGAGGGAATCACTGCCCTGTTCGATAATTTCTTAGTTGGAGCCATCGAGGAAGGACCGTTGGGAGAAATGGGCATTGGCCCGCAAGAGTAACACCTTTACTTTTTTCGTACACTCCCCTGCGCGGGAATTTCTACTGCTTTTTAGGACTTGCCCCGTCTCGAGAGTTACTTTTTAGCACTTTTCATTTCTAGGATTTGATTATTGCAATTTCCATTCCAATAAATGTAATTCATTTGGTGATGATCAATGAAATTACAAGTTATTTTTGTTTTGAGGGCATGTTGAGGTACATCAAACCAGCCCGGTGATGATATCCAACCGATAAAATAAAATATAGTCCAAGGAGAATTCTGAGGCCTGGGCTTCTTCATGCTTCATCGTGTTAAAACCTTTTTGAAAAGAATTTCAAAATAAATAAAAATCAAAAGAAATAAAAAATACACTGTTTAGCCCTGTTTGTCCTACTGAACCCCCTACTTTATGTTTCAGGGGCAATCTTGTGACACGTAAGGGTATGGGAACGGTCCAATCTGATGAATTATGTGCCACCGAACCTGATCTCGATGACACCAATGAACTCGAAGATTCCTCAGACCTCCAGCGTGATCTAGAGCATCATGAAAGACCTAAAGTCCTAACGGTAGACCAAACTATCACTATCAACTTGAGTGATTCCGGAGAACCCAAGGAGGTGAAGATAGGGGCAACCCTTCCCGAAGGTGAAGCTAAACGCCTGGTCCAACTGCTGAAGGATTACCAGGATATCTTTGCCTGGTCGTATATCGATATGCCGGGTTTAGACCCTTCTATCGTAGAGCATAGTCTACCTACTAATCCAGACATGCCGCCCAAGAAACAGAAACTGCGAAGAACCAAACCTGAACTTTCGAAGAAGATAGAGGAGGAGGTCATGAAGCTTTTAAAAGTAGGGTTTATTGAAGTCACCCGATACCCCAGTTGGGTGGCTAATATTGTGCCAGTCATGAAGAAAGATGGTCGAGTTCGGGTTTGCATCGACTATCGTGATTTAAACAAGGCTAGTCCTAGCGACGATTTCCCATTGCCACATATAGACGTTTTGGTGGACAGTACTGCAGGGTTCGAGCTGTTTTCCTTCATGGATGGTTTCTCGGGTTATAATCAGATAAAAATGAAGGACGATGATAAGGAGAAAACGGCGTTCATCACTCCTTGGGGGACATTCCACTATAAGGTCATGCCCTTCGGCCTTAAAAATGCCGGGGCAACATATCAACGGGCAATGGTGACGCTTTTCCATGATATGATGCATAAGGAGATTGAGGTCTATGTCGATGACATGATCGCCAAGTCTCGACCTGGGAAGAATCACGTCGATACTTTGAAGAAATTATTCGAGAGGCTCCGTGAGTTTAAGTTCCGTCTCAATCCAGCAAAGTGCGTATTCGGAGCAACCTCGGGTAAATTACTTGGGTTCATAGTAAGCAGTAAAGGCATTGAAATTGACCCCTCCAAGGTGAAGGCTATATGTGAGTTGCAACCCCCGTCGACCGTAAAAGAAGTCCGGAGCCTCCTGGGTAGATTGAACTACATAGCCCGTTTTATTTCTCAACTCTCCGCAACTGCTAAGCCATTCTTCAAACTTTTAAGGAAGAATGCTCAAGTGAAATGGGACGATGATTGTCGGGAAGCGTTTAACGAACTAAAGCAATACCTGATGAAACCACCAGTGCTAGTCCCACCAATGCCGGGCCAGCCTTTGATCCTTTACCTCACGATTCATAGTGAGTCTTTAGGTGCGATGCTAGCCCAGAAAAGTCCTGAAGATGGGAAAGAGCGAGCCATTTATTACCTAAGCAAGAAGTTCACCGTCTCGGAGTTGAATTATTCTGAAGCCGAGAAGACTTGCGCTGCGCTAGTATGGGTGCTCCATAGGCTGCGACAATATACATTGCATCACCAGACTTTGCTTGTGACTGAGAACGATCCCATTAAGTATTTACTTGATCAGCCAGCTTTGGTAGGGAAATTAGCCAAGTGGCAGATTTTAATTTCAGAGTTTGATGTCCAGATGAAGCCGCAAAAGTCAGTTAAAGGTCGAGTAATTGCTGATGTGTTAGCTGAAAATCCTGGAGTCCCTGATGATGATAGATATTCTCCAGAAGATCGCATTTTGGTAATAAAGGAAGACATGTGGACCATGTTTTTCGATGGAGCTGTAAACCTGGCCGGTTCCGGCACTGGGGCAGTTTTAATATCCCCAGATGGGCAACATTATCCAGTAGCAGCAAAGTTGGTGTTCCCCTGTACCAACAACATAGCCGAGTACGAAGCTTGCATCCTCGGACTCCAAGCCGCAGTGGAAATGAGGATAACCAAGTTGAAAGTATTTGGTGATTCTGCTTTGATTATTCTCCAAACTGTGGGAGAGTGGAAGACGAGAGACACCAAACTAGTGCCATACCATGAATACCTCGAAGAAATCATAGAGGAATTCGAAAATATCTCTTTTGACTACTTATCAAGGTCTCATAATCAGTTTGCTGATGCGCTAGCTACGTTATCACCCATGTTGCAAGTGATTGATGGGTTGGAGGTAGAACCCTTGAAGATTGAAGTCTTGACAAAACCAGCCTACTGTATGGTTGTGACCGGGGAGCCTGACGAAAAGCCATGGTATTACGATATCATGAGTTACATTCAGAAATAAGAATTTCCTAAGGGAAGCACCCCGGCTGACAGGAAGTACATAATGAAAATGGCTTCAAAATTCTTTGTTAGTGGTGAAAAGCTGTACAAAAGATCGTATGATTCGATCCTATTAAGGTGTGTGGATGCGGCTGAAGCTACCAGAATCATGCAAGAAGTACATGAAGGGATATGTGGTCCACACATGAATGGCCACATGTTAGCTAAGAAGATTATGAGGTTGGGTTATTATTGGCTCAGTCTTGAGAGTGACTGCGTCCAACATGTTCGAAGATGTCATCGTTGTCAGGTTCATGGGGATAAAATAAATGTTCCCCCGACGGAATTACATCAGCAGTCTGAGCCATGGCCTTTTTCAATGTGGGGCATCGATGTGATTGGCCCGATTAATCCCAAGGCATCAAATGGACACCGATTTATCTTGGTCGCGATTGACTATTTCTCTAAGTGGATTGAGGCGTCATCTTATGCAAACGTCACTGCAAGGAATGTTGTAAAATTCATCAGGCGAGACATAATTGCTCGTTATGGTATCCCTGAGGCTATCGTCACTGACAATGGGACAAATTTGAACAACAAGTTCATTGATCAGTTGTTCAACGAGTTCAAAATCCGGCACCTGAATTCATCTCCCTATCGTCCGCAGATGAATGGAGCAGTTGAAGCTGCCAACAAGAACATCAAGAAGATCTTGGCCAAAACAGCTGAAAACTATCGTGACTGGCATGAAAGGTTGCCATTTGCGCTAATGGCGTATCGAACTTCGATCCGAACCTCTGTCGGAGCAACCCCTTTTTCATTGGTGTATGGCATGGAAGCAGTCCTACCCGTCGAAGTAGAGATCCCTTCCTTACGAGTATTGTCTCAAGTGGAGTTGTCCGAGGCAGAATGGATGCGACAAAGGCATGAGCAGTTAAACCTAATTGATGAGAAGCGATTGAGAGCCATTTGCCACGGTCAAACCTATCAGCGGAGGATAGCTAGATCCTTCAATCAAAAGGTGCGTCCAAGACACTTCGAGGTAAATGATCTAGTCCTAAGGAAGGTACTGCCAGTCTTTCCTGTTCCTGAAGGAAAATTTGCCCCAAACTACATTGGTCCATATGTGATTAAAAAGGTGCTTCCCGGAGGTGCCCTGATCCTCGCAGAAATGGATGGTCGTGAGTTCTCCACTCCTGTTAATTCTGATGCTGTGAAGATCTATTATCCCTGATAAGATCTAACATTTTTGCGGCGAAAGTTTTCAAGTGTTTGGTTTTATATTCTGAATTGCAAACATTTCACTTATGAATAAATGGGTTCAATCAATTTAAAGATGTAATGTGTGCCTTGGCTTTAAATTGTGTTTGATCATTTTCTCAGTCTGCATTATCGATTTCAAAAGGGGAATCTATTTAGACAATATGATAACTCACGTGGAATGAATTGAATGTGTTGAATGAGGTACATCGGGATGATGAAAGGCAAGCCATATTCTATACACAGTCCCATGCACTAATCCCCAGTGAGTTGAGTGGAAAAATTCCATGTCTGCAAGGTAAAGGGTTATCTCGCAAAAGGTACGGCAACTGAAATGACGAGAGGCAGTTCATTTCTCTATCCCAAACACTACAGGTTATCCATTGTTTCGCCACTTTGAGCCTAAACACTTGGAGAAATTCATTCAAATTACCCCTGTCGAGAACCACCCCACATCGGGGCAAACTGAAGGTAAGTAAGCGTCATAAGGTGAAAAATGAGTAGAAATTTTCATGCTCTCACTTGCATCAATCTTCGAGTGTTGCTTTTTCAGATGAATTCACGTGAAGTTCAAGTGCCTTAGGATGACGAAGAGCATTTCTTTCTCTATCCTATACACATTTTATCCTTTGCTAAGCCCAATTGAGCCTGCAAATTCATTTCTTAAACCCAGTTGGTGATCATCCCCCACACTGGGGCAAGGTAAAAGTCATCATTGTTCAAGCAACATATCCGAAGCGCCGATAAAAGACGAAGACCCTGAGAGTCCAAATGTTAGTCATTCGGTCAAAACAAGCCAAAGTGTGACTGGCCAACATATCCATTGTAGACAGTGTGTGTCAAAAGTCAAAAAAAAAAACTAGAGGGCATGAAAAAGCAGTGTGCCTGGTAAAAGCAAGGCCAATGCCCGTGAAAGAAAAGAAAAGAAGAAGAGAAAAAATAGAGAAAAAGTGACGACTTTAGATTAGAAAATGTTGGGATGTGTCAAAGTCACAAAAATATCCAGAGTCTTAAGGAATCAAGTGATGAATTCTTGAAGCCAATGGAGCATTTACCGAGAAGACAATCCCTGGTGAAGAAGAAGACTGGTGATAATGCCGAGATGATCACCAACTCTCACCCCAATTATACACATTTTGAGCCCAATGATCCATTCATTTCTCAACCCATAAGCCTAGCCTGCGTTACGTCCCTTGCAAAGTCTCTTTAGATTAGGGCACTTGAACTAACGTAGAGTTTCCGATGTTTATAAGCTTAGCTCGAAGAAGTGCGAGCAAGTCCATTTCTATCTCATTTTGCAGGTTATTGACTTGTAAACCCGGAGACAATTGCAGAGTATTTTCTTTCAATAGCTTCGACTCGAAGAGTCTCTTTTGCTAAGCCATTGACCAAGCCCATGTTACGGTCCTAACAAAGACCTCTCAGATTGGTAAAGTCGTACTGCTTGCGAGAATACTCGGACCCTTGTCAACATGATGATGGTGAGATGGAGCGATTTTCCATAAATCAGCCTTTTCGATGAGAATGAGAGAAAGCCCTTTTGGACCGGAAGTCCCTCATTCGACATTTTCAAGATATCCGCTTGTGAGTTCGGATTGTCTTGTCATGATTTTTCCCCAGCGAAGTTTGTAATGCTGATTTGACAAAACCATCGTGCATGAAAATCAGTTGAAATCATAGTGCATGTGTATATGTGTTCTTGACAGTGTGCGAATGCATATTACATGTTACTTAAAATCGTGTCTAACAGGAGACACACCTTCAGAGTTGGAGATGTCACCAGGTAAGTATATCTCTATCCCTAGGATATCTATGACTATCTAGGTATCCCTAACCTGTTCAAGCAATTGTCAGGTCCCACATTTGATCATTTTTGTGATCTCTAGATGCCTTTGATTGTGTTCAGGTGTCTATTGATTAAACCTTTTCAGGTACTTCTGATGATATCCAGATACTTTGTCAAGGAACTCTTGAACACTTGGGCTAGCCCCTTTTGTTCATCAAATCACAGATTTTCATACAATCTTGAGAAGATTCCCCCGTTATATGACTATGAGCAGGTATAGACATGACGGCTAAATCTTTACATATGAGCAGGTATATGTAAAGGTCGGAATATTCTCCCCAAATTTCAGGTATTCCCCCGCTACTCACCTATGAGCAGGTATAGGTGAAGCGGCTAAATCTTTGCATATGAGCAGGTATATGTAAAGGTCGGAATACTCTCTCTATCTCAGGTATTCCCCCGCTACTCACCTATGAGCAGGTATAGGTGAAGCGGCTAAATCTTTGCATATGAGCAGGTATATGTAAAGGTCGGAATACTCTCTTTATGTCAGATGTTCCCCCGCTACTCACCTATGAGCAGGTATAGGTGAAGCGGCCAAATCTTTGCATATGAGCAGGTATATGTAAAGGTCGGAATGTTCTCTCAACCCCAGGTGTTCTCCCGCAGTTCACTTATGAGCAGGTATAAGTGAAGCGGCCAAATCTTTGCAAACACCTATGGAGATGTGTAGGTAGTTCGTAAAGATCGGAACTGTTCTCACGAATCCAGATGATGATTGGATACGTCGAGCTTTCTTCGTGTGTTTTGACTTAACTGCAGATCACCGAAGTTCATCGGCGTATATCAGGCAATACCTATGGGACTAAGCCCATACATTTGCCAAAACAACATACAAGTTAAGGTTGTGCCTCGAATTGCGCTATCGTCAGGTAAGTAATTCCAGGTATGTTTTCTATTCAGGTCAGCATGCGTCATTTCTTAATGCATTATAAAATGGGACTCATAGTCCCGACAAAAACAACATTCATTGCATTTGCATGGTTGAAATTTAGGTATCATTTAGTCTTTGAATGCAACCTCTACGAGCTCACCTTCAAAGAGGGGCAGCTGTTGACACCTAAATTTTAGCGACCATTTAGTATAATTTGCATAGAAAATTAGGGATTAAATTTTTAACCCCTAAACAAAAAACATTTAAATTGCATAACATATAGTTTAAATTCATTTGCATTTTTTTGCATTGAACTGGCGGTGACGAACGAGCTTAAATTTCATCGAATGGGACTCGGCTCGTTTGGAATGCAAGGACCGGGAATTACAAGTCAAACGGGCTTGGTTGTTTTAATTAGAGCTTAATTCAGCCCATTTAAATTAAATTAAAATTCAAGCCCAAGCCTAAGCCCATTAGGACTAGAGAGCCCATCTAATTGACCTAGATTAGCGTTATATATTCATCATTAGGTCAGAATTTTTAGAGGGGAACACACAATTTTCAGATCAGAAAATTCTTAGAGTGTGAGAGTGAGAAAGAGAGAGAGAGAAGGAAGACGTCGCGCGACGCGCCCGTTGCCGCGCCCGCTGCCGCACCTGCTCCCGCGCCCGCTGCCGCGCCCGCTGCCGAGCGTTGCTGCCTCCTCACGCCGTCGCCGCTGCTGCTGCCGCCTCAGGCCGACGCCGACGCCGTGCCTGCTGCTCCTTGCCGCGCGACACAGCCGCGCCTGCCGCTGCCGCCTCTCGCCGATGCCGCTGCTGCCGTGCGACGCCTCTGCTGCTGCTTCCTGCTGCCACGTGCTGCCGCCTCTCCCGCCGACGTCGCGCGCCGCCGCCTGTTGCTGCTGCTCCCCGTGCGCGCCGCCGTCTGCTGTTGCTGCTCTTCGCCGCGCGCCGATGCGTGTTGCTGCTGCTTCTCACCGTGCACCGCTGCTGCTGCTCCCCGCGCGATCCTGCTGCTGCCGCGCCTGCCACCGCCGAGCCTGCCGCTGCTCCTCCCGCCGGAGCTGCTGCTTGTCGTTGCCACCTCACGCCGACACCGACGCCGCGCCTGCTGCTGTTTCCCGCGCTGACGCCGCTGCTGCTTGCTGTTGCCGCCTCACACTGACGCCGCCGCGCCTGCCGCCGCCGAGCCCGCTGCTGCTCCTCCCGCCGGAGCTGCTGCTTGTCCCTGCCGTGCGCAACCGCGTGCTGCCGCTGTTCCTCGCCGTGCGCCGCTGCTGTTGCCGCCGTTCCCGACACCGCGCCGCCGATTCACCGTTCGTCGCTCATCCCGATCCGCAAGTTCGAATTTGGGAATTATCTGCAAATTAGGTAATTGAACATTATCCAATATTTTTAGAATATTTCGTTTCTTAATTTTTGGATATTTGAATATTATGTGAATATTGCGTGGATTGCTAGATATCTTAGAATAATGTTTGCCTTGTTCGCAATATTTGAAAATATTCAAAATTAGGAAAACTTTCCTAATTCAGCAACGTATCTGGACAACTATCCGATCTTATCCCTAAGGTATGATACGTGGCGATACGGAGAATCATTATCCTACCCATAATCACTTGGGTACGATAATGAATTTTATCTGCTTTCCAAGTTTGAATGATCAACTTTCCGTCAATATCTATAACCCTATAGATATGACTGATAGTTCAATTTTTGTGCCTAATCCGAGTTTGAAACGAATCTTGTGGATCGCGTGGTTGTTTTAAATGTGGATGCTATCTCTGTTTAAATTGTCTTTCCTTTTCAAATAAAAAAGAAAATTCAAAAATATCAGTTAGGGTTTGAATTTGAGTTTTGCATGTTTAGGAATCCTAAATATATTTAGACGATAGAGTAATTATTTAATTTAAATTAGGACTTGAGATAATCTATTTCCTAGTTTAAATTAAGTAATTTTCTAATCTTAATAGATTATTTAGGTTATTTTTTAATTCCGAATTTTCATGAAAACCCAAAAAAAAAGAACGAATTGTTTTATGGTAGATTAGGATAGATTGCATTCTTAATTTAAGCAATTTATTATTTCGAATTTTAACAAAAATCCCAAAAAATAAGTCATGTTAAGATATGTTAAGTCATCATAGGTTGCATGTTAATTTAGGCATATTTTTATTCCGAATTTCATCAGAAAATACCAAAAATAAACCATTTGCCCGTCATCAGAATTAGGTCACGTCGTCGCATGACATATAGTTTGCATGCTAGGTTGCATTACTTGCATGTCATTTTTGCACGTCATTGCATGTAGATTAGCTTTCATTTAAATAAGCGAAAATCCAAAAAATATTGAGCGAACTGCTTGTTAATTAGAAATCATATTAGGTTGCTGATGTGATTTTCTAGCTGACAATGCAGATACTTACGTTGCTTCGGGGTAAGTAATTCTTCCAACTTGCAATTTATTTAATGCTTTCTTGGGTGTTAAATTGGTGGTTTGCGTACCCGCATGAACACCTCACATGTTAGTGATTAGGTTAAAATGGATCCAGATTGCTTGCCAAAACATTTTTTGAAAAGAAAAGGTACCGAAAGGGCGTTAGACTAGATCTAGCGTAATCAAGTCCCCGGGCTTAGAATCTCTGGTTCGTAGGAAAAAAACATATCTCCCTATGTTTTATTTAGGTTTCTAATCGACCTACCACAAATAGATTAGTGGCGACTCCAAGCATGAAAACATTTGCATGATAAAAACTTAAACCCGAAGTTGCGAATTGGTAGGGCTTGGGAGGGCTCGAATTAGGTTTAGTCCTAATAATCCATTAGCCTAAGAGGAAATTTTTTTTTTAGGTCGCGACAGGGGGCCTACTCACTGAGATTATTCTCACTGTTGTATAAACCTAATTTTTTCAGACCCCCAGCCTTGAGATGCCTGAAGTTCCAGTACATTTTGGGATTTCGCATCAGATAGAGCGGACGAGGAAGGTACACCCCGTGGGGAACGGGGAGTTGTATATTAAGCATTATACTTTAGTATGGGTGGATGTGGGGGAGACATATTACTAGACCCACGAATACGTAGCTTGGTGCTTTAGGGATAGTTTCAGAGAGCATGGCCCTCTCCGAACTTTCGATGTCCTGTTTAACGAGCTGGGCGTGAGGGAACCCTAGTGCCCCGACCGAGTTGTGACTGACCCTGGTACCCCAGCTGAGGAGAGTGCGAGCTCTGATGGTGTACCCGTAGAGTATAAGGTGGATGAGCTCGATCCGATGGACTTGGAGCCAGCTGACTGGGACGCTATTCCGGAGCCGATAGAGCTGGGTGATAAGGAGCCGAAGCCGATCGAGGAGGATCCCGTACCGGAGGCCGAGCCTAAGGATATGGACTCGGAGGAGGAGGCCACAGAGGCTGAGTCCGAGCTGGACTCATCAAATTCTGAGGAGGAGATGCCCGATAGCTCTTCATCTTCTGAGTCTTCTGATTCCGACCCGGACTGGGCACCATAGGGTTTAGCTTTAGCCTCAGATTGGTAGGGCCAGTACCTTTTTGACCGGAGCCCCACCTTAAGTAGTAGACTGACCCCCGGGCCACTTACCCCTTTTTGTTAGTAGTGGCCGTTAACTCGCTTTTGATTTTTGATGCTCAGGCTGTATATGAATATTGTATATGTTTCCCCGATGTTAATGCAAGTGTATATTTGTTCATGTTGGTGGTTGTGCGGCTATCCTTGGTTATGTGGTTTAGATTGTTCGGGTGTTGTATTGCTTCCGCATGTGTCTTGTGCTCTGTTTGGGCATTGGGTCTGCGACGCGTCCTGGAACGTCGCACTCGAATCAACCACGGTAGGGATGTGGCGTCGCCGTAGGGTGCGGGGCGTGACACAATCAACTTCCCACAGGACACTTCATATTGCCCTTGTGCGAAGGTTGCAACAGCAATCACAAAACCTTTTCACATTCGTGCCTTGGAGCATTAGCCATAGGTCCATTTGTAAGTGTGTATGCGTAAACGGAACAAACGGGCCATTTACTTAATCAAATGTGATTGAGGGGCATAATTTGGTAGTTAGTCTTTCTTTACATTGTTTTCTTTTTTTAAATTGCAACAATCATTTGGAAGGTCGTGGTATTGAATACTAAGAACAGGTCCTAATTAGCGAACCCTCTATTGATGCAATCAAAAGAGGCTCTGCTCATTATGGAGAAGTTCATCTTTTTAGCATTTCTTTGTTTACTGTTAGCTTCCCTATTGATGTTTCAGCCCACCATTTGGTCAAGCAACTTCACTGGTCAAGAGGCTCTCCTCCACTTCAAATCTGCAATCGAAGTCGACCCAACAACCACCATCAAAGGTGGCAATTGGACTGTGGAAGCAAATTTCTGTGAATGGATTGGTGTCGTTTGCAGCAACCGCAGGCAGAGAGTTACGGCTTTAACCTCTCGTACATGGGTCTCCACGGAGGACTCTCCCCCTACCTTGGCAATCTTTCTTTCCTGGCTTCTCTTGATCTCTGCAACAACAGTTTCTATGGCACGATTCTAATAGAAATTGGCAAAAGAACACTACAAGTGTCATAAGTTGTGTACGGTGGTCATTTTGATGCCAAAAGTTTTTTTGGATCACTTAAGTGCTAAAATTTTTGAAAAATGATCGCTTAAGTGCCAACTTCGGTATCGTACACAACTTTTCGCTGGAAATCTGACGAGGCATTTTTTTTATATTAATTTCTGAAGTTGATGTGGCTCGCCGGAGTTGGCACTTAAGTGATCGTTTTTAAAAAATTTTAGCACGTAAGTGATCTTTTTTAAAAATTTTAGCACTAAAGTGATCTGAAAAAACTTTTGGCACCTAAGTGATCGTTTTTCTTTCGATTTGGCCCTTAAGTGATCCAAAAAAAAAATTTTGGCACTAAAGTGAGCGCCGTACACAATTTATGGCACTTATAGTGTCCTTTTGCCAATAGAAATTGGTCGTTTACGTCGCCTAGAGAAACTCATACTCCAAGTGAACCAGTTCGAAGGAAACATTCCTCCAAACTAAGCCTAGTGCCAGAACTTGGAAGTCATGTCACTCATGATGAATAGGCTAAAAGGTGGCATACCAAGACAATTCGGCGCCTTCCCTAAGTTGCGACAACTAATTCTTAGCCTTAACGACCTACGGGGTCAAATTCCGAGCGTCCTGGGCAACATACCTGTTGAGAAAACTTCCTAATAGATGCTTTTAAAGTTTTCTAAGTCCAGAAAATTACATTATGGAAGTCCAGACTTTAAGAAGAAATCCAAGTTCTGCACCGCAAAAGACAGAGTATAGACTTCATACAAAGAAGTTGAAGTACCTCAGCTTATATACTAGAATCAATATATTCAGAATTTACCAAACAAACCATCCTGACGTCAAGTTCTGAGTGCAACGACGTTACCCAGACTTTATTGCTTACTCAAAATGTAAACAATGGCTAGTGATCTGGTTTGGATTTTACCAATGGAAAGAATTGATTGATTCGATCTTTAAAGGCTATTTTGTAAGGAATATTTATATAGCAAGATATACTAAATTGATTGACAATCAAATCCCACGAGAAGTTTATTTCTAAAATGGGGAAGCTCTACTTATGGAAACCAAATCTCTAGTTGTATGGGCGACCATATTTAGTGGGATTATGATTTTATCACTTAACGACTACTCAATCATTTCTATACTAATCTGTCCAAGATGAAAATTGGAAGATGATCCCCTGAAGACTGTCCAACGACTAGTTTGGAAGTAAAGGAGTATAAAAGGAGACAAATCGTTGAAGAGCAGAAGTAGGGAGATGAAATCCAGAATTATCAATTCCAAAGTCGGAGCAAACTCTAACCAGTTTTTCACTTGTCTTTCGCGAGCCTAAATTTGTGATCTTGAGAGACTTGTTATAAGAGAGAGAGAGTGATCTTTCTAAACGCCACTCATAACTTGTAATCTCTTGATCGATCATCTAGTGGAATCCAGCTAGTAGGCTGTTAGTATGGGAGAGTGGACATAGGCTTACTATAAGACGAACCACTATACATCTATGTGCATATTCTCTACTCCCTAAATCTCTTTAATGTAGATTTGTCCGTTTGTTATTCAAAGTTTGATTAAAATCTGAACGTTGTTCAGACGTTCACCGAGATCAATTACTTCAGCATTAAATTTGATCAATTTGCCTTCAAATCACATATTCACCTCTGCTATGTGATATTTGCTAGTCTCATCAATTGGTATCAAAGCCTGGTTGCTAGTTTATTGAAGTGTTTTTACTTCTGAGCTAATGATCTTTATGGCTAGCATGAGTGCTTTAGGTCTAGTAGAAGGACAAATCAACACCAGACCTCCATACTTCGATGGCGACACAATACAAAGTTTGGAAATACAAAATGAAGGCATTTATCAAGTCCATTAATCCCTTGCAATGGGATGTTGTTCTAAGAGGAGTCAAACCACCTCCTCCTACATCAGCCTCAAATCAACAACAAAATGGCAAAACTCCAGTAGCTACTACATTATCTTAATATGAGATAATGAAAAGAGAAGTTTTAGATGCAAAAGCAATTTATTCGTTTTATTGTGCTTTATCACCTGTTGAATATAAAAAAATTGCTTTCTATGAATTAGCGAAAGATATATGGGATAGGCTCTACACAATCTATGAAGGAACAGATCGAGTAAAGGAGACTCAGATAAACTTATTACTTGGACAATATGAATCCTTCAAAATGAAGCTTGATGAATCCATTGCTGAATTGTATGATCGATTCACAGAAATTGTGAATGGTCTTGCATATCAAGGGAATCTAGTTTCAGCTCCCATGAAACTTAACAAGCTGTTAAGAGGACTCTCAAAGGAATGGAATAATATCAAGACCTTATTGAGAAAAACTCAGAGGATCATGCCATTAACTGTGGACAAACTCATAGGGACTCTACAATCTTGTGAGATAGAGCAAATAAATGAGAAAAATGAATCCAAAGGTAAGAATTCATTAGCTTTGAAATCTAACATTGATTATGATGATACAGATTTAGATGAAGACAGTGATGAAGAGTTGGCGCCAATCATCAAGAAATACAGAAAGATAAAAAAGAAAGGAAAAATGCGCAGAGGAAAGAAGTTCAGTTAGGAGAAGAAAATTCTTGAAGAAACAGAAGTTGCAAAAGATGTAATCAATTTCCATTGCAAAAAACGAGAACACATAAAGCCAAATTGTTTACTTTTGAAGAAGAAGAAAGGCAAATATGAAAAAGTGAAGAAGGCTTTTAAAGCAGAAATATGGAGCGACACAGAATGTGAAGATAGTGATGAGGAATATGCCAACATCTGCCTATTGGCAAAGTCTGACTCAAACTCATATTCTGATTCTGACTTAGAAAATGAGGCAAACATTGAGGTAAAATATCTAGATAGTCCAATTGAAGCATCAAATCATATTGATGAATTATGTTCTGAATTCAAATATGCTCTTAAGAGGATCACTTTTTCGATTAAGGAGCTCTTGTTTGGCATATTTCACTAACTCTTTTCATGGACTGAGGTCTTTTCTGATAAAGATTTGTCTCCTAAGGGAATTTGATGATTAATGATGTCCTTCAAGCCTAAAGGCAATTTTGCGATATTGAAGGATGTTGACTGCTTTCCAAACAATTGAATCTATCCTGAATTGCTCATGCGATCAATATTTTCTTATTAATGATACCCTTTTGATATTGTCTCTCGTGACATGTAATCAAATGACATTGATCTCGCCTGGTATGCCTTCATTACCAGAGCATTTGGTATAACACATTCCATTAAATGTGTAGTATCCATTTTGGAATCTTTTGATCAACATGTACGGCAACCTCTAACAGCCCGAAACCATTCTTACATGAGAAGTCTTCCCCATGTGAGATCGTGCTTTCCGAAGGTGTGCATTTGTCCTTAAACCATGCAATGCAAAGGTTTTATGCATTTATTGCATAACACTCCGATTTCAAAACTTCTGGGTCTTTCTTATAACCTTGATTTCAAAAGGTTCCGTGTCTTTCCTTAAACCTCGATTTCAAAAGGTTCTGAGTCTTTCTTTAAACTCCAATTTCAAAATGTTCTAGGTCTTTCCTGAAACCTCGATTTCAAAAGGTTCCGGGTCTTCCCTTAAACCCCGATTTCAAAAGGTTCCTTGTCTTTTCCTAAAATCCTGATTTCAAAAGATTCCGGGTCTTCCCTTAAACTCCGATTTCCAAAGGTTCTGGGTTTTTTCCAAAACCCTGATTTCAAAAGGTTCCAAGTCTATCCTTAAATCCTGATTTCAAAAAGGTTCACAGGTCTATCCTTAAACTATGTTTTTTACAACATAAAATCCTGAGTGAAAAACCTTAGGCACATAAAGTCATAAGTGAAAACCTTAGGCACATTAAAATCCTGAGTGAAAAACATTAGGTATTTCAAAATCTTGAGTGCAATTTGCTGTTCATAGGGTTTTAGTTCCAAGGGATACTTTCATGGTTTTAGTTTCTAGTTGTTCCTTCAAGATGTTATTCCTATTGCTGTTCATAGGGTTTTAGTCCCTAGGCGTACTTTCTGGGATTTAGTCCCTAGGCAAACGTTTGATGTTCATAGGGTTTTAGCTCCTAAGCGTTCCTTCAAGCTGTTGTTCCTATTGTCGTTCTTAGGGTTTCAGCCCCTAGGCGGGATCTTAGCTGTTCACAGGGATTTAGTCCCTAAGCTAAATCTTCGATGTTCATAGGGTTTTAGCCCCTAGGCGTTCCTTCAAGCTATTATTCCTATTGCTGTTCATAAGGTTTTAGTCTCTAGGCGAGATCTTAGCTCTTCATAGGGTTTTAGTCCCTAAGCTAAATCTTCGACGTTCATAGGGTTTTAGCTCCTAGGTGTTCCTTCAAGCTGTTATTCCTATTGCCGTTCATAAGGTTTTAGCCCCTAGGTGGGATCTTAGCTGTTCATAGGGTTTTAGTCCCTAAGCTAAATCTTCGACGTTCATAGGGTTTTAGCCCCTAGGTATTCCTTCAAGCTATTGTTCTTATTGCTATTCATAGGGTTTTAACCCCTAAGTGAGATCTTATCTGTTCACGAGGTTTTAGTCCTTAAACCAAATCTTCGACGTTTATAGGGTTTTAGTCCCTAGGCATTCCTTCAAGACGTTATCTTATTGCCGTTCATAGGGTTTTAGTCCTTAGGTGGGATCTATTTCCATTCATAGGGTTTTAGTCCCTGGGCGGACTTTTAGCTGCTCATAGGGTTTTAATCCTTAAGTAGAATTTCTGACGTTTACAGGGTTTTAATCCCTAAACGTCATTTTAATTTTGCCCCCTAAAAAAACAAAATCCAATCACCCCTCATACATCAGCCGTTGCACCATCCCATGCCCTCCGCCAACAAAATTTAGGTATCTTTTATCTTTGAAGAGAACCTCTTCGAGCTCCCCTTCAAATAGGGGCAGGTGTTGACACCTAAATTTTGCCTAGTCCATTTAGGGTTTTATCGCATAAAAAATTAAGGTTTAATTTTTAACCCCTAAACCAAAAATATTTTCATTAAATTCCATGATATATAGACATTAGGCACATTTGCATTAATAGGGCCTATTAGGACATGTTCGTGTAAAAAAAAAAGTTTTTCCAAGCCGGGTCAATTGGCCTATTCTTTTTCTTTCCCTTCTTTTATTTTTCGCGCGGCCTATGTTTATGTTCTTTTTTTTATTTTTGGCGCAGGCTGGCCTTTTTCCCTTCGGCCTGATCGACGCACTATTCAACCTCCCCCTAGTCAACATTTCTAGGCGTACGGCGGAGGAAGCAAATGGAGAGAACGCAAAAGACGAAGCAGGGGCAGAAGCAGAAACAAATCAGAAACCAGCGGTGCAGGGGGCAGCGTGATCCCCAGGTCGGCAGATTGGCCGACCATGGCAGGCTGGCGGTGGCAGGCTGGCGGTGCGCGCCTACCTGTCGGCCGACCTTAAATCGAGGGAGGAGGGGAGAGAGAAAGGTTCGGAGGGAGAGATCCGAGGGAGAGAGTGAGTCCGAGAGCGTCGGAGAGCGAGATTCGAGGTGAACGGTCTCCGGTCGGTGACCGCCACGCCTCAACCATGGCCGGCAATGATCCTCCGTCATGGTAGGTCTCGGCTCGAGCTCTCGTTGTAACACCCCCACCTCAGGGTCATTAACGTGACATTCTGTTCATTATTATCTTTCTTTACACACAAGCGGAAGCATAATTTTGGGACAATCACATTCAAATCAAACAGCAGGATTAAGACAAACAGCATCACGAGCAAACCTTATATTTATAGTGTATGCAAACATATTTTAACAAGCCGTTCTTTTGGGTCATGGCAATTATAACATATTTTTATAGCCGACTATGAATAGCAAAACTTGACTTGAGTTATCCTATACCCACTACAGCTTCTCGCCCCTCGCTTCTTCATCTCCACCCCAGTCTCATCCGCCTAGCCATCTTACATCCCATCCATGGCCTTGTCCCAAAAACGGCCCGCCCACATTGCCAAAGCACCGTTGAACCCACATAAGGATCAACCCATTCTCCATTCGCGTAGTGATACCATGCCACGTACGGATGAGGCACCAAGTCCGTTAGGCCCTCATCGATCATTACAAGCGTCGTGATTCGGCGGTAGGTACGGTTTTCTCTGACATCTATCACAGTGAGCACTTTGGCTCTCATCTCCACGGGATTACCAACGCGGGCTGGGGGAGATGCCATCCTACGGACCTGAAAAGGGAGACAACGGGGATGAGTCGGGGAGACTTAGCAAGTGAAAACACTAATATCAAGCGAGGATATATCGATCGCTGTTAACATAAGTCGGCCCTACCGCACCCGCATCAATGGCAGATCAACAGCAAAGTTCACAAGAGAATATCACGCATGACTACATCATGTACACTTTACCAACCAAGGCTTGGTTCTATCTCAAAACAACATCAAACATGAAACATGATCAAACTAAGAGAATGAACCAACTACGACCAACCAAACGATCGAGAAACGGTCCAAGCAAACCACATCACAATGCATCTCAACATCCTTTCACGATATTAAAGAATTCACTTACTCAACAAACCACTAGAACACGAAAGACTAGAAGATGAAGTGGCTGGTGGCTTGGCTCGAGCACAGAACAAGCTTGATTTCGGGAGAAACGGGGCCTCGGGCGAAACTCGGGTGTGATTTTCGGGCTTTCTTCTTGCTTTCTCCTTGCTTGGTCGACCAATACTAGACACACAAAGGCCAAACCGCGGGCTCTTGGGTGAAAACGAGGACAAACACGGGCCGGTTCGAGACTTCTAGAGCGTGAGACTTCTCGGGCCAAAACGTGAGAAAATCAAGAAACAAAAAGGAGAGGAAGATGATGATGAAGTTGGCGTGTGAAGAAGGAAGAGGGGTGTCTTGCTATTTGTAGAGGGCTTAGAAAACCCCAAAAAACCCTAGAATAAGCAATAATGGAGGGGCCTCTTAAGTCAAAAGTCATGATGGTATGCATTTAATGCCATTAATGACTAAGGCCAAAAGATAATGATGAAGGGCCAAGTTTATTCATGCCATTATTGGCCCTCTCTCTCTCTCTCTCTCTCTCTCTCTCGGCTACCATTTCCTTGGCCGACTCTCCTCTTGGTTCTAGCAATAATTGGTGTTCGAGGCATTAAATGCAAGGGACAACTTAGCTTATCTTCATTAATGGCATGTCACGATGAAGAGGCCTCCAAAGTCTAAGGTCATTAATTAGGCTTCTTGAACAAGCTTCATTCTTGGCCATTCATTTCCAAACTTGAGCTTCAAGTTTTGACTTTTCTAGAATTATCCAATTCCAAGCTTGCTTCTCTCTTTTCTCTCTCTCGGTTTCCCCCTGGGCCGACCTCTAATCAAAGCATAACATGTCTCATTTGAAAGCTCAGAACGTTTACTTTAAATCACCAGAAGACATCAAGTTAAAATTCCAACGTTCTCGTATAGAAAATGCTGAATCTTTGAAATCTGACAAAACCGGACAGCTTTGCACTGTTCTAGAAATCGGACTTGAAAACATAGTAAATGGACTCCGAAAATTCTAAAATTTAAATATGTCATAAACAAGGCTTTAACAAACATTTTTCATAAGAACACAAAATCTGAATCGCTCTGTAAACACAATTTTTAGTAGCTCAAATACAAACTAAAAACAGTTCACTAGAACAGAATTCTTGTTTCTCAAATTAAGCTCTGTCCAGAATCCAAATCATCTCGAAAAATTCTCAAATTTATATATGTTATAGAAAAAGAAGTTCTTAACAACTTTTGTAAGGAAAATTTTTCAAAATCGGCCCAGAAAAGCTTGTAGAAAATAAATAAAGTGTGAACATCATCGAAATACCCATTCGGGGCAGTTTTACATGGTCCGGAAATTGGGCTATCGTACTACTCATATTAAGTCCAAAAATTCTGAAATTAAAGTATGTAAAACTTCATGATGTTTGGAACAACTTTCAAGAGTAAAGTGTTTAGAAATTCCGATCACAAAGTTCTCCATAAAAATAACAAAATGAAGGGGTATAGAGGATCCGAAATAGGATTTCCCAAAACAAGAGTAAAAACAATAGTTCCAATTGAAAAACTACCAAACTTAAACCATAGCCATTTTCCAGGGACTGAAATTGAAGATGTTACACTCGTCGGGTTTTATTTTGTTGGATTCGAGGTCGATTTCCCAAGGATTTTGTCTCAGAGGTGTGCGAGGCGACCGAACGTAGTCCGATCTATCAAGTTCGCCATCGTTCGTCGCCGTCGAGCCGGATAGGGAGTGCCGCAATGGCGACCCCCCTCCCTTGTTTTTTTCTTTCTTCCCTTGTTTCGGTCTGTTGATCCTCTGTTTACGGGTTCACTGGCCGGAGCTCGCGGCCGTCCGGCTCGCGCAAGTTCCGGCCCTTGATGCCCCGTGCTTGTTCTTGCTTCTTCGTGTGTCTGGTGTCGATGATTCCAGTCCGTTTTGAGCCTCGATCGTGCTGGAAATCCATCGTTTTTGTAGCGAGCGTCAACTGTTGGACGTTATGCCTGAACCAAACTTCTTGGACTTATCTTTGTTTTGTCGCGTTTTTGTGCTAGAACGCCGGATGGTCTCGGCCGGCCGCCGATTACCACGGCGGTGACGCGGGCAGAGGAGGCCCATGGATAGGGCGGCGGTGCACGAGGCGTGACCGCGTGAGGAAACAGCTAACCAGTTCTCCATCGGGACTGGGTCGGTTTGTGGTCGACCGGCCCCTCGTCGGGGCTTGGATGGTCCCGATCGGCCGTCAGTCGACACGGCGGTGATGCAGGCGGAGGGCACCCATCCCCCCTCATTGGGGTGGTGGCGTGTGCGGAGGAAGCCCGTCGCAATGGCTTGGCTTGCCATGGCGACGGGTCGAGCAACTCAGGATGGCTGCCGGGAGTCGAGTCGGAGGCTGCGACCGAGTTGGGTGCACGGCTCATGACCGGGTTGGGTTTGCGAGTCGGGCCGGTCTTAAGTTATTAGGTTTTATTTGGCCTTGGGCATTTTAGTCTAGGATTAGACTAGGATTTTAGGTTTTGGGTCATTTCGTGGGAGGGCCGAATTGGGAAATTTGGCCGAATTGTTATTTAAGTTTTTATTTCTAGTGGGCTAAGTTGGGGCATTTTACTTATTTATTTTGGGTTTTAGGTTTTTTCGAGCTGGGCCTTCGCGGAACCCACATCGCGGTGGACCCGGGCCAACACGCCCGGGTCAGTCCCTATCTGGGTCGGATGTGGAGATGCGACCCGGGTCCCTTTTTATATTATTTTAATATAAAAATATTTTTTTAAAAAAATTAAATTAAAAAAATTAATTAAAAAATTTCGAAAATCAAAAAATTCCATTTGGGCTTTGGAATTGACTCTTCTTGCCCTATTATGTGATTAGTGTCATGTTTGATGGCACGTTGCTCGATTTACACACTTTGAATCACATGTTTAATTTAACCGCGCATGTGGTTGACTGCATGTTGGGTTCATGTGTTGATTGTGCAATTGCTTCCCTTAGCTTGGTTAGGAATGGAATTTTGAGACTCTCGATTAGTGTGAACACATTAGGTGATGAATTAAACAAGATTAGGTACCGAAAGGGCACTAATTGGTCAATTAGTATAATCAAGTCCCCGTACCCATTGAATCTCTGGTTCGTAGAAGTGAAGCATTTCTCCCGTACTTTACTTGGGTGTCTAATCGATCCACTAAAAATTGACTAGTGGCGACTTCTAAATGAAATTGATTTGCATTTTAATAACTTAAATCTAAGTCGCGATTAGTATGGGCTTGGGAGAGCTCGAGCTAGGTTTAACTTAATAATCCATTAGCCAAACCCCCTAGGCGGCGGGGCCGATTTAGGGAGGTCGCGACAGTTATGAACCGTTTGCTTTATGTCAATCTTCTTTCACTAAGATTCAATTGACGGTGGTGTTAAGGCTAGTGCTATCACCAAGAGGGGGATGAATAGGTGATTTTACAAAATTTTATGATTTAAACGTGCGGAATGAATATAGTTGAGGTTAACAACTCGTATGATCAATACTAGATAGATGCGTATGACAAACTTGTAAATAAGTTGTCGTTAGATGATTGCGTCTAATGACTATGATAATGTTTTAACGAACTGGTTTGACAGATATGTATGTAGTGTAATGTCAATAATAATAAATGAAAGTTTAGGAATAGAAAATACTGCACACAGATCTTTATAGTGGTTTGGTTTTATCAAGCCTATGTCCACTCTTTATGTTGGAAGCCTGTTGGCTGTGTTTAACTATTGAATCATCAAGAGATTGCAAAAGTAATGCTTCTCAGATGATAGATTGCACTATCACGTACACTTTTCATTCAAGTAATTTTCTTTCTAAAGTAACAACGTGAAATACAGTAATCACATGTGTATAAGATCGAAGCTCTATTCAGACTTTGGAATTCTCGATTTTAGTTATTTTTCTTGTACGGCGTTTGCACTCTTTTTATATTCCTTTATGTCCAATCTATCCGTTGAACAATCTTCAGAAGATTGATCTCTAAATCAACCCGTTAGAGAATCTTACCAAAAGAATATGCATAGCAATTAAAAAAAGAATCATTATCTCCAAGTGATTTGATCTCCCATACAATCAAATCAAGGTTTCCATAAGTGTAGTTCTTTGTGTTTAAGGAATGATATTGTGATTACCAATTAGGATATCTTGAGAAATCAATTTGATTGTCCTGCACAAACTTACCAAAAATAACACTTATTAAATTTGATGAGAAATTATGAGTCTAATAACAAATTTCTTTCATCGACTAAGTCTGATGACTTAGTATTTACCTATATCAAATAACTTAAGTGTAATTGTGGTCAGAAAGGGATTGTTTTGTCTTTCTTCAAAACTAATTAGGGATTTTCCTTAACATTTTCCCCCTTTTTGATGATGACAAAACTATCCATATACTTTAAATATATTTATGTGAACAAAATACTCTATTCAGAGGATATGACATTCAAAGCATATAAAGCAGTGTTAATTTCTGAAACCAGCATAATTTTCCGGTATAACAGTTCATTCTGCCACTCACGCCACATTCGGATTCATAATCTGTATAATACGTCTCCCCTTTTTTGACATCAGCAGAAAGGATTAGTACAAGATAATAACATAATCAATAAGAGTTCAACATAAGAGTTTAACAACCAGTTTTGAATCATAATTAACATCCAAATGTCAAAATGCACACCAAATCTCAACATATCAAAAACAAATATCAAACATGGAAACAAATAACTTAGAAAGACTAATTGATTGGAAGATATTTAATCAATTTAGCTGATTTGCTGGATGGGCTGATAGTCTAGAGGGTTCAGATGATGAAGGTCCAAAAGGTGTAGGTGGGAAAGGCACTTGTACTATACTGAAGCAGGAAAGTTGATTCAATCGTTGCTCAATATTTGATGAGAGCTGATTAATCTTTCCTTCAATGTTTGCAGTGTGAATTGCTACAATTTGTACATCAGTTCTAACTTATATCTTCAGATTGTTGATTCTTACTTCCATCAAGTCCTTTAGCTCCTATATTCCTTCTTTAAGTTCATTTCTGAGTTCCCTGACTTTATTCTGAACAGCTACTTGCCTCTATCTCAGATCTGTAATAGCTGCATGATCTGACATGGATGATAAGATATTATATCCAGAGGGAGTGTTAGTAGTCTGAATGTCAACAGATTCTACTTACTTCTCTTTTCCTTTCTGTTGAGCTTCAGATGGAATATTTTCATGTTCATCTCCTTCAAGAGAGAAATCTGCAGATGTTGCTTTTGAAGGGTCTGCCTCTTATGCACTCTGAATTTGCTCCTCCTGAATGTCATCCAGTTCAAAGCTATTTTCCTCGACATTTTGAGCATTATCTTGCTCATACTCATCCTGCGTTTCAGCCTCTATGACATTTTCATGCTCAAGCTCTCCCTATCTCCTAGAGGGTCCTTTTCCGAAGAACTGAATATCGTCAGTTTCTTTCTCTGCATTGGCCATTTGCTCTTGCTAATTCTTCATCACAATTTTGTTGATGAGGTCACTAAGTGATTGCATCAAGCTTTCATCATCATCTCTCAGCCTTTGAATTTCTAGCTGAGTTGCAGCATGCCTGTCTGCATGAGCTTTATGCTTGGCTTCTACATTAAGTAGCCATTACGTAAACCTTATTTCCTCAAGGCTTCTGTCATCAGCTTGAGATTGCTCATCAGATTTTTCATCTAATATCTCCATCTCATCATAATCATTGGCCACAACTTGTCTCCTTTTTGTTGGTCCGTCTAATTTTGAGGCAGTCTGCTTCACTTTTCTCTTTCTCACTAGAGGTTTGATCGACTCCTCCTTATCAGGTTTGAGAATTATATTAATAGAGCCTTTGTTCTGTTCACTTATTAGCTCTACTGGAACAATTTTACCCTTCTTATCCTTCCAACTTTCTCCATCAAACCTATATCCCATTTTGATCATCATAAGTTCTCATACAGTCATGGTTTGAAGAGGTTTGCCTTTTAGTTTCGAAGGAATGAAAATTTTTAAGTACTAAAAAATAGCAATGATCAAAGCTCCATAAGGAAGTTTACCTTTACTCTTATTGACAGATCTGTACATTTATAGAAGGATCAAATAGGAAATAGAAATAGGAAAGGTGTTCTGAATTGCCCATATCAACTTTGCCTCATATCTAGAGAGATTAGTTTTAGAAGATCCTTTGGGTCTGAGATAGTTTTATGATGATTTTGTGCAACACAATGGAGTTGAGAGCAAAAAGAATGTGAGATACGTGAGATGTTGAACCTTTGATAAAAGACGAGTTACCAGACAAAGATTGGTATTCCGAATCAGAAATAGTAGGAATAAAAAAAAATTCAGTATGTGTTACTCCTAAGATAGCAGAAAGATCAAAGGCTACTAACTTATAATCTTTTTGAAAAACAGAGAATTTGATCTCAACAGGAAAATTGAAGGATGAATTAGAATAGAAGTAGGCAATGAGTTCAGGGTAAACCTTGTGTGAGAGAGAACACATTCTCTGAAAATCAAGATTCTCAATCAGCTTATGAATCTTGATATTGAAATTTTCGAAGAAATTGAAGTCTACTACCCTGTTATTCATGACTCCTCTAGCTAAGAGAGAGTTGTAAGCAATTTGATGTGTTTTGTTTCTGAACAAACTATCTTTTTTCTTATCATCAAAAGGAATACCAGAAATAGGTACAAACTCAATGTATAATTTCTTGTCATTGCCCTCCTTTCTGGAGTCAATGTTCTTGCTTTTCTCTTCAGTCTGGAGTTCCTCCTCACCAACAAGTTCATTTTCACCAACATTCGACTGTTCCCCTATTTTCTCTTTTCCTTTTCAAGAGATCCCTTTCTTCTCTGTCGTAGGGGTTTCCTTAACATTAGATGTGTCTTTAAGTACAATACCCTTTTCAACAACAGGTGTTTTTCCACTCCTCATACCCCTTTCATATTCTTCCACAATTTCTCATTCAAACAGAAAACCTAGTGTCTTACATACCGCATTGACAGTGCTATGATCACTTCGATTTTCTCAAAGTATTTTGATGGCCTTTATCAGTTGCCTTGCTCTACCAAAACGATCACGTTCATGGACAGGGATTCTCGAAGATTTCTTACCTTCATACGACTCCTTGTTAGAACCCGTGTTGGAGATGTCGATCTTCTCTGGTTCTCCATCGTGTTTTGCCCTAGTGAACATTCCGGTGAGACGATTTGATCTTCTAGAGCCCTTGGTTCCTTTCTTCGATTCAAAGGTCGACTTAGGCATCAATGAAGAAATTTTAGGTTTCGGAAGAGAAAGATGGGATTTTTAGGGTTTCAGCGAGGTAATTGTGTGTTCGTGAGAGAGTGAAACGAGAAAGAAGAAGAAGGGTTTAAGCCGAGAAACGCAACATATCGATTCTTACAAAACCCTTCTTCTTTTTTGGAAACTGTCAACTGATAGTTAATGGAAATTTCGGAAATTGTTTTTCAAAAATTTTGGGATTTTAATTCTCAAATGGTATCGTTCAATACAACTTATTTCAAACAATCATATTATTCAAATATATGAGAGATACATACCTTTTATGAGATGAATTGCGCGCCAAAACCAAACGCTTCAAATATATGCTTGATCAAATAAGTCATCAGATGGAATCTAAGTTTATACTGCACAGCTCAATAAAATGAGTTAATAATGTTTAGTTTATCTCTAATAAGCTCGAAACTTTTTTTTTCTAGAGGTTTTGTAAAAATGTCAGCTAATTGCTGCTTAGTGTCTATGAATTGAACATTAATATCTCCTTTTAGAACATGACCATGGATAAAATGATGCTTATTATCAATATGCTTAGCTCTTGAATGCATAGTAGGATTTTTGGTCGGATGAATAGCGCTGGTATTGTCACACTTGATCTCCACAGTTGAGTCTTTGACGTTGAAGTCTTTCAATTGTTGCTTCATCCAAAGGATTTAAGCACAGCAACTTCCAAGTGAAACGTATTCCCCTTCCGCTGTAGAAAGAGCTACGGTTTGTTGCTTCTTTAAATACCATGAAACAAGCATGTGTCCTAACAATTAACACGTTCCAGAAGTACTCTTCCTGTTTATCTTGTAATCAACATAATTAGCATCAGATTATCCAATGAAAGTAAAATTTGATTCCTTTGGATACCACAACCCAAGTTTAGGATTGGTGTCAACTTATTTGATAATTCATGTGACTGCAGTAAGATGAGATTCCTTTGGTTTTGACCGAAATCTTGCACACAAACAAACACTGAACAAAATATTTTATCTCGAAGCAGTTAAATATAAAAGTGAGCCAATTATGCTTCTATATAAATATAACGTAGAATATAGTAATCACAAGTGTGTAAGATCAAAATTCTATTCAAACTTTGGAATTCTCGATTCTGGTTATTCTTCTTGTACGACGTTTGCAATCCTTTGATCCTCCTCTATGTCCAATCTATCCGTTGGACAGTCTTCAGATGATTGATCTCCAAATCAACCCGTTGGAGAATCTTTCCAAAAGAATATGCATAGCCGTTAGAAGAAGAACCATTATCTCCGGGTGGTTTGATCTCTCATACAATCAAATCAAGATTTCCATAAGTGTAGTTTTTCATGTTTTGTGATTGCCAATTAAGATATCTTGATAAATCAATTTGATTGTCCTGCATAAACTTGCTAAAAATAACACTTATTGAATCTGACGAGGAATTATGAGTCTGATAACAAAATCCTTTCATCGACTAAGTCTGATGACTTAGTATTTACCTACATCAAATAACTTAAATGTAATTGTGATCAGAAAAGATTGTTTTGTCTTTCTTCAAAACTAATTAGGGATTTTTCTCAACAGGCGGGTTGTGTAGTGCCTCGCCTTGCGCAATCTGGATTTTTCAGTTTCGAGAGTGAAAAAGAAATATGCAGTTTCTAAAAAAATCCGTCCCATGGTCTATGGCCTAGTGTCTCCCCTTTCATAGGAGTGGCCCACCAGTCTTTTCTTAGGTCGATCAGAAACCTAAAATTCTAGATGTTATGGGGAAATCAACTAGTCACCTAAAGGTCAACTGGCCGCCAAAATTAAATATATAGATTCGTTGGTTCGATTATGCATGAGTAAGGTTGAGCACCCCATTTTGAGGTCCATTTCGACCTTCGATATCACATTCTTTGATTAAAATATAAATATATGCATGTAACTAAAAATTTAGTCATTCACCCAGTTGGAATCATGTGACAATTAACAACTCGACGATGTACGTATGTGGCGAACTTGGTGCCTCCTGAGATGCCCCGTCCAACTTGATGAGTTGTATAAAAATCGTTGTCCCTAAAACGTGCAAACAGCGTGTTGTCCTTGATCCTTGATAACTTTGCGTCGATTATCCGCCACATATCAGACGTCTTTTTTTCTTTATAGTGGGATCACTTAAAATTGTACTTTCCAAGAAAAAAACACTAGATAGTTTTCACCCAAGCATTGTTACTTGTACCAAAAAATAATTTACTAAAAAAGGTGCCAAATTCAAGACAATTACTCAATTCATGGCCTTGGATGGACCTCGATCTAAGGTCATGGCAGAGAGACACGGTTTTTGGTGGCTTTGGTTGCGGTGGTACATTTTCGATAGGGCTAAGCACCAACTTAAGAATAAGAAAAGCACGGTACAAATAGATTACCAAGCAAAGCAATAATAGATTGTCAAAATGAATGTTTAGAATTAATTCTTTATCGCGACGTTCAACAGAGACTCGATATTGTCGGTTTCTTGATTGCCGTACATATTTTCTAAAGTCCCTATTTTTAGTAAAATCACTACCTGCTCTGTAAGATTAAATCGTGAAATCTCCAACTATAAAAAAAATGCTAAAAAATATCACCCATCTTATTGTAAGTGATAAACAAATTGAACAAGACCTTAGTGGTATAAAAATAGGTCTACAATGGAAAACTTCACTACCCCTATTTTAAATTACACTATAGTTGAATAATGTGTTTTTCATATCAAACAGTTAAAAACGGAACACAAAAGCTAATAAATAAAATTCACTAATATGCCATCAAGGCACAAAAAAAAATTACTAATAAGAAAACCTAAAATAAATCATCAGCTGTCATCTCGACATTTTGATTGAGATTGTAACTGGTCCCATCGACCTTCCTAATCAAATTCATTATCAAACACAAAATCAGTATTAATGCTACCAACAAATTTGTCGCTTAAGTGCTATATGGAGTTTGGGGTTAAATATTTTAGGCTAGGCTTTACTAATTTCAGCCCAAATTTAATTTTTGTATGGGCTACTTTTGTGAATTAACGTGCAGGAATAAAATTTTATGATCTTGACGGGCAATCTAAAATGGTTTTATCTGTAATCCAATTTCAGTATGGTTGAGATCGTTTAGTACATTTGCTATGATCTAAATCACGATTGTAGGTCATCAATTGTATGATCTAAATCATGATTCTAACAACCATGTTACCATATGCTACTAGAACCAGAACCGAAGTGTTTTCTATCAATTGGAGTGCTCTACCTATTTGAACATATATACTAGTAGTAAATCTGTGCCTTCGGCACGATAGGAATATTGATAATTATTTTGCCTAATCCTTTAGTTCATATTTAAAAAGTAGAAAATAATAACCAAGTAAAGAATTCATATTTTTATTGTTTTTGTTTGAAAATGTGGTATTTTGCAACAATTTATCGTCAAAACGTGCTTACTTTCTTTATTAGTAACATGAGGGATATGCATTGAGCATATGGTTTTATAATCTTATGAAGAAAAACATTCAAATATGTAAGACATTTTTCAAAAGAGTTTGAGACATCACGTGGTGAATTTACATTAGTTTGGAAATACATAGATAGCTTCATTAAAAAACTTGATAAATAACAATTACTATGTCATGTCAAGAAATTTACAATATATGAACATTAGGTAAAAGTTAAATTAAGTGCGAATATGTGACTGGGGCATCTGAGGGATTACCAATTTAAAAACTAGAGGTTATTCGTTCAAATCCCATCAACAACGTGCGAATTACTCCATGCCAGGGGCACTGCACATACTAAAAATCTAAACCTAAATGGTTCATGGGACTTACAAAATATTCCATGTATCAAGAAATCGGGTCTCCACCATCGTGACCCAACATTATAAAGAAAAAAAAATTCATTCAAATTAAATGTGGGATCTTTGTGTAGTTAGTTCGTAAATAATATTTACATTACAATATTGTCCATTATATTGAGCATATCATTACAATTTATTTCTAACGATAATACACGTGCCGTTTTTCATGATATAAGTAAATATCATATATATTTCAATATTTTCATTCATACGGAGCATTGCATGCAATAACACATTACAAACAAAGCCCAGAGATGCTTGGACATGCTTGGATGGACTTATTGAAAGTATTCATGACATTGTCTCCGAATTTAAAAACTATTTTCTTTCAAAAGTTTACTAAAAGATTTTACACAACTCTAAATAGATTTCAAATATCAATATGTTTAACTCAAAACCATTAAGGTGAATAACATTATTTAAAAGTCAAATCTAAAAAATTACAAGTAAAAAGTAAAAGTACAAAACAATGTTTAACCATGTTTATCCCATTGAAAATTTTATCAAATAAGCAGCACAACATGCATTTTTTATAAATTTTTAAGATAAGATTTAAGATTATAGAAATATCTTTTAATAGATAAAAAATTGTGAAGTAACTCTTATAGTCGAAGTAACAAGCGGACTCTTCCTAGTTATCACAAAACCTTATCACATTCGTGCAGTGGAGCTTTAGGGGGTTCTCCAAGTTCAATCAAAGTGACTCTTCATTATGGAGAAGTTCATCTTTTTAGCATTTCTTGATGTTCTGTTCGCTTCCTTATTGATGTTTCAGCCCATCATTTGTTCCAGCAACTTCACTGATCAAGAGGCTCTCCTCCACTTCAAATTGGCTACCGAAGTCGACCCGACAACACGATCAAAGGTGGCAATCGGACTGCGGAAGCTAACTTCTGTGAATGGATGGCAGCAACCGCAGGCAGAGAGTCACGACTTTAGACCTCTCCTCCACCGGTCTCCAGTGAAGACTCTCTCCTTACCTTGGCAATCTCTCATTCTTGGCTTCTCTTGATCTTTGCAACAACAGTTTCTATGCCACAGTTTCAGATAAAAACGGTACTTTACGCCGCCTGAAAGACCTGGGACTCTAGTCAAACCAGTTCAAAGGAAACATTCCTCCTCACTTAACGCTATGCCAAAATCTTGAATTGATGTCACTTGCTGTGAACAGGCTAACGGTGGTATATCGAGAGAATTTGGCGCCTTCCCAAAGTTGCAATAACAGTTTATTGGCTTCAACAACTTACAGGGTCAAATTCTGAGCTTCCTGAGCAGCATATCCACAGGTTCGATTCCTTTTGACACTTTTTAGTAGGTCGCTCATAAGTGTCAGGTTGACGTATAATGATCTTTCGAGGAGTCTTCCCTCCAATCTATGCTACCGCTGGCCTGACATTCAGAAGCTTTTGCTCTATGAAAACCAATTCAGTGGCCTGTTACCAGAGACACTAACCCAATGCAAAGAGCTTGCAAAAGTTGCAGGAACTCCATCTCGGTACTAACAACTTGACTGGTACGATTCATCGAACCATCAGTAACATGCCAAGTCTGGACTAACTGTACATAGAATATAACTGCATCGGAGGTGACACTCAAAGTGAGATTGGCATTTTTGTCAATTTGAATGAAATGAGCCTTCAGGATAATTTGCTAACAGGCAAAGTGCCTCAAGAGGATTTCAATATTATTTTGCTCCAACTGCTTTCTTTGATGGACAATTCCCTCTCTGGAAGCCTTCCCTCAGGTAGTGATCTAAGCCTTCCGAATTTGGAAGAAATATTTCTAGCAAACAATGGCTTTGCCAGCAACATCCTGAAGTATTCTTCGAACCTAATTTTTATTGATGCCGGGATCAATCAACTCAGCGGACTAATACCTATGAGTTTGGGCAACTGGAAGAACCTCAGATACTTCGCAGTTCAGTCTATTAGCTAATAGGAGAGACTTGTGGTTCGGAGCTCAGTTTTCTCTCTGCTTTGTCTAATTGCCAATCCCTACAGACCTTGGTTCTGGAAGAAAACCGGCTTTGTGGCTCCACACTGGAATCTATCAAAAACTTCTCAACTTCCCTACAAATTCTAGTCACTCCCCATTGTCAAATAACAAGTCACATTCCCAATTAAATGGGTTTCTTGAAGAGCTTGACTTTCTACAGTTGAGCGATAACAATCTAGACGGCAACATCCTGTCATCTATTGGAGGACTAAAACAGCTTGCAAAGGCTGTATCGTGATAACAACCATCTCGAGGGACTGATTCCCCTTGAGATATGCAACTTGACAAGTTTAGGATAGTTGCTGCTCCAGCAAAATAGTATATCAGTATCCATCTTAAATTGCATCGGAAACAACTGGTCAATCCGTGGAGCCTTCAAGAACTCATATTCCTCAATAGTCACAATTCTTTCAATGGACGACTACCACTTGAGATGGGGAAAATGACAGCTATAGAGAGCATTGATCCTTCTTGGATCGACTTAACAGCGCCATACCAAGTTCCATCCAAGAGTTGAAGAGCCTTGCTTCTCTTAACTTGTCAAAGAACATGTTCCTAGAATTGATACTGCAATCGATTGGTGACCTCAAAGGATTGGATTTCCTCGACCTCTCCTACAACAAGTTATCCGGCACGATACTCAAGTCCCTGGAAGGACTAACATATCTGCAAAAATTGAACTTGTCCTTTAATAAGCTATTAGGAGATATTCCTAATGGCAGAACCTTTGGAAATTTTTCGATTCTCTCATTCATTGGGAATAAAGCACTTTGTGAAAATGCAATTTTTCAAGCCCCACTGCGCAAAGTAAATAGAAAGAAATCATTAAGGGACAAGCGGCTCCGGTTACTATACATTATGGTGCCAATTGTATCAGCTATACTTTTAGTCTTTGTCATTTGCTTGCTCAGAAAGCGACTAAACACTGGTATAAAAGGTCTCCTGCAATTAACCACCTAATAATATCATATCAGGAGCTCTATTCGGCTACTAACAACTTCAGCGAAAGCAATTTGCTCGAAGCAAGAAGCTTTAGCTCTGTACACAAACGGACTTAGGCCAACGGGACAAACGTTGCGGTCAAATTACTGAATTTCCATATCAAAGGTGCTCCGAAAAGTTTTGCACAGAATGTGAGGTTTTCTACATAATTGGCACCAGAATCTCGTCAAGATGATCAGTAGCCACACAAACACTAATCTGAGAGCTCAAGTGCTGCAATATGTGCCTAATGGTCCACTATAACTTGGGTCTCCATCCGCAAGTGAATATAATGGTCAGTGTTGCAAAGGCACTCGAATATCTCCACCATGGCCACCTGGAACATGTTGTGCACTGCGATCTGAAGCCTAGCAATGTCCTTCTAAATGAGGACCTTGTTGCACAAGTCTGACACTTTGGAATCATGAAGATTTTGGCCGAGAACAAGATTGAAACAAGATAGAGTTGTCACTTCTTTAACAAGAAAATAAGGTGGAGAGCTGTTCATAGAAAATTGAACATAGCATTATCTTAGTTTTGTACATAGTAACTTCGTTTCAATGGCTTTGTGTCTAGACATCCGCAGCAAAGTTCCTACTCTTCTTTTGAGACAAACCTTGTTTCCCTTTCACAATTATGATTGGAAAATTAGCATTCCTTTTTGTTTCGCTTGAACTAGAAAATCAACATCCTCGTAGATAGAATATCACTCACACGGTAATTGTCGACGTTGATGTGTTGCCTGAGAAAGTTCGCCATCTTTTGTTGCTCGCTGAACTTTGCCTTTACTTGAAAGAGGTCAATGCATAAGTTGAACTTTCCAGTTATATCACTAAAAACAAATTTTAAGCTTTTAAAGTTTGATCAGTTGAAAATGGGAAGTTGAGAAAAAGGAACACAAGAGAATACTTAGAATACTCCCTGATATTTTTGTGGCTTGGCTATATTTTAAATGATTCAATCGCAAGCCCTTTTATAGGTACATAAATACCCTTAGTACATTGTATGCATTTATTAAGACCTCATAAAACTCCTAGAACTTTATAGTACATGAATCTTGAAAATCTAATGGACTAATTAAATGCATGACACATACATGAACTACATTAATGCACCTAGGAAGAAGTACATGGATAATACCAACCTTAGAATAATGTACCTAGATTCATGAATCAAGTTTAATTTTCAACACTCCCCCTTAAACTTGATTATATCTAGTGACTCCAATCGAAGCACGCAATCTTGCAAAATCTTCAAACTTCAATGCCTTAGTGAAGATGTTGGCAATTTGATCATTGGTCTTCACATATGCAAGCTTTACTTTTTTCTTCTCAATGCACTCTCTTATGAAGTGAAATTTTGTGTCTATGTGCTTGGTTCGATCATGAAAAATGGGATTCTTTCCCAAAGCAATAGCAGACTTGTTATCAACATAAATTGTGGTAGCAACCTCTTCTGGCATGTGAAGCATCTTCAACAACTTTCTTAGCCATATTGCATGACATACACATGATGCAGCAGATACATACTCGGCTTCACAAGTTGAAAGAGTCACAATTGGCTGCTTTTTTGAACTCCAAGTAAATGCAGTGGTGCTTTTTCGATCATCAACATCACCACCCCAATCACTATCACAATATCCATGAAGCTTGAAGTTTCTAGCGGGAGAATAAATTAAACCGTAATCAAGAGTACCTTTTATGTATCGAAGTACACTCTTGGCCATCTTCATGTGATTCTCGGTAGGTGCTTCTATGTATCAACTAACAAGACCGACACTATAGAGGATATCGGGTCTTGTGCAAGTTAAATACCTCAAACTTCCAATAAGACTTCTATAAAGAGACGCATCCGCCTTCTTACTTTCATTAAACCTTGACATCTTTGCTCCACATTCGATGGGAGTGCTCACAGGCTTACATTTCTCCATTTTGAATTTCTCAAGAATTTTCTTTGCATAAGCTTCTTGAGAAATGTAAATACCACCATCAACATGCTTCACCTCAATTCCAAGATAGTACGACATGTGACATTCTGAAACTTTTACCCACTTGGGATTTATGAGATGAATGATTTTATGAACGTACTTGTAGTTAGATCTCGTCTGGAACTAATTATTTCTGGGATACTAATCATTAGGAAAAGGTTAATTAGGGATTTAAATTCGTGCAACCAAAGAATTCGATCGTGAACCGACTTTCAACAATGAAAATTGTCGAGGTGACATTTTGAGCCAATGTAGGACGATCCAAGGATAGTTAGGGATCAGTTCACCGTTGTGATATTAGTGGATCGCGGGTGATTCCGCTTAACCACGAAATGAATTGACGAATGACCCTGAACATATACCAAACGATCGTGCCCATCGGAACTAACAATCGATCCTCGCGATTAAGTGACAACCGAGGTTGTCATGACCCGAGTGAACTTGAACGTGGCTTGATTCAGTATTGGCCACGGGTCAAAATGCGAATTTCCCCAAAAGCTACCCGTTAGTCTGAGATACGCTCAAGTTACGTTATTTAAAATTTAGTCATTAATTAAAGATCAAGTTGAGCATTAGAGATTTAAAAATTCACGACAAATCAGTTGGACGATGTTGTTATTAGCATATTCAGCCTTAGAATTGTCCGAATCCTTCAGAAAAATCGAATTTCGACAAGAAATGAAAAATGACCGTTTTACCCCTGAGATTTTGTTAAGGCTAAGTGTAAATGAGGAAAGGCATTTTGGTCATTTCACCCTCACTTTAGAAACGACAATTTTGCCCTTGGACTTTTTGTGAAATTCCCATTTTACCCTTGGATATTTTGGAAAAGATTTGATTTCGACCGTTGATCTCAAGATAAGAACGAATATTGGCCGTTGATTAGAAATGTGAGAGAGGAGCATGATGGTCATTTAGGCATGGTCTAGACACCAATTATTGGTGTTCTTCATATATATTTCCCCATTTCTCTCTCTCTCCTCACTCGCTCACCTCTCTCAGCCTCACTCTCTCTCTCTTTCCCCTCACGAACAAGCCAACCCCTCCCTACCGTGATCGTGGCCGTTCGGCCTAGCCAGCAGCCACCGCCATCCTCCCACCTAGCCGGATCAGCCGTGCCCGGAGCAGCTCGTCGCCGCTGCGTGGCCACTCACCTCACCGCCTCAGCATCCCTTGTTTTCCTGCACCGAATCACTCCCCCACTAGTCTTCACTCGGCTTAGCTCAACCAAGCTAGGCTAGCAGACCACCAGCCACCGCCACCCGCCATTCAGCCGCTCGCCGTCGCCATTCACCGTGGTATACCTGCAGATTAGCCGCCCCTTTCCCCTTCAGCCGAGTTAGCCTATGTAATATCCTGAATTCGACCCACTTTCATGATTAATAAGATGGATATGTATTTCTCATTTCATCTTAGTAAGTCTTACCCGGAACTGATCATTCTTGGGATACTGACTAATAGAGAATGGCTAACTAGGAAAACGGTACGTGGACCCATGAACTCGATCGTAAATTGAGTCCGATTCCAAGAAACGATGAGAGAATATTTTGTGTCAATGTGGGCCGGTCCAAGGAGAGTGACGAATTTGGTTTGACCAACGATGTATGATCAGATCGCGAGTGAATTCGCACGACCGAGAGTACGCTTGGCTAACGATCTCAAACTTATTCCGAACGATCGCGACCCTCGGAACTAGTGATAGATCCTCGTGTTCCCTGGGAAGTCGAGATCTTCACAACTCGAGTAATCCTAGGTCGATACGTGTAATCCTTAAATAGCCGCCTGTTAGTGAGAGATGCTAAAATCACATTTGAGCGGAATCGATCGTGGAATTGAGTTCGGACTTCGGTGTCGAATTTCGTGGACGTATACGACTATTTTGCAAGGACAACATCGTATAAATGTGGCCATTTATATTTGGGATCAGTAGAGTCAAAAATTGAAAATTTAACCATGGAACGAAAAATTACGATTTTGCCCCTGGACCCTAAAGATTGGATTTCGAATTTTAGGGTTTTAAATTGGTTTATATCAGCCCCAATAATGCTGGAATTATAGACCATATTGCCTCTAGATATTTTAGCAAGTTTTAATCCAAGCCCTTGAGTGGAAGGGCAAGATGGTCAATTAGTGTAAGTTGGTCAACCACCCCACTAGCTAGTGTGTATATCTCTCTCAATCTCTCTCTCCTCTCATTTCTCACCCTCACCAGCCGGCCACTCTCCCCTCTCCTCCCCCTCTCGCTGGTTTCCTCTCTCTCCCTCTCTCGGCCGTGTGCCGCCCGCCGGAGAGCCACCGTCGTTGCCCGCCAGTGCCGCACGCCAGGTTCCGCCGCCGCCTTACACCACCACCATCCCAACCGTCCCATTCTCCCTCTCTTCTCCCCATCCGCCACCGACTAGCGCCCCCCCCCTTTCGACTGCCGCCGATCGCCACCGCCGGTCACCTTCGAGGAGCTACCGTGCGCCGCCGCAAACTAGCTCGGTCCACCTACTTCCCCAGCCCTGTTCAGCCACCTTTGGAGCTTAGGACTAAGTGAGTAATTTCCCCTAAACCCTAATTAGGATGATTAAGCATTTCTAGATAGGTTTAGGGTATTTTAGTGGTTAATTAGTGTAATTTTAGGGGTAATTAGTGGGCTAATCATAGCGGCTGGTATTGTGATGATTTTAGTGGATTATTATGTTGATTTGGAGGTGGATTGGAGGCCTAGAGGTGCTGGTTTGTAGCTGTCCATATTGGGATTAAATTAGACTAAGTTTGGATAAACTAGGATTTAATCGCGTCATTGTCGAGGGTGCTTGGATTGATCGATTGGTAGTTGAATTGTGCTCGGTTGTTATCAATTTCATGATGTTATGTCGCGTGCTTATAGTGGCCGAGTATGAAGTGGCAAGTGGGCCCCGAGTACGCAAGTTCGCATTGTGCTAATCGCTTGCTTTATGTGCCAATTGAATGCCGGAGCTTAATTGTATTGAGTTGTTTAAATTGGGCATATTGATGCGTTAATTGGGCATGTCGTGGCTGATTTGAATCGAGTGATTCATTGGACATGCTAAGTGTATTTGAGCACGTCTTGAGGTGAATTGAACATGTTGGATTACACGTTGAATTTGGCATAAGTTGTTGATGTGCATAAGTGAAATTGAGTGCTCATTGTGCATGGTGTTGTTGTCCGAGTGCTGGATTGCATGGCCACGCATTTTGCATGTTGAGCATTGGCTTGAATCGTGAATTGTGCGAGTATGCGTGCCTGACATGAGCATGTGGTCATCTAATTGCCCTAATGTATTTTACGCGGGGTTGAGATAAAATTGGTTGTGTGTACGTGTGATCATTATAAGGCCTAATGCGTGTTATGTGGGGTATTGAATCCGTCCTGATGCGTTTTACGAGGGACTATGCCCGGTTCTACCGGAAGATAGCCAACTTGATGCATTTTACGCAGGTTTTGGTCCGTAAATGGAGATTGGTGTTGCGCCTGATGTGTTTTACGCGGGCTAGAGACACTGGATCTGATGCATTTTATGCGGGTCAAGAAGTGTTAGATATGAATAAACCTGATGCGTTGTACGCGGGTCAAACCTAATGCGTTTTCGTGGATCAAGCTCTAATTGAGAAATTGAGCAGTGTACCAGTGTGCATAATTGAGCCGGATCATAAGCATGAACATATTGGTGGCATATGTGTGCCAGAGTGCATTGGCAAGTGTGCAAGTATGTGAGTGTTGGTGACTCGTGTGCAATGCAGGCATTAACGAGCATGAGCATGCGCATGACGTACATGTGACTAAATGTGTTCGCGTATGTGCCGTTATTATAATTATTAAATACCTAACCTGCAGGGTCATTGTATTCTCGATCTGGGCTTGAGGGCCTAGGTCAATTGATTGTCGATTATTACTGGTTGTATGTGATTGTTTGCTTGTTAGGAGGTGCATGTTAGCCTAGTTTAGGTTTAGGGGGTTTTACTCGCTGGGATTTGTTCTCATTGTTGTTAAAACCCAACTTTTCAAACCCCCGACCCTAAAGATGTCTGAGGTACCTATACGTTTTGGGATTCCGCCGCGGATAGACCGGGACGTGATCGAGTATCTCGTTGGGAACGGGGATACCTATATTAGACACTTTACCACGATATGGGTTGATGTGGGCGAGCAGTATTTTCAGGCCCACGAGTACATAGCCTGGTATTTTAGAGACTACCCTGGGACTTTTGGGCCCCTGAGGACTTTTGATGTCCTATTCAATGGGCTAGGTGATGTAGACCCCTCAGTGTTAGGATGGAGACCTGACGAGTCCCGAGTACATGTCTGAGGGGAGTTCTAGTTCTAGCCATGGACCTGTTGTCTGGGAGATGGACGAGCCTAACTCGATGGACAAGAAGCCAGTGGATTGAGACTCTGACCCGGAGCCGATGGAGTCGAACGAGGAGCCAAAGCCTATAAAGCAGGACCCTGAGCAGGAGGGCGAGCCTGAAGAGATGGATTCTGAGGAGGAGCCGGCAGAGGCCGAGTCCAAGCTGGATTCCTTAGACTCCGGATCGAGTTGTCTGACAGCTCTTCTGAGTCCTTGGGATCCGACCCGGACTGGGTTCCGTAGGATTAGCCTTAGCCTCAATTAGGTCAGGCCAGTACCTTTTTGATCGGAGCCCCATCTTAGGTAGTAGTCTAACCGTCAAGCCACTTATCCCTTTTTATCAATAGTGGCCGTTGACCCGCTTTTGGTTTTTGTGCGTAAGCTATAAATGGATATTATATACGTTCTCCCTGTTAATGCAAGTGTATATTCATATTGGTGTTTGTTGTTTGTGCTATCCTTGGTCATGTGTTTAAATGTATGGGTGTTATGTTGCTTCCGCGTGTGTACGATTCTCTATGTTGGGTGTTGGGTCGGTGACGCGTCCTGGGACGTCGCACTCGAATCGACCTCAGTTGGGATGCTCGCGCGCCGTAGGGTTCGGGACGTGACATCCCCTGCTTGATTTGGTATTAGAGCAAGGTCAATTCGATCCAATTCGATCGAAGTCTGGAGTGATAAGGAGCGATGACCCTGGGTAGCCAGTAGGGAGATCGTGTATGCTACGTGTACCTCCTGACTATTTGTGTCTTGATTGACTGGTTGTTTGAACTGACCCGTAAAGTGCAGGTGCGGCAGGACCCGAGGTAAGTACGTGTATCTCCTTGGTTGAGGTCTTATGCTGCTTGTGTTGGCCGCATGCTGAGTAATTGATTGTTGCAGTGTTGGTTCCCTGCCTAGGACCTTAGACCGGTTTAGATTGGTTTAGGTCTCTAATTCCTGAATGGAATTATAGCAGGTAGGTGAGTGTGTGAGATTGGGAAGATAAGTAGCTAAGGAAGAGGTAGAGGTCGAGGTTGTGAGCAAGACCGCGTACAACCGCAAGTGAAGGTTGTAGAGGATCCAAGGGTAGATGGGATTTTGAGGGCACTCGAAGAAGCAGGAATTCGGGGGGTAGGCAGGCCCAGGAGAGAAATGCCACTATTGCCGCTGCTGTAGAGGCCGCCATTGCTGCTGCCAATGGGGCCAATGGGAATAACGAAAATAATGAGAATCAGGGAAATAATGAGAATCCAATTCTGGGACCGGCAAATGTGATCAGGCCGATGTCTAAGCTGGTCAAGCAGTTCTTGAAATTAAAACCGCCGAAGTTCAATGGAAAGGGTGACTCCGAGGCTGCACCGTGTTGGGTAGAAGAGTTAGAGAAAGCCTTCGATGTTCTGGGGTGCACCGAGACTGAAAGGGTGACCTTGGCAGTATATCAGCTACAAGACAATGCAAATGACTGGTGGAAGGCTATCGAGGGCAAAGTATTTCCAGAAGGTATCACCCAGACTTGGGTTGTGTTTACCGAGAATTTTTATGGAAAATATTTCTCAGAGAGTGCCTAGGAAATGAAACTAGCAAAATTTATGAGGCTCCGCCAAGGACAGATGACTGTGGATCAATATGAAGCGGAGTTTGCTAGATTATCGAGATTTGTACCTAGGATGGTGGAGAATATGCAGGACAAGGTTCGGAGATTTCGGGACGAATTGAAGCCGGATCTTCGAAACCAGATGATCTCTTTGAATGTTCGGGAGTACGGAGAGATGTATGAGTAAGCCCAAGCCATCGAACGAGATTAGTTGAAAAGGGCAGCTGCTTCTGGATCGCGGTTCGCCCCGGCTAGGGACAACTACCATCTCGGGAAGAAACTGATGGCGAGAAATAGGCAATTCGTCCCACCGATTAAAAAGAATATCAGAAAGCCGAACCACCAGTAGAATAGATTTGGAGCTTGTTTCAATTATGGGAGTTTGGAGCATCAAATCAGGAATTACCCCCAGCAACGCCCAGCAAGTCCACCGATGCAACCGCAATAGCTCCGAGTTGAAAATCAGGCTGGGAATCCCCCGCCGGCTAATATAAATAGGCCACCGGCACGAGGACGTGTATATGTCATGGCGCGAAGGGAAGTTAAGAATGCGCCAGGCATGATCACAGGTATGATTTCTCTGTGCAATCATGTCGCATATGCTTTGTTTGATCCAGAAGCGTCGCACTCATTTGTGTCTGCTCAGTTTGTTGAATTAGCTACATTAAAATCTGTTTTGCTAGAAGTGCGGTTACGTGTGACTACGCTATTAATGGATAATATATGCATATCGTTAGGATGCCCGGACTGTGAGATAGTAATTGGTGGCGTAGAAAGCAAGATAGATTTAGCTGTTTTGCCAATGTATGATTTTAATGTGATTATGGGCATGGATTGATTATTCAAACAGAACGTTGTGATGGATTGCAGTAGCAAGGCGATTCAGTTTAGTCCGGCTGGACACCCTAAATTTGAGTTTGTAAGGAGTCGAGGAGAAATCTCGATGTCTTGGGTTTCATTAGTAGAAGCAACTAAGTTGTTGGATGAGGGATGTCAAGATTACCTGGCAAGTGTGGTTGATTCGACGGCAAGAGAAGTGCAGCTAGAGGATATAGTAGTGGCATGCAACTTTCCCGATATCGTTCCCCAGGAATTGCTAGGGTTGCCACTAGAAAGAGAAGTGGAGTTTGTTATCGAGTTGGCTCTTGGGACTGTGCCAATCTCGAAGCCGCCTTATAGGATGTCATTGTCAGAGTTAAAAGAATCAAAGCTTCAAATGCAGGAACTGCTGGACAAAGGTTTTATTCGACTGAGTGTGTCTCCATGGGAAGCGCCAGTATTGTTCGTAAGAAAGAAGGATGGCTTGTTAAGGCTATGTTTTGATTACCGCCAGCTAAATCAGGTAACAATCAAGAATAAGTATCCCCTCCCAAGGATTGATGACCTATTCGATCAGTTACACGGAGCCTCGGTATTTTCTAAGATTGACCTAAGGACAGGGTATCATCAGTTAAGGATCCAAAAGAAGGATATCCCAAAGACGGCATTCAGAACGAGGTATGGGCACTATGAATTTACAGTGATGCCCTTTGGACTGACTAATATCCCTACTGCTTTCATGGACTTAATGAATCGGGTATTCAAGGAGTTTTTGGATTAGTCTGTCATTGTATTCATAGATGATATTTTGGTGTATTTAAAGAGTCTCGAGGAACATGAGGTACACTTGGAAAAGGTCCTACGAACGTTAAGAGAGCATGCACTGTATGTTAAGTTTAGCAAGTGCAAATTTTGGCTGAACTGGGTAGTATTTCTTGGATATATAATTTCTGGAGAAGGAATCTCCATGGATTCGACAAAGATTGAGATAGTAATGGATTGGCCGAGACCAACGATAGTTACTGAGGTTCGGAGCTTCTTAGGACTGGCAGGTTATTATCAACTATTTGTAGAAAGATTCTCAGCAATATCCACTCCATTGACAAGGTTGCTTAAGAAGAAAATGAAGTTTGAATGGACGGAAAAGTGTGAAGAGAGTTTTCAGGAATTGAAACAGAGATTGACGATTACACCAGTGCTAACGATCCCTTCAGGACCGGGAGGATATGAGATTTATAGTGATGCTTTGCTCAAGGGATTGGGATGCGTGCTAATGCAATATGGAAGAGTGGTTGCTTATGCATCGCGTCAGTTAAGGTCTCATGAGATGAACTACCCGACTCACGACTTGGAATTAGCAGCAATCATTTTCGCACTTAAGATTTGGAGGCACCATTTATGTGGAGAAAGGTTCCAGATTTACACGGACCATCAGAGCTTCAAGTATTTATTTTCGCAGAAGGAATTGAATATGAGGCAAAGGCATTGGGTGGAATTTCTGAATGACTATGATTGTGACATCTTGTATCATCCTGGAAAGGCCAACCGAGTAGCGGATACCTTAAGCTGGAAATTGAGCATCGCACAGTTAATGGTCAAAGAGTAGATTTTATTGGAAGCAGCGCGAGACTTAGAGTTTAAGTTTGAGGTAGGACACCTCTCTAGTCTGATAGCGACGTTAAAGATTGAACCGGAAGTGCAAACCAAGATTAAGGCGTTGCAGTCTACAAACCCTGAGATTTAGAAGATTCTAGAGATGGATGGTACTAAGAGGAAACCGGATTTCCAAGTGTCCGAGGATGGAATTCTTAAGTTTCGAGGACGTTTATGCGTGCCCGATGATTGGGAACTTAAGGAAGAGATTTTATCGGAAGCTCATAGGAGCAATTATAGCATTCACCCGGACAGCACGAAGATGTACCAGAACCTTCGACAGCATTATTGGTGAAACGGAATGAAGGTAGATGTGGTCAAGCATGTGGCAAAGTGTTTGACGTGCCAACAAGTGAAGGCATAGCATTGTAAACTTGGTGGAATGTTGCAGCCGTTGGAAATCTCAGAATGGAAATGAGAACATATTACGATGAATTTTGTAATGGGATTGCCAATAAGCCAGAGGGGACACGACTCTATTTGGGTGATAATGGATAGATTGACCAAGTCAGCGCACTTCCTGACAATGCGAAAGGACTTCGAGCTAGAAAGGTACGTAGATTTATATGTGTGACAGATAGTCCGTCTTCATGGAGTACCGGTATCAATCACTTCGAACCATGATCCCCGGTTTACTGCGAATTTTTGGAAAGGCTTGCAATCGGCCATAGGAACAAAGTTGCAATTCAGTACGGCCTATCATCCGCAGACGGATAGCCAATCTGAGAGGACTATTCAGACTTTAGAAGATATACTGAGGGCTTGTGTATTAGATTTTCAGGGTAAGTGGGAAGAGCAATTGCATTTGATTGAATTTACCTACACAGCTTTCAGCAGAGTATTGGGATGGCACCATTTGAAGCACTTTTATGGCAGAGTGTGTAGAATACGATTGTGTTAGGATGAAGTGGGAGTAAGAAGTGTAACGGGTCCAGAGTTGGTTTAGCAGTCGATGGAAACGGTAAACATTATTCAAAAAAGGTTAAGAACAGCTCAGAGCCATCATAAGAATTATGCGGACCGAAGGCGTAGACCGTTAGAGTTTCAGGTCAGTGACCATATATTCCTTAAGATCTCACCGATGAGAGGACTGTCTCGGTTTGGCAAGAAAGAAAAGCTAAGTCCAAGGTATATAGGCCCGTTCGAGATATTGGAGAGGATTGGAACGTTGGCCTATCGTTTCGCCTTGCCGCCGAATTTATCGCAAGTTCATAACGTCTTCCACGTGTCAATGTTAAAGAAGTACGAACTGGATCCAACCCGACATGCCGAATCATGAAGTAATAGACGTGGACGACAGAGTGTCGTACGTGGAGAGACCGGTGCGAATCGAGGATAGGAAGGAGCAAGTTTTGAGGAATAAGACAATCCTGTTGGTCAAAGTTGTCTAGGAACATCACGGAACAGAAGGCGCCACCTAGGAAGGCAAAGAAGTAATTCGACGTCAGCACCCCCATTTATTTGAGTAGTCGGGTTTGGATTGTAAATTTCGAGGACGAAATTTTGTAAAAGGGGAAGAGTTGTAAAATCCTGAATTCGACCCACTTTCGTGATCAATAAGATGGATATGTATTTCTCATTTTGTTTTACTAAGTCTCGCCCGAAACTGATCATTCTCGAGATACTGACCAACAGGGAATAGCTAACTAGAAAAACAGTACGTGGACCCAAGAACTCGACCATGAATTGAGTCATATTTCGAGAAATGGCAAGGGAATACTTTATGCCAATGTGGGCCGGTCCAAGGAGAGTGACAGATTTGGTTTGATCAATGATGTACGATCGGATTGCGGGTGAATCTGCAGGATTGAAAGTATGTGTAACTAACGATCCCGAACTTATTCCGAACGATCACGACCACCAGAACTAGTGATAGATCCTCATGTTCCCTAGGAAGTCGAGATCGTCACGACTCAAGTAACCCTAGGTCGATATGCGTAACTCCTAAATAGCTGCCCGTTAGTGAGAGACGCTAAATCGCATTTGAGCGAAATCGATCGTGAAATTGAGTCCAGACTTCGGTGTTGAATTTCGTGGGCGTACACGACTATTTCACAAGGACAGCGTTGTATAAGTGTGGCAATTTATATTTGGGATCGGTAGAGTCGAAAATTAAAAATTTGACCCGGGACTGGAAAATTACGATTTTGCCCCTGGACCCCAAAGCTTGGATTTCGAATTTTAGGGTTTTAAATTGGTTTATATTAGCCCCAATAATGTTGGAATTATAGACCATATTGGCCCTAGATATTTTAGCAAGTTTTAATCCAAGCCCTTGAGTGGAGGGCAAGATGGTCAATTAGTGCCAGTTGGTCAACCACCCCACTAGCTAGTGTGTATATCTCTCTCAATCTCTCTCTCTCCTCTCATTTCTCACCCTCACCAGCTGGCCACTCTCCCCTCTCCCCCCCTCTCGCCGGTTCCTTCTCTCTCTCCCTCTCTCGGCCGTGTGCCGCCCGCCGGAGAGCCGCCGTCGCCAGTGCCGCACGCCAGGTACCGCCGCCACCTTGCACCACCACCATCCCAACCGTCCCATTCTCCCTCTCCTCTCCCCATCCGCCACCGACCAGCACCCCCCTTCTAACTGCCACCGATCGCCACCGCCGGTCACCTCCGAGGAGCCACCGTGCTCTGCCGCGAACCAGCTCGGTCCGCCTACTTCCCCAGCCCTGTTCAGTCACCTTTGGAGCTTAGGACTAAGTGAGTAATTTCCTCTAAACCCTAATTAGGATGATTAAGCATTTCTAGATAGGTTTAAGGTATTTTAGTGGTTAATTAGTGTAATTTTAGGGATAATTAGTGGGCTAATCATAGCGACTAGTATTGTGATGATTTTAGTGGATTACTATGTTGATTTGGAAGTGGATTGGAGGCCTAGAGGTGCTGGTTTGTAGCTGTCCATATTGGGATTAAATTAGACTAAGTTTGGACAAACTAGGATTTAATCGCGTCATTGTCGAGGGTGCTTGGATTGATCGATTGGTAGTTTTCTTTTTTTGGTCGATAATCGATTGGTAGTTGAATTGTGCTCGGTTGTTATCAATTTCACGATGTTATGTCGCGTGCTTATAGTGGCCGAGTATGAAGTGGCGAGTGGGCCTCGAGTGCGCAAGTTCGTATTGTGCTAATCGCTTGCTTTATGTGCCAATTGAATGCCGGAGCTTAATTGTATTGAGTTGTTTAAATTGGGCATATTGATGCGTTAATTGGGCATGTCGTGGCTGATTTGAATCGAGTGATTCATTGGACATGCTAAGTGTATTTGAGCACGTCTTGAGGTGAATTGAACATGTTGGATTACACGTTGAATTTGGCATAAGTTGTTGATGTGCATATGTGAAATTGAGTGCTCATTGTGCATGGTGTTGTTGTCCGAGTGCCGGATTGCATGGCCACGCATTTCGCATGCTGAGCATTGGCTTGAATCGTGAATTGTACGAGTATGCATGCCTAACATGAGCATGTGATCACCTAATTGCCCTGATGTATTTTACGCGAAGTTCAGATAAAATTTGACTGCGTACGTGTGATCACTATAAGCTCTGATGCGTATTAGGCGGGTTATTGAACCCATCCTGATACGTTTTACGCGGGACGATGCCCGGTTCTATCGGAAGACGACCAACCTGATGCGTTTTACGCGGGTTTTGGTCCATAAATAGAGATCGGTGTTCGGCCTGATGCGTTTTGCGCGGGCTAGAGAAACTCGACCTGATGCGTTTTATGCGAGCCAAGAAGTGTTGGATATGAATAGGCCTGATGTGCTTTACGCGGGTTAGACCTGATGCGTATTACGCGGGTCGAGCTCTAATTGAGAAATTGAGCAGTGTGCCAGTGTGCATAATTGAGCAGGATCATGAGCATGAACATATTGGTGGCACATGTGTGCCGGAGTACATTGGCAAGTGTGCAAGTATGTGAGTGTCGACGACTCGTGTGCAATGCAGGCATTAACGAGCATGAGCATGTGCATGGTGTACGTTTGACTAAGTGTGTTCGCGTAAATGCCATTATTATAATTATTAAATGCCTAACCTGCAAGGTCATTATTTTCTTGATCTGGGCCCGAGGGCCTAGGTCAATTGATTGTTGATTATTACTGGTTGCATGTGATTGTTTGTCTGTCAGGAGGTTCATGTTAGCCTAGTTTAGGTTTAGGGGATTTTACTCGCTGAGATTCATTCTCATTGTTGTTAAAACCTAACTTTTCAGACCCCCGGCCCTGAAGATGTGTGAGGTACCTATACGTTTTGGGATTTCGTTGTGGATAGATCGGGACGTGACCGAGTATCCCGTTGGGAATGGGGATACCTATATTAGACACTTTACCACTGTATGAGTCGATGTGGGCGAGCAGCATTTCCAGGCCCACGAGTACATAGCCTGGTGTTTTAGAGACTACTCTGGGACTTTTGGGCCCCTCAGGACTTTTGATGTCCCGTTCAACGGGCTAGGTGACGTAGACCCTCAGTGTCAAGATGAAGATCTAGTGAGTCCTAAGTATACGTCCTAGGGGAGTTCTAGTTCTAGCCACAGACCTGTTGTCTGGGAGATGGACGAGCCTGACCCGATGGATGAGCCTGACCCGATGGACGAGGAGCCGGTGGATTAGGACTCTGACCCGGAGCCGATGGAGTCGGACGAGGAGCCAGAGCCTATGGAGCAGTACCCTGAGCAGGAGGGCGAGCCTAAGGAGATGGATTCTAAAGAGGAGCCGACAGAGGCCGAGTCCGAGCTGGATTCCCTAGACTCCGAGGTCGAGTTGTTTGACAGCTCCTCTGAGTCCTCGAGATCCGACCGGGACTGGGTTCCGTAGGATTAGCCTTAGCCTCAGTTAGGTCGGGCCAGTACTTTTTTTATTGGAGCCCCACCTTAGGTAATAGTCTAACCGCCGGGCCACTTACCCCTTTTTATCAATAGTGGCCGTTGACCCGCTTTTGATTTTTGTGCGTAACCTGTAAATGGATATTGTATACATTCTCCCTATTAATGTAAGTGTATATTCATATTGGTGTTTGTTGTTTGTGCTATCCTTGATCATATGTTTAAATTGTACGGGTGTAATGTTGCTTCCGCGTGTGCACAATTCTCTGTATTGGGTGTTGGGTCGGCGACGCGTCCTGGGACGTCGCACTCGAATCGACCTCAGTCGGAATGCTTGCACGCCGTAGGGTTCAGGGCGTGACAGCCTAGATTCCGAGTAAGTCGCCCACTAAACCCTATTTAGGATATCAGGTATCGATAGACTTGATTAGGGGCTGAATCAGGTTGATTAGTGGCGGTTTATGGGTTATTTAGGGGCTGTTTAGGGGTTAATTGGGTGGACTGATTTGGGGAGTGGTATTGGCTGAATTGAGGATGAATTGGTGATGTTTTGTGACTGATTTGAGGCTTAGTTGAGTGCTGGACATCATAGATTGAATTGACAAGCATATGGCTCGATTTATGGATAAATGGTGTCGACTTGGTGTGTTGTAATGTGGCTGGATTATGGTGCTTGTTATGGTTTGAAATGAGCTTGGAAATGCTGAGTTTATGTCATGATTGTGGCTGTGATTGTGGGTCCGATAGTGGCCTTGTATGTTTGTTGAATTGTGAGTTGATTGATTGAAATATGGGCCATTATGTGCGCGCATGGGCTGAATTGAATTGACTGGCAATTGGTCGTGATTGGGTGCTTATTGAGCATGTGAAATGCGTGAAGTTGATGCATGCATGGGCTGAATTTGATCGGCTAGTAAATTGGCAATATTGGCGTGTAAATCGAGTAAGTGAATAAATGAGAAATTGTGTGTGATGTTGTATGTGTTGTCATGGAAATCCCTGACGCGGTACCATTACGTGGGGAATTGAGTTGTCCTGAGATGGTACTACTACGCGAGACGATACTCGGTATTATCGGAGGACGGCCAACCTGAGGCGATACCATAATGCGGGTTGTGCCGTAGGTGGTAGATGTTGAGCCTGAGATGGTACCATTATGCGGGCAAGATACATATCCTGAGGCGGTACCATTATGCGGGCTAAGAAGTGTTGCGAATATGAGTTGGTTGCAGTGAACCTGAGGCGGTAATATTACTCGGGTCACTAGCGAGTCAAGTGGAAATAGTGTGACGAGGCAGAATCGAGTGTGTGGGATATGGAATTTGAAATGCCATGCGTTCGACTTGTACATTGGGCATGAAATTAATTCGAAATGTGCATGTGATTGGAAATTATATAATTGAGACTAACCTGCAAATTGCGCATACCAAAAGCCAGGTAAGTGCAAATTATGTGCTTATTATGTGATTGCTGAGTGTTAGTGTATTTGACTAGTCTGGAGGTACGTGTTAGCCTAGGTGGGGTTTAGAATGTGTACTTATTGAGACGTGTTCTCATGGTTGTTTCAACCAAATAATTTCAGAACCCCGGCCTGAGCAATGAACCTTCTGCCGCCGCCGCCGTAGCATTTTGGGATTCCGATGCACACTGACCATAATGTTGTAGAGTACCCTATAGACGGAAATATGACCTGGGTTAAACATACTACCGTAGTCTGGGTAGACATAGGACTACCTCTCTAGCAAGCCCACACCTACACCGCTTGAATGTTTAGGAACGGGTTAGACGAGTTTGGGCCCATCCGTGGCTTTGATGTGCCGTTTGACAGAATAGGGGATTGGGACCCGTCAGCCATATCCCCTCCTGACGGCGAGATGACTAGTCTGGAGACTAGCCTAGCACAGTCCGGACTTCAGCCTGCGCCTGCAGCACCTGAGCCCTCAGGGGCCGAGCATGATCTAGAGCAGGAAGAATCTCAAGCGGGGTATGATCCTATGGAAGTGGATCTAGGGGTAATTCCAGAAGGGGAACTAGGAGAAGAAGAACCTGAAGACGAACCTGAAGAGGCACCGGAAGAAGAGCCTAAAGATGAGCTAGAAGAAGACCCAGAAATAGAGCCAAAGGATGCACCAGAGGACGAGCCAGAGGATGAGCCAGAGGAAGAGCCTGAAGAGGAGCCTAATGAGGAGGAGCGAGTAGAGGTTCCACTAGAGTCGGGCGATGTGGATAACCTGATCGAGATCGATGCTGATTCGAAGTCCTTAGAGGAGCAGACGGTTCAGAGGGATTTAGACTCGGATGCTGAGAAGTCGGACTCTGAGTGGACGCCATCTAGAGGGCGTAAGGGCTAGTGTAGGGGTTGAGTGTAGGCCTTTTTGAAGTGGTCTATTTTTGGCAATTAGGGTACCCAGGCTACTGACCTTTGGATATCGGTGGTGTGTAATTTTGGATAGTTAGGTGTGCATGTAAATTATGGTATGGATTGTATATGATGGATAATGTATAAGTTTGGATAAGTAATGGATGTCTATTCTCTTTCGTACCCCTAGTCAATTATTGTCTGGGTGTTTGTGGCTTTCGCTGATACTTTGAATCTTTGATAAATTGAATTGGGTCGGCGATTTTCTGGGACGTTATGATATTCGACCAATGAAGTGTGTCGCGTGCTCGATGGGGTTCGGGACGTGACACGACATAAGCCCAATATCAGTCATCTCGAACTCTTGAGCCATTACCTTCTTAAATTCTTCAAACATTTTTACATTGTTGCCAGTGAAGATCAAATCGTCGACATACAAACATACAAGCATAAAACCTCCGGCTTGATCTTCTTTGACATATAGAACATACTCATGTGGACACTAGATGAATCCATGATCTTGAAAATATTTGTCAATGCGACTATACCAAACCCTTGGTGCTTGCTTTAATCCATACAAAGCCTTCTTCAACTTCAAGACCTTATCTTCATGTCCTTTGACAAAATAGCCCAAAGGTTGCTGAACATATACTTCTTCCTCGAGATAGCCATTTAAGAAAGCGGACTTAACATCCATTTGATAAATTTTCCATTTATTTTGAGCTGCCAAGGAAATAATCAAACGAATAGTTTCCAAACGAGCTATAGGAGCAAATACCTCATCATAGTCAATGCCATGCTTCTGACCGTAGCCTTTCGCAACGAGTCTTGCTTTGTTTCTTTCCACTATTCTATCGGCATTTTTCTTCACTTTATACACCCATTTTACGCCAATTGCCTTTTGTCCTTTAGGAAGGGTTGCTACTTCCCATGTCTCATTTTTCTAAATTGCTTGAATCTCTTGCTCCATTGCATCTCTCCATTTTGCATCCTGCCCCGCTTCTTCAAAGTTTAATGGTTCAATGTCAGCAAAGAAACAAAATAAACTTGGAGTATCAACAACTTCCGTTTCTTCAAATATCTTGATAAGATTCCTTTTACGCACCGGCTCTTTAGAGGAGCTATCATGGGAACCTTGAGAAGTAGGAGATGGAGGTGGAGTACTAACATTTTGATGTGTTCTTTGGCTTGATTCTCCCTCTTGTAAAGGACAAATGACATATTCATCATTTTCAACAACATTCCAAACCCATGAGGCATTTTCATCAAACTCTGCATCTCTACTAATCACGATCTTCCCATTAGAAGGATTATAGAACTTGTAGCCTTTTGATTTAGGATCATAGCCGATGAAGACAAACTTCTCACTTTTTTCATCAAGTTTAGATCTCTTCTCATTTGGAATATGAATATAAGCAATACTTCCAAAAACACGTAAGTGAGAAACACTAGGCTTCTTACCACTCCATGTTTCTTGAGGTGTCATGCCACGAACACTTCTTGAAGAAGATAGGTTGGACAAATATACCGCACATGCAACGGCCTCGGCCCAAAATTCCTTTGGCATCTTTTTGCTTCTAAGCATGCTTTGGACCATGTTGAGAATGGTTCTATTCTTCCACTCTATGACACCATTTTGCTATGGAGACCTTGGAACAGTCAAGAAATGACGAATCCCATTGGTGTCACAAAAAGTTTCAAATTCCTCAAAAGTGAATTATCCACATTGATCGGTCCTTAATGCTTTAATATAATAGCCACTTTCTTTCTCAACAAGGGTCTTGAATTTTTGGAATGCTCCAAAAACTTCATTTTTAGCTTTCAAAAAATAGACCCAAGTTTTGCGAGAATAATCATCAATAAAGAGTAGGAAATAATTGGCTTTACCATGTGAGGATGGTTTGATGGGTCCGCACACATCGGCATGAATAAGTTGGAGTGGCTTCGATGCTCTTGAAGTGGCCTCCTTAGGAAAACTTTTTCTAGCTTGTTTGCCAAAAAGACATCCTTTACAGGTTGGGATGATTGATTTTGGGCAACCCATGCACCATATCTTCATTCGCCAAAGTCTTCAAGATACCAAAATTGAAATGGCCAAATCTCTAGTGCCAAAGCCAAGAAGTACCTTCAACACAACTCTTCAAGCACCTTGGATGATCAACTTGAACATTGAGCAAGAACATTCTATTTTTCTCCATAGGCACCTTTGCTATCAACTTATGAGAATCATCTCTCAAAAGAAGGCAACCATCTTTCAAGTGAATATCATATCCCATCTCAAGTAATTGTCCCAAACTTAGAATATTAGACTTCAAAGTAGGAACATAATAAACTTGAGATATCAAAAGATGACTTCCATTTTTAGCACGGATTAAGACATCACCTTTTCCTTTGATTGGGGCTTTAGTATTATCTCCAAAGATGATGTTGCCATTCACCGCCTCATTAAGAGTTGAGAATGACTCTATGTTGCCACTCATGTGATTTGCAGCACCGGTGTCAAGATACCATTCTCCTTTCTCTCTTTCTTCATTCGTTGCCAATAACAACAATGTCTCTTCTTTAAGTTCAATATAATTGACCTTCACTTCATTGTTTGTAGTGGCACTCCTACATTCATTAGCATAGTGCCCAAATTTGTGACAGGAATAACATTGAATATTAGCTTTATCATACCTTCTCCTTTCACCTCTATTGTAGCCATAATTTCCACGTCCTCCTGTTTGAAAGCTTGACCTTTCATTGATGGAATGTGGGTCTCTGCTCCTTCCACGACCACGACCAAAGTTTCCTCCACGGCCATGACCATGACCACGACCACGATCATGGCCACGATTTTGACCTCTCCCATGAGACCATTCTTGCTTTCTCACTTGATCTCCCAAAGAGACCTTAGTTTAGAGTACTTGGGTCGCCGTCTCTCCCTTCTTCTTTAATCTTTCTTCATATGCTTGCAATGACCCCATGAGCTGATCAAGGGTCATAGTCTTCAAGTCATTGGATTCCTCAATGCCAACATCAACAAGATCAAGCTTTGAGTCAAGCGATCTAAGAATCTTTTCAATAACACGAACATCGTCAATATTTTCGCCATATTGCCTCATTTGATTGGTTACGGAGGATACTCTAGTGAAGAAATCAGAAACAGATTCGGACCCCATCATATGTAGAGATTCGAACTCACCATATAGAGATTGAAGACGTACCCTCTTCACCTTTTCAATTCCTATGAAATTATTTTCTAAAATATCCCAGGCTTCTTTGGCCTTTGATGCGGAAGCAACTTTCTCAAACATGGCTTCATCCAAGCCCATGTGAATAATAGAGAGGGCATGTTGATCACCTTTATGAAGCTTGTTCAACGCGTTCTTTTGATTTTGATTCAAAGCCGCTTCATCCTCCGGTTCATCATAGCCTTTATGAACAACTTCCCACACGTCTTGTGAGCCAAGCAACGCCTTCATGCGAATGCACCGTTGCCCATAATTTTGTTTCAAAAGCTTGGAAACGGCATAAGGAAAAGAGCTATTCATCTTCAACCGTAGCTCTGATACCACTTTGTCGAAAATGGGAAGTTGAGAGAAAGGAACACAAGAGAATACTTAGAATACTCTTTAATATTTTTGTGGCTTGGCTATATTTTAAATGATTCAATCGCAAGCCCTTTTATGGGTACATAAAGACCTTAGTACATTGTATGCATTTATTAAGACCTCATAAAACTCCTAGAACTTTGTAGTACATGAATCTTGAAAATCTAATGGACTAATTAAATGCATGACACATACATGAACTACATTAATGCACCTAGGAAGAAGTACATGGATAATACCAACCTTAGAATAATGCACCTAGATTCATGAATCAAGTTTAATTTTCAACACGATCGGCAATCAAGTAACTCCCTTGATTTTCTTTTTTGCTTCACCCGTTTGTGCCCAGCCCCATGTGGTTGGGCCACGCTCTCTTTTCCTTGGCCTCCACTAAATTTCCTCGTGTCGCACATGTGGCGCAAGTGTGTTGTGCATTGCCATGCGCATTTTCTGTTTTTCTTTGAAAATTCAATTATTGTAATTCTTTTTTGTTCAATTTCATATCAAGTATAATTACTCTAAATACTCTCACAAAGTCAATTGTTTTTTTACAACATACCCCAACCCTATAATCTTTACCTAATTGCCCCTCGTCGCCATCTACGCAACGTCACCATCTACTTCATTAATCCTTTGTATCTCCATCTCTCTCGCCACAGAACTATGCTTGGTGTATTTACCGAAAAACTGTTCTATCTCCTCTAGCGTCTGCCCCTGTATCTACCACATCATCGTGTAGAAAAACTCCCACGTGATGCTCGTGATTGCCACAAAAAAGAAGAAGGCCCCATTGATGGTGATTGCCTTGTATAGCGATAAGAACATCATTAATAATACTCCACTCACCATCCCGTTCACTGCCATGTCGACTACACACCGCTGCGCACGTAGCCTTTGCGGGAAGATCTCCGAGCTGTACACCCATCGGTCCCACCCTAATGGAGAAGAATGCTACGTAGTACAACACCGATGTAATACATATGGCCACTGCCCATAACAGTTTCATGTGGCTATGGTTGCTAATGTTGAGGCACATTCTGAGGGAGGTGAGTGTCATCCCGTTGAAACTATTTAGCAGCAATAGCTATCGCCCGGCCTATGTCAAGAAAGGTGGCAATGAGGAAGAGCACTGTCTTTTCGAAGCCAACTACAATGGCATAATGAGCTTTTTATCGTAGGAGGTCATGTCGGACTTCTCGAAAATGCAAGCGCTGTAGAAGATGATAGCATCGATACCAAGGGCCTACGAAAAGAAGTGGATTCTAACGACGTAAATAAGGATGTGGCAGACAGACAGGGTCAAGTGGAGGATGAGATCCCACCACATGCCGTCCCCAATGCTCCGCTTGGTGACATCGACAATGTTGTCACTGCACTCCTCAGGGGTTTTGTTAATGCATCATTTATGCAAACTCCTCAATCCGTCTTTAGTTCGTAGAAATGTCCCTTTATTAAAACACCTGATGAGTGCAATGATGACATCGTCAAGGTCACCAAACAAAGCACTGAGGAGAGTGTATGGCGGGAGCTCCTCCTCCACCCTACCCCATCCATCCACCACATCCTTGTCTACGTCGTTGGTATCCAATTCTTCTAAAATGCCAATGGCATAGATGCCGTCGTCCTTTACAACACTCGTATTTTCGAGAAGGCCAACATTACCTCCCTCGACAAAAAACTCCTCATGATAAAATCATTGTAGTCAGCTTCGTAAAGACAATGATTATCCTCATCGCAATCTTCTACCTCGACCAGGTGGGGAGCCGACCGTTGCTGAGAAGCAGCATCAGTGCGACGATCTTATTGCTTGCCTCTCTCGGAATATGCCTCACCATCATCAATCACAGCCACACGAAGCTTATGTAAGCAGTGGCCATTTCCATCACCTTAGTGTTGTCCTGCGCGATCTTCTTCTCAATCGGGATGGGGCCAATCATATTGGTGTGTAACTCGGAGATCTCCTCGCTGAGACTGCATGCGCAGAGATACGCAATCGATGTTGCCTTGAACTGGGTGGTGAGTGGAGTGTTATCAATGATGTTATTATCGATTTATAAGGCGATTGCCATAGACGAGGCCTTCTTCTTTTTTGCAGCGATTGCAAGCATCGCGTAGGTGTTCTTCTACATGATAATGTCAGAAACGTAGGGGCGGATGTGGGAGGAGATGGGTCACTTTTTTGGTAAATACACCAAGTGGAGGTCTCCGGCGAGGGAGATAGAGCTGTAAAGGAACAATGGGGTCCACGATGATGAGACGGAGGAAGTTGCGAGTGATAGTTAGGAAAATAATTATAAGACAGTGGGTATCTGGTAAAAATGGATCGGTTTGTTAGGTATTTAGAGTATTTATACACACTATGAATTTAGTAATCTTTGCTAATGTGGATGAGGACAAACAAGAATTATAATAATGAATTTTCAATGAGAAAAAGGAGAAAAATTTCTTAGGAAATTCAATTTCTTTCTGAATAAGAAGTTTCTAATAAAGAGATCGGGACATTTTTGTTTCGCCCATTTAAGCTCGGCCCCAATGTGCATTTCAGCCACACTCCTTTCCTTGGCCTCGCCAAAATTTCTATTGTGCATGTGCCATAAGTGTGCCATGCATTACCATTCATTAGCCTATTAAGGTTGGCTAGAAACCAAGTGAGATATGAGAGAATACCTCACTTCTTACGCAATCAAATTTTTTTACTTGCTGGACTTGATTATGCTCATTATTCAACTAATGTCCTTTTACTACCTAATTTGATTAATTGTTAATGAGTGTGTCATGCGGTCTTTGTCCAATTATGAGTTCTAAAGTTTTTGTCCCACTAAATGTCCATGCAATTTTTTTGTGTGTTTATTATGGTCTTACATTGTAATCTAACCATTTGACTAAGAAAATGAATCACACTACAAAAAATATATAAAAGCAACCACAACAAATAGATCAACAATAATAAGGAAGAGAGAATAAAAGGTAAGGTACGATAAAGTAACCCAATGCAATATCGATTAAAGAACATTACAAGGCCTCATTCTTAAGCGCCGGGAGAGCAACCTTGTGAGCTAAAATTGAATGGAATCCAAAGCCTAATTCTAATTCTGATCTCTAAAAAGGAATCTATTACCAATGAACTACAATTGAAGAGACTTTGAAGAGCTAAAATTGTATGGAATCCAAAGCCTAATTCTAATTCTAATCTATATATATTGTTTTTATTGTTTATTTTCTTTTTCCCCTTTTATTCCTATTTTATGATTTATTAGTTTCATTTTTAAATATTTTTTAGTTTTTTATTATTTTCTCTCTTCCAATCTCTTTCTTGGGACAGCACCCTCAGAACATGAACTCATACTTCGCTTGGTTTCCCTTTGCCTCTTTCATTTATTCTTTCTTTCCAACATCCAACAGAGACATGATCAAATCTTTGCTTTGTTCATCATTCACCAAGCTCTGTTTATCGTTGTTCTAGCTTCAAAATCTTAACATCATAAAAAATCTTCATCAACCAGGGAACTCATTAAAGCCATAATCCATATTGCATTCATCACATATGTAATGAAACATGTTCAAATCACAAACAGGAACTCAATGGCAGATGATCTTCAGGGAACGAATAGTTAAGACTTCTCATCTTTGTTTCTCCAAGAAAAGAGTACAGAGAGGTACTTATCTTGGAGATGCAGATTTTAATTTCAATGGATGATCGAACTAAGTAGCTGATGTCTTGGAGGCATCCTTGCTGGTGATCGGCATTGGCAAAGAACAAACGAGCAGGAGCCGAGCTCTTCAAAGTCTGTGATAAGAAAAAAAAGTAAAACAGAGGCACTATCAGTGAGGCTCCGGAGCAGCGAGTGGTGTCAATCAGCTGTGGCTTTCGGTGTTAGGGGGGCGACAAAGAAGGAAGATCGGTGAAGAAGCCTCTGGTAGTTCAGGAAAGGACCGAGTATCAATGCTATTGACTGAATTGAAAAATGAGAGTCAGAGAATGAGAGAGAACTAAGCTGTAATCATGTTGCAGTAATCCGGTTGTTTGATGGAGAAGCTTGGACTGTATGGAACCAAAATTAAGATTGATCGAAAGCTGAAATCGCGGAGCTAAAAGGCACGATATAGAGAGAGCTTTGCCATGGCAGGAACTGGAGATCTTTGTCTGAAAGAAGGACGAAGATATTACACAACGGACATGGCAGAAAGACGAATCAGCAGGAATGAAGCTCTGGCTAGAGGCCCAACAGATTGGGTCTCTTCACTAGATATGTTGACTTCCCCGTGACACTGGTCTCTCTTATCATCTCGATTGGTTCAATCTTGCTCTAGCTTCTAGCCAGTGCTTTGTCCCATTGAAACAAACTGGCTTGAGTTCTTTAGATCTCAGTAGGCAGTGTAGATTTTAATATGGTCATCACTCAGCAATCTATCTCGATACTGACGATGAATGGCATTCAAATAAGTGCGAGATTAATACTAAGATGATTGACCTATATAACCACTTTAACAAGCAGACAACATCATATCATATTAATGCCTATGTAACATTATCTGGTCACATTGTTTATTAAAGAGCATCATATATGGCAGTGTGACCTCTTTTTGGAAGCTATAGCAATCTTGTTCATGGTCAGTGCTTGGGGGATTACAGTCATTTCTTGGTGCAAGTTGGTTGACGTTGAGTGCATGACTATCTTTCAACCCGCATAACCAAAGCTGATAATCATCCCAAATCTAATATTACCATCTACAAAAAATATAAAGCTCTAACCAAGACCTCCAAATCGTAAAAATCAAGTGAGAACAATGACCTACCTCTTGGATAGCTTGTTCGGCATACCATCGATGACCTTGGTGATGCGGAGGAGGGCGAGCTTGGCCTTGAGCTCACCCAAAATCTCACGTTCACAGCAACAGTGATAGTTGTGACAAGCTTGGTGATGATCCCATCCCAATCCTATTCATAAACATTAAGAGCAGCGATGACAGCGGAGAGAAGCATATTGCCAGGAAGCAAGAATCACCTGGTCATGATGCGGAAGATGAATACGAACATCGATTGACAATTCGATTGAATTAATTCTGACAAAACAGAGGAAATTGGTGAACCAATCGGAAGCTGGTCGCAAACGATCGAACGCTGGGCCAAGGCGCCTTCGTACTCTTGTTCAAATCTTGAATCGACGACGAAAGAATGTACGCTCGCCCATTCCTTGAAGTGGCGCGGTCAAGACCCTGGCCCCGTGTGCACTTCTCCTAAAAGCGTGAACTCTCAAAAACCCATCTCGCCAAATTTCTTCCTCTTCTCAAGAACCACGGGGCTAAGGATTCGAGTGGAATTTGAAAAGAAAATTGCGATCTTCAAGAATCCCACTATAACAAATAAAGGTGGCTGTGGAGATGAGTTCATGCTTCAAAAATTGAAAGCCCATCGAATTCTATCTTCTTGCAGCAACATACGAGCCAACATGCAAGATTTCCCAGGTTCCTTAATCCAAAGTCCACTCACCTTTGGTAACCGATTTCTTTCAAAAGAGAAGTTCCGATCCAAAAATCTCCTTTTGCGTTATTTTCAAATGTCAAACCGGCGATCGGTTCTTGGCCTGGATCAATCTTGGTTTTTTTTTATTCAAATCAAAGTCACTTGAGATAACCACTTGGATTCTTGAGCGAATCTTCCGCATCAGATTTGCTCTATCCGTTTTGTTCCACCACGCCAAGATTTACGGCCACAAGTATTATCTTCGTCTTTTGAATTCATGAGCATGCGATGGCCGGCTATCTATAGCAGATGATCCTATGTGCGATAGTCTGTGGTAACGTCATGGAGAGGCCATGAGATTGGCATGTGCAATGCATGGTCTGAATGAGATGCGAATGTGATCTATGCAAATGGTATTTTTGTTTAGGAATAGATCTCTAATTTTCTCATGCAATAAATGACTAAATGAACTAGCCAAAATTGAGGTATGAACACATTAGACCAATGATCATTAGCTTAACTATTGTATTATGCTTAAACATCTATCTTTTATTAAAGGTGCGTTTGTTTTGCGAAAAACTTCATGATAAAGGGAAATACTTTTCAGGAAATCATTTTTTAAGAAAATAATTAGTTTTTCTTTGTTTGGTGATATGTGACTGAAAAAATTTTCTAGTATTTGGATCTCGTTTATAAAATGATTTCAATCTCATGACTTTATTTCAGGCCAAAAAAAAATCGATTTTTTTAAAAAATTATTTTTTATTTTATTTTTTTAATCTTTTTTCTTTTCTTTTCTTTTCTTTTTTCTTATCCTTCTTGCTCCTCCGCCGGTCACCAGTCTTGGCAATAGCCATAGCAAGTCACCGGGTTGGCCGATTTGGTTGGCCTTGGGCAACCTCAACCTCGCCGTGGCGAGGTCGGCTCACGCCTGTGTCCAGTCACCAACCATCGCCGAGGCCTAGTAACCGGCGGAGGAAGTAGGAAAGAAAAAAAAAACAAAAAAGAAAGAAAAGAAAAAGGAAGAAATGGAAAAGAAAGAAAAGACAGGGTGATGCAATTGGACTGGAAAGTGTTTTCACCTTCTTAAATTTAAGAATTCACTTCCGTTCTTGACCAGAAAGTGTTTTGGTTGACTAATCATTTTCAGGAAACCAAACAGATGAAAGTTTTGAAAACTAATTCCGAGAAAACACTTTATCTCAAACAAATGCACCATGAGTTCATAATTTCTGAAAAAATGAATAAAAGGAAAGTCTCTTAAATATGTTCTTATATAGTTAGTTTCTAACAGATCTTTCTTCAATCATATAATATTTTATTTAAATGAACCAAATTTACTTAACTAAGAATGATAAATACTCATGAATCGATCTTACAATGTTATCCGTCATATCCAAGTTCATTTTATCATAATTCCTGTATAATTTTTCAATGCATTTCACATAAGAATTATGAGAAAAGTTACAACAAGCTTCGATAGAGATTGGTATTTCGAGATTATTGCACTGGCAGCAGTTGTTTTTAGGATCCGGATCTATTATATATTCAATGAAAGCTATTGATGGATATTTTCCAAATAAAAGTAAAAATATGGTTCTTATGGGAGGTTTAAAAAAGCATGTACCAATTACACAACCGGCTTTTTTGTAGGTACACTTTCTCTTGTGGTATTCTTATACCCTACACCCCCCCCCCTCCCCGTGCTTGTTTTTGTCCAAAGATGAAATTCTTAATGATAGTTTGTGTTGTATTTGTTGGGACTTTGGAATCCAAAACCCATAAAATTGAATGAAAAGTGTGTGGATGAAAGTGTCCCACATTGAATAGAAGAGAGATGGGAGATGGGTTCAAATAATTAAGCCTCACAAATGGATTTGGGCCCCAAGGGGTACCCCACTTTTGTGGAAGGGAGAGAACCTACGCCAAGTTAGGTCGGTTCCCCCCCGCACGCACGCCGCCACCGGCTGGCTCGATTCAGTTCCAAGTCCACACTCCATCAGTTTTTATTTTTTCCGAACAGACACGTTGTTTAGAATTTATTTTTTTGACAAACCAAACCGGTTCAAAGAGAACCTTCGCTGCTGTTCGCGAAAGCTTGCAACTCTTCATTTTCATTTTCGCCACTTGAATATGACCGAACAGTTTAGTTCGGAACAGTGACATCACTTCATGGCATTCATTCTCGTGAGACATTCTTTTCCGAACTCTACGCATATTCACTTTGTCATTGTCATTTTGTGCGATTGTTCTGCAAAATTGCGTTCGTTGGAGTCCTCCGAATACGTACCGCTTCGGAGGAACGAGATCCGTTCTATCCTGGGAGACGATTGTCCAATATCCTCGGGTACTGATTGAGGGGCCAAATTCGTCTTAAGGACACGACGTTCTTTCGTTGGGCTCGGATCAATATTCTGCTTATTTGCTTCTACTGCTTTCATGTTAGTTTTCCTAACGTTTGTTTTTAATTTCTGGTATACGAACTTAGCCGGATTACAATACCGAACTACAGTATTAACCTATTTCCGTAATAATTTTTGTTCTACAGCAATATTAATTGCATTTTATATGTTTCAGATCTATTTACTTACTTTTGAGGGACATTTCAATGTTCATTTTCAAAATTACAGTGGCTGTAGTTCCAACTGTTCAATATCATTATGGGGAAAAAAAGTACTAAAAAAATTAATTTTTTTTGTTTATTAAGTTCATTAACAATGAATAATAATGAAAGCGCTTCTTCTTCTTTTTTTTTTTTGGAATAAGACATATCCAATTGGTGGTAATGGAAAAAACAGGATGCACCCTTTCATTATTATCACTCATTCTGGAACTAAAAATACTTTGTCTTATCCTCATGAATCAGACAATAATATGCTATTTTTCATGGTTATATTAGTGCTATTTACTTCGTTTGCTAGATTTGTAGAAATTCCCTTTCCTTTTAATCAAGAAAGAATTCATTTGGATAATATGCAAATTGTTAAATCTGTCTATAAACTTTTTACAAAAGAATTCAAATAATTATGTGAATTGGTATGAATTTGTGACAAATGCAAGTTTTTCGTTAGTATAGGTTTTTCCAAAATATTTATAGTGTCTTTTTTATATAAGCCTATTTATTCATCTTTACAAAATTTGAGCTTACTCAATTTTTTTTCTAAAAGAGGTCCTAATAGAATTTTAGGGGACAAAATTATAAATGTGATATATGATTGATATAATCGTGGTTACGTTGATGCTTTTTATACAATATCCTTAACTTAAGGTATAAGAGGACTAGCTGAACTAATTCATTTTTTTGATAGGCGAGTAATTGATGGAATTACGAATGGTTTCAGTCTCACAAGTTTCCTTTTCAGAGAAGGTATCAAATATATAGGGGCCGGCCGCATTTATTCTTATCTCTAATTATATTTATTGTTTGTATTAATATTTTCATCAATTTATTCTTTTTGTATTTTTCAAATTTGAATTTTTTATAAGTTCCATTTTTTAACAAAAATAAAAAAATTAAATTCTTATTCTATTTAATAATTAATAAATATCTTTATCTTTCTTAAGTTTTTCAAACCATAACAAAAACGGATCTTCTTTAAATATTTCTAACTTCGAATTCTCTTTAGTTTTATTCCAATCCATATAATAAGTTTTATAAACATGGCTATCTTTATAGACTGTCTCTTGAAAGTTGAATTCATCCTTGTTTTTTCCTTTCCATTCACTCAGATCCCTTCCCTTTCTTCAATTTTGTCCGGCCTTTTCTTCCTAAAAAAGGGAAGGAGAAGGATCTTCACCGGTGAATCCCTCTTGTTCCTGTTCATTCCACTTCATGTGAAAATTGTTTCTATTTCTACATCCAATTCTTTTTCGCTTTCCCCCCTTTCTTCCATTTTTGTGGTTTATTTAAATTTTTTAATAACAATGGGTGATGGTATTCCGCCTAAATAGTAAACACAAGTAATACATAAGAGATTTTAGCCAAAAAAAAAAGTAATACATAAGTGAATACTAAAGATTCGAGCCATAGAATTTCGAAAAAAGGTTCCCAAGATCAAGTTAAAAGAATGAAAGGAGCATAATCTAGATTAACAATGATACCTTTTCATGTTATGTGTCAAGCTAATGTTTTTATTTAACTATCATAGATATGGCCCGATGATGAATCAGAAGAATGATATCACAAAGATCAATTTTCTTGAATTCCCTTAGCGTCCTTTGTTAAGCAAAACTGAACTAGGAGAAGCATAAAACTTGAGAAGGCTGGGAATCCCATGAAAGGCCTCCTTCGAGAAACCGGTCCAAGTTACGAGATGATGAAATCCTGACATATAATGCCAGTAACAGCCCATTTATCTAGTTCGAGATAGTATTCGCCAAAGCAGTGCCTTCGTTTCCGAGTCCGGACTTGAAAGCCAGAAACCACCGGCATTAGAAAATGTCAATCAACGTAGGCTCTCTTTATTTTACAGAAAATGAATGATTTGAAAAATATTTTCTTTCAAAAAATAATTTCTTATATTGTTTGAAATAATTAGCCAATCAGATATGTTTTCATATCGACAAAAATTTAACCAAGTTACGAGATGGTGAAATCCTGACATATAATGCTAGTAACAGCCCATTTATCTAGTATGCGAAAGTATTCGCCAAAGTAGTGCCTTTGTTTCCGAGTCCGGACTTGAACACTAGAAACCACCGGCATATGAAAATGTGCAGCAATGTTGGCTTCCTTTGTTTGACAGAAAATGAATGATTTGGAAAATATTTTTCAAAAAATGATTTCTTATATCGTTTGAAATAATGAGCCAATGAGATATGTTTTCACATCAACAAAAATTTAACATTTTCATGGACGTTGAAAATAGTTTTCGTTCGTTCAATTTTGTAAGCGATATAAGCAATTATTTTTTGAAAAATATTTTGAAAATCATTCATTTTTCGTGAAAGAAATGGAGCCATACTAATTGCTGAACTAAACATCATTGGGACGACATTGTTCAGTGCCTGCGGGAACCTAACATGGCGTTAAAGTAGCGCATATGCACAAATGCTAGGGATCATGAAGCGGGCATATGTCCCTGCCTCCAACGGTATATCAGGATCTCACTTGAAGAAGATAAGAATTTTGGTTAATACCACGAAAAACCCTAAACTAGTACAATTGTGATAATTTTATCGCAAACTATTTTTTTTACCACAAAAAACCCCAGACTGGTACACTTGTGACAAATTTACCCCGAACTATTTTTTTGACCACCAAAAATCCCGAACTGGTATACTTATGACAATTTTACCCCAACTAATTTTTAATATTATTTTTTATTTTTTCGAATTTTTTTATTAATTTTTTTTATTTTTTCTTTTCTTTTCTTTTCTTTTTTTCCTTAATCTTTTTCATCTTCAATTTCTGGCCGGACGCCTCACCCAACGCCGGCGCGGTCGACCTCACCAGTGACTGGCGGGGCCGAGAACACTCCAGATCTAGCAAGGGTCGAACTCGCCGGCCGCTGGCAAAGTCGGCCTAGCCCTACAACGGCAAGGTCAGCCTCGCCAGCGGCCAGTGGGGCCGACCTCGCCGGCTTCCGCCTCTGGCCGGTCGCCGATCTGGCGATCGGCCATGTCACGCCCCGAATCCTATCGAGCACGCGACTCACTTCTTTGATTGATAAATGCGATGTCCCAGGTTATCGCCGACCTCATTTAAAATCATCAGAGATTTTAATCGCTAAGCGGAAACCATAAATACCCGGACAATTAAAACTGGGGAGAATAGGGAGAATGCACATATTCATTTCTCATTCAAACCTACACCATAATATTCACAATTCTACAAACCATCATATACATATGCACACCGTATTATAAACCGCCGATATCAAAAGATTGATGACCTGGATATCTTATCCTAAAAAATGGTACACCTCAAAAAGTCTAATTATCCATCCCTACACTAGCCCCTACGACGCTTACTCGGCGTCCATTCCGAGTCTGATTCTTCGTCTTCTGAACTTGAATCTCCTTGAACCGTCTCATCCTTTGAGGATTCCGACTCAGCCTCAATCTCGATCGGGTTATTGATGTCACCCAACTCCGCTGGAACTTCGGCATGCTCCTCTTGGACGGGCTCCTCATCAAATTTGTCCTCTGGCACAAATTCGGGGTCAGCCCATTGTTCAAACGGAAGTATATACTCGGGTTCTCCTTCCGGCTCGTCCTCAGGCTCAACAAGTTCATTCTCGGGTTCGACCTTGGGTTCTTCCTCTAATGGTTCCTCCTCGGGGATCGGTTCCAAATCCACATCCATCGGGTCATATTCTACTTGCGATCTTTCGGGCTCGGGTTCCTGCTCAGCCCCTGCAGATCCCTGTGCCGCAGGCACTGGGTGTAGTCCAGGCTGCGCCAGACTAGTTTCCGCACTAGTCAACTCGCCGTCAGGAGGGGGTACAGCAGACGGGTCCCAGTCCCCAACTAAATCAAAAGGGACGTTAAATCCTTGGACGGGACCAAACTCATCTACTCCGTCCCTAAAGAACCATGCGGTATAGGTATGGGGCTCCCACAAAGGTAATCCTACATCTACAAGGACTACATTAGTGTGTTTAATCCAGGTCATATTGTCCGCCATAGGAAACTCTAAAACTTCATATTCGGTGTGCATCAGTACTCCAAAACGCTCAGGTGGCAACGGCGGATGATTCATTGTTCCTGCCGAGGTTTTGGTATTCCCAGCGTGCAACCTGCACGTTAGCCATAATATTATATTTTTCAATCACATGCATGTTCGAATCCCAAGTCACGCATTCACGCTTATCTCATCACATCCTTTTCCACACTACTCGCCAGTGACCCACGTAATGAAACCGCCTCAGGTACACTGCAACCATCTCATATACACAACACTCCTGAGCCCGCGTAATGATACCGCCTCAGGCCATGTATCTTACCCGCGTAATGGTACTACCTCAGGCTCAATATCCGTTCTCCCAATGCACAACCCGCATAATGGTACTGCCTCAGGTTGGCTATATTTCTAGCACTCATCGGCCCGCGTAATGGTACCGCCTCAGGCCATGTATCTTGCCAGAGTAGTCGTACCGCCTCAGGCTCAACACCTACCACCTACGACATAACCCGCGTAATGGTACCGCCTCAGGCCATGTATCTTGCCAGAGTAGTCGTACCGCCTCAGGCTCAACACCTACCACCTACGACATAACCCGCGTAATGGTACCGCCTCAGGTTGGTCGTCCTCCGGTAATACCGGGCATCATCCCGCATAGTCGTACCGCCTCAGGACGGAAATATTCCCACGATCGCACATGCCACACTACTCATAATTCCTCGTTCGTTCACACACTTAGTACTTGCATACCAATATATTGGCCAATCACACGTGGCCCATGCACACGACAATTCACATATAATTTCATGCTCATTCACGGCCGATTGACAATTAATTCAATCCAGCCCAGGCATGCACATAAGCAAGCACATTTCAACCAATCAATTACACACCAATGCACCCAATTTTACCACTACAATTCAATCACAATACAAACACACAACCAACACGCAAATCGGCATTTTTCTATACCCAAACCACGCCAAATCAGTTCCGGCTCTTCACGACATTTTCACATAATTAATCGTCGGTTCTAAATATCCAATTTGCGTACCGAATCGAGCATCACAGCCCTTAAATCAGCAAATTCCAGCCAACGATCGGCCCCTAAAAATCCACCGAACTCTTCCGATTTCAATCCTAAGGCCCGCCAAATATTTCCGCTCCTAAAATCATATAATTTCACACTTGATTAAATCCGATTTCACCCGAAAATTATCCTTCGATACCCGACGTCCTAAATAGGGTTTAGGGCGCGACTTACCGGACTCTAGACTAAAGCGGCTAGAGCGGAAAGCGGCGGCGAACGGCGGGGACGACGGCGAACTGCGAGCGACTCGGCGGCTTGGGCGGACAGCGACGGCAAGCGGCGGCGTGGCTTCCTTGGCCGGCCAGCTCACGGCCAAGAGAGAGAGAGAGAGAGAGAACCGAGACGGACGGCGGCATGGGGTGGCGACACGGCGGGCAGTGAGCGGTGGCGCCAGCTTACGGGCAAGGGGGCGATCGGCCGGGGAGAGAGGGAGAGAGAGAGATGAGCGGAGAGAGATGGAGAGAGAGTGAGGAGAGAGAGAGTGGTCTTGGGTTTAAATTGGTCAAACCAATAATTGAGGTCAAAATGACCATCTTGCCCTTGTCTCACAAACCAAATCAATGGCCTAGATTCGATCTTATCTTGAAACCGACGGCCGAGATCGAATCCTGCCCAAAAATATCCAAGGGTAATTTGGGAATTTCATAAAATTTCAAGGGCAAAAATGTCCAACCAAAAAGTTAGGGCAAAATGACCAAAATGCCCATCCCTCATATGACTTGCCCTTTATAAATTCTTAGGGGTAAAATGGTCACTTTCCTCATTTCTCATCTAAATTGAATTTTTCTGAAGGATTCGGGACAATCCAAAATTGCACGTTCCAACCGCAACGTCGTCTTAACGTCCCGTTGTGACTTCCAAATTTTTCCGATGTCCAATTTGAGTTCAATTAAATAATTAAATTTTATTAAACGCAACTCGAGCATTTCTCAGACTAACGGGCGGCTTGTTGGGGAAATTCGCATATTCGACCCGTGACTGATAATAGTTCAAGTCACGTGCAAGATTATTCGGTTCGTAACGACTTCGGTTGTCATTTAAATCGCGAGGATTGATCGCTAGATCCGAGGGGTACAATCGTTCGGTATAGGTTCAGGATCATTCGTCAATTCATTTCGTGGTTCGGCGGAATTACCCGCGATCTACTACTATAACAGTAGCGAACTGATCCCTGACTATCCTTGGATCGGCCTACAGTGGCTCAAAATGTCACTTCATCGATTTTATAATCGAAAATCAATTCGCGATCGAATTTTCTCTTAGTCGCACGAATTTAAATCCATGATTAGCCCTTCCCCATTGGTTAGTATCTCAGGAATGATCAATTCCGGGCAAGAATTAACTACGAGTACATTCACAAAACTCAATATTTTATAAATCCCAAATAGACCAATTTTCAGGATGTCACAGGCCAGAAATTGAAGATTAAGGAAAAAAAGAAGAGAAAAGAAAAGAAAAAATAAAAAAAAATTTGAAAAAATAAAAAATAATATTAAAAAATTAGTTGGGGTAAAATTGTCACAAGTATACCAGTTCGGGATTTTTGGTGGTCAAAAAAATAGTTCGGGGTAAATTTATCACAAGTGTATCAATTTGAGGTTTTTTGTGGTAAAAAAAATAGTTTGGAGTAAAATTATCACAACTGTACCAGTTTAGGATTTTTCGTGGTATTAACCCTAAGAATTTTGCCTGCGTTGGCTGACATGATCACTAACAGAATGCTAGCTAATAGGAGGACAATTATAGCCCTCTGCATGTGGATAATGAGCATGTAGTAATGCTTAACTCCATAGGACTGACCGCATAATGTATCCAATGCACTTGCTATTCCTATCTGTTAGAATGATGAAATAATACATAAGGACTAATTCACAATTATCTGTGAAGTCATGTTTGGAACAATTTCTACACATCGTAAGATGAAATTTTAGAAATTTGTAGATATATCCTAGGAATCCACTTCACGCCATGCTTGAAAAGAAAATGGCATCAATTGCAATATCGGATTTGGGGCGGGGGGAACTATCCCTGTCTCCTGTCCCAAACAATCATATTGAAATGCGCATGACAAATTTGCTATTTCTTGACGAACACCCACTCTACATCTAGCTATTAAGAGATGACATGTTTAGCAGATCAATCTTGTCAAACTGCAAGAACCCCAAAGGAGCTAAGGTTGCTAGCAAGTCATTGTTATCCCGTTTTCTAACGGCTTTTTGGGAATAAAAAAATGGTATTCTCTCACTTGGAAATCAGAGCCAGATAATGTCAAGAGCTTGGATACTTGGGACTTGTTTGGCAAGTTACTAAATAGTGAAAATTTCTATTGTTTTGTTCCAAAAATCAGTTTGAGAATAGAAATCCGTTTGTTAAAATTTTTGTGTCCGGGCACAAATTTGAAAAAATTTATTCCTAGAATCAGTTTTAGAACATAATCAAGAAGCAAAAAAAAGTAGCTTATTGATTCTAGGAACAATTTTTCCATTTCTAATTTTTCTTAGTTTTCTTCTTCCACTTGGTTTGTTGTTCTTCGCTTGCCATCGGCCACCGGCCACAAGCTAGGGCCAACGAGGGTCTCACGGCCCTCATCGGTGGCCGGCGAGGGTCCCCCTCAACACTTGGGCGAGGGCGACTCAAGGCCGCGACAATGAGGCCTTGCCCAACCATGGCAAGGCCAATCTCGTCGTAGCAACCCAGGCGAGGGAGATGGGTCGCGACGGCGAGGTCGACCTCACTAGATCTGGGTGAGGTCGAACCTTGCCTAGCCAAGGCGAGGCCAACATCGCCGTCGTGGTTGGCGTGGTGGGCGACAAGGGCCGTGATGCCCTCGTCGGCCCTGGCCTATGGCCGATCGCCGGTGCGGGCGACCGGCCATGGCCAAGGAAGGGAAGGGAAAGAAAAAAAAAGAAAAAAAGGGAAAAAAAGAAGGAAATATTAAAAAATTCAAAATATTATCAAAATATTATTTATAAAAAGAAATTTTGTATAGTTACCAAACACATTTCTGTTCCTTTTCTATTTTAAGAATAGAAATTTTGGACAATTATCAAATGCCTTCAAATGTTTAGAAATTGTTTCCGGGTACGGAATAAAAAAGAATCATTTTTTAGCAGAGTTTTCGTGTATAAAATCGTTGCCATGCGCACCCTTAATGACTTGGTGTGATCCAACTTTCAATGCTAAATTCTTTGATTGCCGTGACTCAGTCAGGGAAAGGAATGGCTTATCCTTCTTTTCAACTAGTTTGATTGGAAAGTACACACTGCTTTTTGTTTCGTTTGAATTATGAAATAAACATTCTTTGACGAGTGGAAATAAATTGAATATTGTCCATTCCACAGTCAATGGCCATCGGATACTGATGTGTAGCTTAAAAATTAACCAGAGAAAGTATCTTTTGTGATCACTTAACTTTTGCCTTTGTTTTAAAACGTGTCACTTGAATTTCCAGTTTTATCAATTAGGTCACATAATTTTAATTTTGGTTTCAATCCAGTTGATCAATCTAATTCTGGATCAGTGAACCATTGAAAATCTAACTGGACAGAAACTTGAATCGCTGTTAAGTGACTTGATGAACTAAAGTTTAGTGACTTGTCAAAACTAAACCCAGTTATTCGATCATCAAATACAATTTCGGCACATCCTCACTTGCATGCAATTTAATAGACGATTCTGCTGCTCCGAGTGTGTAAAATCAAAATCATTTTCCGTGCTCATAAGTTCATGAAAGTGTTGGTAACATATATAAATTTTGAAAATTTTTTTCTTTTAAATAAAATCTTGGCCTACAGCTTCACCTCTAAACATGCGAAGTTATTCCGTGATCAAGATGACCACAATTATAAACAAACTAGATCATTTAAAAACTCTAAGTTGCATGAGATCAATCCTTTGAACAATTAGAGATTCAACTCTCTTAGAGTTGAAAGATTTTTATGATTTATGACCCTCACTTCACCTCCAAAACTAGTGAAATTCTTCTATAATGAAAAGGAACACAATAATCAACAAATTACCTGATTTAAAAATTTTAACTTATGCAATATTACTCGTGAAGAATTGAAGCTTAACATTTCTTTCATTTTAAAGTTCTTTTCAGAATGTTGGAGTCTCTGATTGATAAGTTAAAATGCTATAATGGTACATTATTTCTGAGAACAAGTACGCCAACATCAACAGCGATTCTTGTTATGTGACCCAATGGCCAAGTGATCCTTGTGGAAATTAGAAAAAGGTAACATCTCTTGATAGAATCAGCCACAATTGATCTGATGGATTGATCATGGAGAATTCTGCCTTAAGCATGAGGCTTCGATGCTTCTCGTAACTTCTTGAGATTCGATTGTGACTCGTGTGAAAGCAATTTTTTGTCATCTCCTAATCTGGGCATGTATAGCAGACCTTTGACCGGACTCAGGAGGTGGTCCTGGACGAGGGAAGTAGTCTGATGCCTAAAAGTTCGCCACGAAAGAGTGGGAGAGGATGATTCTCGCAAACACCAAAGAGAAGTTCAAACTGATAAGATTGTCTTGATACTTCCTGGAGACTTATTTATGTCAGACTTCAGTTTAGAAGGTTGGAGAAGAACAGCTATACTTTGAGATGGTCTCTAGTAACTATTACAGGGGACTTTTCATGTCCTACTAATTGATCAAGAATAAAGAAGACAAAGTATGGTCTGCCGACACGGGTACTCCCCACAAGTCTAGGTTGTCAAGAACAAAATTATGCTAAAGAAAACACAAGTGGTGGACTGTGCACCAAACTCTTCCTAAATCCTAAACACAAGTAAGGTTGAGACTGCGACATTAGATCCTCATAAAGAGATTTCTGAGATCTTGCTGTATACCTATTTTGCATTTGTTTCAGACTTTTGGCAGAAGTTCCACACGTGGCTTTCCTCATGGGCGGCAGCATGAGGTCCAGAGGGATAAGTACATCTTATTTCATCAATTCGCACTAGGTTTCAACACAAGGAACCGGAGGGTCTGTAGTCTACCATCCGATTCCAATGGCAATATTTCTTCACCGTAGCTTTTTGACAACAATCCAGCGGCAAGACTCAGCGCTATGTACTCTGTCAGTGGCTTTCTTTGCCTGCAACGATGCCAAATATCAAGTACCAACCATAGATCGAATAATACTTTACATGGTGAAAACGTTCGATTTATCGATTCACTATAAATTACCTCTTTCTTCCGGTCAGTACATCCTGTTAGGACTGCAAGTAACAATGTTTGCGCAAAGAGTGCAACTATAATCCTGGTCCATAGGCCCTGCAGCTCAATAAGAAGAACAAGAACATTGGACTGACCCCTAGTTAGGATGAAAGCAAAGGACGAATTGCAGTAGAATGGTAGGGTAACTGTGATTTACCTTTCCACCAATGTGACAGAGAAAAGCTACGAATATGGTGACCGGAATACCCAACAGATAGTATGCACCCAAATTGATGAAAGCTCCAATCTTTTGCCATCCACGTCCTCTTGCAGTGCCTGAAAGAACTGTATCTTTTAGCATCAAAACAGTTGAAGTACAGGTCGGTTTTGACTTTAACATATTTGAGATTTGACTCATTCTCCATCTTCCCTCCCTAATTATCAGGAAGATTAGTCAATGTTAAACTAGGTCAGGTGCACCATTAAACTGCAATAATAAGCAAAGGATACCTGAAAACACGGACTGAATGCCACCAAGAAAATGGGAAGTTGCGATTAGTACCAGCATATCTCCCACATAGTTCATGACTTCTTCTGTGCTATAGAGGTAGCCCCATGCCCTTTGACTGAAGATCATGAGAGTACCAGCAAGCAAGCCTTCCATGGCAACCATCATTTAGGAAACATAAATTGCCAAACGAGCTGCTCGTGGTCTTCGAGCACCCAATTCATTTGAAGCTCTCGTGCTACCAAAATAAGGCCAAGAAAGTGTGAGACTGTACTATAGCTGCTGCTTTGCAAGATCTACTGAAGTAAATAAAGCTTAACCAGATAGGATTACATTATTGAACCACTGAGTCCTAGAGGGATCATGCAAACCAAGGAGCTGGTGTTGAGGCTGAAACAAGCAGAAGATATTAATTTTACATTGTTTAAAAATGATAGCAACTGGTGCCAAGAGGTTAGCAATTTTGTTCGCTTCTAGTTGATACAAACTACAGATGGACCAGATTGAGAGGACCGACGTTTCAAGTTTTGGGTTGGGAAGAAGTCCTGATAATAAGACCATCATTTCGAATGACCAAATCTAATAGGAGAACGATCATGGCGCTCTGCTTGTGGATACCAAGCATGTGGTATTGCTTAGCTCCGTCAGACTGACCGCAAAATGTATCCAATGCACTTGCCATTCCTATCTGTTATGGACCAAGCATCTATAAGATGGTGCAATTCTTAGATGTCATAAAATGAAACTGAAGAAGTTTGTCACTATATCCTAGGAACCCAAATGAGGCCTTGCTTGGAGCATCATGAGTGTTTTGCCATAGTTCACTCAACCTATATCCAGTGGAAGTATCTGAACAAAATAATTGTTTTATCTATTTCACTTTCGGACTGGGGTCCCCAATAATCTTCTTTAAGTGCAGTTAACAAATATCCTAATATGTGACAAACACCAGCATTGAGTTTCCAATCTCAGCATTGCTAAACCTAGCTACAGGGGAGAAAGTGACACATTTGGCACACTGAGCTTATTGAGAGATAACATGTCCAGTAGATCAATCTTTGTCAAACTGCAATAATCTGATAAGGAGCTAAGGTTTAGACAAGCGATCTATTCATGGTAATTGGAAAACCAGAGCGCACGCAGTCTTAATTGATCCAACAATTGCTAGACTCTGTTTATTCAACAGGAAAAAGAACTCCTATAATCATGTCAATAATAGAAGTGGCACAAGACATCTTTCAAGATAAATAACATCCTGGAAGAAAACTTTCATAGAAGTGACATAGTATGGTGCTACTTTCAGATTCTTAAAATCTTTTGTCTCTTTGTTGGTTTATCTCAAGATGAAAACAGGAAGAATTGTGGTATCTTACCAACATGCTAAAGCCAGTCACAGAAGCGAAGGATGTGGCCACGAAAGCACTGGAAAGTGCCAACTCTCCAAAATGACCCACAAACGTCACCGAGATCACCTGCAAACAATATATCATCAGATTCACCAATACCAATGGCCTGGCCAATGATAGTTGTCGCTTCATTTCCAAGAAAATCTCGTCTTTCTTGAATCCATTCCCTGACGTGGACGCCTTCTTCTCCTGGGAAACTGCCAACAGGGGTGACTCCAAATGCTGTTTCTGTTCTTCCACGTCCATTTGATTGGTTCTTCTGTGCTTTTGGGCAGAGCGAGTGAAGCAGAGGGAAAAAACAGGGCAATAGCTTTAGATATCCTAGAGATTCTCTCAGCAGAAATGACCAAGTTGACAACATCCGTTTCTTTCTCTGACGGTTAAGTTTTTCTGCTCACATGCTTGGTGAAGTACAATTAGTTAGAGTTTTGTCGAGTTAGATTTCTTTTGGGTGTCTCTTTATCTGCCTGAGAGCTTCTGAGGTGTTAAATGCAAATAAAGGGAACAAACACAACCAGAAGATCCCACCAAATGAGACAAAGCTTGTTTCCCTTTCGCTATTATGATTGGAAAATTAGCATTCCTTTTTGTTTTGCTTGAACTAGAAAATCAACATCCTCGTAGATAAAAAAATCACTCACACAGTAATTGTCGATGTCGACTCACCATATTTGGTTGCTCGCTGAACTTTGCCTTTACTTGAAAGAGGTCGATGCATATGTCGAACTTTCTAGTTATATCACTAAAAGCCAATATTAAGCTTTTATTTTCGATCTTCAATTAAGTAACGCTCCCTTTTCCTTGGCCTCGCCAAAATTTCCTTGTGCTGCAGATGTGGCACAAGTGTGTCGCGCATGTTCCATACACATTTTCTTTTTTTGTTTGAAAATTCAATTATAGTAATTCTGCTTTGTTCAATTTCATGTCAAGTATAGTTACTCTAAATACTCTCACAAAGTCTACTATTTTTTACCACGTACCCCTAACCTTATAATCATTTACCTAACCGCCCCTCGCTGCTGTCTACATCATGTCACCATCTACTCCATTAATCCTTTGCATCTCTATCTCCCTTGCCACAGACCTACACTTGATATATTTACCGAAAAACTATCCCATCTCCTCCACCGTTCGCCCTTCTATTTCTGACATCATTGTGTAGAAAAAGTCCTCGCGATGCTCATGATCTATGCAAACAAGTAGAAGGACCCATCAATGGTGGTCAAGTTGCACAGCGTTAAGACATCATAAATAATACTCCACTCACCATCCCATTCACCGCCACTCCGATTACACACCCCTCCGCACGTAGCTTTTGCGGGAAGATCCCTGAGCTGTACACCCATGTGATCAGCCCCATCCTGATAGAGAGGAAAGCTACGTAGTACAACACCAAGGCAATACATAGGGCCACCGCCCATATGAGTTTCATGTGGTTATGGTCGTTGATGTGAGGCACATTCTGAGGGAGGCGAGCGAGAAGATCGTCCCGTCAACACTGTTCAGCAGCAACGGCTACCACCCAACCTATGTCAAGGAAGGTGGTGATGAGGAAGAGCACTCTCTTTTCGAAGCCGACTGCAATGGCGCAAGGAGCTTTTTGTTGTAGGAGGTCATGTTGGCCTTCTCGAAAATGCAAGCGCTGTAGAGGATGATAGCATTGATACCAAGGGACCTACTGAAAGAAGTGGATTCAAACGACGTAAATAAGGATGCGGCGGACAAACAAGGCCATATGGAGGATGAGATCCCGCCACACACCGTCCCCAATGGTCTGCTTGGTGACTTTGACAATGTCGTCATTGCACTCCTCAGGGATTTTGTTAATGCGTCATCTATTGAAACTCCTCAATCCATCTTTCTAGAGTTTGGAATAATGTCCCTTTATTAAAACACCTGATGAGTGCAACGACGACGTTGTCAAGGTCACCAAATAGAGCATCAACGAGGGTGTATGGCAGGAGCTCCTCCTCCACCTAACCCTGTCCATTCGCCATATCCTTGTCCATGACGTTGGGATCCAATTCTTCTAAAATGCCTGTAGCATCGATGCCGTCGTTCTCTATAGCCCTCACATTTTCGAGAAAGCCAACATTACTTCCTTCAACAAAAAGCTCCTCACGTTAAAATCATTGTAGTCAGCTTCATAAAGGCAATGATCATCCTCATTGCAATCTTCAACCTCGACTGGGTGGGGGGCCAACTATTGTTGAGAAGCAGTGCCAGTGGGAGGATCTTCTTGTTGGCCTCTCTTGGAATATAAGCTCATGTGAGCATGGCTATGTGCATTGTCTGAGTGTTGTCCTATGCGATCTTCTTCTCGATTGGGATGGGGCAAATCATATTTGTGTATAGCTCAAAGATCTTCTCGCTAAGTATGCGTCTACAGGGTACGCAATAGACGTTGCCTTGAACCGAGTGGTGAGTGGAATGTTATCAATGACGTCTTCATCAATTTATAAGGTGATTGCCATTGACCGGGCCTTCTCTTGTTTGCGGTGATTGCGAGCATCATGTAGGTGTTCTTCTACATGATAATGTCGGAAACGGCAAGGGCAGACGCAGTAGGAGATGGGTCAGTTTTTTGGTAAATACACCAAATGGAGGTCTGTGGCGAGGGAGATAGAGCTGCAAAGGAACAATGGGGTCCCTGGTGATGCGATGGAGGCAGTTGCGAGTGACAATTAGGGAAATAATTATAAGGTAATGGGTATCTAGTAAAAATGGATGGTTTTGTAAGGTATTTAGAGTATTTATACACAATATGAATATAGTAATCTATACTAATGTGGATGAGAACAAAAAAGAATTATAATGATGAATTTTCAATGAGGATAAGTAGACAGAAATTTCTTAGGAAATTTAATTTCTTTTTGAATAAGAAGTTTCTCGGTAAAGCAGCTCAGACCATGAACTCATACTTCGCTTGATTTCCCTTTCCCTCTTTCATTTATTCTTTCTTTCCAACATCCAACAGAGACATGATCATATCTTTGCATTGTTCATCATTCACCTAGCTTCAAAATCATAACATCATACAAAATCTTCATCAACCAGGGAACTCATTAAAGCCATAGTCCATATTGTATTCATCACATATGTAATGAAACATGTTCAAATCACAAACAGGAACTCAATGGCAGATAATCTTGAGGGAACCAATAGTTAAGACTTCTCGTCTTTGTTTCTCCAAGAAAAGAGCATAGAGAGGTACTTATCTTGGAGATGCAGATGTTGATTTCAAAGGATGATCAAACTAAGTAGCTGATGTCTTGGAGGTGTCATTTCTGGTGATCGACGTTGGCGAAGAAGAAACGAGCAGGAGCCAAGCTCTTCGAAGTCTCTGACAAGAAAAAACAGTAAAACAGAGGAACAATCAGTGGGACTCTGGAGCGGCGAATGGTGACACTCAGCGGTGGCTTTCAGTGTTAGGGGGGTGATAGAGAAGGAAGATTGGTGAAGAAGCTTCTGGTAGTTCAGGAAAAGACCGAGGATCAATGCTATTGAGTGAATAGAAAAATGAGAGTCAGAGAATGAGAGAGAACTTAGCTTTAATCATGTTGCTGTAATCCAATCGTTCCATGGAGAAGTTTCGACTGAATGTAACCAAAATCAAGATTGATCGAAGCTGAAATCGCGGAGCTAAAGGCACGATATAGAGAGAGCTTTTCTGTGGCGGGAACTGGAGATCTTCGTCTGAAAGCTGGACGAAGACATTATAGGACGGAGATGGCAGAAAGCACAAATCAGCGGGAATGAAGCTCTGGATAGAGGCCAACAGGATAGGGTCGTCCTCACTAGATATTTTGACTTTCCCCGTGACACTGGTCTCTCCCTTATCACTTAATACCAATCGATAGCAATTAAGTATCATTTCATTCCGGTGGGTTCAATGTTGTTGTAGCTTCTATCCAGTACTTTGTCCCATTGAAACAAACTGGTTCGAGTCCTTTAGATATCAGTAGGTAGTGCCGATTTTAATATGGTCATCGCGTAGCAAACTATCTCGCTACTGACGATGAATGGCACTCGAATAAGTGCGAGACTCATGCTAAGATGATTGACCTATACAGCCACTTTAACAAGCAGACAACATATTAATGCCTATGTAACGTTTTCTGGTCATATTGTTTATTAAAGAGCTTGATATGGCATGGTGACCTCTTTTTGGAAGCTCTAGCATTCTTGTGCATGGTCAGTGCTTATGGGATTACAGTCATTAATAAGTTGGTTGACGTTGAGTGCATGACTCTTTCAACCAGCATAACCAAAGCTGATAATCATCCCAAATCTAACATTACCATCTACCAAAAATATAAAGCGCTAACCAAGACCTCCAAATCGTAAAAATCAAGTGAAAACAGTGACATACCTCTTGGATAGCTTGTTTGGCGCGCCACCGATGACCTTGGCGACGCAGAGGAGGGCGAGCTCGGCCTTGAGCTCACTCAAAAACTCACGTTCACAGCAACAGTGATAGTTGTGACAAGCTTGGTGATGATCCCAGCCCAATCCTATTCATAAATATAAGAGCAGCGATGATAGCGGAGAGAAGCAATTTACCAGAAAGCGATTTACAAGAATCACCTGGTCATGATGCGGAAGATGAATACGGACGTCGATCGACAATTCGGTTGCCTTGATTCTGACAAAACTGAGGAAATTGGTGAATCAATCGCAAGCTGGTCACAAACGGTGGAACGCCGGGCCAAGGCGCCTTCATACTCTTGTCCAAATCTCGAATCGACGAGGAGCCTGGCCATGTGCGCTTCTCTTAAAACCGTGAACTCTCAAAAACCCATCCCGCCAATTATGTCTTCCTCTTCTCAAGAACCATGGGGCTAAGGATTCGAGTGAAATTTGAAAAGAAAATTGTGATCTTCAAGAATCCCACTATAACAAAGAAAGGTCGCTGTGGAGATGAGTTTATGCTTCAAAAATTAAAAGCCCAAATAATTCTTCTTCTTGCAACAACTTACGAGCCAACATGCAAGATTTCCCAAGATCCACAATCCAAAGTCCACTCACCTTTGCTAACCGATTTTTTTTAAAAGAGAAGTTCCCATCCAAAAAGGCAGGTAAGGACGCGGCCGCACACAAAGCAGGTAAGGACGCCGTGCTCCTCGCTGGACCTTCTGGGCGTGAAGGCGGGGGCTCGTCAGGATCAGCTTGGGTGATGTCTCGCTACAGGGGCACCAGGAGGGAGCAACGTCGGCAAAAGATCGCAGGAGATGTCGGGTAAGCCTCCGAGTTCGTCGGACAGTCGCTGGAACTCGCTGCGGGAGGCATTGCAGGAATCTCATTGCGGCAGGGCTCGCTGAACGCGGTGTGAGCGTCGGCGGAGCGTGATGGCCGGCTGTAGCAGCGGGACTGCTCATTAGAGTAGAACACGATTGAGAACAGTTGCAAACCATCGAAGAAAAAGGATAAAGATTCGGTTGAAAGGAAAATCTGAGCGGCTTCATCCGTTCCTTTCGTGTTATTTTCAAATGTAAAACCCACGATCGGTTGTTGGCCTGGATCAATCTTGGCTTCTTTTGAATTCAAATCAAAGTCACTTGAGATAACCACTTGGACTCTTGAGCGAATGTTCCCCTTCAGATTTGCTCTATCCCTTCTGTTCTCGCCTAACCAAGATTTACGGCCACAAGTGTTATCGCTTCATCTTTTGAATTCATGAGCCTGCGATGGCCGGCTATCTATAGGAGGTGATCCTATGTGCGATAGTCAGTGGTAACGTCATGGAGAGGCCATGAGATTGGCATGTGCGATGCATGGCTTGAAGGAGATGCGAATGCGAACTATGCAAATGGAATTTTTGTTTAGGGGTCGGGGTTCGATCCCTAATTTTTTTATGCAATAAATGACTAAATGAATTAGCTAAAATTTAGGTATCAACATATTTGACCCATGATCATTAGCTTATCTATTGTACTATCCTTAAACATCCATCTTTTATTAAGTTCAGAATTTCTAAAAATAATGAATAAAAGGAATTAAACTATCTCAAAAATGTTGTTGAATGATATAGTTAGTTTCTAACGGATCTTTCTTCAATCATATTATTTTTTATTTAAATGAACCTAATTTACTTAACTAAGAATGGTTGATCCTCACGAACCGAGCTTATGTTGTAGTGCATCATATCCAAGTTCACTTTATCGTAACGTCTGTATAATTTTTCAGCTCATTTCACATAAGAATTATGAGAAAAATTATGTCAAGCTTCGACAGAGAATCGTATTTTGAGAGCCCTTTATGCACTAGCAGCAGGGTGACATAGCCCCATTTAGAGATGGTCTCTAGTTGACATAAAAAAAACGAATGAGTTAATTAGACCCCATTCCCTGGTACGAAAAAGAAAAAACAAGAATTTGCCCAAGCGTGAATTCCACACAATCTGGGAATGTATGGTTCAGGAGCACGTGAGATTTTACTGATGCTTTGGATGTTTGGGGTGTTTGGATCTTGGGAAAAGAAGTATAAACCATCATCTGGATCACATAACCAGTCGGTGTCACTGGTTTGAAGCAATGTTTGAAAAGCGCCACGCACCAAGCTGTTCCATGTTTTTTCTGCTTATTTCCAACTCCTCGTTGAATAAGCGTGACACCAAAACAGTAAAAGATCTTTATAAAAGAAAAGAAAAAAGGTTCCCAAGACCAAGTTCAAGCCTCGTGTTATACAATCAATTTAACATTTGTTTCAGGTTTTTGGCAGAAGCAACCGGTGTTTAGGCTGAGACAAACACAAGAATATCATGATGAGTCAACTTGCACGCTTCCTGTCAAGATATGAATTTGTGAAGTGCAATACCTGATTGAGAGGACCGAAGTTTCGAGTTTCGGATTGGGAAGAAGTCCCGAAGACCTTCATCTCGAAGGACCAACTCTCAAAGCTGTTGCAGGCAATGAAACAACCAGAAAGGGCATTTTTAATTAGTTCGTCTTATAGAGATGTTAAGAGAACAAAAGAAGATAATCCAAGATGCCACCGGCGTATGTCTAGAGCCAATTCATAAGACGATGAATTCCCGTCTGTTTTAAAAGATTTTAAGGAACATAATCTAGATTAACAATGACACTTTTTCATGTTTTGTGTCAAGCTATTGTTTTTATTTAACTTTCACAAATATAGCCCACTACCACTAATGAGTCAGAAGAATGGTATCACTAAAATCAATTTTCTTGAATTCCCTTAGCGTTCTTTGCTAAGCAAAAGTGAAGTAGGAGAAGCATAGAGCTTGAGAAGTACCAGAGCATAAAAGCAGAAGGAATTGCAAACTTCAGAAATCCAGGAATCCCATGAAAGGCTTTGCTAGAGAAACCAGTCCTAGTTCTTTTACAAGACGGTGAAATCCCGACATCTAATGTAGGGGTAATTGGTTCCCGGTTCCCACCTAGGAATCAGGAACCGGATCCCACTTTCTGGAACTGGGAACTGGAATGGTGGCCCCCCGGAACCGGTGGCATTTCAACCTGAATATAAAATGAGGAAAACTGGGGTTGTTTGGTCGTGGGTCAGGTGGCTCCCATTGGTTTCATTATAGCTCAGAGAGAGAGAGTGCCATGTGCATGCACCAGCCACGAGGGACGTTGGGTCGAAGAAAAAACAATGATGCTGATCAAAACATGCACAATACGCATCCAATTCAAAACTCCATTCTCTGCTTTTGTTCTCTTTCCGAAGTGGATAAAGGATGAACTTTTCATGGGGGGCTTCTTTCCAATTTTCATTGATGCTGATCACAATTCACAACTGCTGACGACTTCATGATGCTGATCACAACTGCTCTATCGCCTTATTACTTCACAAGGTATCATCACCGTTGTCTTACTATTGTTGCTTAATGTGGCGAGCGCATGTCCCTGCCTCCACTGATATATCAGGATCTTGCTTGAAGAAGAGAAGGGTTTGGCCTGCGTTGGCTGACATGATCACTAACAGAATGCTAGCTACTAGAAGAACAATTATAGCCCTCTGCATGTGGATAATGAGCATGTAGTAATGCTTAACTCCATAGGACTGACCACATAATGTATCCAATGCACTCGCCATTCCTATCTGTTAGAATGATGAAATAATACATAAGGACTTAATCACAATCATCTGTGAAGTCATGTTTGGAACAATTTCTACACATCGTAAGATGAAATTTTAGAAAATTGTAGATATATCCTAGGAATCCACTTCACGCCATGCTTGAAAAGAAAATGGCATCAATTGCAATATCGGATTTGGGGCAGGGGAACTATCCGTCTCCTGTCCCAAACAATCATATTGAAATGCGCATGACAAATTTACTATTTCTTGACGAACACCAACTCTACATCTAGCTATTAAGAGATAACATGTTTAGCAGATCAATCTTGTCAAACTGCAAGAATCCTTAAGGAGCCAAGGTTGCCAGCGATACATTGTTATCCCGTTTTCTAACAGCTTTTTGTGAATAAAAAAATGGTATTCTCTCACTTGGAAATCAGAGCCAGATTATGTCAAGAGCTTGGATACTTAAAGACTTGGTATGATCCTACTTTCAATGCTAAATTCTTTGATTGCCGTGACTCAGTCAGTGAAACGAATGGCTTATCCTTCTTTTCAACCAGTTTGATTGGAAAGTACACACTGCTTCTTGTTTTGCTTGAATTATGAAATAAACATTCTTTGACGGGTGGAAATAAATTGAATATTATCATCCATTCCATAGTCAATGGCCATCGGCACCTGATGTGTAGCTTAAAAATTCACCAGAGAAAGTATCTTTTGTGATCACTTAACTTTTGCCTTTGTTTTAAAACGTGTCACTTGAATATCCTGTTTTATCAATTAGGTCACATAATTTTAATTTTGGTTTCAATCCAGTTGATCTATCTAATTCTGGATCAGTGATCCATTGAAAATCTAACTGGACAGAAACTTGAATTGCTTGTAAGTGACTTGATGAAAGTTGAATTAAAGTTTTATGATTTGTCGTTTGAAAATTAAGCCCAGATATTCAATCAACAATTCCAATTTCCGCGCATCCTCACTTGCATGCAATTTAATAGACGATTCTGCTGCTCCGCGCGTGTAAAATCAAAATCATTTTCTGTGCTCGTAAGTCCATGAAAGTGTTGGTAACATAAAATAAAATTGAAATCTGTTTCTTTTTAAATGAATTTTGGCCTACAGGTTCACCTCTAAACATATGAAGTTCTTCCATAATCAAGACGACCACAATTATAAACAAACTAGATCATTTAAAAACTCTAAGTTGCGTGAGATCAATCATTTGAACAATTAGAGATTCAACTCTCTTAGAGTTGAAAGTTTTTTATGAGTCACGACCCTCAACATCACGTCCAAAACTAGTGAAATTCTTCTATAATGAAAATGAACACGATAATCAACAAATTAGCTCATTAAAAAGTTTTAACTTTTGCAATATTACTAACGTGAAGAATTTGGAGCTTTAATTTTCTTGCATTTCAAAGTTCTTTCAAGAACGTTGGAATACGTGATTGTTAAGTTAATAAGCTATGATGGTAAATTATTTCTCATTGATATAACAAGTAGGCCAACATCAACACCAATTCTTGTTATGTAACCCAATGGCCAAGTGATCAGCGACAATTGATCTGATGGATTGATCATGGAGAATTCTGCCATAAGCGCAAGGATTCGCTGCTTGCTGTAACTTCTCGAGATTCAATTGTGACTTGTGAGAAAGCAATTTTTTTAAACTTCTAATCTCGGCATGTATAGCGGACCTTTGACCCAACTCAGGAGGTGGCCCTGGACGAGGGAACTAGTCTGATCCCTAAAAGGTCGCCCAGAGAGTGAGAGAGGATTATTCTCGCAAACACCTAAGAGGAGAAGTTCCAACTGGTCACAGTGTCTTGATACTTCCTGGAGACTTATTTATGTCAAACTTCAGTTAATAGATCGGAGAAGAACAGCTCAACTTTGACATGGTCTCTAGTAGCTGTTGCAGGGAACGTATTCATGTCCTACTAATTGATCAAGAGTAAAGAAAACAAAGTACGATCCGCCGACACAGGTACTCCCCACAAGTCTAGGATGTCAAGAACAAAATTATGCTAAGGAAAACACAAGCGGTGGACTGTGCACCAAACTCTTCCTAAATCCTAAACACAAGTAAGGTCGGGGTTCCACATGAGGCTTTCCTCATGGGCGGCAGCATGAGATCCAGAGGGATAAGTACATCTTATTTCATCAATTCGCTCCAGGCTTCAACACCAGGAACCAGAGGGTCTGTACTGTACCATCCAATTCCAACGGCGATATTTCTTCACCATTGCTTTTGGATAACAATCCAGTGGCAGGACGCCCAGCGCTAAGTACCCTGTTAGCCTGCAACGATTCCAAACGTCAAGTACTGACCACAGATCCAGTCATATTGTAAATAGTGAAAACGTTCGATTTATCAATTCACTATAAATTACCTCTTTCTTCCAGTCGGTACTTCCTATTACGACTGCAAGTAACAATGCTTGCGCAAAGAGTGCAACTATAATCCCGGTCCAGAGGCCCTGCAGCTCAGTAAGAAGAAAAATAATATTGGACCGACTCCTTGTTATGATGAAAGCAAAGGAAGAATTGCAGTAGAATGGTAGGGTAACTGTGATTTACCTTTCCACCAATGTGACAGACAGAAGCTAGGAATATGGCGACCGGAATACCCTACAAATAGTAGGCACCCAAATTGATGAAAGCTCCAATCTTTTGCCATCCACATCCTCCTGCATTGCCTGAAAAAAATGTAACTTGTAGCATCAAAACAGCTGTAGTACAGGTCGGTTTTGACTTGAACATATATGAGATTTGACTCATTCTCCATCTTCCCTCCTAATTATCAGGATGACTATTGGGTTGGGAAGAAGTCCTGATAATTAGACCATCATTTCCAACGACCAAATCTAATAGGAGAACGACCATGGTCCTGCTTGTGGATACGAAGCATGTGGTATTGATTAGCTCCATAAGACTGACCCCAAAATGTATCCAATGTACTTGCCATTCCTATCTGTTTTGGACCAAGCATCTATGAGATGGTGTTTGAAACAATTCTTAGATGTCATAAAATGAAACTGAAGAAGTTTGTCACTATATCCTAGGAACCCAAATGAGGCCTTGCTTGGAGCATCACGAGTGTATTGCAGCTATTGCCATAGTTTACTCAACCTATATCCAGTGGAAGATTCTGAAGAAAAAAATTGTTTTATCTATTTTATTTTCGGACTGGGGTCCCCAATAATCTTTTTTAAGTGCAGTTAACGAATATCCTAATTTGTGACAAACACCGACATTGAGTTTCCATTCTCAGCATTGCTAAACCTAGCTAGCGGGGAGAAAATGATACATTTGGCGCACTGAGCTTATTGAGAGATAACATGTCCAGTAGATCAATCTTTGTCAAACTGCAATAATCTGAAAAGTAGCTAAGGTTAATAGACAAGCATTCTGTTCGTGGTAATTGGAAAGCCAGAGCGCACGCGGTCTTAATTGATCCAACAATTGCTAGATTCTGTTTATTCAACAGGAAAAAGAACTCCTATAATCATGTCACTAGTAGAAGGGGCACAATACATCTTTCAAGATAAATAACATCCTGGAAGAAAACTTTCATGGAAGTGACATAGTATGATGCTACTTTCAGATTCTTAAAATCTCGTCTCTTGGTTGGTTTATCTCAAGATTAAAATAGGAAGAATTGTGGTATCTTAACAACATGCTAAAGCCAGTCACAAAAGCGAAGGACATGGCCATGGAAGCACCGGGAAGTGCCGGCTCTCCAAGATGACCCACAAACTCACGGAGATCACCTGCAAACAATTAATATATCATAAGGTTCACCAATACCAATGGCCCGGCCAATGACAGTTGTCACTTCATTTCCGAGAAAATCTCGTCTTTCTTGAATCCATTCCCTGATGCGGACGCCTTCTTCTGCTGGGAAACTGCCAACAGGGGTGACTCCAAATGCTGTTTCTGTTCTTCCACATCCATTTGATTGGTTCTTCTGTGCTTTTGGGCAAAGTGAGCGAAGCAGAGGGAAAAAATAGGGCAATAGCTTTAGATATCCTAGATATTCTCTCAGCATAAATGACCAAGTTGACAACACACGTTTCTCTGACGGTTTAGATTATCTTCTCACATGCTTGGTGACGTACAATTAGGTAGAGTTTTGTCGAGTTAGATTTCTTTTGGGTGTCTCTTTATCTGCTTGAGAGCTCCTAAGGTGTTAAATGCAAATGAAGGGAACCGACACAACCGGAAGATCCCACCAAATGAGACAAACCTTGTTTCCCTTTTCACTATTATGATTGGAAAATTAGCATTCCTTTTTGTTTTGCTTGAACTAGAAAATCAACATCCTCGTAGATAGAACATCACTCACACGGTAATTGTCGATGTCGACTCACCATATTTGGTTGCTCACTGAACTTTGCCTTTACTTGAAAGAAGTCGATGCATACGTCTAACTTTCCAGTTATATCACTAAAAACAAATATTAAGCTTTTATTTTTGATTTTCAATCAATCAAGTCATTCGCTTGATTTTCTTTTTTATTTCACCCGTTTGTGCCTGGCCCCATCATGTAGTTAGGCCACGCTCTCTTTTCCTTGGCCTCATCGAAATTTCCTTGTGTGTGCATGTAGCACAAGTGTGCTGTGCATTGCCATGAACATGTCGTGCATGGTCCACACTGTCACGCCCCGTACCCCACGAAGCGTAAGCATCTCACCTGCGGTTGTTTGATTGCGACATCCCAGGAAGCGTCGCCGACCCAAACCCCAAATAGAGATGAAGCACAAACGGAAGCACGTATATAAATATATATATACACCCAGACAATAAAATACATGAGGTCAAGGTAGCACAACCAGCAAACAACACCTCTGAAAGTATGTATACTAGTATTACTAAAGAAAACTTTTTACACAATTCATTTATACAACAGCAGAGAAAACACACAGTCAGCAGCCACTCAGTCAAAAGGGGTCAGCGTATAGCACTTCGGCTCCTCAGCTTCTACGACCATGGCTGCAGGTCCGTCCCCACAAGGGTGCACACTAGAGGACCGCTGGATATGGTGCGGTATCCCAAAAAGAGGCGCTCTCCTCGGCATCCTACGGCTGGGGGTCTGAAATGTTTCGGTTTACACAACCGTGAGACGAATCTCAGTGAGTTCAATCCCTAAACCTAGGCTAGGCTAGCATGCAATCTCCTGACCGAAAACAAATATTAAATCACAATACATCAACAATCAAACAATTCTCTGACCCTGCAAGTTAGACAGTTCAATATATAATCATCACGGCACATACGTGGCACACATTATCACACGTACGCCAATCACATGCTTATGCACCGACTCTCACACCATCGCATGCTAATCAATGCATGTTTATGCATGCAATTGTTATCGGCATATCATGCACATTTCTTCGGCCCACTGGCCCACACTTGCTCAATTCATTATTATTACGACTCGAGTCATCAATATTTCACGGCTCGGTGCGTCTAGCCTGCTTCAAAGTGCATGAGGCGCAGCAACCGATCTGGCCCAGTATCTCTAGCCTGCTTCAAAGTGCATGAGGATGGTCGCCTTCCGGACGTACCAGGCATCGTCTTGCTTCAAAGTGCATGAGAACGGTATCGACCCGAAGGTCCTTAGGTGATCACACAACTCATTATTATCTGAACCCAGCGTATAACGCTTCAGGGTATTTTAGGTGATCACATGCTCATGGCAGGCACGCATTCTCGCATAATTTCACCTCATGCCTCACTCTAGGCATACATAATGCGTGTCCATGTTATGCGATGCAATATATCATAAGCACCAATGAAATTCAATCACTCAATATCACAACGCGTACTCAATTGGCCTAATTAATACCGTGTGGCCTAATGCGCGATTCACAAGTTAACAATTAATTTCAAACCCATCATTGGCCAATCGCACTCCACATAATTCAGTCACACGACATGCGACATGGTAGTACACAATCAATCACAATTGAGCACAAATTACATACAATCAGTCAATCCGGACATACCCGATAATTTTCCAATGGGCTCCTAAATTGGTCATTTAATCCACTTACTCTCCCCAAATAATTCTCAATATTCCACTAAATTTTTCCAATGACAATTTCTATCAATCCATCCTCAACCCAGTCTCAATTACACACCGACACTACCTAAGCCAGTCCAAATTGTACTGATAAATACCTAAACCAGTCCAGAAAAACGCAATATCAGTCCTAATCCGGGTTCAGGAATTTTACTCACTTAATCTCAGGACCACGGCGACGGGGAACGGCGGCTGATCACTGATGAATAGTGAAACCAGCGGCGGAATTCCCGGCGCGCGTACTGTTCACGAGGTACTGTTCACAGCACTGTTCACGAGGTACTATTCACGGCGACACTGTTCACGATAGCACGGACCTGTACGGACGTGTAGGAACGGTGGCCGGCGAGGTGCTGGTGACAGCCGCGGCAGCTGTACGGTTGCCCCCGTACGGACTGCTACAGTACCGTCCGTACGGGACACAGTACGGACAGGTACGATCGGCATCGTACAGTGTGGCCGGACGTCTGGGTGGCGACGGTTCGGCGATCGAAGCTCCGGCGGTACCGTTTGCAGAACGGGAAGAGAGAAAAAGAGAGAGAGAAGGCTGTTTTGGGCTGAAACCGGGGCTGCGGTGGTTAAACAGGAGAGAGGGAGGTTCAAGGGTGCTGTGGCGACGACTGGTGGGCGGCCAGCAGCTCCGGCTGGTACTGTTCCGGCGTGAACAGTACCAGAAAATCCAAAAACGTGCCCACGGTAGAGAATACGTTGAGGAAGAAGAGGAAAAATTGGGAAATGGCCGAATGGGTCTGTACGAGAGAGAGAGAGAGAGAGAGAGAGAGAGAGAGAGAGAGAGAGAGAAATATAGTCTGGTCAAAGCTGGTCTAACATGGAATTAGTGGATTCCAAGTGTCAAAATCTAGGGCTATTGGACAATTTTGCTCTTGATCCAAGGGCTAAGATTTGTCCATATCCAATAATTTAGGGTTAAAATGGTCATTGGTCCTTAACCCAAGCGGACCAGACCTGGTTTAGCCCTAACTCACCTTGGTTAGTCCCCTAATTAAATCCAAAATTCGGAATTACCAAAAATGGGTCCAAGGGCATTTTGGTAATTTTTCGGTCCCGGGTCAAAATTCCAATTTTCGCACAAACGCGTTCCATATATGCGTGGCCAACATAATATGACGTCGGAATCGCGAAATTCACTTTTTAAGCCCTCGAAAATTGACAGCGAAGTTTCGAGAATAAAATAATATTATTTTCTAAATTTTTGTCGAAATTCCAATTTTTGTCCATAACGACTCCTGGCATGCGTGGCCACTCAAAAATGGTATCGGCCTAGAAAAATAACCTCATTTGACCTCAAAAAGTAACGCTGGCGTCCCGAGGGGCAAAATCGTAATTTTTCACCCCCGGACCGAAATTCCAATTTTCACTTGTACTAACTCCAAACATATGTGGCCAGCGTAATATGACGTCAGATTCCCAAAAATAGTCTCTTAACCCTTCGAAAATCGATATCAAAATCCGGGCCCAATTCCGTGAACAATACTCGCTAAACTTTCAATTTCAGGATCTCTCACTAACGAGCGGCTGTTTAAAGGTTACGCATATCGACCTAGGGCTATCCGTATCGTGATGGTCTCGATTATTGAGAAAATGAGAAAATTATCATTAGTTCCAGAGGTCACAATCATTAGGTTCAAGTTCCGGACTGGTTGACCACGTGCACTTTTGGTCTTGCAGAATCACCTGCGTCCCAATTGTACATCGTTGGCCTTGGCCAAACCCAATCCATTACTCTTTCCTAATATCGGCTCACGTTGGCCCAAAATATTTCCTCAGCGTCTCTCGTGATCGGTATCCCCATCGCAATAGGGTCCCCGGTCCACGTATCATTTTCTAGTTAGCCATACCCTATTGGTTAGTATCCCGAGAGTGATCAGCTCTGTGCGAGACTTACTAAAATGAAATGCGAAATAATATCAGTTTCATTGATCCTGGAAATTACATCGAAATTCGGGCTGTTACACACACATTGTCTTTTTTTTTTAAATTCAATTATCGTAATTTTTTTGTTCAATTTTATATCAAGTATAATTACTCTAAATACTCTCACAAAGTCAACTATTTTTTACCATGTACCCCAACCTTATAATCATTTACCTAACTGCCCCTCATCACTGTCAACATCCTGCCGCAATCTACTCCATTAGTCATTTGCATCTCTATCTCCCTCGTCACAGAACTACACTTGGTGTATTTATCGAAAAAGTGTCCCATCTCCTCCATCGTCTGCCCTTGTGTCTACGACATCATCATATAGAAAAACTCCCACGTGATACTCATGATTGCCGCAAACAAGAAGAAGGCCCCATCGATCGTGATTGCCTTGTACAGTGATAAAAACATCATCAATAATACTCCATTCAGCATCTCATTCACCGCCGCCCCGATTACGCACCCCTGCCCACGCAGCCTCCGTGGGAAGATCTCTGAGTTGTACACCCATGTGATCGACCCATCCTGATGGAGAAAATTGCTATGTAGTACAACATAGGCGATGCATGTGGCCACAGCCCTATCAGTTTCATGTGGCTATGATCCCTAATGTTGAGGCACATTTCGAGGGAGGCGAGTGAGAAGATCATCCCATCGAAGCTATTCAGTAGCAACGGCAATTGCACCAACTTGTGTCGAGAAGGGTGGCGATGAGGAAGAGCATCGTCTTTTCGAAGACAATTGCAATGGTCGCGAGGAGCTTTTTGTTGTAAGAGGTGATGCGAGCCATCTCAAAAATGCGAGGGCTGTCATCACCTTCTATAGCCCTCGCATTTTTTAGAAGGCTGGCATTACCTCTTCCAACAAAAAGCTCCTCACCACCATTGCAGTCGACTTCATAAAACAATGTTCATCCTTTTCACAAATCGTCTTCCTCGACTGGGTTGGGAGGCGATTGGTGCTGAGAAGCAACGTTGGCAAGATGATCTTCTCACTTGCCTCTCTTGGAATATGCCTTATCATCGACCATAGCCATACGAAGCTCATGTGAGTGGTGACCATGTGTATTGCCTTAGTGTTGTCCTACGTGGCCTTCTTCTCAATTGGGATGGGCCCGATCATGTGGGTGTATAGCCCGGAGATCTGACCACTGAGATTGCATGCATAGGGGTACGCAATCGACGTTGCCTCGAATCGGGTGGTGAGTGGAGTGTTATCAACGATGTTCTTATTATTTTATCTGGCAATTGCCATTGACGGGCCTTCTTCTTGTTTGCGGCGATTGTGAGCATCGTGTGAATGTTCTTCTACACAATAATACTGGAAATGCAAAGGCGGGAGCTGGAGGATATGGGTCAGTTTTTCGGTAAATACGCCAAGTGGAGGTCTGCAGCGAGGGAGATAGAGATGCAAAGGAATAATGGGGTCTACCGTGACACGATTGAGGCAGCTGGGAGTGCATCTAGAGCTGCAAGACATCCGGTGCACCGAAATCACCTCTTTGCCTATTCAAGTTGGATGTTCAACCCAACTGAGATGTTTACGCATGTCACCGTCGAATTTTGGCGTGAAAACCAAATGTCCAAGGTGATTTCAAGCCTTTCATTATTGGAAGATGTCATCATTCATGTGGACCCAAATATGTGATGGCTACGCCCTCGCAATCGTCCCTGTCTACATCACCGAGGTCTAGCTCTCACGTCTTACTCACCTCCTTCTTGAGGTACTTTCTCATTTTGTTTTTCTTCTCCTAATTTTGCAGCATATTTTTCATTTTTTTATCTGTTAACAATTTTTATCTTTTTCATATTGAACGTGCATTCTCCTTGCTATGGGAAATATTGACATTCAAAGGTATTGCTTCTTGCGACACTCCCCGAAGAGGTCCGCTATCCTGGGAGACAAGATTAGAGGTAATGTCGAGTTAGGGACCCAACGGTCCTCAATCGGCGCTTATTCTCCCAAACCCTTAACTCACACAACGTTGGAATTTCATTTCTATTGATTAATCATATGACAATTCTATATGATAAGGAGTCACCAGTACTAGGCTATTGAGGTTAGCTAGAAACCAAGTGAGAGATGGGAGAATACCTCACTTCCCACGCAACCAGAATCTAGAATGGGGGACTTGATTACGCTAAGTATTCAACTAACGCCCTTTCACTAGATTGTTAACTAAGGTACCGCATGACAACTATTCTGGTTCTGTCCAGAACTGGTTTTTTGTTCTCAAAATCAGTTTCGGACCAGAAACCCGTTTGGTAACGCAATTTCATTTTTCTATTTCTGGGATAAGTTTTTGTTCCAGAACCGATTTTGAACTAGAAATCAGAACCAAAAAAAAGTTGATTTTTCATTTATTGAACAAAAGTCAGAATCATTTCTGAGAAACTCGTTCTCTTCAAAACATCTGTCTCTCGTCTCCTCTCATCTCTCTGATCTACCCGTCTCTCTCTGTACTCTCTCTGTCGCCGTCGAGAGGAAGCCAGGTCACTCGTTCGCTCGCTCCAACCGAGAGGAAGCCAGGGCCGCTCGCTCGCTCGCTCGCTCGCTTCTGCTCCACGTAAGCTCCGATCATGCGCTGGATCTCCTCTCATCTCTCTCTTTTCTGGATTTGGAAGTCGCCGTGATCGGGGGAGGGTCAGCTTCGGCCTCGCCATGGCCGGCGGTCGACCTCACCGTCGCCAAGATCTAGGCGACGGCGAGGTCGACCGCCAAATCTGGGTGAGGCCGAGCGGCCTCGCCATGGCCGGCGGTCGACCTCGCCGTCGCCCAGATCTGGGCGACGGCAAGGTCGACCGCCAGCATTTCACCATTTGGTTTTTGAAGAGTCACAAGAATCGGACTTGAGCAATCGGACTCGAGCTCTTCCTTCTTTTGCTCTTCGGTCGTGTTGTTGATTCAATTCGTCTTCTTGTTTTGTTTACGCACGCTTTGGGATTTCTAGAGCTTCCATGTCTATGTGGCCGGGGAAGAAGGACCGGTAGTGCTTTGCCCTCATGGAGGTGGCTACTTTGGGTAAGCTCCCCCTAGAGATTGCTTCTGAATTTAGTCAGTAATGGATTTTCTTTTTCCTTTAATTGATGCGATCATTCTCTGCATGATCGAGTCATATGCACGTCTCGTTTCCTACTTCTTTTGCTGAGGATCACAGCCACGTTTGCAGAGTTGTTTATTTTTTAAGACGATGTGCATAGAACCGGGTCTTGTTCTCTTCGCTTCGCGGACCTTTTCGCATCTTCTATTGATTTTTCGGCGTTTGTTCGCAGCATTGAATGTTTAGCCTAGGTACCTCGTTCGTTTTGCTAATATGGGCTGCGTGTTGATTTTGGCTTTCGTGGTTTGTCTAGGCTTTCATTTGCATTGTCGACTAGTATAATCAAGGAGAAAGCCCGCGTGGTTGCAGTGGACCTGCGAGGACATGGCAAGTCTTGCGCAGAAAATGAACTTGACCTTTCGATTGAGGTATAATTTGTAGCTTGGAGTTTTGAATGAGAACTGGTTTCAGTTCATCTACTAGCTTGTTAAATCCCAAGTTCCGTCCGTAGAACTATTGTGTGTATCTTTCTTTTGAATTTGATGCATTCGATTTTCCAGACTTTATGCAATGATGTTCTGGCTATTGTAAAGAGAATGTATGGAGAGTCCCCACCAGCAATTGCGCTCGTTGGCCACAGTAATGAAATTTCCTTCTCGAGGATAAAAAATTCTGCATGCGTTATGTAGAACCTACTGTCCATTAGTAGCAGAAGGGATGAGGGGACATTTTTGGTGTCGTCTCTGATCTAACATAGTTGAGAAATTTAGCTAGATATTGCGGTGAGAACAAACTAGAAAATTTAAGGACAGATGCATTGTCAGAACAGGCATTGTGGTCCATCTAAATTTCTGCAGATGACCTAGACAGGACTTCTGTGCAATTTTCATTTATTTAAGAGAATTGGTTGTGCCTTCTGAAATTAGTCCTCTGTGAGCAAGTGCCCATGCAAATTAGCAGGTCTGGTCTGGTCTTCTTGCATTGGAAAATTATAGAACATCAACTGAAAGTTGCATTCGATTGTGTGTTTCGTCTTATATAATTTGCTCGAAGCAGAAAGCATACTTTAGACCCTTCTATTTTTAGGAAGAAATTCCCAGAAAGTCATTGTTCCAGTAATAGGAGGATAAAAACATCGCATTGAGACAATGGTAAGTTGAAGCAATGCTAGTAGGAGTAGGCATATTGTAGCAAAGAAAGTGATCGGACCTCTATATGAAATTGGAGATATCATTAATATTGTTATCCCGCTCTTGGCTTGCATAGTCTTTTTTTCTGTTCTTTTGTAGTTGAAGACCTCGTTTATTTTCATGTTTGTACAGACGAATGCTTAAAACAATTTTATACCATTTACAGGGAACTGCAGATGAAGTTGTCGATTGCTCCCACGGGAAGCAACTATGGGAACTGTGTAAGGAGAAGTACGAACCCTTAAGGATTAAAGGCGGAAATCACTGTGATTTAGAGCTCTACCCTGAATATATAAGGCATCTTAAGAAGTTCATAACTACTGTCGAGAAGTCTCCTTCCCAAAGATACAGCTCCAGGCAAAGCACGGATCAATTTGAACAGACCGGCAAGAGCACTGATGTGTACGAAGTGTCTAGAAAGAGCACCGACAGGAGAGAGAAGCCGAGGAAGAGCACGGACAGGCCTGAGAAGCTGAAAAATCAGGGTCTCAGTGCTGATAAGCTAGAGAAATTACGAATGTCTTTTGACCACATGCAAAGGTCCCGGAGAAGTGTGGATTGCCACGAGAAATCCAGAAAGAGCATCGATCACCAGTTGGAAAAGGCACGGAAGAGCGTCGACCGGTTGGATCGGATACGAAATGGATAAGATTTTAAAACAGATACCAGAAGCGAAACACAGCAACCCGATCATCCTATCTTGTCAAATTTACCACTGTAATTTTATGCATGACCTTGGTTGTGTGGGCATTATTGGTTTACTTGGATTATGTTTTCTCTGGTTGTGTAGTTGGCTCCGGCTGTGGGATCTCTATATCACTATGGCAAAAGAAAAGAGGTTTTGGCGTTAATTGAACACCTGGTGACTCCAATGCTGGCTTTCCTTGTTCTTTTCTCAGTCTTCATAGATTCCGCAAGGTCTTCCTCATCCGAATGGCATCAGGTTGTAATAAATTTCTTAAGCATTAAATCTACCATGAGTTTCTTAAATGATATAAACCTTAGCAAAAGTCTTTCGAGTAACTTCTTCGTTCTCAAACCAGAACATGGATTCAAACTCCATAATCTCTGATAATGCAACAAAACTGAGGCAAGCGAGCGCAGAATTTATCAAGTTATTTTGCTTCTATGAACCCCCTCAACCAGCACCGATCCAGTTCTCAGAGTATAATTAAGGCCATATAGAACAAAATAAGCTCAGAATGAGCAAGAGCATCAATTTCTTCAAAGAATAAAAACTTTTCTCAGCACAGTAAACAAAAACAATATGTTTTACTCCAGTAAACCTCCTCGACAAAGAATGGTCATCCTTTGACCTAAAAAATTGGCATCAATGCTGCCGGGTGAAAGCAATAAACAATCGACAATTATGGGATGCTCATCTTGCAACAGTTTGATAGGGAAAAGTAAAAAGAGGAAAGAAAATGGAAGCCATAAAGACTTTATTTTGGTTGTTCTATTAATCCGCGACTAAAGATTCGATCCGCGTTCCAATCTGCTTTGAACTCCAGTGTTCATTGAAAGATTCTAGGAATAATAATTCCACTTGATTGGCATCAACAAGCGCCAGAAACCACAAAATCACGGAGCTCTATCAAATGGCTTCGTATCATTGTAACAGACATCCCACACAGCTTCCATCGCATCCTTTGCAGCTGCTTCTGAGCAGTGAGGATTCGCAGTAACCGACTTCATTACTCTTCTCCTCACACATTCCTTACAAATGTCAAGACAAGATGAGCATAACAGACATGATCAATCAAACGCTCAAAAATTACAAAGTATTGCTCATGTATTCTATAAGACATTCTATGAAGTTTTGAAATTTTTCACTTTTTGATTTTTTTTTGGCACCTAAAAAAATTTAAATTCGCTCAAAGTGGGTGGCCACAAGTATTCTATAAGCCATTCTATGAAATTTTGAAATTTTTAATTTTTTTAAATTTTTTTGGAAATCTCAAAAAAATTAAATTTCTCTTGAAATGGTTGGCCACGAGTATTCTAAGCCATTCTGTGAAGTTTTGAAATTTTAAATTTTTAAATTTTTTTTGGCATCTCAAAAAAATTAAAATTTACTCAAAAAGTGGGTGGCTACAGGTATTCTAAGCCATTTTATGAAATTTTTTTTATTTTTTTATTTTTTTTATGTTTTTATTTTTTTGGGCACCTTAAAAAATTTAAATTTTACTCAAAGTGGGTGGCTACAGATATTTTAAGCAATTCTGTAAAGTTTTCAAATTTTTGATTTCTTGATTTTTTTTGAAAAAATTCAACAAATTTCATATTTTCCCGAAATCTGAATTTTTTTTATTTTCTCAACATTTTGATGATTTTTTCTGGAATTTTTCAATTTTTTGGGATTTTCTAAATTTTTTTGAGATTTTTATGAATTTTTCAGATTTTTTAATTATTTTTATACCATTTCTAAAAAATGGATTTCTGTTCCTAGAAATAGAATTTTCTGTTGTTTATCAAACGGGTTTTTGTTTCAGGAAATAGAAATTTTGTGCTGTTATCAAACGGGTTTCTATTCTAGAAATAGAAATTTTTGGTCGTTATCAAACGGGTTTTTTTTTCTCAAAAACTCGTCCACGAACCAGAAATAGAAAAATCTGTTTCTAGTTCAGAAACACATTCCGGAACAAAATGGTTATCATTCGCTACCTAAGTGTGTCATGCGGTCTTTGTCCGAGTCCTAAAGTTCTCGTCCCGTAAATATCCTTGCAATTTTTTTTTGTTTGTTATGGTCTTAGATTGTAGCCTAACCATTCGACTAAGAAAATGAATGACATTACAAAAAATGAGATAAAAGCAATCACAACAAACACATCAACAATAGTAAGAAAGAGAGAATAAAAGGTAAGGTATGGTGAAGCAACCCGATGCAATATCGGGTAAAGAATAGTGAGAGGCCTCCTTCTTAAGCGCCGGGAGAGCAACCTACAAAAGACTATCTAAATGTAAGAGGCCAAAATCGAATGGAATCCAAAGTCTAATTCTAATTCTAATCTCTAAAAAAGAAAACTATTATTAATGAAATCTACAAAAGAGGAAAAACACGTAGATGAACTAATTCTTAAATGCAAATCTAATATTAATGCAATGAGATTTTTATCTTTTCAATTTTATTTATTTATTAACATTTTTTATATATTTGTTTCACCCGGAAAAAAAAGACTATCTAAATGTTGGATTTGTTTGAAAAATTCAAAGAAAATATCTCCCTAAACAAATGAGCCCAAGCTAAAGGGAAATTCAATTAACACTAGAACCTCAGACCACCTAACTAAGGCTTGCATTTATTTATATACACATATATATTGTTTTTATTGTTTGTTTTCTTTTTCCCAGTTTATTCTTGTTTTATTATTTATTATCTTTCATTCTTTCATATTTTTCTTTTAGTTTTATTATTTTCTTTTTTTCGTTCTTTTTCTCGGTACATCACCTTGAGATCATGAATTCATATTTCGCTTGGTTTCCTTTGCCTCTTTCAATTATTCTTTCTTTCCAAAATCTTATAAAGACATTATCAAATCTTTGATTTGTTCATCATTCACCTAGCTCTGTTCACCGTTCTTCTAGATTCAAAAACTTAACATCATAAAATATCTTCATCAACCAGGGAACTCATTAAAGCCATAATCCTATTCTAATCATCACTTATTTAATAAAACAAGTTCAAATCCCAAACAGGAACTCAATGGCAGACGATCTTCAGGAAACTAGTAGTTAAGACTTCTCGACTTTATTCTTGAAGAACAGAGGATAGAGGGGTACTTACCTTGGTGATGCATGATGTCGAAGGATGATCAAACTAAGGAGCTGATGTCTTGGAGGTGTAATTGCTGGTGAATGGAGTTGGCAGAGAAGAAACGAGCAGGAGCCGAGCTCTTCGAATTCTCTGATAAGAAAACCCAGTAAAACAGAGGCGCAATCAGTGAGGCTCCGGAGCGACGGGCGGTGTCAATCAGCAGTGGTAGAGAAGGAAAATAGATGAAGAGGCCTCTGGTAGTTCAGGAAAAGACCGAGGATCAATGCCATTGACTGAACTGAAAAATGAAAGTCAGAGAATGAGAGAGAACTTAGCTTTAATCTTGTTGCAGTAATCCGGTTGGTCGATGGACAAGCTGAGACTGAATGCAACAAAATCAAGACTGATCGAAGCTGAAATCGCGGAGCTAAAGGGCGCGATATGGTGAGAGCTTTGCCATGGCTGGAACTGGAGATCTTCGTCTGAAAGCAGCACGAAGACATTACATGATGAAGACGGCAGAAAGCACGAATTAGCGGGAATGAAGCTCTGGCTAGAGGCCCAACAGGATAGGGTCATCCTCACTAGATATCTTGTGGCCGTAGACTTGAAGGAGTACCAGAGGAGGGATGCGGCCAAGAGCAATGACAGTGGCGACTTTTCAAACACAGCCAGAGGGTGCAGCCGCGGCAGTGAAACAACAGCAAGGCTTCCCGGGCATAATGAACTGGAACACCGGAGAAACCTGCAAGGAAAAATCAAGGTGTGGAGTGACAGTTAGGCGATTTTCGTTCACGCCTTAAGCTCCTTGGAGGTGCTGCTGCTGGGCTCGCTGGTAACACTTGGAGCTCGCTGGACTGATGTAGTGATGGGATGAAAAAGCACACCAATGGGCGTCAGAATCACCAGTTACTCGCAGGAGTAGCTGTTGAGGCGCGGTACAGGCACAAGACGTGGCCGCACACAAAGGCTGGTAAGGACGCCATGCTCCTCGCTGGACCTGCAGGGCGTGAAGGCAGGGGCTCTTCGGGATCAGCTTCGGTGATGTCTCGCTACAGGAGCACCAGGAGGGAGCAACGTCGGCAAAAGATCGCAGGAGATGTCGGGAAACCTCACGAGTTCGTCCGATGGTCGCTGGAACTTGCAGCAGGAGGCATTGCAGGAATCTCATTGTGGCAGGGCTCGCTGAACATGGTGTGAGTGTTCGGGGAGTGCGATGGCCGGCTGTGGCAGCGGGACTGCTCATTAGAGTTGAACACGATTGAGAACAGTTGCAAACCATCGAAGAAAAAAGATAAAGATTCGGTTGAAAGGAAAATCTTAGCGGCTTCATCCGTTCGTTTCGCGTTATTTTCAAATGTCAAACCCGCGATCGGTTCTTGGCCAGCATCAATCTTGGTTTCTTTTGAATTCAAATCAAAGTCACTTGAGATAACCACTTGGACTCTTCAGCGAATGTTTCCCATCAGATTTGTTCTATCCCTTCTGTTCTCACCTCACCAAGATTTACGGCCACAAGTGTTATCGCTTCATCTTTTGAATTCATGAGCAAGCGATGGCCGGCTGTCTATAGGAGGTGATCCAATGTACGATTGTCCGTGGTAACGTCATGGAGAGGCCATGAGATTGGCATGCGCGATGCATGGCCTGGATGCCATGCGAATGTCAACTATGCAAATGGTATTTTCGTTTAAGGGTCGGGTTCGATCCCTAATTTTGTTATGCAATAAATGACTAAAATGAATTAGCCAAAATTTAGGTATCAACATATTTGAGCATTGATCATTAGCTTATCTATTGTAGTATCCTTAAACATCAATCTTTTATAAAGTTCAGAATTTCTAAAAAAAGAATAAAAGGAAACTATCTCAAAAACGTTCTTGAATGATTTAGCTAGTTGCTAATAGATCTTTCTTCAATCATGTCATATTTTATTTAGATAACCAAATTACTTAACTAAGAATGATGGATCCTCGTGAACCAATCTTATATTCTAATGCGTCATATCCAAGTTCATTTTATCGTAATGCCCGTATAATTTTTCAACTCATTTCGCATAAGAATTATGATAAAAATTATGACAAGCTACGATAGAGATTGGTATTTCGAGAGCCCTTCATGCACTAGCAGCAGTGTGACATAGCCCCATTTAGAGATGGTCTCTGGTCGATATAAAAAAAATGAATGAGTTAAATCAGATCCCATTTCCTGGTATGAAAAAGAAAAAACTAGAAAAAGCCCAAGCTTGAATTCCACACAATCTGCTAATGTATGGTTCAGGAGCATGTGAGATTTTACAGATGCTTTGGATGTTTGAGGCTTTTGGATCTTGGGACAAGAAGTATAAACCATCATCTGGATCACGGAACCAGTCGGTGTCACTGGTTGGAAGGAATGTTTGAAAAGTGCCATGCACCAAGCTGTTCCATGCTTTTTCTACTTATTTCCAACTCCTCGTTCACTAAGTTTGAGACTAAAAGATTTGTAGATCTTTATAAAACAAAAAAAAAAAAAAAAAAGGTTACCAAGATCAAGTTCAAGCCTGGTGTTATACAATCAATTTAAAATTTGTTTCAGGTTTTTGGTAGAAGCAACCAGTGTTTAGGCTGAGACAAACACAAGAATATTAAGATGAATTAACTTGTATGCTTCCTGTCAAAATATGAATTTGTGAAGTGCAATATCTGATTGAGAGGACCCAAGTTTCAAGTTTCGGATTAAGAAGAAGTCCCGACAATAGCACCTTCATCTCTAAGGACCAACTCTCGAAGCTATTGCAGGCAATGAAGCAACCAGAAAGGGCATTTTTATTTGGTTCGTCTTATAGAGATATTAAGAGAACAAAATAACATTATCCAAGATTCTGCAGGCGTATGTTTAGAGCCCATTCATAAGACGATGAATTCCCTTCTGTTTTAAAAGATTTCAAGGAACATAATCTAGATTAACAATGATACTTTTTCATCTTTTGTGTCAAGCTATTGTTTTTATTTAACTATCACAAATATAGCCCACCACCACTAATGAATCTGAAGAATGGTATCACTAAAATCAATTTTCTTGAATTCCCTTAGCGTCCTCTGTTAAGCAAAAGTGAAGTAGGAGAAGCATAAAGCTTGAGAAGTACCAGAGCATGACAGCAGAAGGAATTGCTGACTTCAGAAATCCAGGAATCCCATGAATGGCTTCGTTAGAGAAACCGGTCCAAGTTCTTTTACAAGACGGTGAAATCCTGACATATAATGTAGGGGTGATTGGTTCCCGAGTGGTCCAGTTTCCACCTAAGAACTGGATCCTAGTTTCTGGAATTGGGAATCGGACCGGTGGCCCTCAGAACCCGTGGCATTTCAACCTGAACATGAAATGAGGAAAACTGGGGTTGTTTGGTTGTGGATCAGGTGGCTCCCATCGGTTTCATAATAGCTCAGAGAGAGAGAGAGTGCCATTGCATGTACCAGCCACGAGGGATGTTGGGTCGCAGAAAAAACAATGATGCTGATCACAACATGCACAATACACATCCAATTCAAAACTCCATTTCTCTGCTTTTGTTCTCTTTCCAAAGTGGATAATGACGAACTGTTCTTGGGGGGTTTCTTTCCAATTTTCATTGATGCTGATCACAATTCACAACTGCTCACCATAACTTCATGATGCTGATCACAACTGCTCTATCGCCTTATAACTTTACAAGGTATCATCACCATTGTCTTACTATTGTTGCTTAAAAGCTTTATGAAAAGACAAACTTGCCATTCCAGAACATCAGAATGATATGTTCATTTTGCTCTTCTCCCGCTCGCAACAACTTCATGAAAAGCTCAATGTAAGAACAGCTGCCAAAATTTTCGTGAACTCTGGTCTTACATGTTATGAAAGTCCTGAGAGCCAAGAAGTATGCAAAGATGAAGCAGCAACAGAAGCCAGAGACATTTAAGGAATCAGAACATAAAATGATCAACAGCCTTTGACGTTTCTTCAGAGCGACTGAGATTAGGCGTGCAAGAGAGGGACTGAGTCTGACAGTTTGTGGATTAGGGCTTATTAGTTTTCTCTTATTTGTAAGAAATTATATATATATATATATATATATATATATATATATATATATTGGTTAGCTCCAGGTGGTCCGAGTGGGCGGTTCCACCCATGGAACCAGGAACCGAACTGATGATCCAGCTGGTCTTCCGAGTGGGCGGTTCCACCCATGGAACCAGGAACCAAACCGATGATCCGGCTGGTCTGGTCCAGGCTGCTCATTTGGTTCACCCCCAATATAATGTCAGTAACAGCACGTTTATCCAGTATGAGATAGCATTTGCCAAAGCAACACCTTTGTTTCCGAGTTTGGACTTGAACACCAAAAACCAACATATAAAAATGTGCAGCAATGTAAGCTCTATTTATTTCGCGAAAAATGAATCATTTGAAAAATATTTTTCAAAAAATAATTTTTTATATCACTTGAAATAATTAGTTATTAAAAAATATTTTCATATGAGCAAAAATTTATGTCTAAACATTTCATGAACGATGAAAATATTTTTCGTATGTTTATTTTTCTAAGTGATATAAGCAATCATTTTTAGAAAAACATTTTTCAAATCATTCGTTTTCCATGAAATAAATAGAGCCGTACTAATTGTTGACCGATCTCCATCGGGACGTCATTGTTCTGTGTCTGCAGGAACTTGACATGGCGTTGAAGGAGTGCACATGCTGCTAGGGATCATGAAGCAAGCGCATGTCCCTGCCTCCCCCGATACATCGGGATCTTGCTTGAAGAAGAGAAGGGTTTTGCCTGCTTTGGCTGACATGATCACTAATAGCCCTCTGCATGTGGATAACGAGCATGCAGTACTGCTTAACTCCATAGGACTGACTTCAAAATGTATCCAATGCACTCGCGATTCCTATCTGTTAGAATGATGACATAATACATAAGGACTTAATCACAATCATCTGTGAAGTCATGTTTGGAACGTCGTAAAACGAAATTTTAGAAGTTTGTAGATATATCCTAAGAATCCACTTCATGGCATGCTTGAAAAAGAAAATGATATCAATTGCAATATCGGATTTGGGGAAGGGGGGCGGGGAACTATCCCTGCCTCCTGTCCCAAACAATCATATTGAAATGCGCATGACAAATTTACCATTTCATGACGAACACCAACTCTGCATCTAGGTATTAAGATATGACATGTTTAGCAGATCAATCTTGTCAAACTGCAAGAATCCTGAAGGAGCTAAAAAAACTAGCAATACATTGTTATACCGTTTCCTAACAGCATTTTGGGAATAAAAAAATGGTATTCTCTCACTTAGAAATCCGAGCCAGATTATGTCAAGAGTTTGGATACTGAACGACTTGGTGTGATCCTATTTTCAATGCTAAATTCTTTGATTTCTTGCCGTGACTTACTGCTCCCAGAAATGCAATCAGTGAAAGGAATGGCTTATCCACCCGGTTTAATCAAAACAGGATGAAGTATGGTATATACCAACAAGCTAAAAGCTGGTCACAGAAGCAAAAGTAGTGGCAATGGAAGCACCGGAGAGTGCCAGCTCTCCCGATGACCCACAAACATCATTGAGACCACCTGCAAACAATGTATCGTTAGGTTCACTAATGCCAAAGGCCCCGCCAATAGCAGTTGCCACCTCATTTCCCAGAATATCTCTTCTTTCTTAAGTCCGTTCAATAATTCAGATGCCTTATCCTGAGAAACTGCTAAGTGGGCCGACCCTGGATGCTGTTTCTGTTCTTCTTCATCCATTAGTTTTCTCTACACTTTTGGCAGAATCAGCAGAGTCAAGAGACGATTGCTTAAAAGATCTTCCTAGCAGAAAACGAAGAGCAAGTTGATGATCCTGATAAGATCAACCACAGCATTTGTCCGTGGCAGCTAAGTTATCCAATTCCCACATGTTAGGTCAAGTAGAACTTGGCAGATTTTTCTTAAAGACATAAAAGTATAAAGAGTTGTTGGTCAGATTTCTTGAGCATAAAGTATTTCAATGATTTCATATTCTACTTGTGAGAACTTTTGCTGTAGTAACTGTCACACCCCGATTCCCAGTAGAAAAGGGGGATGACATGGCCGTCCTCCAACCGAAGGACGCAGTCTATAACCACCCAAAAGCCGACTCCCAAAAGTCCTCTTGGATGTCACTCTCATACTACTCATCGCTAATTGAAGAACCTGAAAAAGATTGGAAGGAATGGGGTGAACAACCACAGCTCAGTGAGTAATACATTTCTTCCAAGCTGATCGAATATTCACTATGCATCGTTATAAAATGATATAACTCCTCATCTCAAATTCAATATACAATATACGTAAAATATCGAAAATATATGATAACTTTCCAATAAGAATCTATATGTACAAGAGCAGTCATCAAAACTTACTCAACAATAACAAACAATCATCAATGGTCTATTCCATTGATTAATCTCATCCATCACACATCAATGATCCATTCCATCAACTAATCTCATGCTCATCATCAAACTATGATCACGTTTAATGCCGTGACAAAGGCGACCAAGTTTGCCCTCCTTAGCTAGGTCTACCATTTATATAGCCGACGGTTCGACCCAGAAGGACGTCCTGACAGTATTCATCCTTCCCTCTCAATGGGTTCTCGTTATAGCGATATGAGCCATGTGAACCAAAATATTTCTCCAACAATGCACAATCAATACAAGAAAGTTATTTCACAAACCAGTTTTACAAACCAAATCACATAACTTTTCACAATTCCATTTATCAATTAAAATACATTTCATAAAACATTTCGTCATCAATACAAATTACTTTTGGAAATTCCTTTCACTAAACATTTAACCAAATCATTCACAATTGGTCATTTTAGACCACTTCATAAAACATTCTCAATCCTTTTTCAATCAACTAAAAAAGGTAGTAAAAGTTCGATCCAATTTATGCAAGAAACATGCTCTTGATAACTCATATTATATTAAAATTCTACTATTTTCAAAATATGAGTTTGTAAATTTATGAAAGAAATAGTACCACTCACTTAGGAATGCCTCAAAACCAAACAACAACGCTCACTCGAACCGATAATATCGTAATCCTAACAATTAAACAAGAATCGACGTCGAAACCAAGTAAAATACTATAATAACTACGAAACGGCTAAACGATGCTTAATCGCTAACGAAACAAGTCAAAGGCGCCCATAAATCGTTTGTCCAAAGCGATTATCCAAAGCCATCCACAACGTGGAGCTTGAACGCGAAACTTGATCGTACCATAACTTCTTCCATCGAACCTCGTTCCAAGTGAGCCTATAGTCAGAAGAAAGCTCGTTCAAAGAACCCCAGCTTGGCCAACCCAAAATCGATCCGAAAACCGACCAAAATCAGCCTAAAAGCCGTTGGTCGTGCACTGTTCACCACTCGCTCACAATTTCAAAAATTCGTATCCGACAAACCGTAAGTCCAAATCGGGTTTCGTAATATCTCACAGCCCCGCAACTCCCTAAACTATCAATTCTATATATATTCATAGCCCAACGACTTAAAAATCAAACTTTGCCATTCGAATAACACATAACTCCGAAATATGAGCTCTAACTTCCAAAATTACTTCAATTAGACGAACAATTGGCTCGAATATTTACCAGGCATTGCGATTCATAGTTGATTCGGCTAGTTGGAGTGTGCAGGATGGCTACGCGTGTCAATTTCTCTCTCCTCTCTTCTTTCCCTCTTTCCTTCTTCACGGTCGCGCGTCTTCTCTTGTAACATCCTGAATTTCGACCTATTTCCGGAATCAATGAAATAGATATTATTTCTCATTTCATTTTAGTAAGTCTCGCCCGGAACTGATCATTCTCCGGATACTAACCTTTAGGGAATAGCTACCTAGGGAAATGTACGTGGACCTAAGAACTCGATCATGAGTCGACCTTCGGTGACGATCGAGGTCGCCATGACTCGAATAACCCTAGGTCGATACGCGTAATCCCTAAACAGCCACCCGTTAGTGAGAGACCCTAAAATTGAGATTGGGCGATTTTGATCGCGAAATTGGGTCCGGACTTGGATGTCGATTTTCGAGGTCGTGCGCGACTATTTTTACGAGGATGACGTCATCTTAGTGTGGCCAATGATGTTTGGGGTAAGTACGGTCGAAAAATGGAATTTCGACCTGGAACTCAGAAATTACGGTTTTGCCCTTGTGGGCACCGAGGCTGGATTCGGAGGCCGTTTGAGGTTATTTTTCGCGGCCAAGGTCATTTTGGGGTGGCCACACACATTTAGAGTGGTTTTGGCAAAAAATTGGAATTTCGACAAAAAATTGAAAAAATAATATTATTTTATTCCCGGAACTTTGCAGTCAATTTTCGAGGGCTTGCGTGATGAATTTCGCGAATCCGACGTCATATTATGTTAGCCACGCACATATAGAACACGTATGTGTGAAAATTGAAATTTCGCCCCGGGACCGGAAAATTACGACTTTGCCCCTAAGCCTATTTTTGGGTATTCCGAATTTTGGAGATTTTGGAAATTAAATTTGGGGATTAAGTGTGGATAAATATCAGTCCCAAAATATTGGATCAAAATGCCCTTGGATATTTTGGCTTAGGAGAATATTGGCCAAGTAAGGAGGGGCAAAATTGGAATTTGGAAAGTTTGGTCAAATTTGATTATTTAAGTCAAGAAACCTTCTCTCTCTCCTCATTCCTCTCACTCTCCCTCCACGACAGCCCTTCCCCCTCACTGAACCAGCTTCCTTCCCCATCCTCTCCCCCATACCGATTTCCCCTTCCCCCTCTCTCGGCCGCGTGGACGCCGATCACCGCCGGGAGACCGTTGCTGCCGCCGTGAGCCACTGGCCAGCCGTTCCACATTTTCGCTCTAGCCGAGTTAGTCTAGAGTTCGGGTAAGTCGCGATCTAATCCCTATTTAGGACGTCGGGTATTTTCGGACTCGTTCGGATATGGTTTAGAGGATTTAGATGTTGATTAAGGTGTCGATAATAGTTTTTGGTGGTTGATCGTGGTTATTGGAGGCTGAGTATGGCTGTTAGCGGTTGTTGTGGGTTGGATTAGACGTCGGGAAATGAGTTTAGGCGGTTGGAATTCGGTAGAAATCGGTTCGGGTTTAAATCCGTGAGGTTCGGGGTGAATCGCGGATTCGCGGTTACTGTATCCGCCCGGATTGCTATTTTTGTAGAGAATTTTTTGAGTCGAATTTGAGAAAGTTTTCTTCATTAAAGTTGTTCCTAACATCTTGAAGTATAACATATTTTAATTTGGGAATTTTTGGAAATCATTTGATGCCATTCGGAAGTCCACCTTTGGACCGAAATAAAACTGCCCGATTTACTGTTCACCCTACCTTCGGCTCTGTTCGAATTTTTATAAATTTTTTCAGGCATATTTTTAAAATACTTCCTTCACAAAAGTTGTTGGAGACATCGTGGCTATAACATATAAAAATTTCAAAGCTTTTTAAGGTGATTTGGGTGTTGAAATAAATGTATTTTGAGGACAAAACGGTCTGTTTGAGCGAACAGATTTTGGTCTGACTTCGAGGGACAAAAAGACATGGTTGCAGATTGAACCGGATTTTGTGTTCTTCATAAGAAATGTTGATCTAGATGTTTTTTATGACATATACAAAATTTAGAATTTTTGGAGTTGGTTTACTATTTATTTCAAATGGATTTCTATCACTGCGCAACTGCCCAGTTTGGACCTGATTTTACATATTCTCGGTTTTTCTCTTTCTCGAGAATTATTCAGTGTTATCGTGGCATATTAACGGGTAGTTTGATGCTTGAATGAGCTCGTATGTGTGATTGTGTGGCTGTGAGGTGTGGTGGCGTGATTGCACATTGAGTTCAAGTGCCAAGCTTGGGTGTTTGTGTGGTGTTCGCGTGATGAGGGTGGGTAATTGTGAAAAGTATGTGCGAGATGTGAATTTGTGTGTGACTGTGTGTATGTGTGGCCGTGTGGTACGTGTGGAGAGTGTGGAACGAAGGTACGGGAATGTAGGATTGATGGGAAAAGTAATACCCTGAGGCGTGTTCGTTTACGCGGGGTAAGGTCCGTCCTGAGGCGTGTTCGTTTACGCGGGACAATGCCGTCCCTGACGAGGTGACGATGCCCGGCCCGACGGGGTGACGATGCCTGACGTGGTCTGAAGACCGTTGGCCTGATGCGTTTTACGCGGGCGCGGTAGAAGGAAAGTGTGTGTAGGATTCTGTCCTGAGGCGTGTTCGTTTACGCGGGACGATGCCGTCCCTGACGAGGTGACGATGCCCGGCCCGACGGGTTGTCGATGCCTGACGAGGTCAAAAGACCGTTGACCTGATGCGTTTTACGCGGGCGCGGTAGTGGTGGAAAGGTTGAGAACGAGCGAGATTTGGCTTGACATGTGAGGATTGTGAAAGTGATGCATGGTGTGAGTTAGTGTGCGAGTGTGTTTGTATCGCGTGATGCAGTGCGCGATTATGGGGTAAAATCTGCTAGGCATGGTATGGGACGTGCCCAAGTAGGTTTTGCTTTATAATCGAGGCACGCGCGCGGCTGTGATGTATTGCTGTGGTATAATTGGCTTGTGTATTGATACGTGGAAAGTGTGTGATGGCATGTGTGCAAGAATTGTATGTTGGGATTGTGGGCTAACGTGCATGGTGTGTATGCAGAGAGTCCAGGTATGTGTTAATGTTTGATTGCTGGTTGTGTGGTTGTTTGGTTGCGCGTTTGGATGTGTCTGGAATTACGTGATAGCCTAGGTGGGGCTTAGGTTGTGACTTATTGAGATGTGATCTCATGGTTGTTTTAACCAAACCATTTCAGAGCCCCCGCCTGAATGTCGAGATTGAGGTCGACTCGGAGTCGTCGGGTGAGCAGACAGCTGCGGAGGATTCAGGTGGTGATGCCAAGGACAGTGAGTCAGAGTGGACGCCTTCGAGAGGGCGTAGGGGATAGTTCTGGGAGGAGGATGCGCCCCATTTTTAGATAATGCTGACCTAGAAAGCTGATCTTGATATTTTGGTGGTTTGGAGTTTATAGTTCGGTATGCTTATAAATTATTTTGTGGTTTGTATTGACGGATGATGTAAATATTTGGAAGTGTAATATATGCTTGGTGGTTTGACGATTTGTTCCTTCCTGGTGTTCTCCAATTTTAATGTCCGGGATTTTTTACTGCTTCTGCCGCGATTTAACTCTGATGGATCGTTGGGTCGGCGACGCTATTCCTGGGACGTCGCACTCTTCCGACCGAGGAGAGGGATGTCGCGGGCTCGATGGGGTTCGAGGCGTGACATCTCCTGCTTTCTTCGTTTATTCTGCTGGCTTCTACGCTTCATTTGTTGAAGCAGAAATAAATTGGCTGGGCTTGGGCTTTTAAGAGACATGGCTGGATTTTTATGGGCCCAAATATTACAGTAACAGCTAATTACGTGAAACAAGACAACAAGAAGATCCCACCACATGAGGCAAATCTTGTCTCTTTTCAACTGGTTTGATTGGAGAGTACACACTGCTTCTTTGACGAGTGGAAATAAATTGAATATTATCCATTCCATAGTCAATGGCCATCGGATAATGATGTGTAGCTTAAAAATTCACCAGAGAAAGTATTTTTTGTGATCACTTAACTTTTGCCTTTATTTTAAAACGTGTCACTTGAATTTCCAGTTTTATCAATTAGGTCACATAATTTTAATTTTGGTGTCAATCCAGTTGATCTATCTAATTCTGGATCAGTGACCCGTCGAAAATCTAACTGGACAAAAACTTGAATCGCTGTTAAGTGACTTGATGAACTAAAGTTTAGTGACTTGTCGTTCCAAAATTAAACCCAGTTATTCGATAATCAAACATAATTTCGGCACATGCTCACTTGCATGCAATTTAATAGAGGATTCTGCTGCTCCTCGTGTGTAAAATCAAAATCATTTTCCGTGCTTATAAGTTCTTGAAAGTGTTGGTAACATATAAAAATTTTGAAATTTTTTTCTTTTAAACAAAATCTTGGCCTACAGCTTCACCTCTAAACATGCGAAGTTCTTCCATAATCAAGACGACCACAATTATAAACAAACTAGATCATTTAAAAGCTCTAAGTTGCGTGAGATCAATCATTTGAACAATTAGAGATTCAACTCTCTTAGAGTTGAAAGTTTTTTATGAGTCTTGACCCTCAACTTCACTTCCAAAACTAGTGAAATTCTTCTATAATGAAAATGAAGACGATAATCAACAAATTAGCTGATTAAAAAGTTTTAACTTTTGCAATATTACTCACGTGAAGAATTTGGAGGTTTAATTTTCTTGCATTTCAAAGTTCTTTTCAGAACGTTGGAATCCCTGATTGTTAAGTTAATATGCTATAACGGTAAATTATTTCCGAGAACAAGTATGCCAACATCAACAGCGATTCTTGTTATGTGACCCAATGGCCCAGTGATCCTTGTGGAAAGTAGAAAAACGTAACATCTCTTCATAGAATCAGCAACAATTGATCTGATGGATTGATCATGGAGAATTCTGCCTTAAGCATAAGGTTTCGATGCTTCTTGTAACTTCTTGAGATTTGATTGTGACTCGTTTGAAAGCAATTTTTTGTCATCTCCTAATCTGGGCATGTATAGCAGACCTTTGACCGGACTCAGGAGGTGGTCCTGGACGAGGGAAGTAGTCTGATGCCTAAAAGTTTGCCCCGAAAGAGTGGGAGAGGATGATTCTCGCAAACACCAAAGAGGAGAAGTTCAAACAGATAAGATTGTCTTGATACTTCCTCGAGAATTATTTATGTCAGACTTCAGCTTAAAAGGTCGGAGAAGAACAGCTATGCTTTGAGATGGTCTCTAGTAGCTATTGCAGGGGACTTATTCATGTCCTACTAATTGATCAAGAATAAAGAAGACAAAGTACGATCTGCCAACACGGGTACTCCCCACAAGTCTAGGATGTCAAGAACAAAATTATGCTAAAGAAAACACAAGTGGTGGACTGTGCACCAAACTCTTCCTAATCCTAAACACAAGTAAGGTTGAGACTGCGACAATAGATCCTCATAAAGAGATTTCTGAGATCTTGCTGTATACCCATTTTGCATTTGTTTCAGACTTTTGGCAGAAGTTCCACATGTGGCTTTCCTCATGGGAGGCAGCATGAGATCTAGAGGGATAAGTACATCTTATTTCATCAATTCGCACTAGGTTTCAACGCCAGGAACCAGAGGGTCTGTAGTCTACCATCCGATTCCAAGGGAAATATTTCTTCACCTTAGCTTTTTGACAACAATCCAGCGGCAGGACTCCCAGCGCTGTGTACTCTGTCAGTGGCATTCTTTGCCTGCAACGATGCCAAACGTCAAGTACCAACCATAGATCGAATAACACTTTACACAGTGAAAACGTTCGATTTATCGATTCACTATAAATTACCTCTTTCTTCCGGTCAGTACATCCTGTTAGGACTGCAAGTAACAATGTTTGCGCAAAGAGTGCAACTATAATCCTGGTCCATAGGCCCTGCAGCTCAATAAGAAGAACAAGAACATTGGACTGACTCCTAGTTACGATGAAAGCAAAGGATGAATTGCGGTAGAATGGTAGGGTAACTGTGATTTACCTTTCCACCAATGAGACAGAGAAAAGCTACAAATATGGCGACTGGAATACCCAACAGATAGTAGGCACCCAAATTGATGAAATCTCCAATCTTTTGCCATCCACGTCCTCTTGCAGTGCCTGAAAAAACTGTATCTTGTAGAATCAAAACAGTTGAAGTACAGGTCGGTTTTGACTATAACATATTTGAGATTTGACTCATTCTCCATCTTCCCTCCCTAATTATCAGGAAGAGTAGTCAACGTTAAACTAGGTCAGGTGCACCATTAAACTGCAATAATAAGCAAAGTACACCCGAAAACATGGACTGAATGCCACCAAGAAAATGGGAAGTTACGATTAGTACCAGCATATCTCCCACATAGTTCACGACTTCTTCTGTGCTATAGAGGTAGCCCCATGCCCTTCGACTGAAGATCATGAGAGTACCAGCAAGCAAGCCTTCCATGGCAACCATAATTAAGGTAACATAAATTGCCAAACGAGGTAGTCGTGGTCTTCCAGCACCCAATTCATTTGATTCTCTCGTGCTACCAAAATAAGGCCAAGAAAGTGTGAGACTGTACTATAGCTGCTGCTTTGCAAGATCTACTGAAGTAAATAAAGCTTAACCAGTTAGGATTACATTATTGAACCACTGAATCCTAGAGGTATCATGCAAACCAAGGAGCTGGTGTTGAGGCTGAAACAAGCAGAAGATACTAATTTTACATTGTTTAAAAATGATAGCAACCGGTGCCAAGAGGTTAGCAGTCTTGTTCGCTTCTAGTTGATACAAACTACAGATGCACCTGATTGAGAGGACTGACGTTTCAAGTTTTGGGTTGGGAAGAAGTCCTGATAATAAGACCATCATTTCGAATGACCAAATCTAATAGGAGAACGATCATGGCGCTGTGCTTGTGGATACCAAGCATGTGGTATTGCTTAGCTCCATAAGACTGACCGCAAAATTTATCCAATGCACTTGCCATTCCTATCTGTTATGGACCAAGCATCTTTAAGATGGTGCAATTCTTAGATGTCATAAAATGAAACTGAAGAAGTTTGTCACAATATCCTAGGAACCCAAATGAGGCCTTGCTTGGAGCATCATGAGTGTTTTGCCATAGTTCACTCAACCTATATCCAGTGGAAGAATCTGAATAAAATAAATGTTTTTTCTATTTCATTTTTGGACTGGGGTCCCCAATAATCTTCTTTAAGTGCAGTTAACAAATATCCTAATATGTGACAAACACCAGCATTGAGTTTCCAATCTCAGCATTGCTAAACCTAGCTAGAGGGGAGCAAGTGACACATTTGGCGCACTGAGCTTATTGAGAGATAACATGTCCAGTAGATCAATCTTTGTCAAACTGCAATAATCTGATAAGGAGCTAAGGTTTAGACAAGCGATCTATTCATGGTAATTGGAAAACCAGAGCGCACGCAGTCTTAATTGATCCAACAATTGCTAGACTCTGTTTATTCAGCAGGAAAAAGAACTCCTATAATCATGTCAATAATAGAAGTGGCACAAGACATCTTTCAAGATAAATAACATCCTGGAAGAAAACTTTCATATAAGTGACATAGTATGGTGCTACTTTCAGATTCTTAAAATCTTTTGTCTCTTTGTTGGTTTATCTCAAGATGAAAGCAGGAAGAATTGTGGTATCTTACCAACATGCTAAAGCCAGTCACAGAAGCGAAGGACGTGGCCACGGAAGCACCGGAAAGTGGCAGCTCTCCAAAATGACCCACAAACGTCACCGAGATCACCTGCAAACAATATATCATCAGATTCACCAATACCAATGGCCTGGCCAATGATAGTTGTCCCTTCATTTCCAAGAAAATCTCGTCTTTCTTGAACCCATGCCCTGATGTGGACGCCTTCTTCTGCTGGGAAACTGCCAACAGGGGTGACTCCAAATGCTGTTTCTGTTCTTCCACGTCCATTTGATTGGTTCTTCTGTGCTTTTGGGCAGAGCGAGCGAAGCAGAGGGAAAAAACAGGGCAATAGCATTAGATATCCTAGAGATTCTCTCAGCAGAAATGACCTAGTTGACAACACCCGTTTCTTTCTCTGACGGTTAAGTTTTCCTGCTCACATGCTTGGTGAAGTACAATTAGGCAGAGTTTTGTCGAGTTAGATTTCTTTTGGGTGTCTCTTTATCTGCTTGAGAGCTTCTGAGGTGTTAAATGCAAATAAAGGGAACAGACACAACCAGAAGATCCCACCAAATGAGACAAAGCTTGTTTCCCTTTCACTATTATGATTGGAAAATTAGCATTCCTTTTTGTTTTTCTTGAACTAGAAAATCAACATCCTCGTAGATAGAATATCACTCACACAATAATTGTCGATGTCGACTCACCATATTTGGTTGCTCGCTGAACTTTGCCTATACTTGAAAGAGGTCGATGCATAAGTCAGAACTTTCTAGTTATATCACTAAAAACCAATATTAAGCTTTTATTTTCGATCTTCAATTAAGTAACGCTCCCTTTTCCTTGGCCTCGCCAAAATTTCCTTGTGTCGCAGATGTGGCACAAGTGTGTCGCGCATGTTCCATGCACATTTTCTTTTTTTCTTTGAAAATTCAATTATAGTAATTCTGCTTTGTTCAATTTCATGTCAAGTATAATTACTCTAAATACTCTTACAAAGTCAACTATGTTTTACCACATACCCCCAACCTTATAATCATTTACCTAACCGCCCCTCGTTGCTATCTACATCAAGTCACCGTTTACTCCATTAATTCTTTGCATCTCTATCTCCCTCGCCACACACCTACACTTGGTGTATTTACCGAAAAACTATCCCATCTCCTCCACTGTTTGCCCCTCTATTCTGACATCATTGTGTAGAAAAAGTCCCCGCGACGCTCATGATCTATGCAAACAAGTAGAAGGCCCCATCAATGGTGCTCGTGTTGCACAGCAATAAGACATCATATATAATACCCCACTCACCATCCCATTCACCGCCACTCCGATTACACACCCCTCCGCACGTAACCTTTGCGGGAAGATCCCTGAGCTATACACCCATGTGATCAGCCCCATCCTGATAGAGAGGAATGCTACGTAGTACGACACCGAGGCAATACATATGGCCACCGCCCATATGAGTTTCATGTGGTTATGGTCGTTGATGTGAGGCACGTTCTGAGGGAGGCGAGTGAGAAGATCGTCCCGTCGACACTGTTCAGCAACAACGGCTACCGCCCAACCTATGTTGAGGAAGGTGGTGATGAGGAAGAGCACTCTCTTTTTGGAGCCGACTGCAATGGCGCAAGGAACTTTTTGTTGTAAGAGGTCATGTTGGCTTTCTCGAAAATGTAAGCGCTGTAGAGGATGATAGCATCAATACCAAGGGACCTACTGAAAGAAGTGGATTCAAACGAAATAAATAAGGATCCGGCGGACAAACAAGGTCATATGGAGGATCAGATCCCGCCACACACCGTCCCCAATGGTCTGTTTGGTGACTTTGACAATGTTGTCATTGCACTCCTCAGGGATTTTGTTAATGCGTCATCTATGCAAACTACTCAATCATCTTTCTCGAGTTTGGAGAAATGTCCCTTTATTAAAACACCTGATGAGTGCAATGACGACGTTGTCAAGGTCACCAAACAGAGCATCAAGGAGGGTGTATGGCGGGAGCTCCTCCTCCACCTAACCCTGTCCATTCGCCACGTCCTTGTCTATGACGTTGGGATCCAATTCTTCTAAAATGCCTCTAGCATCGATGCCGTCGTTCTCTATAGCCCTCACATTTTCGAGAAAGCCAACATTACTTCCTTCAACAAAAAGCTCCTCACGTTAAAATCATTGTAGTCAGCTTCATAAAGAAAATGATCATGCTCATTGCAATCTTCAACCTCGACCGGGTGGGGAGCCGACTATTGTTGAGAAGCAGCGCCGGTGGGAGGATCTTCTTGCTGGCCTTTGTCAGAATATAAGCTCATGTGAGCATGGCCATGTGCATTGTCTCAGTGTTGTCCTACGCGATCTTCTTCTTAATTGGGATGGGGCCGATCATATTTGTGTATAGCTCAAAGATCTTCTTGCTAAGTCTGCGTCTGCAGGGTATGCAATCGACATTGCCTTGAACCGAGTGGTGAGTGGAGTGTTATCAATTACGTCCTTATAAATTAATAAGGTGATTGCCATTGACCGGGCCTTCTCTTGTTTGCGGTGATTGCGAGCATCATGTAGGTGTTCTTCTACATGATAATGTCGGAAACGGCAAGGGCGGACGCGGTAGGAGATGAGTCAGTTTTTTGGTAAATACACTAAGTGGAGGTCTGTGGCAAGGGAGATAGAGCTACAAAGGAACAATGGGGTCCCTGGTGATGCGATGGAGGCAGTTGCGAGTGAGAATTAGGGAAATAATTATAAGGTATTGGGTATCTAGTAAAAATGGATGGCTTTGCAAGGCATTTAGAGTATTTATACACAATATGAATATAGTAATCTATGCTAATGTGGATGAGGACAAAAAAGAATTATAATGATGAATTTTCAATTAGGATAAGTAGACAACAATTTCTTAGGAAATTCAATTTCTTTTTGAATAAGAAGTTTCTCGGTAAAGCAGGTCAGACCATGAACTCATACTTCGCTTGATTTCCCTTTGCCTCTTTCATTTATTCTTTCTTTCCAACATCCAACAGAGACATGATCATATCTTTGCATTGTTCATCATTCACCTAGCTTCAAAATCATAACATCATACAAAATCTTCATCAACCAGGGAACTCATTAAAGCCATAGTCCATATTGTATTCATCACACATGTAATGAAACATGTTCAAATCACAAACAGGAACTCAATGGCAGATAATCTTGAGGGAACCAATAGTTAAGACTTCTCGTCTTTGTTTCTCCAAGAAAAGAGCATAGAGAGGTACTTATCTTGGAGATGCAGATGTTGATTTCAAAGGATGATCAAACTAAGTAGCTGATGTCTTGGAGGTGTCATTTCTGGTGATCGACGTTGGCGAAGAAGAAATGAGCAGGAGCCAAGCTCTTCGAAGTCTCTGACAAGAAAAAACAGTAAAACAGTGGAACAATCAGTGGGACTCTGGAGCGGCGAATGGTGACAATCAGCGGTGGCTTTCGGTGTTAGGGGGGCGATAGAGAAGGAAGATTGGTGAAGAAGCTTCTGGTAGTTCAGGAAAAGACCGACGATCAAGGCTATTGAGTGAATAGAAAAATGAGTCAGAGAATGAGAGAGAACTTAGCTTTAATCATGTTGCCATAATCCAATGGTTCAATGGAGAAGTTTCAACTGAATGTAACCAAAATCAAGATTGATCGAAGCTGAAATCGCGAAGCTAAAGGCACGATATAGAGAGAGCTTTGCTGTGGCGGGAACTGGAGATCTTCGTCTGAAAGCAGGACGAAGACATTATAGGACGGAGATGGCAGAAAGCACAAATCAGCGGGAATGAAGCTCTGGCTAGAGGCCAACAGGATAGGGTCGTCCTCACTAGATATTTTGACTTTCCCTGTGACACTGGTCTCTCTCTTATCACTTAATACCAATCGATAGCAATTAAGTATCATTTCATTCCGGTGGGTTCAATGTTGTCGTAGCTTCTATCCAGTACTTTGTCCAATTGAAAGAAACTCGTTCGAGTCCTTTAGATATCAGTAGGTAGTGCAGATTTTAATATGGTCATCGCTTAGCAAACTATCTCGCTACTGACGATGAATGGCATTCGAATAAGTTCGAGACTCATGCTAAGATGATTGACCTATACAGCCACTTTAACAAGCAGACAACATATTAATGCCTATGTAACGTTTTCTGGTCATATTGTTTATTAAAGAGCTTGATATGGCATTGTGACCTCTTTTTGGAAGCTCTACCAATCTTGTTCATGGTCAGTGCTTATGGGATTACAGTCATTAATAAGTTGGTTGACGTTGAGTGCATGACTCTTTCAACCAGCATAACCAAAGCTGATAATCATCCCAAATCTAACATTACCATCTACCAAAAATATAAAGCGCTAACCAAGACCTCCAAATCGTAAAAATCAAGTGAAAACAGTGACATACCTCTTTATATAGCTTGTTTGACACACCACTGATGACCTTGGTGACGCAGAGGAGGGCGATTTCGGCCTTGAGCGCACTCAAAAACTCACGTTCACAGCAACAGTGATAGTGGCGACAAGCTTGGTGATGATCCCAGCCCAATCCTATTCATAAACATAAGAGAAGCGATGATAGCGGAGAGAAGCAATTTACCAGAAAGCGATTTACAAGAGTCACCTGGTCATGATGCGGAAGATGAATACGGACGTCGATCGACAATTCGATTGCCTTAATTCTGACAAAACTGAGGAAATTGGTGAACCAATCTCAAGCTGGTCACAAACGGTGGAACACCTGGCCAGGGCGCCTTCATACTCTTGTCCAAATCTCGAATCGACGAGGAGCCTGGCCATGTGCGCTTCTCTTAAAAGCGTGAACTCTCAAAAACCCATCTCGCCAATGATGTCTTCATCTTCTCAAGAATCATGGGGCTAAGGATTCGAGTGAAATTTGAAAAGAAAATTGTGATCTTCAAGAATCCCACTATAACAAAGACAGGTGGCCGTAGAGATGAGTTTATGCTTCAAAAATTAAAAGCCCAAATAATTCGTCTTCTTCCAACAACTTACAAGCCAACATGCAAGATTTCCCAAGATCCACAATCCAAAGTCCACTCACCTTTGCCAACCGATTTTTTTTAAAAGAGAAGTTCCCATCCAAAAAGGCAGGTAAGGACGTGGCCGCACACAAAGCAGGTAAGGACGCCGTGCTCCTCGCTGGACCTTCTGGGCGTGAAGGTGGGGGCTCGTCAGGATCAGCTTGGGTGATGTCTCGCTACAGGGGTACCAGGAGGGAGCAACGTCGGCAAAAGATCGCAGGAGATGTCGGGAAAGCTTCCGAGTTCGTCGGACAGTCGCTGGAAATCGCTGCCAGAGGCATTGCAGGAATCTCATTGCGACGGGGCTCGCCAAACATGGTGTAAGCATCGGCGGAGTGCGATGGCCGGCTGTGGCAGCAGGATTGCTCATTAGAGTTGAACACAATTGAGAGCAGTTGCAAACCATCGAAGAAAAAGGATAAAGATTCGGTTGAAAGGAAAATCTGAGCGGCTTCATCCGTTCCTTTGGTGTTATTTTCAAATGTCAAACCCACGATCGGTTCTTGGCCTGGATCAATCTTGGTTTCTTTCGAATTCAAATCAAAGTCACTTGAGATAACCACTTGGACTCTTGAGCGAATGTTCCCCATCAGATTTGCTCTATCCCTTCTGTTCTCACCTCACCAAGATTTACGGCTACATGTGTTATCTTTTCATCTTTTGAATTCATGAGCATGCGATGGCCGGCTATCTATAAGAGGTGATCCAATGTGCGATTGTCCGTGGTAACATCACGGAGAGGCCATGAGATTGGCATGTGCGATGCATGGCCTAGATGAGATGCGAATGTCAACTATGAAAATGGTATTTTGGTTTAGGGGTTGGGTTGGATCCCTAATTTTTTTAGGTAATAAATGACTAAAGGAATTAGCCAAAATTTAGGTATCAACATATTTGACCACTGATCATTAGCTTATCTATTGTACTGTCCTTAAACATCTATCTTTTATTAAGTTCAGAATTTCTAAAAAAAATGAATAAAAGGAAACTATCTCAAAATTTTCTTGAATGATATAGTTAGTTTCTAACAAATCTTTCTTCAATCATATTATATATTATTTTAACGTTACAAAGGTGATCGCTTCTAGCGCTTCTTGCGACACTCTTGAAGGGGTCCGCCATCCGAGGAGACAAGTTTTGAGGTAATGTTGCGCTGGGGACCCAACAGTCTTTAATCGGCGCGTGTTCTCCCAAACTCTTTGCTCTCGTGACACTGGAATTTCATTTCAATTGATTAATCATATGAGAATTCTTAATGATAAGAGTTACCACTAGACTATTGATGGTAGCTAGAAACCAAGTGAAATATGGGAGAATACCTCACTTCCCACACAACTATAATTTTGGACTGGGGGACTTGATTGTGCTAATTATTCAACTAATTGCCTTTTACTACCTAACTTGATTGATTGTTAACTAAGTGTGTCATGCGGTCTTTGTCCAATTATGAGTCCTAAAGTTTTCATCCCGCTAAATGTCCATGCAATTTTTTGGGTGGTTATTATGGCCTTAGATTGTAATCTAACCATTCAACTAGGAAAATGATTCACGCTACAAAAAATATATAAAAGCAATCACAACAAACACATCAACAATAGTAAGGAAGAGCGAATAAAAGGTAAGGTACGAGAAAGTAACACGACGCAATATCGGGTAAATAACATTACAAGGCCTCGTTCTTAAGTGCCGGGAGAGCAAACCTGTGAGCTAAAATTGAATGGAATCCAAAGTCAAATTCTAATTCTAATCTCTAAAAAGGAATCTATTATTAATGAAATCTACAAAAGAGGAAAAACATGTATATGAACTAATCCTTAAATGCAAATCTAATATTAATGCAACCACATTTCTATCTTTTCAATTTTATTTATTTTTTCTACATTTTTTTCTTGTTATTTATTTTATCTGAAAAAAGACTATCTAAATTTCGGATTTTTTTTTCTGGTCGAAAATTTCGGATTTGTTTAAAAAATCCAAAGAGAATATCTCCCTAAACAAATGAGCCCAAGCTAAAAGGAAATTGAATTAACACTACAACCTAAGATGCAACCACCTAACTAGGGCTTGCACTTATTTATATACATATACACACGAACATAATATATATATATATATATATATATATATATTATTGTTTATTTTCTTTTTCCCCTTTTATTTCTATATTCCAATTTTATGATTTATTATTTTTCATTTTTTAATATTTATCAGTTTTTTTTAATTTTCTTTCTTTCAATCTCTTTCTCGATACAGCACCCTCAGAACATGTACTAATACTTGCTTGGTTTCCCTTTGCATGTTTCATTTATTCTTTCTTTCCAACATCCAACAGAGACATGATCAAATCTTTGCTTTGTTCATCACTCACCTAGCTCTGTGCATTGCTGTTCTAGCTTCAAAATCTTAACATTATCAAAAATCTTCATCAACTAGGGAACTCATTAAAGCCATACTCCATATTTTAATCATCACATATGTAATGAAACATGTTCAAATCACAAGCTGGAACTCAATGGCAGACGATCTTCAGGGAACCAGTAGTTAAGACTTCTCGTCTTTGTTTCTCCAAGAACAGAGTAGAGAGGTGCTTACCTTGGAGATGCATATGTTGATTTCAAAGGATGATCAAACTAAGTAGCTGATGTCTTCGAAGCGTCATTGCGGTGATCAGCATTGGCGAAGAAGAAACAAGCAGGAGCCGAGCTCTTCGAAGTCTCTGATAAGAAAACACAGCAAAACAAAGGCACAATCAGTGAGGCTCTGGAGCAGCAAACGGTGTCAATCAGCGCAGCTTTTGGTGTTAGGGGGGTGATAAAGAAGGAAAATCGATGAAGGAGCCTCTGGTAGTTCAGGAAAAGACCGAGGATCAATGCCATTGACTGAATTGAAAAACGAAAGTCAGAGAATGAGAGAGAACTTAGCTTTAATCTTGTTGCAGTAATTTGGTTGTTCAACGGAGAAGCGTCAACTGAATGTAACCAAAATCAACACCGATCGAAGCTGAAATCACGAAGCTAAAGGGCGCAATATAGAGAGAGCTTTGCCGTGGCAGGAACTGGAGATCTTTGTCTGAAAGCAGGAGGAAGACATTACATGACGGAGATGGCAGAAAGCACGAATCAGCACTGATTGACACCGTGACACTGTTCTCTAAATATGTTGACTTCCCCTGTTCTCTCTTTTATCACTTAATACCAATCGATAGCAATTGGGTGATATTTCATTTTGGTGGGTTCAATCTTGTTCTAGCTTCTAGCTAGTACTTGGTCCCATTGAAACATACTGGTTCACGTTCTTTAGATCTTAGTAGGTAGTGCAGATTTTAATATGGTCATTACTTAACAATCTGTATTGATACTGATTACTGACGATGAATGGCATTCGAATAAGTGCGAGATTCATGCTAATATGATTGACCTATATAAATACTTTAACAAGCAGACAACATCATATGATTGTTAATGCCTAAGCAACGTTATCCAGTCACAGTGTTTATTAAAGAGCAGGATATGGCATCGTGACCTCTTTTGGGAAGCTATAGCAATCTTGTTTGTCCATGGTCAGTGCTTATGGGATTATTCAGATAAAATTAAATGTATCTATGCTAGTTAACATGCATTTAAAAAATAAACTATATACTAAAAATAGACTACCACATGAGATAACACAAACTTTGGCTTTACCTTGAATTGGGGTTTTGGGGACACCAAGAGGCAAAACAAAATAAGGTTGTGGCCATAGAGTTGAAGGAGTGCCAGCGAAGGGATGTGGCCAAAGAGCAATGACAGTGGCGAATTTGCAAACAGCGCAAGGGGGTGCGCCATGACTAGGCAAAATAACAGCGAGGCTTCGCGGGCGTAATGAACTGGAACACCGGAGAAACCTGCAAGGAAAAATCATGGTGGCAACTTTCTTCATCGTCGATTGTCGATCACGCCTGAAGCTCGCTGGACTGAGGTAGCGAAGGGACGTGGAAGCACACACCCAGGGGGGCGTCAATATCGCCAGTTACTCGCAGGAGTGGATCTCAAGGCGCGGCGCAGGCACAAGAGGTGGCCAAACACCAAGGCAGGAAAGGACGCGGTGCTCCTCGCTGGACCTGCTGCTGCGCGTGAAGGTGGGGGGCTCGTCAGGATCAGCTTGGGTGATGCTTCGCTACAGGGACACCAGGAGGGATCAACGTCGGCAACAGACCGCAGGAGAAGCCGGGAAAGCTCCTAAGTTCGTCAGACGGTCGCTGGAACCCGCTTGCAGAACACGACGTGAGCGTCGGCGGATGACGGTGGCCGGCTGCGGTGGTGGGACTGATCATGAGAGTCGAACAGAAGGAGAAAAAGGGATAAAGCTGAAGGATCGTGCCCCCCTTGCCATGAAGTGATGATGACCTTTGTTTTTAGCTACCTACTTTCTCTAATACCTGAACAATCTTCATCCGTTCCTTGGTTTTAGCCACTTTCTTTCTTATTTCAAAAAACAAATCCCTATCGCTATCAGAATTTTTCAATCTCCAGATATCCATTTTCCTTTCCAAAGATCCGCCGTTTTTTGAGGAGCCAACATGCGACTTTTCCTAGAGCATCAATTAGCGCGAGTTTGGCGCTACGGATTAGAGTTTGCATTTTTTTAGGATAATATGTCTAATATTGGCGTACGACGGAGTAAAAGTTTATGAAAACTGAAACATGTCATTAAGGAAATTCGACCAAAGACAAATAGGGAAATTAAATATTTTCGTAGCACGAAACAAGTAGAGTTTAGAATTCCTTCAACTTAAGACTTCGTACGTTTTATGGAAAACAGCTTCCAGAAAAATATTTTCCATATTTTCCGATATTCGATTCACGGAAAATAAACTACTTAAGGAAAATATTTTCCGCTTTTGAAGGTATTTTCTATATTGGTGGAAAATGTTTCAAAAGCGGAAGGTATTTTCAATGTAGAAAACACCTTCAAAAACGGAAAATATTTTCCATATCCTCTTTCACCTCAATTTATTTCACCAAACACATTTTACTTTTATTTTTATATTTCATTTTATTTTTTCATTTTTTTAATTTTTTAAAAAAAACTAATTTTAAATTCTAATTTTTTTCCTTTCTTTTGTTTTCTTTCCTCTTCTTTCTTTTTCATTTTCTTCTTCCTCGGCCAGCAATTGGCCACAAGCGAGGCTCGAGCTCACTGACTTTGGGTGAGCAAGGTCGAGCCTCGCTTGTTGCCGGTTGCCAGCAACCTATAGAGGAAGAAAGAAAAGAAAAAGAAAGGAAAATTTGAAAATTATTAAAAAATTCAAAATTCAAAATTGCAAAATAATTATAAATTCGATTTTTAAAAAATAAAATAAAAGATAAAAAATTAAAAAGAAAGTATTAAAAAGAGTGCAAGGAGGAATTTCCATACCGAACAATAAAAAATATTTTCCAGTTCATTTTTAGGTCTTAGACGAACATTAGAAAATATTGACATTTTCCTGAAAAATTACTTTCGAGAAAATATTTTCAAAAAACGTCACATTTTTTCACAAAATGAAGGTAGCCTTAAATCTTGAATGACGGGCAGTGAGCACAAAAAACACGTGGAATGTTCTTATACCATTTAAATGATTTCGCCTTTGTGCTACTTCATGGAAGACTTTGACGAATTGACCAAGAGCAGACAAGCCAAGTGGGTAATGCCAGGGGGAATGGGAGAATACAAGGGACGACAGCAAAGTCTCTGTAGTAATAATTCAACATAGAAGACTTTGATATGAACAGGAAATGACTTGCAAATTGAATGGATCAACCGTATATTGAACTCCAAAGTGTAACCTTGACCCCAAATTTCGATTTTCAGTTGGCTGTTAACCACCAATGATTAAAGTTCACTATTGAGTTCTCTATGATACATTGACAGCGATGTCGATGGCGAAAGCTGCGAGATGCACATCACCTGGGTGGCGGGGGGTGGCAGAGCTGTGAGGAGGGAGAGATGTGTCTTGTGGTTTTTCTCGTTTTGGTAATAGGTGTAATAGTGTATTTCATTTTTCTTGTTCAAGTTTGCTGTTCATGTTATGTCGACACATTGCTAATTAAAAGTTTCATCAATGATTGAATGTGGTCGAGCAGCAGCATTAACGCGCATCCCTAGAGAGGGGGGCTGGCTCTCCATAGTTCATTAGCGAGGGTTGTCCAGCAAAGGCGGGTGGCAGATGCCTCCCCTCTAAAATAAGAAAATCAACTTTGTTTTCTTATATTTGCTATTTCCCTACACTTGGTTGGGAGAAGATATCAACACATCATATTGTTATGTAGTTTGGAGCAACATAAAAAAATGTCTTTGGGAGATTATATTAGATCGTGAATACAAGTTATAGAGAAGAGAGAAGCTAATAAATTACTTGAATAGCTTGATGTACATCATGCCAGACGAAGTAATATTTGCGATCCTAAAGTATTTTCTTCAAAAAAATTGACTCTTCAGAGCAAACTGCATATATCAAAAGTATTAATCTGTTTGTGTGCCTTGCAAGGTCTTCCATGGATTTTTAGATAATGAATCCATGAGTCTATACCCTCAAATTATAAAAATAAGCAAGATATCCATTCTATTTTTCACCCTTCCACGACATATTCTCTAGTTAGATTTTTTATGAACTTACCTGGAGTTTAGACTTTTTAAAAGTATTAACTGATCCTAACAGCAGCTCGCGTCGTCTTACTTCCAAATTCAGCTTTAATCCTTTGGTAATAATATTATCTAGGGTGTGGATCCGTCATGGAAGCTTCATTTATTGATGTTGGTGATGAGCGATGAACACATGAAGTCGACATTTCTCTGCCACTGGCATCTGTCAAATATGCAGGCCGTGTCGGCATTGGGAGGGTTGTACTCTGGCTCCCGAGCATAAAAACCACCGAAGCCATGGCAGGCCGTCTTTTTACGTTCTCTTGACCACATAACAACGCAATGTGAATACATCTTAACATTTCGCTTCTCGAACTGCCATGTAACATTGGGTCTATAAGGTGAAAAGGTGTTCCATCTTTCCAATTTTTCCATGCCTGCAGTGCACAATCACAAAAGCAAGTAAACGGGTTTTGTAATTTCGCGTGTGCAACTAACTAAATTGTTGGATGAAATCCGCAATTTCGAACCCACGTAGCCCAGTAGGTGCTCCAAATTCCCCAAACTGCTGAAGTGTGAATTCTTCTTGCCACTCATGATCTCTAATACCACTATGCCGAAACTATACACATCAGTCTTCCCAGAGATCTCTCCAAGCTTTACATATTCAGGAGCCATATAGCCACTGCAACACAAAACAAAACAAATGGATCCAAAAATCATCAATCGGGAATAGAAACTGGTGTATGTTTTCACTGTGTACTTTCATTGAAAGGTTGAAACAGTCTACGGACAATTAGACAAGTCTATTTAAAACTCACAAAGTTCCCTCGATTTGTGAAGTATTTTCTCTACTTTGATCCAAAACGAATAGCCTTGCTGTGCCAAAATCGGATATCTTAGGATTCATTTTCTCATCCAGCAGAACATTGCCAGGCTTCAAATCACGATGTATGATCCGAAGGCGTGACTCCTCGTGTAGACAAAGAAGTCCTCAAGCAATTCCTCTTATTATACTCAAACGCCTCTCCCAACTTAACAACGTGCATTTAATTGAATCTGCAAAATAGTGATCATTTAGGCTCTTAACTGTTCTGTGTATAATACAAAGTACCGCTAGCAAATTTCAGGCACAAGCATCTCCAATTGATACACTGCTAGCAAACAACTATGATGGAATTGGAAGCGACAATTTGAATGTCCAAGTTCGTACCAGAAATGAATCCTTCAAGGCTTGCATTGCATGCAAACTCCAGTATGATAAGTCTTTCCCCTTCTTCCAAGCAATACCCAAGGAGCTTAATCAGATTTTTATGCTGAAGCCTGGCCATTAGAGTGACCTCATTCTTGAACTGTTGTTGACCATGATTAGAACACCCTTGAAGCCTCTTGACAGCAATGTATTGTCCATTTTCAAGCTTGCCCTGCAGTCAAATTTTCGTTCACAAGAAACAATGTTTATCTCCATGTAATGATGTAATTCCCAGACAACCATTGAATAAATTTTCCAGCTACCCGATACACTTTTCCGAATGCTCCCTCTCCAAGCTTATTGGCTTCTGAAAAGAAATTTGTGGCAGTCCTGATCTCACTTATTTTGAATCGTAAGCTTTCGGTGGTTTCAGCCTTGTCTTTTGCTGAAGAAAATGCAGAGCAATCAACATGAGATCTCAAGAACCCAATCAGAAAAAAAGTCAGATTTTTCTGGTTCTTAACATGCCATTTGGGCTTTCTCAATCATTTTAACAAACATTTAGGATTGGTTTTAGTTCTGTGCCGTCTCTCAGTATGGGAATATAAACCAAAATCACGCTGTTGTCCCTCCCACACTAATTAATTCTTATGCTAAGCTTGCAAAGAAGTCATTCAATAACAACTCAAACGCAGAACACTAAACAACCGATAAATCCACTAACCAGATGAGACCTTCCATGGACTAATTCTTCTCCTTCTAATAAAGCAACACATAGAGACCATAACCATCACGAAGAGACCTGTGGAAGCTATCACAGCAATGACGATGTGTAACGACTTCGACATACTACCTGCCAACATCAAGCAAAGCGTATAATCCAGTTTGACATCGAAACTCATCATTGCTAACATTTCAGATTCAAATGATTCTTTTTATAGCACGGACATCCAAAAGTTTGGCTCGACTACATGCAAACCGACAATTTCTTGTGTATCGGTTAAGGCTTTATTCCACATAGCAGGCGTGGACTCTGGATGAGAATTGTAATTCATGATTTTTAAATCACTAGTAACTGTAAAATTGAACCAACCACTGGTGACTTGGGCATTTGCAGGCGGAGGAGCAGGATGTGTCTCGGTGGCTGCAGTTGGCGGCAGCAAAGATGGCAGCAGATTGCCGGGATTGGACTCGAGCAACGGGTACAAGTCCCATCGGAAAATGCAGCTTGGTTTGTAAATAGACCCGCCTAGCCTTCCGTGGCAACATCCTTGATAATCATTAATGCATTCCCCCAGGCAACTCTGGCAATCAACCTGAGACAAATCAGGGCTGCACTGCAACAGCTCATACATGGTCTGGAAGTTTGGCAACACTGTGCTCCCTGATGCAAACTTGAGCAACAACGTCCCCATCGAAGCCCTTGCTGCCAGCGCCTCGGTCAAGTTCCTCCATATCTGATCGAACTGATCCTGATCCATCGGGATGTCACCGACGCGATAAAATTTTAGTGTCGGAAATGTCTCCTTTACGCCGTACATTGGACTGTCGGAGTAGCGGATGAAGCACGGAGGATTAAATGTCCCCTTCGAGTACGCAGCTTTCTGGTTCCGACACTTGATCATCAAGTCTTCAGCAGTAGCGCTTATGCACTTGATGCAAGTGTCGTTTGAAGAGTTGCCTCTGCAGAAACTGAGCCGTTCCCAACATTCCCAGAGTAGAACCCGCCGTTTGAAGCCATGTCGCTAGGGAGAGAGAGAGGACGAGCTCGCGGTTCTTGGCGTAGTTCTCGGTGGGCGTGAAGTTGCCCGTGTCGTAGCAGTGTTGGGCGTGGGAGAGGTCAAACGTTAGGATGTGAAGACAGAGAAGGACAGCAGGAAGACGAAGAAGGAGAGGGAACGAAGGAGGCTGTACAGACATGGTGGTTGCAGGCTGCTTCAGCTCCGTCGTTGAAAATTAGACGTATGAGTCAGTCCACTTTGGAGGTCATGGTTGGATTGTGGTGATGCCTGGAGAGAAAAAAGTGGTTGATAGAGATCGAAGTAGATTGGGACAATCAAGGAAGAAGACCATTACAAGATCTTTTCAAATTTAGTTGTTGACTTTTTTCCCAACACAGGGCATGGTCCATATCGGAGCGCGTTTCACAATCAAGAAATTAGCAAATGGTGGTGCTCCAGGTCAAAGGGGTAATGATGGTTAAAGGAGGACTTTCCTTTGTGAAGAAAAAACGAAAAGGTCTTCGGTTGCTAGAAAAGGAAAGAGAGAGTGATGTGGCAGCATCACAACCTTGGTTGTGCAGTGGTTGATGGGGGCACCATATGGTACCTAAGGTGAATAAAATTATAATTTTGTCGCCTCAATATACATAAGGCGACATGGAACATACTTTTGTCATCTTCGAGTATGTCTAAAGGCAACAAAATTTCTACTTTCTCGCACATCAAATATTTGTATGTAATGACAACCATGATTCATGCTTCCAATGAAGAATTGATTATATCAGTCAGAAATATACAAGAAAAATACCACCCGCCTGGGTGGCGCTGCTGGAAAGGGCATTCTTCCTCTCGCAAAAGGTTGAGTGTTCGAATCCCGGGCGTCGCAGGGTGACTGAACCGGTGCACGTGTGTGGTGGCTAGCACGTGTCGCCCCCAGGGTTTACCTCCCTGCTGTCGGCCGTGCGGGGGTTCCCTGGGTTATCAAAAAAAAAATACAAGAAAAATAAAACATGATAACATAAAATTGGACCTATCAAAATGATTCATAGAGTCATTTCTTAACTCATATATGATTGATTGTCAAATATAGCAAAGAGATAGAATGTAAACACATATATAACTAACGACATTATCATCTAGAAAAGGAGGTATGTAGAGGCTATAAATAAAGCTCATGTTCATAGTTCATCATTCACCAAAGAAGAAATGGCTCTTTTTAAGCAACGTGGCTGTAAGATGCAACTTTGCTCGGTCAGTGATAGGGTTTGCACATGTGCGAGTGCGCATGCGCAAAAAGAGAGAGAGAGAGAGTTTGTGGTCCCTAGGACTGGCCTCTAACTCCATCCACCATCGAAAATGCACCATACTCAACTACTCTACAAGTTCAAACTGTAATATAAATGCGTGACTTAATATTTTATTATTCTAACAGTCTCCCTCGAGCATATATTGACACCTAATTTTTAACCGACGTATCATCAAAGGTAGAAAACTTAGGATTTGAGATTTTCGATCGTGACAGAGTCCATTTCTCGAACAAAAAGTGTCGTTTTTCAATTCTGTTTGTCGATTTAGCTTCTATAAATAGTTTTTATTCATTTCACATGAAAACCCGAAAGATCATACTGTTGACTTTTGGATTGACTTTTTGGTCAACCCTTTGACCAAAAGTCAACCTCGATCAAATTGGGGCTTTTCATACAAAAAGATTTCTTCTGAGTTTAATTTCACTTTAAAAGTGAAAATTTCAAAAAAATTCAAAAATTAGATCGCAAAATCAAACTCCTAGTGAAAAGTCAACTAGGGTTTGACTTTTAGTCAAACCTTTGACCAAAAAAATTAGAAAATACAAAAATCCAAAAATCATCTTACTTTACATTTAATTTGACTATAGCATTTGAAATTCTGCAAAAATCAATTTAGAATCAATTTTTCTCAATTTACGGAATTTGGTTCAAATCGACCAAAAATGAAATTACTTCATTTAGTCATTTTTTAGGTTAGTTTCCTTCATGACATTTGATCTAGAGGTTGTATTAAATTCAAATTTGGAACCAATTTTGTAATTCCAAGCCAAGCGTAAACCCCCCCCCCCAAAAAAAAATTAAGGCTCTAATTAGTGATTTTGATCAATTATTCATGATTTGCGCAATTAAGACACGAATGAGGCTAATTTCTTATATGAAATCCAAATTCGAAATTAATTTTGAAAAATTCACATAAATTTGAGCCAATATGATCAATTTAATGATCCAATGATTGAGAAATCTAAGGGTAATTAGTCTAATTAGTGCAATTCAACTTGACTCATTCTAGACTAACATTCAATTTGATGAATTGAGGCTCAATTTGGCTAGTTGGACTTCAATCAAATTCGTTAGTTTAGCTTGGCCATGCAATTTAACTCAAATCAAAGAACAATTGGGCTAAACAAGTTAAATTTGATCAATTTGTGCATGAATTTCAAATTAGTTCAATTCAATTTAATCGAATTCAATATTAATTAGGTTAGTCAACCATGATAGGGATTAAATTGCATAAAATTAGAATAAATTGGGCTGAGAATTGAACCGGCTCAACTCGGTCAAACTCGGGTTAAATCGGTCCAACCTGTTCAAAATCGATTTGACCCGAATTGAACCGATCCGATCAGATCAACCATTTTCCGATCGAAAATCAGGCGGCCGGCGGTCCATTCCAACCAGCCAAGGTTGGTCACATCCCTTTGAGCCCAAAATGACAAAAATGCCCTTAAATAAAAAACACAAAAATGCCCCCAAGTGAAATTACTAAAATGCCCTTCCTTAAGGATTAAGCAAATTACTTAGGAGGTAAGCAAATTAATCATGGCCATTCATTTAGAATTGATCATGACCATCCATAATGTCACATCATCTATCCTTAGCTCTTAAGAAATATTCTTAATCACTAAGGATGTATTCTAGGCCATTGATCGATTTAAGGGTTAAGATTCAAAATTGGGGGTATATAAGCTTTTTCCCTCCAAAATAGGAGGGGGTTACTCATTTTTCCAGATCTAGTTTCTCTCTCATCTCTCTCCCTCTCTCTCTATCTCACGTTCTCTCCCTTTCCTCTCTTGGCTGTGAGCTTTCCTTGCTCACGTCGGCCACTTGCCGGTCGATTTTCGACACATCGTCACCACTCCGGCAGCCATCCGGACATCCTAAAGCCAGTCCGTCACGCCCCGAACCCACGAGCCCTCTAACATCCCGCCAAAGGTCGTGAAATGGCAACGTCCCACAACGCGTCACTAACCCAATCAAATCCTTAACAATTAAACGCATGCGGAAGCGAACTTAATTCACCCAACAACAATCAATAAACGAGATAGTAAGGAAATTACACTTCAATTTAAACAACATCATCAGCAATATATCGGGTTAATATATTACAAGTCCGCCACGCGGACCTTCCCGATTACAACCACAAAGGTAGGAGGTAAACCTATCTCCTCTACCTACAAGGTGACCTCAAAAGAAGTTTGACCCCTCGAATGAGTACCTAATCGCCTCCTGGTCCCGGTCAATAGGGACTCCAAAATCACACGTGGTGATTTTTCATCACTTAGGGCCTGAAAATGGTTAAACAACAACAATGAGATAAATCTCAGCGAGTTAACAACCTAAGCCTCGATTAGGAGGTCAACTCATCTCGAATGCACTTAAAACATGCAACTCAGCCCAACGTACACAAGATGCCATCACACAATCGTAGGTAACCTTACCTTGTCTTGGCACACGCCATGCACGTTATAACATCATATACAATCATAATGCAACAAGCATATAATGTAATCAGAATACACAACAACTTTTCCATGCACAACGCATCAATACGTGTCCCAATTATAAGGTGAAACCGCTTTGGCCTGTCCCATACCGTGTCTCACGATTTCATCCCATAATCAAGCACAATGCCACCACAATCTTTCACGCGTAGTTCGATTACTACAGCTACACCTGGGGCACGGCACAACCCGCGATATTCGCATCAGGTTGGCAGTCTTCCGGTATAACCAGGCATCGTCCCGCCCCATCGGGCACGGCATCATCTCATCCGACCACAATGACGGCATATCCCATAAATGGGTTTATTCCGAATCCGATTCGTGAATGACTACGTCTCCCCTGCTACCAGCGACGGTGTGACATCCTGAAATTGCCCATTTGGGATTTATGAAATGAGTGGTTTTATGAACGTACTTATAGTTAGGTTTCGCTCGGAACTGATCATTCCTGGGATACTAACTGTTAGGGAATGGCTAATTAGAGATTTAAATTCGTGCGACTAAAGAAATTCAGTCGTGAACTGACTTTCGACCATAAAACCGTCGATGTGACATTTTGAGCCAATGTAGGCCGATCTTAGGATAGTTATGGGCCGGTTCGTCATTGTCATACGAGTGGATCATGAGTGATTCCGTTTGACCACGAGGTGAGTTGATGAATGATCCAGAACCTATACCGAACGATTGCGCTCGTCGGAACTAGCGATCGATCCTCGTGATTACATTGACAACTGAGGTCGTCACGATTCAAATGAACTTGCATGTGACTTGATTTAATATCAGTCAGGGGTTGAATATGCAAATTTCTCCAAAAGTCGCCCGTTAGTATGAGACACGCTCAAGTTACGTTATATAAAATTCAGTTATTAATTGGAGACTAAATTGGGCATAAAAAACTTAAGGAAGTCACTACAGGATATTTGGACGACGTTATTATTGGAATGTTCAGTCTTGAAATTGTCCGAATCCTTCAGAAAAACTAAATTTCGGCGAATGATGGAAAATGACCGTTTTACCCTTGGAACTTTGTTAAGGCCAAGTGTTATTGGGGAAGGGCATTTTGGTCATTTCACCATAACTTTAGAAATGACAATTTTTGGATAATTTTTCTCTTGGAATTTTATGAAATTCTCAAATTACCCTTGGATATTTTTGGAAAAGATTCAATCTCGGTCGTCAATCTCAGGATAAAAATGAATCTCGGTCGTTGATTGAAAAGTAGAGAGAGGGGCAAGATGGTCATTTTGCATAAAGGGGTTCAATTATTGGTTTTTAAACCAATTTCTCTCTCTCTCCCTCTCATTTCTCTCCCTCTCTCACGGCTCATTCTCTCTCTCCCTCCCCCTCACCGACCGACCATCCTCTCTCCCCCTTGGCCGCGCCGCCGCCGCCGCCGATCGTCTCCGTCTCGCCGGACCGCCGTAGCCGCCGTTTAGCTGCCGCGTGACCGTCAGCTCATCACTCTCTCTCTCTCTCTTACTTGGATGCGCTTAGGATTCCAAGTAAGTTGCAATCTAAACTCTATTTAGGATATCGGGTATTAACGGACTAGTTTAAACACGGTTTAGTCGGTTTTAGGGGCCGATTTGAATCAGGGGCCGTAGGGGTGAAATTGTGGTATTTTGGTGGTAAATTAGAGGCCAAATGAGGGCTATGATTGGCTAGATTGGATGCTGTGATTTTCTGTTTGGCGCGTTGATTGGATGTTTTGATTCGGCAATTAATTGCGTGAAATTGCCGTGTAGCGCCATGATTGTTGTGCCATGGTTTTTGTGATGAAAAATGGCATGTTATATTATGGTTGTGGCATGGTAGTTTGAATCTTGTGGAATGAGTTTTGGCGGTTGAAATTCGGTAGAAATCAATTAGGGTTTGAATCTGTGAGGTTTGGTGTGATTCTCGGATTCGCGTTACTATACCCGTCCGGATTGCTATTTTTGTGGAAACTTTTGTGGGCGGAATTTGAGGAAGTTTTCTTTATGAAAGTTGCTCCCAACATCTTGAAGTATAACATATTTTAAATTTGAAATTTTTGAAGGCCATTTGGGTCGCACGAAAATCCATTTTCAGACGATCTTAAAACTGCCCAGAACACTGTTCATCCCGACCTTCTTGTCTTGCCGAATTTTTATAAATTTTCCAGATCCATTTTCAATAAACTTCCTTCACAAAAGTTGTTGGCGACTTTCTTTTCTATGACATATAAAAATTTCAAAACTTTTTAAGGTGATTTGGGTGTTGAAAGAAATGTATTTTGAGGACAAACCAGTCTGTTAGAGCGAACTGATTTTGGTCTGATTTCGAGGGACAAAAAGGCATGGTTGCAGATTGAACCAGATTTCGTGTTCATCATAAGAAATGTTTATCAAGATGTTTTTTTATGATATATTCAAAACTTATAATTTTTGGAGTTTGTTTACTATTTATTTCGATGGGATTTCGATCACTGTGTAAACTGTCCAGATTTACCCTGATTCTATGGATGTTCATTTTTATGAGTGAAATGGTAGGGGTGTCGAAGTTGAATAGTTGCTGCCCTCGTGACTGGAATTTATGCTTGAATGTGTGTTATATGAGTTGATTTGAGGATGAAATGAGGATGTTTCGAGGTTGACGTGAGACTGAATAGAGTATCGGATGTTGTGGGATGGAATTGACGAGCTTAGGGCTCGATTTAAGGACAAATGGTGTCGGTTTGGTGTGTGATAGTGTGGCTAGATTGTGGTGTTTAATATGGTTGGAAATGAGCATGGAAATGTTGAATTTATGCCTATTAACGTGGCTGTGTTTGTGGGCCCGTGAGTGGCCTTGTGTGTTTATTGTACCGTGATTTGATGGATTGAAATGTGCTTTGTTATGTGCACGCTCAGGCCGAATTGAATTAATTGTCAATTGGTCGTGTTGGATGCTTATTGAGTATCAGAAATGCGTGGTTTGATGCGTGCACGGGCCAAGTGTGAATGGCCAATATGTTGGCATGTGAGTATTGAGCATGTGAATGAGTGAGAAAGCGTGTGTGGTGTGGCACGTGTGATAATGGAAATCCCTGAGGCGGTATCATTACGCAGGGAATTGATCCATCCTAAGGCGGCACGATTACGCGGGACGATGCCCAGTATTACCGGAGGACGGCCAACCTGAGGCGGTACCATTGCGCAGGTTGTGTCGTAGGTGGTAGGTGTTGTGCCCGAGACGGTATCACTACGCGGGCAAGATACACGGCCTGAGGCAGTACCATTACGTGGGGCAAGAAGTGTTGTGAATATAGCCAACCTGAGGCGGTACCATTACGCGGGTTGTGCACTAGGTGACGGGTGTTCAGCCTGAGGCGATACCACCACACGGGCAAGATACATGGCCTAAGGCGATACTACTACGCGAGCCTTGAAGCGTTGTAATGAGATGGTCGCAGTGAACCTGAGGCGGTACCATTACGTGGGTCACTAGTGAGTGGGGTGGAAAAGATGTGATGAAACGGGAACAAATGCATGAAATGTCATTAGAACATGCATGTGTGTGGAATGGTGCTATTGTAAGACTAACGTGCAGGTTGCGTGTATTGAGAATCGAGTAAGTACGATTGTGTGGACCTTATTTGTGTATTGCTTGATTTGGTGTCTGGACTTGTCTAGAATATGTGGTAGCCTAGGTAAGGTTTAGGTTGTGTACTTATTGAGAAGTGTCTCATGGTTGTATCAACCAAACCATTTCAGAGCACCCGCCCAAGCCATGAACCTTCCGTCGCCGCCGCCGTAGCGTTTTGGGATTGTTATGCACACTGATCATGATGTTGTAGAATACCCGATTGAGACTAAGGCCAATTCGAAGTCGTCGGATGAGCATGTGCCTGATGAAGATTCGGATGAGGGTTCCAAAGGGAGTGAGTCAGAGTGGACGCCATCTAGAGGGCGTAGGGACTAGTTTTAGAGTTGAGGAAGAGTTTGGAAGTGTCCCATTTTTGGTGTAGTGCTTACCTAGGCTGCTAATCTTTTTGTGATATCGGTGGTTTGCAGTTTAGTAGTTCAGTGTGTATATTTTGCTTTATGGTTTGTAAATGGCAATTGTGGCATAAGTTTATATTGTAAATGGATATCATTCTTAAATCGAGGTATAGTACAAGATTTGGTGGTTTGGCAATTTATTCTCCCTAGTACCCTTGGTAAATCATTGTCTGGGTGTTTGTTGTTTTCGCCGCGATTAAACTCCGATGGGTTCGTTTGGGTTGGCGACGTTTCCTGGGACGTCGCACTAATTCGACCGAAGAGGGATGTCGCGTGCTCGATGGGATTCAGGGCGTGACAGACGGCTTCCAATTACCAAATTGGGGACACCCGTTAGGGCCACTGCCAAACCCTAGGTTGGCAGTCATCCGGTAGAACTGGGCACAAAAGAACCTTTAGGTGATCAGGCACACATAGCAACACTCATGTTCCATTATTATATTTATCAATAACCAATGCAAACATGATCTGTGCTAATACGTTGAAGTATTGCAACTTCCACACATAAAAATTTACTAAAATATTCACACGTGATTATGCACATATCAATAAATTCTCAAACTCGGCATGCTTCTATATTCAAGTATTCACAACATATTTCTCACATAAAACTTAACAAATAAACCCGACACCTCGGGGTTTATTAATTAAATTACCACAATTCTATATTTAATAATAATCAATCAATTCAATTCAACATACAAACCAATATATAAGGAAAAATTCCAACTGAGGCATCACAATTTAAGCCTAAAATAACCACAATTTAATTTCGGAATTTCCACAAAAAATATTAAAAAATAATAATATTTTAATTCCGAAAATTAATAAAATATTATTATTTAATTCCCAAAAATTAGTATAATATTCCAACAGCTTAACAACTAATTCCTAATTAATTAACACTAAACATAATTATCTTAAACTAATATGCTCTAATCAAGTTTAACTTACTAAGCAAGGGATTAGGGTGATAACTCACTTGTTAGCGATTCCGACAACACGGATGCGACGGCGGTGGCAAGGGCTACGCGTTACACGGTCTGGAATCGACATGGAAAGGCGACACACGGCCGGAATAGGGCTGAACAGCAGCCACACAACCGGTTTGGCTTCGGTGAGGCGATTTGGCAACGGAAAACGGCACGGACGGGTTGCGCACGGCAGCGGGGAGCCACGGGGTCGCTGCTGGTTGCTCCACGGCAGCAACATAGCAGCAACACAACAGCAAGGGGGCTGTTCTTGCTGCTTCAGCAGAACCAAAGAAAGAGGAGGGGGAGTTGGACGTGAGTGAGGGGGAGGGAGAGGAGAGAAGAAGAGAGAGAAGGGCGAGAGTGAAGTGAGTGATCTTTCCTTTTTGCAAGACCACTTGACAAAGAAATATCACCCATTAATGCAAGCCTTCAAAGTCCAATTTCATGATCACAAAAGACACCAAAGTCTTCTTGCATTAAACCATTTTGTTTCTTTGTCAAAAATGCAAGAAGGGTAATTTGGTAATTTCACAGTGCATAAAAATATTTATACCTGTATACGAGCTATAATTTTGTACGGGCTCGTATAAATCAAGTTTGGGCTCAAATGGATAAAGAATGGGCCTGAAAATACTATCGGGCTCAAACTTGGGCTTGAAAATAGAAAATGGGCTTAGTGGGCTTCATTAGGCTCCCTTGGGCTTGTCTTGGGCCCAAATGGCCGAACCACATTGGGCTTGAGGCCCAATGTGCCTTTGTCCGGCCCACTTCCTCGTGGGCTCAAATTCTAGGCCCGTTAAATCCTTTTCCGAGAATTTCGAGCAAATCAATAAACGGGCAAATCAATGGTGCGACGTCCAATAGTTTAGTCTTGAAATCCTCGAAAGATCGACACCCAATTTCGGACTCTAATTCATGGTCAGAATCGATCGATTGCAACTTTAGTATATCTCAAACTAACGGGCGGCTTTTAGGAGTTACGCGCATTCGACCCATGGTTGACTTAATATCAATCTACGTTTAAGTTTTCTCGAATCATGGATGATTTCGGTTATCATATAATTGCGAGGGGTCAATCGCTAGTTTCAAAGTACACGATCGTTAAAAATTGGTTTAAGGTCGTTCGCAATTTATACAATAGTCAAGCTGAATTACCCACGCTCCGATTGTATACTATTGGCGAAACATTCTATAACTGTTCCTTGATCGGTCTATGATGGCTCAAAATTGTTCCTCGTCAATCCTTATGGTCGAATTGTCAATCCATAATCGAGTTCTCTAGTCGCGCATATTTAATTCCTTAATAGCATTTCCCTAATGGTTAGTCTCTCATGAGTGATCAATTCATAGTGAGATTTAACTAGCAGTGCATTGATGAATAATCACTTCATTATATTCCGAATAGGGTTGAAATTTGAGGATGTCACTCAGTCGCAAGGCTGGCCACAGCTGCTGGTTACCGGAGCATCTCCGATCAACTCCATCTTCCTTGCGGTTACATCATCGACAATTGAGCCGGTGATTGATCTAGCCGGCTTCCGTGGTGATTCCGGCATCCCAGCGTTCTTCCTAGGCGATCTGAGGCTTGCGATTAGCATCCGCAAACTTCATCTCGAAGCTGTGGTGGCCGGTTTCCACTGGAAAAGCCACTAGAGTTCCACCTTAAGCTTGATTTTACTTCTTATTCTTTGGATCGCAATCTCACGTTGATTTTCTTACCTTGTGACGTAGATATCAGGAGCTATATTTGGCGCCATTCCGGAGATCATTGGTGGCCAAAATAGCTCATTTGAGCTTAGCAACATCATTGAACAAGGTAAGTATACTTAGATCTTATCCTGTGAAATCGTGTACAGAGAGGTCTACATGCTTGAAATGTTGATTTCAGCTTGTAAATGTCGAAATCTTGTGAAGTGATGAACAAGAGAATCGTAGAATATGTCTTGAGCTTCAATTTGATATATTGCACATCTTAAACGGATATCATTTGCTAGGTCAAAACTCTTTCAAAAGTCGAGATTAGTAGCTGGAATGAGAATGTTGTATTCTATTCTTCTGTGATATTGAATGACCTTGCTTGGTTTGATAATTTTTCTGATTTTGTAAGTTCGTTATTTGAGAAAACTTCCCCATGAAAGTTGTCGAACACATTCAGATCTATTTACTGTAAAAATTTCATAAAATTCCAAGCATGTTAGGTTAGGATGATAGCAACGTCATCTAGGCATAGTTCTGGTGACAGATGAGTTTCTGAATGACCTTCATATATTCTTCGATTTTTATAAATTTGTGTATTCAAAATCTGAAAAAATTTTCTTCATAAAAGTTCACACTGAGATCAAGAGCTTTCCAGTGACACAAATTTTATAAAAATCCAATTTCGTTTTTATTTTCAAAGGAATTTTTATGATTTAGTCAATATCTGTGTTCTGATATGATTTTTCTTTCTTTGAAATCCAAAACATGTTTCTCCAAATTTGATAAACTTTGATTCCTCTTTTCTGAAAACTCAAAACTACAAAGTTGTTCATTACGGTCTTATTATGTAGACTAGAAATTTTTAGGGCCTAATAGCAATTTTTATGGGGTCAATTTTCTAAAAGTCTCAGATAAGGTCCTCTCAGGCTTAAACTTGATTTGCAAACGAGTCATTGGTGAAAAAAGAATTTTATAAAGATTTGGAGGGCTTTCCAAAAGAAACTCAAAATATGAAAACTGTCACACACAGAGAATCCTACTTGTCCAAAAATTTTGGCGAGATTTTGATAATGGTCACTATTTTTCCCGAAATTTTTTTTGGAATTCAAATTCAAACCGGGTCCAAACTATCACAGAGGGTAGAATTGTCTTTTTTTCGTGAAAATCGGTGGGGAACTAGGAAAAGTAGTCCTCTTGAATTTTTATCCTCATGACATATGATTTCTAATGACACCTGAATCACTTCATTTTGATATCATTAGGTTGATTAATCATACTCAAACAGAATGGGTCTAAATTTAGTAACTAATGATTGATTAAGTGGTCTTCTTATGAGGCCCACTTCTCATTGCTTGATTGGTTGAGAAACAAGGCCCATGGGCCTAAATGCATGCTTAACTCATCGGTGGGTAGCCCAATATGGTCACTTAGGACCCGACTTTAGGAGTTAATCGATATGAGTTGCCGTTTTGTAAATACAAATGGTAGTCTGTTATCGTTAACCATTAATCAAATAATGTTAGATGATTAAGTGGGTAGGTGAATCGAAATGCATGTAAAGCAAAGGCCGACCCCTAGGCCCGTGTTTGATTAGTGAATTGTTTTCATCATTACCTTTCTTCGGTTGTTCCTTTGTGCATTGTTTGTCATGAATGTATCTTATGGATATAAACACCAACACCCGAGAGGCAATCCATGGAGCCAAAATTGTAAAAGACGGAGGTGATAGACCAATGTTCAATCTGGTCTCAATTTGTATTCAATTCATTTGTTCCCGATCATGTCTCGGGTTTTCAATTTGTGTTATAATAAAAACCCGACGAGTTGCGGGTTTTACTTTCTCGCACTTAGAATTAGCTCGTCCTTTTAATACCTTGAGTGTTTACTTTGCGCAATGCTTTTCAATACAATTGTTTGTCTCTTTCCTTTCTAGACTAAGATAGGATTAGTTTAGAATCTTAAATGAAACACAAAAACAAGATGCGTGATCACCTGGTGGACTAAGACTTCGGTATGAAAATGGTAAAAAATAAATGCATAACAACTTAGATAACAACCATGATAAATTTAGCGGTACCGAAAGGACGTTAATAGAAATATTAACGTAAGTTAGTCCCCGAACTCATGATATCTGGTTTTCGTAGAAACCGAAACGAAACTCTCACGTTTCGGTTGGGTATTCTAGTCGACCTCCGACCTAGGCTAGTGGCGAATCCTTAAAAAAAGATAAAATCGATCCGCTGTCACGCGAGGTATGGATTTAGGAAAAATCCACATTCATGATCAATGGACCGTATAGATGACCAAAAGATCGATGCTTCGGTAAGCCGTCTTTTACGATGTGCCAAACGGACCGTATGGATGATTAAAAGATTGATGCTATGGTAGCCGTCTTTTATGATGTACCATGCGGACCATATGGATAACTAAAAGGTCGATACTTCGGTAAAGCCGTCTTTTATGATGTGCTATATGGATCGTTTCATGAACAATTACCTCTAAACCCGCTTCATCGAGTTTGGCCCTCGAGAGGTAGGTCACGACAGCATACACTGAATTTTGACTTAAGATAAAATGTATAAATATATAATAAATGAGATAAATGGGGGCCTAAAATAATTTGAACTTTAACTTTTTTATTTGCAATAAATATTTGCTCCGACTACTTTCCGGTACATCACTGATCCAAGTTCATTCTTTTTTAGAATGGTATGCCCCTAAGTGAATCATTTATGAAAGAAATTGATTAAGTTTCTCTGCACATCGACAACGTAACAGATCTTGCTTTTTGCTCATAAATTTTCCATATCTCCACTCTCCTTATATGACATTGTTCATGAAGGGGTATTAAGTGAATCTAATGCAGATACTAAAATGAATTTGAATCCTTATAGATCTTGTCGAATCCACATGATGATTCATATTTGGTTTAGTAAATATACCATGCTTATCAAATAATTTCTCCTTTGCGAACTAGGACAATAGCTGAGTTGGTTCAGCACACTTCCTTCGCTTCCGAAGGAAAGTCCAGTAATATTTAGAGCATATTTGGTTTTTGGTCATCAAATAAGACTATAATGTAATAACTATTACATTGTACTGCTATACAGTCGCAATAATTATTTGTTTTAAGTAAAGGGTTACCTATTGCACCATTTGGTTACATGAATACATAAGTAAGAGGGAATAAAATGCAAATTTCCAAAATGCCTACAATTAGTGAAAATATTATGATAATTATTTTAATAGTCAATCACGGTCTATAAGTTTAATACCCGATATTAATTAAACAAAAGGTTTATTATATCATAATTATTTCTATTGTAATAATTTCTATGTGATATGGTTAAAAGATAAGCACATAAACGTGATCGTGTTAAAATAAATATTATATTATATTATAGTAATTGTCATTTTAATAAACAGTTAGGAGGGCAATACCGCATATATATTAATTGTGTTTTAATATATATTTTTATCTATTGCCGATTATGGTATAATTTTATTTGATCATATGATAAGTAAATATGTTAAAGTAATCATTGTCTGGTACATGTTTGTAGTGTGATTGAAATTCTATTAATATAAAATTTTTAGCATTGTTAATCACTATATTATGAATAGCATAATGTTATTTATATAACAGTATCTAGCAACTAACATAACATGACTAATCTCTCTGAATGCACATAAATCGCCCCTATTGGGTAAAAAATATACAAGTTATGGAAGATCAAAAAAAATTGAGTATATCAAGGCCAACCCAATAGAAGAAAGGTCTTCCATTGAGATGTGGACAGTCGTCCAAATGATGTCAAAATTGTCATATACTCAAAATACAAGAAGTCCTACTTAGCCCTACGCCTCTCCTCTCTTTTACAAATCCTTTAACCATGGCCGCAGCAATTTCTAGAGCCGCCATGGTCACCGGCATCGCCAAGTATTGCTCCTTGTATCGTAGTCTAATGTCATGCATGGCATTAGAAATTTGTCGTCATGAACCATACAAGCAATCATTTTGGGAAGATATAAGAGTGCATATGCTTATGGACAACACACCACTCAGTCCCGCTTAATCAATAAAAGACATGTATATGCATGGATTTGGCGAGGAGTTTGCATGTATCCCACACAGTTCGCTCCTATATTGATACATACTCTTATATAATCAAAATGACATGCGAGTCGAGTCGTATAACACTCATCAAGACCGAAGACTAATCTTAACAGCAAGTAATCATTGTATACAATCCTCGTCTTTCATCGGTCATAGTGACCAGAACATTAGACAAAACGACTGTGCTTGCATATTTTATGTAACAGTCAAATCAAGCCCAAACAAACTTGAGATTCTCCGTTTCTCATGGAATTAAGCAACTCTTTAATCTAGACAGCAATCGCCTGCTCTCGATTTCATGCAGTTATGTGTGAAGCGAAGTCCTCGAAGTACACGAACCCGTCCCCGTTCTTGTCCACCTCCGCGATCAGGCGCCTGCACTCCTCTATCGTACACCGCACGTCCCCGAGCACCACGAATGAACGAAAATGTTGGACTTAGCTTATCCACGACTGCAATACGACAAGAAGGAAAAGGATGCATGCTCCAAGTATATGACTCAAAATCAGAAAGTCAACATACTCCCAAGCTTCAATTAATCAAAGTTAATACTACCCAAATGATGAGTTGGTGATAAAGACCAGAAAGACTGGAGGGTGGTGCAACTCCAGTGAAAGGCGGTAGCATGTGAGTAAGCTATTCTCAACGGCAATATCTCTGCGAATCAACAAAAGAGGAACGACACGATTCAACTAATTAAACCAGCTACAGAAAACCGAATGAATGAAAATGTTGGACTTAGCTTATTTACTGAAAACTGCCACATCTTCTCCAATATTCGCCTGTGTCTCCGGCATCATCGTGCAAACGAACTCCCAAGTGATACTCACAATCACCGCGAACAAGAAGAAGGGCCTTTGGAAAATGATCGCATTGTACAACGACACATACATCATCGATAAAACTGCTCTCATCACCTGATTAACAGCAACGGCAATTATGCACTCCGGCACACGCAACCTCTACGGAAAGATCATTGAGATGTACACCCATGTGATCGGCCCCATCCCGATGGAGAAGACGGCCACCTAGGACAAAGAGGTGATTCACAAGACCCCCGCCAATATGGGTTTCATGTTGCTGTGGGCGATGATGGTGAGGCACATTCCGAGAGAGGTGAGCGACAAGATCATCTCGCCAACACTATTCAGCAACAACGGTTGCCGCCTAATCGTTGCTATGAGTAGCATTGGTGGGATGATCATGTCACTCGACTCTCTCAGTAGGTGCCTCATTATCATTGACCACAGCCACACGAAGCTCATGTGGGCAGTGACCATGTGCATCTCCTCAGTATTGTCCTACGTGGCCTTCTTCTCCATTAGGATGGGACCAATCATATGGTGTACAGCTCAGAGATCTTCCCACTGAGGTTGCGGGCACTGGGGTACGCAATAGGCGTTGCCCTGAAACGAGTGGAGAGTGGAGTATTTATGATGATGTTCTTATCGCTATATAAGGCAATCACCATCGACAGGGCCTTATTCTTGTTCGTGGCTATATGAATTGAGGGATGTTTGCTGATGTGGATGAGGACAAAAAGAATTACTATGATGATTTTTCAAAGAAAAAAAGCCAACAAAAATTTCCTAGGAAATTCAATTCCCTTGAGAACAGAAAGTCTTTGCTAAGTGGTTGTGAATTTTCTGTTTAGCCCATTTGAGTCCGGCCCCACTATGTAGTTTAGCCACACTCTTTTTCTTGGCCTCGCCTAAATTTTTTTGTGTCGTGGATGTTGAATACACATTTTTTGGAGGAATTCTAGCTAAGAATTAGGCAGAACTTTTCATCTAGAATTTTGATTTACTCATGATTATAGAATTCGTTGGTTTTCCATGGGGGAAGGACTTTTGGGAAGTAGGACAACATTCAACTCTGGAGAGACGAATTGAGGAGGTTTGCAAATATGACCTATTATCAAAATCCAAGACATGTATGAAGTGCTCGAATTTGCGAAAGTCTATTATGAGGATTTAGATAGGGAGTAATTTTTGTGTGGATTATTGTTTCACGAATAATTTTTCATATTTGTGGATCATTTAATGGAAATTTGGAAGGCAGAGGGACTTCTCAACGTGCATTCTTCTTGTTATAGGAAAATTAACATTACAAATGCAATCTCTTCTTTATACATCTATCGCAACCTTCCCGAAGCGGGTCTGCCAACTAGGGAGATAGGTTTATAGGTCATGTTGAGTTGAGGACCAACAGTCCTCAATCGGCGCCCATTCTCCCAAACCCTTAGCTCAATGTTGGAATTTCATTTTAATTGATTAATCCTATAAGAATTCTATATGATAAGGAGTCATTGCTAGCCTATTAAATTTGACTAGAAACCAAATGAGATATGGAAGAATACCTCTCTTTCTACGCAACTAGAGTTCTAGATTGAAGGACTTAATTACACTAGTTATTCAACTAATACCCTTTCATTACCTAACTTGGTTCATTGTTAACTAAGTGTCCCGTGCGGTCTTTGTCCAATTATTAGTTCTAATGTTTTCATCTCCTAAGTGTACATGTCATCTTTTTTTATCTTTATTATCGTCCTAGAATGTAACTTGACCATTCAATTAAAACAATGAATCACAACACAAAAAATGATATAAGAGCAATCACAACAAACCCATCAAGAATAGTGATGAAGAACAAATAAAAGGTAAGGTACGGTAAAATAACCCAATGCAGTGTCGGGGGTAAAGAACATCACAAGGCCTCATCTTAAGTGACAGGAGAGCAACCCTATGAGCTAAAATCAAATAAAGTCCAAAGTGTAATTCTAATTCTAATATCTAAAAGGAATCTATTGCTAATGAAATCTACAAAAGAGGAAAAACATGTATGTGAACTAATCCTTAAATGCAAATCTAAAATTAATGTAATGAAATTTTGATCTTTTCAATTTTATACAAGTTTGACATTTTCTACATTTTTTCTTTTCATTTATTTTATTTGAAAAACAAGGACTATCTAAAGTTTGGATTTGTTTCCAAAATTCAAAGAAAATATCTCCCTAAAAAAATCAGCCCAAACTAAATTGAAATTCAACTAACACTACAACCTAAGATGCAACCACCTAACTGAGGCTTGCACTTATTTCTCCTTTTTTATGTAATTTTAATTTTTATCAGTTTTTTTATTATTTTATGATTTTTTTATTCCCTTTAATTTCTTTTTCCCCTTATTATTCTTCTTATACGCCCAAACACGTTGCACAGCTAAACTTTCTCTTCCTTTTAAATTTTTTTTTAAAGTTTTTTATTGCTTTCTTTCTTTTATTTTCTTTCTTTCGGTCTCTTTCTCAGTCCATCACCTTAAGAACATGAACTCATACTTCGCTTGGTTTCCCTTTGCCTCTTTCATTTATTATTTCTTTCCATCGTCCTACAGAGAAATGATCAACTCTTTGCTTTGTTCATCATTCACCTAAGCTCTGTTCATCATTTTTCTAGCTTCAAAAACTCAACCAGGGAACTGATTGATGCCACAATCCATAATCTAATCATCACATATGTAATGAAACATGTTCAAATCACAAACAGGAACTCAATGGCACACGATCTTCAGGGAACCAGTAGTTAAGATTTCTCGTCTTTGCTTCTCCAAGAACAGAGTATAGAGGTACTTACCTTGGAGATAAAGATGTTGATTTCAAAGGATGATCAAACTAAGAAGCTGAGTGAGCATGTTCAAATCACGATCAGGAACGCACGATGCAGATGTTCACACTTATAAACAGCTACTTGCATCAACGGTTTGACATCAGAACACCGTGTAATGATCGCAGATGTCCTTACTGCTGACCGATATAAGATGCTTTGGCCTCTCTAATAGTTAATGGCCGTCCTTTCGAAGTTGCTCTATTGTAAACTTCACTGAACAAAAAAATTCAAGAGGAAGTCACAACTACTGAAGAAACAAACAAAGAAACAAACAATATGGCACGCAATGCTCAGGTGCTGGCTAACAAGCAGAAAGCCAAAGCATTGCACAACATACTAGAGAAAGAGGAGAAAACTTTTCTCACTGCATGCTGAATTCTGCAATTTTGTCGATGAATACTGGTGCAAGAAAATCAAATTTCTTTGGGGAACCCTCAAATTTCAGCTATGAATGCATTGTTATAACTGGACTAGTAGTCAATAGTAAACAAATTAGATGTTTAAAGTATCAAAGGACAAGGCCTCTAATGAAGCTTACAAGTATAGTTTGATTTCAGAAGGCATCTTCTGAAGTGGATCCACACCGTCCACATTTTCTCTCTTATCTTCTGACCTCTGGGTTAAAAGTATGTCATGATCGTCATCCGGAAAGGGCTCCGTGGGTTCTGGCATGAGCTCATCGATGGCCTCAGCGAAAATTCCAATATATCGCCTAGTATTTTCAGTGACCCGTCTAAGAAATTCTTCATCTAAGTACTTGTACTGCACACATGTTACCACAGCGTGAGAAGTAATTACAGAACATAAGAAACCTTAGCATGTGAGGCGCAGAAACTTACATCGACTGGGTCCTCGAGCTCGATCTCAACAGCACGAATTTTTCTATGTGATACTTCTTGCTGAAATCGGGAAAGGCGACCCTTGTGTGACTCATTTATATTGGAAACAAAAAATTAACTACGCTTGATTCAATTGTAAATCTAGGGTTAATCCCTCTTTAATTACAAACGAAAGAGATTCCGCAGCTATAGTTCACAGACATCAGATAAAGGATCGGCGTGATGTGAGATCAAGCGCATATCGTTTTCATTGATTTCACCACAAGAATGATTTACATCTTACAACGCTTAGAAGGACATCCGTATATAAATACTTGTCAAGAGGAGGAACTTACGAGGACGTTTATGTACTTGGCTTCTCCATTAGAATCGGCAAAGTTCGAGAGGAAATCCTTCGCGATCGCTGTCAGCGTTACAACGTGAAACCCGTTTCACGAAACGCCATCGATTAATTCCACGGACACACACAAAAACTTAGCGAGAGAGAGGAACCTTTGTCTGCCTTGAAGTCGAGGTCCTTCGTGGCTACACATCACCGAGTCTCAGCCTCTCCCTTAGACTCAGCATAAACAAGTCTTGGAGGCGCCGTTGCTGGTGATCGGCGTCGGCCAAGAAAAAACGAGCAGGAGCCGAGTTCTTCGAACTCTCTGATAAGAAAACACAGTAAAACAGAGGCGCAATCATTGAGGCTCCGGAGTGGCCCAGGGCAGGTGCAAGACGTGGCCGCACACCAATCACTGGACCTGCTGCGCGTGAAGTTGGGGGTCGTCAGGATCAGCTGGGCTGATGCTTCGCTACAGGGACACCAGGAGGGAGCAACGTTGGCAAAAGACCGCACGAGATGCCCGGAAAGCTTCTGAGTTGGTCGGACGGTGGCCGGAACTCGCGGTGGCAGGGTTCGCTGAACACGGTGTGAGCGTTGGCGGAGCGCGATGGCTGGCTCTGGCTGTGGGACTGATCATGAGAGTTGGAACACAAGCAGAAAAAGGAATAAAGCTTAAGGGTCGTCCCCCCCTTGCCACGAAGTGATGATGACCTTGTTTTTAGCCACCTTCTTTCTCCTATACCTGCACGATCTTCATCCGTTCCTTGTTTTTTAGCCACCTTCTTTCTTAAATTTTTCAATCCCTATCACTATCAGATTTTTCGATCTCCAGATATCCACGAAATTTCCGCCGTTTTCTGAGGGTTTGAACGAGTCATGAGGTGTTACAAAAACCGTCTTCATCCATCGTAACTATCTCTAGATTCGTAGTGAATTTGTCACGTTTTCCTAAACAAGAAAAATCCAAAACTGGAGAATGGTGAGAGGGTTCGATCCAGATATGAATCAATTAAACAAAAGATCTCAAAGCAAGACATTATATTGGTTTATAAACCATAAAATCACTGTGACCAGGGTTAATACGACACAAGAGCGGCGTCGTCATTTAATCGTGAGGAACAATGTCATCTCGTCTTCCTGATGTGTTTATTATACACACCCGTGCGCTATTTGCCACACTAAATGCTATATTGGTATGTATGTTCAATGAATTTAACGGAGGATATTTTTACCACCAAGTAAAAGTTTATACATCTTTTTGTGGCATTTGAAAAGTCGTCACCAGACCAAGCCTATGGCGTCATACTCATTTATTTCATCTCTGATTTAACCATAAAGATAACGGCTTGACGGTATCATTGAAACTCTCATTAAATTTGAAAATAGTGCCTGGTGAAACCGCTCTTTGCGAATCGGGATGCCAACTTTGTGTATTCTTCAATCTTGATATCTAAGCAAGAGTTTGCTACGGAATGAACTCTGGTTGGACATTGATCTATCAAGAAATTATCGGAGCAAGAGTTTGCTATGAAAAAAAATATTTCCTGGTGAACACAACCGAGCAGAGTGGCATCTCTAATGCACTTTAACTATGAAGAGCCGACTTCTTTGGTGAATGATGAACGCGTTGAATATGAGCTTTATTTATAGCCTCTATATAGCTCCTTTTTCAGACGGTGATAGCATCAGTTGCATATTCGCTTATGTCATATCTCTTTGCTATATATGTCATGTTATTCATGGCCTAAACTGGTTGAATTACTTGCCAAACCATGTATCCGTGACCTGCCTATAGTGGTTATATTCGCATGCCAATTTCTCCGATGTAAATGCCTACTAAGTTATAAATATCCTGCAAGTGATTTCCAAATTCATTTAGCAAATATTAGCATATGTGATTGATCGTAAGTGATGCAAGCATGGACCAAGCCTCTGATTAATTTCTCCTTTTACGAATTATTTAATTCTTTTATTGACATGTTTCAGTTTTCATAAAACTTCGACTCCGTCTTGTGCCAGTATTAGCTCCTAAGAAAATGGTTTTAAATGGTTGGAGAGAGAATGCTAAATGAATTAGCTTTAACACTAGAGAAATTAACCCCCAAGGTTGGCGCAGTTTGTTGGGGTGGTGGGGAATCTCCATTCCAGGAACCGAAGGTTATCTGTTGGAAATCAACAAATTGAGTGTAAACTGCTCTGGTTTAGGGCTACATGCACAAGTCAAATGCTTGAATTTAAGCAATTCATGCGGCTTGCAGGGCATTCAATAGCCCAAGAAATCAAGCCTCCACACCATGCCCCTGGATTATAAAAAAAAACAGTGAAATTTACATTCAAATGAAAATATGAGATCTTCGTGGGACAAGTTTATAATATAAGTATTATTTAATTGACCTATATATTGTGACATATGTTACAATTAATCTTAACAGAAGCCTTGGGCGGGAATGAAATTTTTTAGGCAAATTTTTATGGTTGAATTCGAATGAGTTTGCTCATATATTGTGGATCTGAATTTAAAGTTTCGACTGTTCGAATAGATGCGCGTCGTATTCACACGTTCACAGCACATCCGTTTCACATACATGGACTCAGATAGGGCTTAAGGAAAGCCCAATTATCCTTTAATTAAAGGTGGTTTTCAAAGGCCCAAGAAGTGCTGGGAATGTGCTTTCCACAAAATTGTTTACAGTGCAAATCATACGAATTCGTTCTTTTTTGTGATATATTGAATACCCTATACATCTCAATACTTTCATTTATATGGAGCATTGCTTGTATTAACACATATTACCGAAAAAACTCCGAGATCTGCAGTTAAGAAAATTAGAATGGGAGATAGTATACTAAATAATTTACCAAAATAATCAAAGGAGTGCAAATTTCCCTCAATGTATGTCACGCCCCGAACTCTCACGGACTCGCGACATCCCTCGCTGGTCGATCATTGAATGCGACGTCCCAGGCAATGTCGCCGACCCAACTCAAACATCAGAGATTTAGCACATGCGGAAACAAAATGAAACAACCCAGACAATTACTAAGAACAAAGGGGTAGCAATAGTACACTTCAATACTTGCAATTCATGCACTTGGTAGATATATACAATATCCACAAAAGTCAACTGCCAACTAGGCCAAAAACGACATAACCACATTCAACAAAAGAGATCGTGGTTCGTCAACTTATCTACTCTACAAAATGGGTCACTCAAAATACAGGGTCCTTGACCTGTCTTCGATCCCCGAGATTATCCTTGTAGGGTCTCCAATCAACTACGGTCGCAGACCTGAAATGGTTTGGTTAAACAACCATGAGAACACTTCTCAATAAGCAGACAACCTAAACCCCACATAGGCCAATGCGTACCCAGACGAGTCTAAAAAAATGCAATCTAACTATTCACATAACAAATTTCACATAATGTATTTACCTTGCCTCAAATCATATACTAGCTCTGCACATTAGTCAAATCACTATAATACAATAACACTTCACGTACCTATCACAATCACTCGAACGCCATACACACGTACGATTACCCAACTCAATTAAGTACAATACACATGCGCATGCATCGAATTTTCTCATGACCCGGGTCAACACCTCGCAGGTCCTTTCTCGCCACCCGCGTCAACACGCTCCAGGCTGGCAGCCCTCCGATCAATCCGGGCTTTGTCCCGCGCTCCAGGACTTTTCTCACGACCCGGGTCAACACCCTACAGGTCCTTTCTCACAACCCGGGTCATCACCCTACAGGTTGGTAGCCCTCCGATCAATCCGGGCTTGGTCAAGCAAATACATACGCCACATAATTCAATCAATTACTATGTCAATCACATATTCAATTATCGTTATATTATGCTCAATCGCCACTCATTCTAATCACATCAAGCCACAGTTCACATAATAGGCGTCAATCCAACCACGAACAAACAACACGAACCGTCGCCAAGCGAACGTTAAATCATACAAGAACGCCCAATGAACTTAACATAATTTCCAGCACTAATGACCACCAATCCAGCCATAATTTCAACAATAAACCACCTCATTTCGGCCCACAATCCGACCCATTCACTCACTTCGAAACCCGCCATTCCGATACAACATAGCTAACATTTCATTCCATAGATTACCCAACATCGGCTCATCGAACTGGCCATTCCCCTAGCCAAAAATTAATCATAAATCTCGCACTAACCAACCACTAAACAGCCAAGATTCCGTCCGCACATCGCTCCACTCGACTCATAAAACAACCTATCACAATTGCCATTCAACAATCGCCGCACCAGCCATCGAATCCTCCCCCTCAATTCAGCCACAAATAAACAACCCGAACAATCGACAATCGAGCATTGAATCACACACAACCAACTAATAAACTCGACATAATTTTCTAGCATTATGCGACCTTCAAACCAGCCATAAAATCAGCGATAAACCACCTCGATTCAGCCCATACTCCGGTCTATTCGTTAACCTCGAGCCAGCCCACAATTCAGCCACCAAGTCGCACTAAATGGCCATTAAATCAGCCCCTAATCAGCCGCCAATCTCACCCTAAACGACCCCTAAACAAGCCTAATAATACGCAAAGTCCTAGACAAGGTTTAGGGTGTCGCTTACCTCGATTTGAGCAAGAAAACGAGGCTGGACAGCGGGGGACAATGTCAGGACAACGGCGGCGGTGGCGATCGGCGAGGCTCTTGGCCACAGCCGGGCGGCAAGGAGGTCCGGCTGAGGCGACAGTAGCTCGGCGGCAGCAAGGGAGAGTCGGGGCCTCGCCGGAACGGCAGCAGCTCCGACGTTCGAGCGGCGGCCCACGGCGGCGAAGGAAACAGGGGCGGTGAGGGCAGAACAGGGGAAGGGGAGGGGAGGCGCTGGGTTGGCCAGAACAGGGGAGGGGGCGGTACTGGGTGGTCGGCCAGGTGGTGGGGTGGCGATCGGTGACTGAGGCGGCAACGGCTGGCCGGGCGGCTCATGGCGGCGAGCAGCGTCGGCACGGCCATATCTGGCCCGAGTCGGAAGGAGAGAGAGAAAGGAAGGGAGTGACGGGGACGGTTAGCTCGGGACGATCGACGGCACGGATGGTGGCTCCGGGTCGACAGGAACACCGGCTAGATGGGGGCCATCGTGCACGGCAGTGGGGAAGAAGAGAGAGAAAGAAAGAGGGAGGGAGAGAGAGAAAGAGAAAGAGAGAGAGAGAGAGAGAGAGAGAGAAATAAACGTTCATTCAAATAATTATTGCGATTCAAGGGCCCACATTTAAAACTGAAAACGCTCCAGCGGTCCAAATTAATCCTAGAATATAATAAGGGACAAAGACCAAATTAATTAAATCAAACTACCCCGAGGGAGGTCTACTAGTCCAAATTCGCACCCGGACAACAATCCATTTTTCGCATATTCTGAGCAATCTCGAGGCTGGTCACAATAATATCAACACCGTCCAATTTATTTCGTCTCGAAACTCCCGAAAATTGACTGCCAAGTTTGGGGTCTAAATAACGATCAAATTCGATCGAGTGCGATTCTAACAAAATCTCTATTTTTAAAACAAGAACCCGAGAGTAATCAGTTCCCGGGCGAGATTCCATTATAAGCGCACTGACGAATTACGCGTTCTATAAATCCCAAAAATGGGGCCAAAATTCGGAATGTCACAACTCTTCCCCCCTTACAAAAATTTCGTCCTCGAAATTTACAATCCAACCCAACTACTCAAACAAATAGGGGTATTGATATCGCATCAACTCTTCACTTTCCCACATCACACCTTCGGTCTCATGGTGCTCCCAAATTACCTTGACCATCGAAATTTTCTTGTTCCGCAATACTCTTTCTATTCTGTCCTCGATCCGAACTGGCTTTTCTACGTACGACACCCTGTCGTCCACGTCTATTTCTTCGTAATTCAGCATGTGGGTCGGGTCCTATTTATACTTCCTTAGCATAGACACGTGGAACACATTGAGCACTTGAGACAATTTAGGCAGTAGCGCGAGACGATAAGCCAATGTGTCTATTTTCTCTAAGACCTCGAATGGGCCAACGTACTCAAGCTCAACTTTCCTTTCTTACCAAACCGTGACAATCCTCTCATCGGCGACACCTTGAGGAAAACGTGGTCCCTTACTTGAAACTCCAAATGCCTACGTATCCAGTCTACATAATTCTTTTGGCGGCTCTGAGCAATTTTAAGTCTGTCCCGGATCACCTTGACTGTTTCGACTGATTGCTGAACCAACTCGGGACCCGTGATGCTCCTCTCACCCACTTCATCCCAACAAACCGGTGTTCTGCAAACCCTGCCATAAAGCGCTTCGAATGGTGCCATTCTGATACCCTGCTAATAGCTATTATTGTAGGCGAATTCAACCAAATGTAGCTGTTCCTCCCAACCACCCTTAAAATCCATAACACATGCTCGCAACATGTCTTCCAAAGTCTGAATCGTCCTCTCAGACTAGCCATCTGTCTGTGAATGATAGGCCGTGCTAAACTGTAACCTCGTTCCTAATGCCATATGAAGACTTTTCCAAAAAGAGGCAGTAAACTTAGGATCACGGTCTGAGGTGATCGTCACTGGTACTCCATGCAGACAGACTATTTGTCGCACGTAAATCTCGGCATACTTTTCCAAGGCAAAATCCTTTCGCACCGGTAGAAAATGTGCTGACTTTGTCAACCGATCCACTATCACCCCAAATCGAATCATGACCCCTCTAACTCCCCGGTAATCCCATGACGAAATCCATCGTGATGTGTTCCCATTTCCACTCGGGAATTTCCAATGGCCGCAGCATTCCACCCGGCTTGCAATGTTGCGCCTTCACTTGTTGACACGTTAAACACTTAGCCACATGCTTGGCCACGTCCACTTTCATGTCGTTCCACCAATAATGCTACCGTAAATTCGGATACCTTTTTGTACTCCCCGGGTGAATACTGTACGTACTACGGTGTGCTTCAGACAAAAATTTCTTCCTTCAGTTCTGTATCACTAGGCACACATAACCGTCCATGGAACTTTAGAATCCCGTCCTCGGATACCTAAAAATCCGATTTCCTTTTTGTGGCATCCATATTCAAAATTTTCTAAATCTCTAGGTCCGTTGACTGTAAGGCCTTGATCTTAGTATGAATTTCCGGCTCAATCCTTAATGCGGCGAGCAAACTTGAGACGTGACTTACTTCAAACTTAAATTCCGAGTCCCGGACTCCCTCCAACAAAGTCCACTCCTTGACCATCCTATGCGCGATGCTCGATTTTCCAACTCAGTGTATCCGCTTCTTTATTAGCCTTTCCAGGGTGGTATATAATCCCACAGTCGTAATCTTTAAGGAGTTCCATCCAACGGCGCTGTCTCATGTTTAATTCCTTTTTGGAAAAACAAGTACCTTAAACTTTAACGATCCGTATAAATCTGAAATTTCTCCCCTACACAGGTAATGCCTCCAAATCTTAAGAATGAAGATAATTGCGGCAAATTCCAATTCATGCGTTGGATAATTCAGCTTATGCGGTCTCAATTGTCGCGATGCGTATGCCACCACTCTTTCACATTGTGTCAACACACATCCGAGTCCTCTTAGCGACGCGTCATTGTAGATTTCATATCCTCCCAACCTGACGAGACCGTCAACACTGGCGTGATCATCAAACTCTGTTTTAATCTTGAAAACTCCTTTTGTACTTATCCGTCCATTCAAATTTCGTTTCCTTCTTTAGCAAACGCATCCACGGTGTCGCTAACGCTAAAAACCTTTCCATGAAATGTCTGTAATAACATGCCAGACCCAAGAAACTCCGAACCTCGATTACCGTTATCGATCTTGACCAATTTATGATGGCTTCAATCTTTGCCGGATCCACTGCGATCCGTTCACCATATATCACATGTCCTAAGAATGCTACTCGGTAAAGCCAAAATTCGTACTTACTGAATTTGGCGTAGAGTGCATATCCCCTTTGAAGTCCGTAGAACCTTTTCCCAAAAGTAACTCATACTCGGCGGAACTTTTTGAGTATACCAAGATATCGTCTATGAACATAATTACAAACTGATCTAGAAATTCCTTAAATACCAGATTCATTAAATCCATAAAGGCTGCATGGGCGTTCATCAGTCCAAACAGCATCACCGTAAACTTATAGTGTCCATACCTCATCCTAAATCCCGACTTCGGCACGTCCTCCTTCTTGACCCTCAATTGGTGATAGCCAGTCATCAAATCAATCTTAGAAAACATTGACGCCCCTCGTAACTGGTCGAACAGGTCATTTACCCTTGACAATGGGTATTTATCCTTAATAGTCACTTGATTCAACTGTCTGTAGTCAATACATAACCTTAACGATCTGTCCTTCTTCCTCACGAATAAAATTGACACTCCCCATGGAGACCCACTCAGACGAATAAGGCCCTTATCCAACTACTCCCGCATTTGAACCTTTAATTCCTTTAATTCTGACATTGACATCCTATAAGGTGCTTTCGAAATTGGTTCCGTCCATAGGGCCAACTCAACCATAAACTCCACTTCACCATCATATGGTAATCCCAACAATTCCTAAGGAAAGACATCGGGAAGATTACACACCTCGGCTATGTCCTTTAGCCTTGATTCCTCAACCAACTAATCAGCCACAAATTAATTATCTTTCGATACCTCAAGACAACTCAATCCGTCCAATTTCAACTCACAGTCTCCCAAAACAAATTACCTCAGTTCTTTACAGAATCCGAAATTTCCAAGCAACACATCCTTCCCAACCCGTCCAAAAATATCATCAGAAATCCATAATTCCTTAAACCGATTGCGCCGATTTCTTATAAAATCGATTTTAAGTCTTACATAACCACTCGGGCGATAACTTCAAAATCATCTTCTACTGTACCCAATACTATCTCATAACGCATCTAGATTTTCAAGGCACATCCTTCACTTCCTTTTCAGCCACAACATACACTTTTCCTTACGTTCTTAGCCGATTCTGATTAATCTGCGAGGTAGCTTTCGCTTAATGTCGTACCTGCGGTCGCGACGATTGCATTGGTGACCTAACCTGTCGGTGCAATAACTTCTCACTTAGTGACCGTACTGTCCACATCCACAATACGATCTACTTCTACCTTGGCAATGACCATTCCTATGACTCTTTCCATAAGACCAACATGCAGCGTTGGAGTAGTAGTTCGGCTTTCTAGAGTTCTTCCTTGCCGGAGGGACAAATCTCATATTCTCTGTCATAGGCTTCTTTCCAAAGTTCCTATTGTCCCTAGCCGGCTCGTATCGCGATCCAGAAGCGGCAGTCCTTTCACTCATATCCGTGTCAACCATCAAGCTCTCTCATACAACTCATTGTAATCCCTTAAGACTAAAAAGTACTAACTGATTGCGGAATTCCAGTTCCAATCCATCCCGAAACCTCCTTGTCCTATCCTCACGGTCCTTAACCATCCTTGGTGCGTACTTAGGCAACCTTACAAACTTGACCTCGTACTGATCGATTGACATCCGATTTTAGCGAAGTCAAAGGGACTATGTCATTTTCTGTCCTCGCACACTCTCTAAACGTACTTCTCATTAAAGGCCTCGACAACTACACCCCAGCTTGGAGTTATGTCCTTCAAAATATCCTACTTTAAGGGTCCTTTTACCAATCACTTGCATTTCCTTGGAGTTGATATATAGCCAGGGTTACTTTCTCCTCATCAGTGCACCCGAATACCTCAAAAGCCCCTTCTCTATCCAAAGTAATGTAGCATTAGGGTCACCTTTACTATTGAACCTTGCAGGTTTAAATTCCAAAAATTTTCCAACTAGCTGATGCATCTGTCTGACTGTATTAACTTACCCTTGACCTTGATCCCCAACATTTCCATTAACGACGACAATAGTGGCCTCAGCATCAGTAGCAACAGTAGCATTTCGCTCCTCAGTCTGCCTTCCCAATAACATTCCAACTTCCTCGAGCGCCCTCAAAATCTCATCCCATCTGGGATCCCTCACAACTCCAACTTGCGGACCTACACGACCTCGACCTCGACCTCGACCTCTTCCTCGGCTACTCATACTCACAGGGTTCACACCACCCACTTACCTTAATTCCCCTGGGGAATTAAAGACCTAGGCCAACTATACCAGTCTACGCCCTAGGCAGTGCACCGCACAATAATTCACACAGCAGGTAGCAGTTCACCAATATCACTCAATCACAGCCAACAGGTTTCGCGCACTTACCTCAAGTCTTAACGCACCTGCACTTCACATATTAGTGCATAATATCACTCAGCAATCACAACAAAGCAATCTGGGTAACGCATGGCCAACAAGTCTCCCTAACTGGCTACCCCAAAGTCATCGCTTCTTATCACTCCAAGCTTCGACCATCTTGGTTCGAGCTGACCTTGCTCTGATACCAAATCAACGGGGATGTCACGCCCCGAACTCTCACGGACTCGCGACATCCCTCGCTGGTCGATCATTGAATGCGACGTCTCAGGCAATGTCGCCGACCCAACTCAAACATCAGAGATTTAGCACATGCGGAAACAAAATAAAACAACCTAGACAATTACTAAGAACAAAGGGGTAGCAATAGTACACTTCAATACTTGCAATTCATGCACTTGGTAGATATATACAATATTCACAAAAGTCAACTGCCAACTGGGCCAAAAACGACATAACCACATTCAACAAAAGAGATCGTGGTTCGTCAACTTATCTACTCTACAAAATGGGTCACTCAAAATACAGGGTCCTTGACCTGTCTTCGATCCCCGAGATTATCCTTGTAGGGTCTCCAATCAACTACAGTCGCGGACCTGAAATGATTTGGTTAAACAACCATGAGAACACTTCTCAATAAGCAGACAACATAAACCCCACATAGGCCAATGCGTACCCAGACAAGTCTAAAAAAATGCAATCTAACTATTCACATAACAAATTTCACATAATGTATTTACCTTGCCTCAAATCATACACTAGCTCTACACATTAGTCAAATCACTATAATACAATAACACTTCACGTACCTATCACAATCACTCGAACGCCATACACACGTACGATTACCCAACTCAATTAAGTACAATACACATGCGCATGCATCGAATTTTCTCATGATCCAGGTCAACACCTCGCAGGTCCTTTCTCGCTACCCGCGTCAATACGCTCCAGGCTGGCAGCCCTCCGATCAATCCGGGCTTTGTCCCGCGTCAACACGCTCCAAGACTTTTCTCACGACCCGGGTCAACACCCTACAGGTCCTTTCTCACAACCCGAGTCATCACCCTACAGGTTGGTAGCCCTCCGATCAATTCGGGCTTGGTCAAGCAAATACATACGCCACATAATTCAATCAATTACTATGTCAATCACATATTCAATTATCGTTATATTATGCTCAATCGCCACTCATTCTAATCACATCAAGCCACAGTTCACATAATAGGCGTCAATCCAACCACGAACAAACAACACGAACCGTCGCCAAGCGGACGTTAAATCATACAAGAACGCTCAATGAACTTAACATAATTTCCAGCACTAATGACCACCAATCCAGCCATGATTTCAACAATAAACCACCTCATTTCGGCCCACAATCCGACCCATTCACTCACTTCGAAACCCGCCATTCCGATACAACATAGCTAACATTTCATTCCATAGATTACCCAACATCGGCTCATCGAACTGGCCATTCCCCGAGCCAAAAATTAATCATAAATCTCGCACTAACCAACCACTAAACAGCCAAGATTCGTCCGTACATCGCTCCACTCGACTCATAAAACAACCTATCACAATCGCCATTCAACAATCGCCGCACCAGCCATCGAATCCTCCCCCTCAATTCAGCCACAAATAAACAACCCGAACAATCGACAATTGAGCATTGAATCACACACAACCAACTAATAAACTCGACATAATTTTCCAACATTATGCGACCTTCAAACCAGCCATAAAATCAGCGATAAACCACCTCGATTCAGCCCATACTCCGGTCTATTCGTTAACCTCGAGCCAGCCCACAACTCAGCCACCAAGTCGCACTAAATGGCCATTAAATCAGCCCCTAATCAGCCGCCAATCTCACCCTAAACGACCCCTAAACAAGCCTAATAATACGCAAAGTCCTAGACAAGGTTTAGGGTGTCGCTTACCTCGATTTGAGCAAGAAAACGAGGCTGGACAGCGGGGGACAATGTCAGGACAACGGCGGCGGTGGCGATCGGCGAGGCTCTTGGCCACAGCCGGGCGGCAAGGAGGTCCGGCTGAGGCGACAGTAGCTCGGCGGCAGCAAGGGAGAGTCGGGGCCTCGCCGGAACGGCAGCAGCTCCGGCGTTCGAGCGGCGGCCCATGGCGGCGACGGAAACAGGGGCAGTAAGGGCAGAACAGGGGAAGGGGAGGGGAGGCGCTGGGTTGGCCGGAACAGGGGAGGGGGCGGTACTGGGTGGTCGGCCAGGTGGTGGGGTGGCGATCGGTGACTGAGGCGGCAACGGCTGGCCGGGCGGCTCATGTCGGCGAGCAGCGTCGGCACGGCCAGATCTGGCCCGAGTCGGAAGGAGAGAGAGAAAGGAAGGGAGTGACGGGGACGGTTAGCTCGGGACGATCGACGGCACGGATGGTGGCTCCGGGTCGACAGGAACACCGGCCAGATGGGCGGTGAGGCGCACGGCGGCGCATGGCGGCACGGTGGAAGACACGCGCGCGGAAGGGGTCAGGAAGCGAGATCTGGAACAGAGGGGGAGACCAGCCGGTCGGGGGCGGCGACTGGTGGGGCGGCGGCACCGGGCGAGCAACCGGCGATAGGGCAATCGGCGGCGACGGGCTCGGGCGGGCAGCGAGCAGGAAGCAAGAGCAGAACCAGATGCGGGAGAAAGAAGGAAGAAGAAGAAGAAAGGAGAGAAAGAAAGAAGAGAGAAGAAGAGAGAGGAGAGAGAGAAGGTATGAGGAAATGAGCGTGAAGGGACACGTCAGGGGCGGGGCCATCGTGCACGGCAGTGGGGAAGAAGAGAGAGAAAGAAAGAGGGAGGGAGAGAGAGAAAGAGAAAGAGAGAGAGAGAGAAATAAACGTTCATTCAAATAATTATTGCGATCCAAGGGCCCACATTTAAAACTGAAAACGCTCCAGCGGTCCAAATTAATCCTAGAATATAATAAGGGACAAAGACCAAATTAATTAAATCAAACTACCCCGAGGGAGGTCTACTAGTCCAAATTCGCACCCGGACAACAATCCATTTTTCGCATATTCTGAGCAATCTCGAGGCTGGTCACAATAATATCAACACCGTCCAATTTATTTCTTCTCGAAACTCCCGAAAATCGATTGCCAAGTTTGGGGTCTAAATAACGGCCAAATTCGATCGAGTGCGATTCTAACAAAATCTCTATTTTTAAAACAAGAACCCGAGAGTGATCAGTTCTCGGGCGAGATTCCATTATAAGCGCACTGACGAATTACGCGTTCTATAAATCCCAAAAATGGGGCCAAAATTCGGAATGTCACAATGAATTTTACTAAAGTACCTGGAATTTCACAATATCAATTATCAAATCTCAGTAGAAAATCCTGATTGTTGATCCTTTTCATGAAAATATCAAGTAATTTTCTCGTTTTTCACGATAAGTTAGGCGTCTTGTATTACAACTAGCTATAAAATTACCCGAGAACAAGCTGACATGGACAGGACACTCACAGCATGCCATGTGTCTTGTTGGCAGTGGATAACCACCATCACTAATGCATATCTATGTTTAAGTAAAAGACTCGAGACTTGTCCCCCCTTTAACTCTATTCCCCTATTTCTCAAAATAGTGCTTTTCATCCTAAGACAAAATCTAATCACAAGAAAGATCAAAATTGCCCCTCTTTGGAAATTCCAAGCCTCCAAGTGCCAGCTTCCATCATGCATAAACCCCTCACCTTTCCACCACCCACCATCGTCTGCTAACGTTGACCCCCCTCCTCACTAATACCATCGACCCCTTGCCCCTATGTTCACGCTTGGCTCTCTCTCATCCCTCTGTAAACGATTGTGCCCTCTCTCTCTCTCCCTCTCTCTCCTCATCACAACAGTATCTCGTGACCCCGATTTGAGGTCATGTGTTGCGATGGACGACCTCAAATCAGGTCACGACCTTGATTGATGATTATCAGTTGCCATGGACGACCTTGGCCCACGACCTCCATTTGAGATTAGGGGTTGCCGAGGTCATTCATGACTTGAAGGAAGCCAGCAGCCTCGGATCAATGTCAATGTTGCTGTTTCGCAACTTGGGTCAAGGCCGAGAGAGGGAGAGGGAAGGCTACTTGGTAGTTGATTGATTTCTAAACTTTTTAGTTTCTATTCAACGATTTCACACATGATTCATGGACCCCGCTCCTCACTAATACCATTGACCCCCTGCCCCTATGTTCACGCTTGGCTCTCTTTCATCCATTTGTAAACAATTGTGCCCTCTCTCTCCCTCCTGGTCACAATGACCTCGATCTGAGGTCACATATCGCGACGGACGACCTCAATCCAAGTCATCCATGATTTTATTACAGCTCGCGATCTTGATTGAAGATTGTCAGTTGCCATAGACGACCATGGCCCATGACCTCCATTTGAAATTAGGGGCCGCCGAGGTCATTCATGGCTTCAAGGAGGTCAGCAGACTCGGATCAACGTCGATGTTGCTGTTGCGCAACTTGGGTCAAGGTCATCACGACGTGGGGGGGGGGGGGGGGGGGAGGTGGGTGTGGTGTAACTTTTTGACTACTTTCTATTCAACGATTTCACACCTGATATATCTATAAAACAATTTCCTTTTTGAATTTTTTTCTTTAAGTGTTTGAGCTATCGTTTCGATTACTTCCCACGATGTACGTTACTTGCCCCCCCGGGTCACGCTTATTGATTAGACATCACTTTCTAAAACAACGAGCATGGCTCCCAATTTGCAGTCATCAGCGGGGTAATTAGCAAGCTTTCATTTCAAAAATCTTGTACATTTTGCATGGACAAATCCCATCCCATGCCGAACAAGATATATTACTAGTATGTCCAACAAAATCCCCATGTACCATCACAAGAAGGTCATCGAAGATGAAGATATCTAGTGAAATCTCAAGCGAGAATGCATTGATCGTGATAAAATTTCAAGATTGACTCTTTCGTATGAATTAGTCTAGATGATTTAGGTTCAACCATGGTCAATGACTTTCATCTTTATCAGTCTGTGTGGAAAAAAGAAAAAAAATAAACAGTTGCTCAGAAAAGAAATTCCAAAAGAAAGAAAAGATGGTTAATGGCTTTCTTCTTCTTACTCTTACAACGCTTAAAAGAAAAGAAGAAGAACTTGAAAGGTAGACTCGTGTAATTTCCCAGAATGACAATATAACCCTCAAAATCTGTTTTTGGAGTCCCACGTACGTCTTCACTTTTCAAGCGAATTCCCTTGCTTATTTATAACTCAAGCGCAAAGACCTATCAACTTAAAAATTAACCTATTTGGTAAAATCATCCCCCTCCTCTTTCCGAGCCAATCTGTACAGAAATCTTAAGGCATTTCATGTGCGGTACTTTAAAAATAAATCACCACCTAGAAGAAATCCCTCCACACCAACATTATGGCAAAAGTGCACTGGCAATCTTAAATCTTTGCACAGAATGCAATTGAGTCCCAATTATTTGAAGAGCGCAATCAAATCATCTACTTTTGTAAAAAGTAAAATCAAGTCTTTTCCATGAAGAATGCCAAAACTTGCCCCAGTAGTAGTCAAAGCCTGTGCGACAACCTTTAATTTCACTTCTTAATATAGGTTTAGGATTGTATGACTAGGAAAACTTTGCAATTGTACTAATTCAGTCCTAAACTTTTTTTTGGCTAAAAAAAATATTTTGCATTTGTGTCAATTCGGTCCATCGGCCAATTTTAGTAACTCAACGTTAACGTGGATACTAGTTGTTCTACATGACGCAGTCAGCGCTAACGTGAATAATTTTTAATATTTTTAAATATTTATTTTAGTTTTTTTCCTTTCTTTTTTCTCTTTATGTCTATTTTCTTCATGACCGGCTAGAGGATGAAGATTAAGGGAAGAAAAAAAAAGAAAAAAAGAAAAGAAAATAACAAATTAATAAAAATTCGAAAAAATATTAAAGTATTATTAAAAATTATCCACGTTAGCACTGCTTGCCCTACAAAAGATTTAGGATTCAATTGGAAAAAAAAAGGTTTAAACATGAATTGGCACAATTGAAATAGATGTATGATTGTTTTGGTAATTCTCCTCTTTCTAACTTGATTACACCCACACAATGTTTTAAGACTCAATTATACTTTTCCATTTTCATAGGACCTTATTGCAGCAATTGAATGGTTTGTACATAAGATGAAGATTTTTGGACAATTTCCCCCAACACATAACTATGGATTTTTAAAAAAAGTAAACATTGCATGCCAAAGGATTGCATTATACTTCAAGGAAGGTTAATCCGCTATAACAACCTATTAAATTCGAACACTTTACGTGGATAAGAACCAATGCATCGTTTGAATAAATTTAACATTGCGTTAAAAACTCGTTGAAAAATCAGAATTAATTACTTCAGTGGCATGTGTGCAACCTCATTATGATTAGGATCGGTCAAAGTTTTTTTTTTAATTTGCAAAAGACAAATTTAATTTTAGCGCGCAAGTTCCTCCATGTGGACCTGAATATTCAACATAACTAGGAAATTTACGCATCCTTTTCTTCCGTGAATTAAGCTTACGATGCTGGAGTGCACGACAAATTTCATAACCCTATCCAATGACCAAACGAGACAGGTGCTTCAAGGAAAATAAGAAACAAACATTGTACCTTAGTCTCCAAATTCTTACATTATTTCTATTCATTTATTTATTTAATTATTTTTTTTTGATAACCCAGGGAACCCCCGCACGACCGACAGCCGGGAGGTAAACCCTGGGGGCGACACGTGCTAGCCACCACACACGTGCACCGGTTAAGTCACCCTGCGGCGCCCGGGATTCGAACACTCAACCTTTTGCGAGAGGAAGAGTGCCCTCTCCAGCAGCGCCACCCAGGCGGGTGGTTCTATTCATTTATTGATGGGCAATGAAACTCTAGAATCAATGATCCGGATTGTGCTTAGCGAAATACTTTAGATCAACCAATAATGTGCACGTCTCAATAGGCACATCAATGTTGCGGATAGAATCGAGAATGCGAAGACATCAATTTGCGAACTGCGTGTTGGTATTATTGATGAGTTAGAAATTTTTAGTGCCGACCATCACAAATAAAAAGTCCATGAAGACCAAGACTTTCAATGAGCCACTGTAACGACAGAAAAATCGAAGCACGTGAAACCCCAAAAGACCCTCGCTTCTCGATGTGTAGTCATGATCTGTTGGTCCCAAAGTCAACGCACCAAAGACCTTGACTTCCTCACACTTGAATTGCACACTCGTCAAGGACCTCGACTTCCCGATGGATGTGTACAAGTTCCATTCATACATGCATACTGGTTTAAATTCTAATTGAATCTTAAAGCCACGAAATTTAGAGATTCTACTAGTCTGAAAATTACTGCCATGACACTTAAAATCCAATCGCTTAAGTATTGACACATAAATTTTAACAATCTATTTAGGTATCAATTGCATGTAAAGTTAGGGATTGACCCGGACTCCAAAACAAAAATAGTACTTAAATTACATATAGATATTAAGAGTATTTGGATTAACAGTAGTGGGCCAATGTAATTGCATTGGAGTTAATGGACTAAAGCAAAGACGTCCTGAATTTTATCATATAAACTAAGCCCGCCGAGGAATGAAGTTCAGCCAAACCTGTGATCTCTTCCTTATCACGGAAAATTCTACATGCTATCCTAAATTAGGAAGTATTGGTTTATTGATCACAAGGTTTTTGGCCATATAAAAAACAATTGGCAAGATATTCATTCATACACGGTTGAGCAAAACTGTTGAGCAAGATATTCGCTATTGCGCTTCACTGGAGGATCGTTACTGCGCCTTGCCTTCGCCTCGCTTTAGCCCAGCTCAATCACTGTTGAGCGATGCCAAGGGTACCCCTCAGCCATACCGTGACCCACTGCTGCAGCCGCAGAGATCCTAGTTTCCGGGTAATTTCAGGTCTTCCCGGTGCCATCCTGACCTTGCTCAATGCCGCACTGCAGTATCACAGCGGCACTGCCAAGCTCAGCCTTCGTCACTGCGCCAAACTCATCCTGGACACTCACTGTTTATCCGACGAAGCTCATCATGCCGTTGCTGCTGGTAGCACCTCCCTGCCCCTGTTCCGATCAAACATGAACAAAGATGCGCACACATGTCCTATTGATATATGAAAAAGCTACATAATCCAATGTCAAACTACACATTATTTAGTCAAAATCTAACTCAGCAACTACAAGTTCGAGTAGATTGAAAGTTATGCAGGATAAGTTGACAAGGACAACGACCCAAAACCTCATCCCAGCATCAAACGAACAGGTGCTTCGAGGAAAATAAGAAACAAATATGGTGCCTAATTAATCCATTTAACAATTTTTCATATGTTCTATTGATATATGAAAAAGCTACATAATCCAATGTCAAACTACACATTATTGTATTATAGTACCGTGACAAGTTCAATAGAAATTAATTAACGGAAAAATCAAGACGTTAAAGTATTAAAAAGCATTAGATGAAAATAACAGTTTCATAAATTATTAGTTCCAAGTGAGAGGACCAAAATCAACACTGGGTTTCGAATTAATACTTTAAAGCAAATTTTCAATAAAACAAAGCTAGAACCTGTGCAGCAAACGGGAATTTTACTAGTGTTAAAGAAAAGCTTCCAAATCAGGACAAAACCCTTTACTTTATATAACTAATGTGGTCTTATACTTCTTCAAGCTTTCAATCGAAATCATGTCAAATGGAGAATGAGGAAGGATTTTTCACTATGCTTCCAAAGGAAAATAGTAAAGTTTTCCGTGCATTTTAATAGTAGAAATTTCAATGCCATTATCCACTGGACAATAATGTGTGTTGAGAAAAGAAAATGTTCTCAGAGTGAATACTGCACATGTTAAAGGATGGGTGTTATAATTTTGCAGTTTAAATTCAACATGACACGCACAAAATCCGCGTAATTTGCTCCGTCAAACATCAGCTTTATCAAATTGGTGTCGACGACGTATTTCATTTAAATTAATTAATGAAAGGATGACAATGAACATATTAATATATTAGGAATTTAATTAGATTAACTGAAAATTAGGGGACGACATTTCACATTAATTAAAAGTGATTTAATTAAATCAATTGAAAGTTCAAATATGGCATGGCGCATGGATAAAAATTGACAAACTACTAGTATCATTATCTCTCCCAGCAGTAGAAACTTCCAATCAATCAACTTCCCACGAGACACTTGATATTGCCCCTGCTGGAGGGTCACGACAGTCATCACAAAACCTTATCACATTCGTACCTCGGAGCATTAGTCAAAAGTAAGTGTGAACGTGTAGACGTAATGAACTGGCCATTTACTCAATCAAACGTGATTGTGGGGCATCATTTGATAGTGAGTCTTTCTTTACATTGTTTTCATTTTTTTTAAATTGAGACAATCATTTAGTAGGTTTAGGTATTGAATACTAAGAACAGGTCCTAATTAGCGAACGGTCTATTGATGCAATCAAAAGAGACTGTTGATTATGGAGAAGTTTATCTTTTTAGCATTTGTTGATGTTCTGTTGGCTTCCCTATTGATATTTCAGCCCGTCATCTGTTCCAGCAACTTCACTGATCAAGAGGCCCTCCTCCACTTCAAATCGACGATTGAAGTCGACCCAACGAACACCATCAAAGGCGGCAATTGGACCGTGGAAGCAAATTTCTGTGATTGGATTGGTGTCGTTTGCAGCAACCGCAGGCAGAGAGTCATGGCTTTAGACCTCTCGCACATGGGTCTCCGGGGAAGGCTCTCTCCCTACCTCGGCAATCTTTCTTTCCTGGCTTCCCTTGATCTACGTAACAACAGTTTTCATGGCATGATTCTGATAGAAATCGGCCATTTACGCCGCCTAAAAGAACTCATACTCGAAGTGAACCAGTTTGAAGGAAACATTCCTCCTAACTTAGCCCAGTGCCAGAGCCTCGAAGTCATGTCACTCGCGATGAACCGGCTAACAGGTGGCATACCAAGAGAATTCGGTGCCTTCCCTAAGTTGCAACAACTGAATCTTAGCTTAAACGACTTACGGGGTGAAATTCCAAGCTTCCTGGGCAACGTATCCACATTGCAGGTCATTAAATTGGTCAAGGCCAATCTCACAGGTTCGATTCCTTCAATACTTTTCAATAGATCGCTCACAAGTGTCAATTTGATGGATAATTATCTCTCTGGAAGTCTTCCCTTCGATCTTTGCTACCGCTGGCCTATCATCCAAGTGCTTGCACTGTCTCTTAACCAATTCGGTGGCCTGCTACCAGAGACGCTAACCCAATGCAAAGAGCTTCTTGCGTTGTCATTGTCATACAATTGTTTTCAGGGAAGCATTCCTCGAGACATAGACAGCTTGCAAAAGCTGCAGGAGCTCTATCTCGGTGCTAACAACTTGACTGGCACGATTCCTCGAACCATTGGCAACATCTCAAGCTTGCAAATCTTGAGCATAGGTGATAACCACATCGGAGGTGGCATTCCGAGTGAGATTGGCAAGTTGGTCAATCTGAATTATATGATCCTTGAGCATAATATGCTAACGGGCGAAGTGCCTCAAGAGGTTTTTAACATTTCTTCGCTACTAGTGCTTTCTTTGATGAACAATTCCCTCTCCGGAAGCCTTCCCTCGAGTAGTGAACTAAGCCTTCCGAATTTGGAATATCTCTTTCTATCAGAGAATGGCTTTGGCGGCAGCATCCCACAGCATTTCTCGAATTTTTCGAACCTAATTTCTTTTGATGTCGGGTACAATCAACTCAGCGGACCGATACCCACGAGTTTGGGCAACTTGAAGAACCTCGAAGACTTCGTGGTTCCATTAAATCAGCTCACAGGGGAGCCTTATGGTTCAGAGCTTGGCTTTTTCTCTGCTTTATCTAATTGCCAATCGCTGCAAACCTTGGTTCTGGAAGAAAACCCACTTCGTGGCTCCATACCAGAATCTATCAAAAACTTAAGTTCCCTACAAATTCTACTCGCTACCAATTGTCAAATAAGAGGTCGCATTCCCAACCAAATGGGTTTCTTGAAGAGCTTGACTTTCCTAGTGTTGAGCGATAATGATCTAGAAGGCAACATCCCATCGTCAATCGAAGGACTAGAAAGATTGCAAAGGCTGTATCTTGAGAACAACCATCTTGAAGGACAGATCCCCAATGAAATATGCAACTTGACTAGTTTAGGAGAGTTGTTGCTCCTGCAAAATAGGATATCGGGATCGATCCCGAATTGCATTGGAAACCTGAGCGGCCTTCAAAAGTTTATTGTAAGTTCGAATAACATGACATCGGCTATACCGGTTAGTCTGTGGAGCCTTCAAGAACTCATCTTCCTCAATCTGTCACTCAATTCTTTCAATGGAGGACTACCGTGTGACATGGGGAAAATGAGAGTTATAAACAGTATCGATCTTTCATGGAACCAACTTACTGGTGCCATACCGAATTCCATTATGGAGTTGGAGAGCCTTGCTTCTCTCAACCTATCAAGGAACTCATTTCAAGGATCAATACCGCAATTGATCGGTGACCTTAAAGGATTGGATTTCCTCGATCTCTCCTACAATGAGTTATCAGGCGTGATACCCAAGTCATTGGAAGGACTTACATATCTGCGAAATCTGAATTTGTCCTTTAATAAGCTATCAGGAGAGATTCCTCATGGTGGACCCTTTGGAAATTTCTCTGCTCTCTCTTTCATTGGGAATAAAGCACTCTGTGGAAATGAGAATTTTCAAGTCCCACCTTGCAAAGTAGACAGAAAGATATCTTCCAGGGACAAGCGGCTCCGGTTACTATTCATTATGTTGCCAATTGTATTAGCTGTACTTCTCGTCCTTGTCATTTGCTTGCTTAGAAAGCGAGGGAACACTGGTAGAAAAGCTCCAGTTTCTGTGGAAAACACGCCTGGAATTAACCACCCAATGATATCATATCGGGAGCTTTGCTTGGGTACCAACAACTTCAGCGAAAGCAATTTACTTGGAGCGGGATGCTTTAGCTCAGTATACAAAGGGACTCTAGCCAACGGGACAGATGTCGCGGTCAAAGTACTGAATCTCCATATTGAAGGTACCCTAAAAAGTTTCGACGCAGAATGCGAGGTTTTCCGCAAGATCCGGCACCGGAATCTAGTCAAGGTGATCAGCACCTGTACAAATGTTGATCTAAGAGCTCTGGTGCTGCAATACGTGCCCAATGGGAGCTTGGAGAAGTGGCTGTATTGCAACAACTACAACTTGGATCTCCATCAGCGAGTGAAGATATTGGTCGACGTTGCTACGGCGCTTGATTATCTCCACCATGGCCAACAGGAACCCGTTGTGCATTGCGATCTGAAGCCTAGTAATGTTCTTCTAAACGAGGACTTGGTCGCACAAGTCTGCGACTTTGGAATCACGAAGATTTTGGCTGAGAAGAAGCTTGAAACACAAACCCGAACTCTCGGCACGATTGGTTACATTGCTCCAGGTACATTTGTCAAATTTTAGCTAATCGAAGCCTTTGTTTTCCAATATAATGGTATAATATAATAGAGATATATTAACACTTGTATGCCTCTCATCTCATTATTGATGTCCCAAAAAGAAAAAAAAATCAATCTCTGTTGTTCTTATTTAACAATCTATGACGCTTGCAGAGTACGGTTCGGAAGGAAAAGTCTCGACAAAAGGAGATGTTTACAGCTTTGGTATATTGTTGTTGGAAGTGATTACAAGCAAGAAGCCAACCAGTGAAATGTTCAATGTGGACATGAGCTTGAGGCGATGGGTAGGTGCAGCAATTCCAGACAGAGTACTTGACATCGTGGATAGCAAACTCCTTAGCAAGAAACATGAAGATTTGACACTTCGGGAACTCGAGAGCATAGTCTTGTCGATCCTAGAGTTAGGATTGGAATGTTCAAAGGACTTGCCTGGGGAAAGAATGGACGTGGAAACTGTCATGGTTAAGCTCAACAAGATCAAGTTGTCACTTTCTTGACAAGAAATTAAGGTGAAGAGCAGTTCTTAGAATATGAACACGGCGTTATCTTTGTTTGTACACATATTTCGTTTCATGGCATTGTGTGTAGCCATCTGCAATAAAGTTTATGATTGTTTTATTCCATAAAAGATCGTTTTAATGTTTCCATATTAAAATTTTAAAGCGAAATCAAACTAAATATATGACACACAGAGAGCGACCGCCTGATCAAGCCTCGAGCAGCACTTTTATTTCAATATAATATATAGACATATGTTTAATATATAAATAGGAAGTTATACACGAATAATAGTTCATTTTCCTAAGGAAACAGCAGTGCTTTGCCTAGGCGCACCCCCTCTTGATGCAGCTATTTGCGCCATTCTCAAATGCCACATCCCATTTTTAGGATTTTGGAGGTAAAAGCTTTTTCTACATTGTTTGCAAACGCGACGACATTGACATGATAATTCTCTAATCTCGAAGAATTGACAAACGTCGATGGTTTTTTGACGCAGCGTTCAGCGAATAATTCAAGCAAAACTTTGCTTAGAGAAGAAAATCACGAAATTCAATATTAATGATAATGTTCTGTTCTTAAAAAAGAACCCTAAAACAAGCTTATATATCCCTAAACCAAACCCTACTAGGATTAGAAAACATAAAATATCAAAATTACAAAACTGCCCTTAAAATTAAAACCCATAAAAAATTATTAAAAAATAGAAAAACCCATGTAAACGATCCCGAATCGCTAAAATCCATCGTTAGTCACTAGCAAATGCTGTGAATTTTGTTCAGAACGCCGTTTCGCTTAAAACGACCGAATTTGAGCCTAATCTGATGTCGTCAACCGAGTCCGCTGGTTTTAGTCGCATCACCGTTTCACCTTTCGTTTGGACTTCTGCCTGTCCAACCGGTCCAAAAACGTTTGACTAATAGATTCTGCATCATTCTTCTCCACTTGAAAAGAATTCATCCTTGAGTTAAAATTAGGATCTAGATATAACGGTTCTGCGAACTCATGAAATGGTGATAAATTAGCAACATTGAAAGTGTTAGATATGCCCATACTATGTGGAAGATCTATAACATAACCATTATCGTTTATCTTCTTGCTGACAATATAAGGTCCATACTTCTTTTGTTGCAATTTGCTATAAGATCCAACTGGTAATCGCTCTTTACAAAGAAAACCATGACCTGATCACCTACCGCAAACACTTGCTTCCACCTATGCTTATCTGCTGCAGCTTTATACTTCTGATTAGCTTCCTCCAGCTTCTATTTGACTTCATGATGCACCTCCACAATCTATTTAGCCATATGATCCGCTGTTACACTTTTATCTACTTGCTTAGGCAACTGTACCAAATCTAGATAATGCTGAGGCGCCTTTGTATAAACAACAGAAAAAAGCGATCTACTAATAGAACTATGAAGTGCATTATTATAAGCAAACTCTCCTTGTGATAAAGCAACATCTCATTGCTTCGGCTTATCTCCACAAATGCTTCGAATCAAGTTTCCTAGAGTTCTATTAACCACCTCTGTTTGCCCATCAGTCTGCGGGTGAGCAATGCTACCAAAATTCAAAAATGAATCAAACAGTTTCCATAAAGTCCGCCAAAAATGCCCTAGAAATTTACTATCCCTATCTGAGGTAATAGACTTGGGCCCACCAAGCAAATGAACCACTTCCTTAAAGAATAATATGGCCACACTTACTGCATTAAAAGTTTTCCTACAAGGATTGAAGTGCACCATCTTGAAAAATTTGTCAACCACAACGAAAATAGAATCCATGCCTCTTTGTGTCCATGGTAAACCAAGCACAAAATTCATGGACAGATCTTACCATATATTTCAGGAATAAGTAATGGCATATATAAACATGTATTATTAGATTTTCCCTTAGTAATCTGGCAAACATAACACTTTTGTACGTGCCTGCTGACATTTCTACTCAACCGGGGCCAGTAAAATCTCTCCCAAACTGCAGCAATAGTTTTATCACGACCCAGGTGTGCAGCTAATCCTCCATCATGTAAATCACGAATTACCTTCTCTCGTAATAATGTTCGAGGAAGGCAAAGCTGGTTGCTATGCATCAAATAGCCATTCTGCACATAAAATTCTTGCACAGGTTGACCAGCAGTACATAACTTCCAAATTTGCCCAAAGTCATCATCATCTGCATAACAATCTTTCAATTGCTCAAACCACAAGATGTATTGGCTTAATGTAATCAACAAGCCAGCTCTTCTACTCAATGTATCTGCTACGACATTATGCACACCTGACTTATGCTGTAATCTGAAAGGAAATTTTTGCAAAAATTGACACTATCGCGCATGCATATCTTTATTAATTCTCTTCTAACTATTTAGATACTTCAAAGTTTCATGATCAGAATAAAGGTTGAATTATTTCCCAATCAGATAATGCTCTCAAGTTTTCAAAACCCTTACGACAGAATAAAATTCTTTGTCATAAGTGCTCCACTTCTGTCTCGCCTCGCTAAGCTTCTCACTGAAATAACAAATTGGTCTGCGTTCTTAAGATAAAACAGCTCCTATACTAACTCCACTAGCATCACAGTCCACTTCAAAAAGTTTATCAAAATCAGGTAGGGCAAGAACAAGTGTGGTACGTAACTTTTCTTTCAGAATAGCAAAGCTATTCTCTGCTTTCTCTCCCCATAGAAATTTGCCTTTCTTTGTACATTTAGTAATCGGGGCTACGATAGTACGGAAATTCTTAATAAATCGCCGATAGAAAGTAGCCAACTCATGAAAACTCCTAACATCAGAAACTATTTTAGGTATTGGCCACTCTCTTATTGCTCTTACCTTCGCCTCATCTACCTCTATTCCTTTGACAGTAATAATAAACCCCAGGAATAATAGCTTATTAGTTAAAACAACTACACTTCTTGAGATTAATATATAGCTTATTAATCTGCAAAGCTATCAATACCTCCCTAAAGTGCATCAGATGATCCTCCTCAGTCTTACTATAAATCAGGATATCATCAAAATAAACTATAACAAATTTGTCAATAAAAGATTTTAGAACCTGATTCATAAGTCTCATGAAAGTGCTTGGAGCATTGGAAAGTCCGAAAGGCATCACCAACCATTTGTACAGCCCCTCTTTTGTTTTGAAAGCTGTCTTCCACTTATCTCTGGGCCGAATCCGAATCTGATAGTATTCATTCTTCAAATCTAGCTTCGAAAACCACTTAGTACCGTGTAACCTATCTAGTATGTTATCCAATCTCGAAATTGGAAACTTGTAACCCACGGTTATTTTATTAATGACCCTACTATCTACACACATCCGCCAACTCCCATCTTTCTTAGGAGTCAACAAGGCCGGAAGAGCACATGGGCTCATGCTATTCTGAATGTGCCCCTTTCGCAACAACTCCTCCACCTTCTCTTTTAGAATTTCGCTCTCGTTAGGACTCATCCTGTAGTGCGGTAAATTAGGCAGACTAGTATAAAAAATTAAGTCTATATGGTGCTGAATATCGCGCATAGACGGCAACCTATCTGGAATCTCTTCAGGAATCAATTCGCTAAATTCCTTCAATAAAGGCCAGACTGCTTCATGTTGCTCCTCCGCTTGTAATTCAGCCTCAGTCTCAATTGCTTATTTCACGATCCACACATGAATCTATTGGGTCTCCTTAACCTCAGCTTCAAATTTTCTCGTAAGGGCAAGGAAATTATTTTCAGCAGCTTATTTTCATTTGTTCTTCAGTGGTAGTAACGCACACTACACTCCATCATTCACGAGGTTATACTGATTGCTTCTTCTCGAATATTGAGCATCTACATCAAATTGCCACGGCCTTCTAAATAACATATGACATACATTCATGTCTACTATATCACAATATAGCTCATCATGATATTTTCCAATGGAGAATGGAATTTTGTATCGTTCAGTCACCTGAATGTTTTTCACTACAGATTTAATTCATTTTAACGTATAGAGATTAGGATGCTTCTCCACGGGTATTCTCAACTTCTTCACTGCCTTTTTTCCAATGATATTCTCCATGCTTTCACTATTAATAACCACTGCAAAGATCTTTCCCAGAATGGTGCACCTGGTTCGGAATAACTGATGGCGCTGCGAATCATCTTCCTGTTTTAGGGCCAACATCATTTTGCGCACTACACAGTTTACTTGCTCCTCTTCTTCATCTTCAAAATCATCGTCCTCACCATCCGGCACACAGCAATATCCATCCTCCTCCTTTTCTCTCGCTGCTACGTTTATGGTCTTTCTCTGAAGGCATTCATTAGATTGGTGCTCAGGCTGATTACACCTATAACACTTTATCGTAGCTGGTTTAGCATAAAGGTTAGAGTTTGCAATTTTCTGTGCTTGCACACCCTCATCCCTCGGCTCGTTCATAGGGCATTTTTCTACCGCCTTATCTTCCTAATTTTGCCATGCGTTAAAGCGATTATTGAAACTGCTCTTTTCTACCGAACTGCTCGAACTGCTACCTTGATAATTTTCATAACCTTTTCTTACCCTGTCTTGCTGCATCAATTCTGCCTTCATCGCTATATTCTTGGTTTCAGTTAAATTTCGTAGAAAATACACTCCAATTTTATCTCGAATGAAGGGTTTCAAATCATCGAAATATCTGGCCACCTGCTGTCTCTCCGTCTCTAATAAATTATTCCGCTCCGCCAATCTCATAAATTCGGCCGTATACTCATGCACAGTCCGATTGCCCTGCTGGCAATATTGGTACTGCCGGAACATAATATGTTCATAATTGGGTGGAAGGATGAGCAAAATTGAGTATGCTCTCGTGTAAACCGGCCATACATGGTCGATGATTAAAGTTCGAAAGCGATTATCAGAGAGTAGATAAGCTCGTCCGTGTGCAGATTGTGGAGGAATTTTGTGGCTTGCCTTATGAATTTCTTAAAATATGTATAATTCTTTTAAGAATATTGATAATATTTCCAATGGCCGCGTAAGGCTCTTGGGCCTGAAGCCGTTGTTATTGATCCCCAAAATACTAAAACAAACAAAAAACGAGAAAAAAATGGAAACAGATCAGTAGCTTGGCCTTAACCAAAAAAAAAAAACTAATTTCCTTGCACGTATTACGCGCCTTTGTGGTCATTTTCATTCCTTATGAAACGTCATAATAGATTAACAATAAGAAAACAACTTTATTGGATGGAGAAATAAAATTTTTAAAACCATTTTTGTCACGCCTCGAACCCTACGGACGCGCAACATCCCGCTATAGTCGTTATGATGCGATGACCCAGGACTCGTCGCCGATCCTTTTCTTTTTATCTTTGAATTATGCAAGCAGAAACGATAACCAACACAACAAACCCTATACAACAATCAAATCAGGGATAGCAAAGGAAAACCAGTCATAACAAAAGCCAATTTTTTTTATATAATCGATTAACCCTAGGAACATACATACAAGCCCACTTCGAGCGTTTCCACAAAAAGCCAGCAAAAAAGATAAAGGCTAGGGTTAATCTACTCCATCCAAAAGATTAGCTTCCAGGCCTAACCCTCAAGTACCAACCAAAAACTGCGGTACTCCAAACCGCATAAAGAGCAACGACATGCTAAAGTCCTGAAAAAGGTTTAACAACAATAAATGAGATAAAATCTCAATAAGTTAACAGCCTAAGCCCCGTTTAGGAGGCCAACTTGCATCGGGGGTCCCTAATCAGGCAATACAGCATCAACAGCAACATCATTAAAAAACCACAGGCATCCTTACCTCGCCTTGATACACTCGTTGATGAAATGAACATGTCACATACTCGAAGCATTTAAAGAGATTTTCCATGCATCAATGCATAATAGGCGCGCGTGTCTCAATTATAAGATAGAATCCACTTGGACACGTCCCATACCATGCCTAGCAATTTCTATCATATTATCAGGCACTATGCATCATACCTATTCAAGTTATTACGCCCCCTCGGAGTCACTACACATCAAGCGATCTACAGCAAGATGTCAGTCTTCCGGCATGACCAGGCTCGGTCCTCCCCCGTTGGGCACGGCTACGTCAAACAATCTACAATAAGATGGCATTCCAATACGGCAACATCAAATAATTTAAGGTAAGATGGTATCCTGTAAGGAGCATCGAATCTGCCATTGGGCCGCGATTCGACATTCGGAGTATCGGCTATCCAAATAATCTCCAGGCATCCGATAAAATTGAGCGCGATCTGCAGCAGACCTCGATAAATCGGGCATCGTCAAGCGATTTACAGCAAGACAGTTTTGACGTGTGACCACACGAGCACACAAGCATTCTGACCGATTATTATCTTTTCAATTAGCCCATGCATCCATGAATAGTGCTCACACAATGCTGTATGGCAAACCAAGTGGTCACACATGCAAACAGTCAATCAATTCTTGCAAGCTTCGATGCCAAACATGTTTATCATCTACCAAGCATCACTATCATTTCTTGGCATAACAATAAAATAGTTTAATTCCAAAAATCTCATAAGTTTTTCATAGAAACTTCCGATCAAAACAATTTGTCATATAATCAAATTAATACGACAATTCACAGCATAATCGCCACCATTCAAGCTAGAAATCATAATTTGAGATTAAAATTTTTCCGAAATAATAATAAATAAAATCGGAAATTAATTATTTAATAATAATATATTAACATTTAAATCTGAAAATAATTTATTTTTCAAAGATTCAAATTATTTTCTTGAAACATAATCATTCAAATCATTTTCCATATACGCCAAACTTATAAGGCGAAATCCAACGTTGGCATCACAATTTGTACATAAAACAATCACAATTCGATATTAAAAATCATTCGAAAATATTAATATTTAATTTTCGAAAATTAAATATTTTATTAATAAATATTTTTTGAATAAAATATCATTATTTAATTCCGAAAATTAATTTATTTAATAAAATAAATAGTAATGATAAAATAATCGATAACTTATCGTCAAAATAGCAATAACTTATCACGAACACAACAATATCTTATCACACAAATAAGCATAACTTATCGATCTTACCGATAACCTATCGCAAAAATTTACCGATAACTTATCATTTAAATACTGATAGCCTATCATCACATCCAACGATAACTTATTAATCGCCGATAACTTATCACCAACCATTATCTAATAATTTAACCATAACCATCACATAATCCCACTTAACTAGCCATAAACTTAGTTTAAACTTAAACTAAACTACCCTAAACAAGTTTAACACCCTAAACGAGGGATTAGGGGTTAACTTACTTGCTTAACGATGGCGTTAACACGAGAACAACTGCAACGACGCGGGCTCGCTCATGGCGGCTCCGGTTTTACGTTACGAACGAGGAATGGTGGCAATCCGGGCGCGGCGAAGGAGCAGCTGCTGTGGTGGCTGGTCAGGGCTGCTTGGGGGCTGTTCCGGGTGTGAAATGGTGGCTGGTGGTGTCGGCTTGCTGGCTGGACAGCAGCGGACCAGCAGCTGCAGCGGCGGGGACGGACGACGGGCGACGAAGTTGGCATTCCAGTAGAAATCAACCGGCTGTGGGCAGCTGTTCGGCGCTGCTTGAGGGCTGAACCGGGGACGAAATGGTGGTTGGTGGTGGCGTCTTGGTGGCTGGGATGGCAGCGGACAAGCGGCTCAACCGGCGGGTGCAACCGGCAAGCGACAAAGCTAGAAACTTGGCTGGACAACAGCCGGCGATGGGGGCTGTGGGGCGCGTCTGGGCTGTGCTGCTCGGCCAGAGGGGAGCTGCGGTGGCAGTGGTTTGGTGGCGGGGTGGAACGGCTCTCGGCGTGGCTATTTCCGGCAAGAAAGGGCTGGTCTAGCGGGTTAAAGATGAGGGGCGGAACAAGAAGCAGAAGCGAAGAGGAAGCAGCAGCAGCAAAACAGAAAGAAAAGAAGGAAAAGAAAAGGGAAGAAGAGAGAAATGATGGGGTTTGGTGGGGGAGTCGGTGGAGTTAGCCGAGAGAAAGGAGAAGTCAGCGGCGTGGGGTCAGCGGTGAAGGAGAGGAAGAGAGAGAGAGAGCAGAGAGAGAAGAGAGGAAAGAGGTTGTGGGTTCATCGTTACCCCTAAAAGAATATCTTCCATAAATTTTGTTTTGAAATTTTTTCCAAATTTTATCTCCTAAATTACCACTTTGCCCTCGGCCCGTGTACCGAATTACGGGCCTACTCATTCTTATTGGGCCTTGATGGTCGGCCCCCTCGAACGCGAGGCCCAACAGGCTTTGCTCTGTTCACTTCTATTTCTCGCGTTGAATTTTCGATTCTTCGATCTTTTTCCGAACTTGGAATTTTTTATGGCCAATTCGTAAAAATTATGAGGCGACGTCCTATGATTCGAGTGTGAAATCCTTGAGCATTCGACACTTAAAATCAAATCATAATTCGTGGCCGAAATTGATCAATCACAACTATAGTTCATCTCGAACGAATGGGCGGCTGTTGGAAGTAAATACCTTGATAACCTTTCCCCCTTGGTTAATATTCCTTGAGTGATTAGGTCAGGGTGAGAATTAACTAATAGAGTGTCGACAAAATCACCATTTCATAAATCACCAAATTGAGTCGAATTTTCAGGATATCACAATTTTTTAAGGGTTAATATCTCGCAAAACTCCAAACTGATGTACCTGTGACAAATTTATCCTCCATTAAATTGAATTAATATAACGAAAAATCACAAATTGATAAATCTGTGACAACAGAGGGGTAAAACCCTGAACTAGTACACCCGTCAACTATCACATGTCATCCAACTCAGCAATTTGACAGTAAAATTTAATGAAAATTAACGGAGGGTAAAATTATTATAGGTATACCGATTTGAGATTTTTGATGGTTAAAAAATTAGTTTTTGGTAAATTTATCGTGGATATATCAGTTTGGGATTTTTGTGGTGTTAACCCTTTTGTTTGAATCATTATATGGACTCTTTTTTAGAAAGCAAACATTGAATAATATTTTCTTATTGTTTCAATAACTAAAAACAGATATTTATTCAAAATTTAGAAAAATAAATTGAAAAAAGGATAAAATTGGTGGTTGCACTTTAGGAACAATTAACGAATTTCATCAAGTATATTTTTTTAGTGAGAAGTGGGTAGTTGACATTTTCTTACTACCTCTTTCTTTGGCCCATTTTACTCTTTTCTTTTTAAAGTTATATTACATTAAAATATTAAGGGCGTTTCTTTTTTCTGGTCCGCCAAAAAAAAACGATATAAAATCTTTACAGGAGTCCTATTCTTTTTTGGTCGGATACTTTTTTTACAGGAGTTGGAGTAGTAAACTTTCCCACAATATGAATATGAACAGTAACTTATTGTCATTACTTTTTTATGCTTGCACTACAAGTAGAAACATTTGAAGTCATCACTTCAAATGTTTTTACGAGAAAAGTTCAATTCTATTAGTATTACAACAAGATGGGATTATCTAAGCATCAATTCAATTTGAATTTTACATTTTCCTCCTCGAAAATTTACTACGCATCTCGAGGTCACTTCAATGTTCTAGTTAAGAGCCGTTGCCTTGTGTCAATCTTCTTTCACTAAGGTTCACATGATGGTGGGTCATATAGCGCCTCGCCCCTGTGCTATCCAGCCTTTTAGTTTCGAAGGTAAAAATCAAAATGATACGCGTAATGTAGCTTTGGGAAAAATTCGCCTCCTAGTCTATGGCCTAGGAACTTCCCGTTCCTAAGTTAGGGTGAGCTACAATGATTCGAATGCGTTCTAGGAGTGGTCACCAATTATTTCTTAAGTTGATTGGAAAGCTAAATTTCTAGATGTTATGGGGAAATCAACTAGTCACCTAGAGGTCTATTGGCCAACGAAAATCAAATATATAGGTCTGTCAGCTCAATTCTACATGAGTAAGGGTGAGCACCCACATGTCATCGTTTCGATATCAAATTCCTTGAAATGTGATACTTTGCAACAATTTGTTGTCAAAACGGACTAAATTTCTTTACTAGTAACACGAGGGATATGCATTGAGCTTTTTTTAATTTTTTGAAGAGAAATATTCAAATATGTTAGACATTTTTAAAAAAAAATCGTAGCATCACATGGTGATTTTTACATTAGTTTGGAAATACATATGACTTGATAAACAACCAATTAGCGCAGGATAAGCAAACAAAATTTTGGCACAAATACAACTGTTATGTCACGTCAAGAAATCAACCATACATGTACATTAGGAAAAAGTTAAATTAAGTGTGAACATGCGGTCGAGGCGTTGGGGGCTTCCCAGTTCAAGAACTAAAGGTTATCCATTTGAATCATACCAAATGTGTACAAACTGCTATGTGTACTGCACAAATCAAAGGTCTAAACCTAACTACTTCATGGAGCTTGTAGAGTATTCCAGAGACCAGGAAGCTGAATCTCCACGCCCAAGACCCAACACTATAAAAAGAACAAAGAAATTTTCATTCAAATCAAAATGAGATCTTTATGCAATTAGTTAAATATTTGGATTACAATATGGTCCATTATGTTGTAACACACCATTATACTTTATCTCAACAAAATCAATAATGTAAAATTTCCGATGATAATACAAAGTGTCGGTTTTCCTGATATGTCGAATACCCTATATGGTTCAATATTTTCATTCATGTGGAGCATTGCTTGTAACAACACATATTACACACAAAACTCAGAGATGCTGGGGCGTTCTTGGATGGACCTATTGAAAATATTCCTGACTTTGTCTCCGATATGAAAAACTATTTTCTTTCTACAGTTTACTAAAAGAGATTCCAAATATCAATATGTGTAACTCAAATCATTAAGGTGAATAACATTAAAGAAAAGTAAAATATAACAAGTTAAAGTAAAAAAAAAACAATGTTTAATCATTTTTTATCCCATCCAAAACCTTATCAAATGAGGGTAGTACATCATGCGTTGCATATAAATTTCTAAGATAGATTTAATAGTATAGAAATATCTTTTAATAGTTAAAAAATTGTGAAACAATTCTTATACTCGAAGCAACCTGCGGACTCTTCCTAATTATCACAAAACCTTATTACATTCGTGCAGTGAAGCATTAGTCAAAAGGTCCATTTCTACCCTCATATAGAAATAAATGCGTATGTGTAAACATAAAGAACGGGCCGGGCCATCCACGAAATCAGACATGGTTACTATACAATATGGTGCCAACTGTATGATACTTTTAGTCGTTGTCATTTGCTTGCTCAGGAGGCGTCAAGCATTGGTAGAAAAGCTCTCCTGCAATTGACCACCCAATAATATCATATCAGGAGCTTCATCGGCTACTAACAACTTCAGTGACAGCAATTTGCTCAATAGGAAGTAATATGCTTTTTTTTCCCGGTCCAACCCCGATGCAGAGCAACGATTTTGCTGCATTCGAGGTCTCGTCCAAACGAGATGTTCTTAAAGGCAGGTTAGCAATAAGGATTGGCATCCTCTAAATTTAGGAGTAAGATCACATTTTTAATTTATCCTGTTAACAGCTAACCAATTAGACGGCACTCATCAGTTTTCCTTTCTTTCTTTTTTTCCCTTTCTCTTCGTTTACCACTATATGAGCCATTGACTTTTTCAAAACTAAATATTAAGTTCGGGATTGTTTTTGCACCTAACTCGAATAGAAGCAAGAGGATCGGATCTGTACACCACCATCAACAAAAAAAAAATGTGTGTGTCAAACAATCATATCCATAGCAAGTATCGAGACTCTCTCTCTCTCCGTTGCACAAGGCCAAGTTATGGATACGATTATTTGACACATATATATTTTGTGAATGATGGTGGAGAGATCCGATCCTCTTGTTTCTATCCGTGTCAGACGCATAAACAATCCTGACCTTAGTAGTTAGTTTTGAAAAAATCAATGGCTCGTGTACTGGGAAACGAAGAGAAAGGGAAACAAGAAAGAAAGTAAAAAGAAGGAAAAAGAATATAGAGAATCGATGTGAGCTGTCCAATTGTTCCACTTTTAACAAGATAAATTGAAAATGTGATCTTACTCCTAAATTTAGAGGACACCAATCCTTATTGCTAACCCGCCTTCTGAGAACATCTTTTTTGGATGAGACCTCGAATGCGGCAAAATCGTTGCTCTGCGTTAGGGCTGGAAAACATAAAATATCAACTAGGAGGTGTATTGGGTTCCCAACATTTAAGCTAACACGAGGTGATTCGCGAAATATTATGGACCAGATTCTACAACTCTGTTTCTGTCTCTTTCGGATTTAAACGTAAATGCAAAAAGGCCAGGAACCAGGTCGGCAGAAACTAAATCTTCAAATCTCCAGGCTTTTTTCAACGTATTCACGAAGGCTTGGAAATTCACGGTAGGGTTTTAGAACAGTCAACCGAAGAGAGTGAGACGACATTCCTTTAATATATCCCCAGAAACTACTCCATCCATTACCAACCAAAACTTACCCGATCTCTTGCGGAGCGAATAAAGGCGAGCATCGGTATCCTCATCCTCTTCCGTTTGGAGCAAGCTCTACGAGAGAGGCAAGCGAGGGAACAGACCCAGGGTAAGAGTTCCAAAGGCCGACGAGAAAAGAACAAGCATCCAGAAAGAGATAGAGAAAGAGAGAGCTGAGAAGGCCGAGATGATTTGATAAGTTCGTGAAGATTAGGGGTAGATGATCAAATTTGGGTTTAGGGTTTATGGAGCTGCCACCATGTGAGGTAGAGGTATCTCTTGCAAAGGGGAGAGAGCTTTATGCGCTCTGCCTTTGAAAGGTAACAGCTGGTAATTTGGAAAATAATATAAATGACATTTGAACTTTAGTCTAATGTGTAATGTAAACCCTAAACATATAATTCATTTATTGTCGTTTTTGAATTTTGACCCAATGTTCAATATAATTCACGACCTTTTAATTCATTCAATGCGATCTTTAAACTTTTAATTTGTTCGATGTGATCTTAAAGTTGCAGTGCTCAGATAAGACGCAAAATCCTTCTCGTTGATACACTAGGTAAATAATGCGATCACACATTAAATACTCGAGCAACCACAGTCTTTCAAAAATTGGGATTTTTAAGCACATTTACTCGCACTTTTGTTTATGCACATTATGGAAATTCAATAATCTACTCATGGACCATATGTACTTCTGCCTCACATATAATAATGTCTATGCCAATGTCCATGCATACCTAATCTAATCACATGAATTCCTACAACTCTTTCTCACGCACACTAACAGAAGAGCATAAGCACACACACTTATGCATGTGAAAATAAAAAGGAAAAACGGTTATAAATGGCCGGAAAAATAATGCTTAATGAATTGGTTTTAGCATTAGAGAAATTGATCCTCAGAGTTGACACAATTGATTGGAGCTTTGATAATTTTCAATTCACGAACTGAAATTTATCCGCTCGAATCCTACTAAGTGCAAACTACCCTTCACTGGTAGATGTCCGAATCTTAACTAGTTCATGGAACTTCAAGATATTTAGTAGGCCAGGATACCAGGTTTCCATGCCCATGTCCTCGAGTTGTTGAAAAAACAAAGAAATTTGCATCAAATAAAAATATGAGATCTTTCTGGGACTAGTTTTTAAATTAATTTAACATTTAAATTACAATTTTGTCCACTATATTGTAACATCCTATTACGATATATATTTTAGGAGAATTTTTAAGGTTGAAATCCAATGAGATGTATCGTAAATATGTATCGTATGTTTTGACTATTTGAACATATGTAATTCGGATTTATATGTTCAGAGCACATCCATTTCACATGCATCGACTGAGATAAGCTTATGGAAAGCCCAATTAACCTTGATGAAATCTGGTTTTGGACTATTGGTGCATTCTTTTTTCTGTGATATATTGAATACCCTGTATATTTCAACATTTTCATTCATGTGGAGCATTGCGTGTAATAACCCATATTATGAACAAAGTTTAGAGATTTGCAGACTGAAACAGGAGATAGTATGCTAATCCAATCACCAAAAATTATACAGGCATGACAAATTTCCTTCAATGTCCGTTATGCAATACTGATCGCTATCTGCCACTGTTGACCCACTTCCTCACCATAACCATCGACTCCCTCCCCCTTCGTTAACACCCGGCTCTCCCTCATTCTCTCTTTGAGATGACTTTGACCTAAGTTGCGTCACAACTGCATTGACCTTGATCCCAAGTTGCTAGCCTCCTTTTAAGCCATGAATGACCTGTGTTTATTATGATCACAGAATGTAACCTAACCATTCATATGATTTATAATTAATCTAAATACCCTAACAAAGTCATGCAATTTTACCACTTACCCCCTACCTTATAATCATTTCCTTAACTGCCCATCGCTAGTGTCTCCGTCCTGCAGCCATTATCCCCATTGTATCTTTTCTTCTCTATCTCGCTCGCTGCACACCTCCACTAGATATATTTATCAAAAAACTGCCCAATCTCCTCCAACGTTCGTCCCTGCGTCTCCGACATCATTGAGTAGAGGAACTCCCAAGCGACGCTCACAATCGCCGCAAACAAGAAGAAGGCCCTACAAATGGTGATCAAGTTGTACAACGACACGTACATAATCGATAACTCTGTACTCATGACCTAGTTCACAATGTCGATTGCCCAGCCAATGCACACAGCCTCTATGGAAAGATCTACGAGCTTTACACCCATGTGATCAGCCCCATCTCGAAGGAGAAGAAGGCCACGTAGGAAAACAAGGTGATGCACATGGCTATCACCCATATGAGTTCCATGTTGCTGTGGTCAAAAATGGTGAGGCACATTCCGCGGGAGGCGAGCAAGAAGATCATCTCATTGACACCATTCAGCAACAACGGTTGTCGCCCAATTGTTGTTACGAGTAATGTCGGCAGGATGATCTTCTTGCTTGGCTCTCTCAAAATGTGTCTCACTATCATCGACCACAGCCACACGAAACTCATGTGGGTGATGACCATGCGTATTGCCTCGGTGTCGTCCTATGCGGCCTTCTTCTCCATTAGGAAGGGGCAATCACATCGATGTACAGCTCAGAGATCTTCTCACTGAGGCTGTGGGAGCAGGGGTATACAAACGGCATCGTCTTGAACTGAGTGGTGAGTGAAGTGTTAACGATGATGTTCAAATCGCTATATAAGGCAATTACCATCGACATGAGCCTTCTTGTTTGCGGCGATCATGTCCATCGCATGGGTGTTTTTCTACACAATGATGCCCGAAATGCAAGGGCAAACATTAGAGGAGATGGGGCAGGTTTTCGGTAAATACACCAAGTGGAGGTCTGCAAGGAGATGCGGGGTTGATGGTGACACGATGGAGGCAGGAACAAGGGGCGATAGGGGAAATGATTATAAGGTAAAGGACATTTGGTAAAAATGGATGCCTTTGTTAGGGGATTAGAGTAATTGCACAAGATATGAATTGGGTGATGTTTATTGTGTGGATGAGGACAAAAAAGAATTATTATCATAAATTTTCAAATAAAAAAAACAGCCGACAAAAATTTCTTAGGAAATTCAACTCCCTTGAGAATAAGAAGTTTATGATAACTGGTTGGAACTTTTTTGGTTTGCCCATTTGAGCCCGGCCTCACTATGTAGTTCTGCCACACTCTCTTTTCCTTGACCTCTCCAAAATTTCCTTGTGTCGTGCTTGTGTCATAAGCGTGTCATGCCTTGCCCTGCACACCAAGCACATGCAGTGCACGCGCAGTGCACGTTGAATACACATTTTCTCGAGGACTTCTAGCCATGGATTAAGAAGAGTTTTTCATCTGGAACTTTGATATACTTATGGTTAGAGAGTTCGTTGGTTTTCTATTGTTTCTTGATAAAGTGGGAAGGACTTTTGGGAAGGACTTATTCTTCTTTTACGCTCGAACACATGTTGCACAGCTAAACTTTCTCTTCATCTTTTCTTATTTCTTATTTCTTATTTTTTTAATATTTTTTTTTGTTTTCTTTCTTTTATTTTCTTTCTTTCAGTCTCTTTCTCATTCCATCACCTTCACAACATGAACTCATACTTCCTTGGTTTCCCTTTGTCTCTTTCATTTATTCTTTCTTTCCAACATTCTACAGAGACATGATCAGTTCTTTGTTTTGTTCATCATTCACCTAGCCCTGTTCATCGCTTTTCTAGCTTCAAAAAATTAACATCATAAAAAATCTTCATCAACCGGGGAACTCATTAAAGCCATAATCCATATTCTAATCATCACTTATGTAATGAAACATGTTCAAATCACAAACAAGAACTCAATGGCAAACAACCTTCAGGGAACCAGTAGTTAAGATTTCATGTCTTTGTTTCTCCAAGAACAGGGTATAGAGGTACTTACCTTGGAGATCCAGATATTGAGTGAGCATGTTCAAATCACAAACAGGAACGTACGATGCAGATGTTGATGCTACTTGCATCAATGGCTTGACATCTGAACAGCATGTAATGATCGCAGATGTCCTTACTATCTGACCGATGTAAGATGCTTTGACCTCTCTAGTAGTTAATGGCCGTCCTTTCGAAGATGCTCTATTGTAAACTTCACTGAACAAAAAAATTCAAGAGGAAGTCACAACTAGTGAAGAAACAAAAAAACAAACAAAATATTTTGCTTGGAAGCTGACCATATGGCACGCAATGCTCAACTACTGGCTAACTAGCAGAAAGCCAAAGCATTGCACAACATACTAGAGAATAGAGGAGAAAACTTTTCTCACTGCATGCTGAATTCTGTGGTTTTGTTGATGAATACTTGCGCAAGAAAATCAAATTTCAGCTTTGAATGCATTGTTATAACTGGACAGTTTGATTTCAGAAGGCATCTTCTGAAGTGGATCCACACCGTCCACATTATCTCTCTTATCTTCAGACCTCTGGATCAAAAGTATGTCGTGATCATCATCCGGAAAGGGCTCCGTGGGTTCTGGGTGAAAATTCCAATATATCACTGAGTATTTTAAGTGACCCGTCTAAGAAATTCTTCATCTAAGTCCTTGTACTGCACACGTTACCACAACGTCAGAAGTAACTACGAGCATAAGAAACCTTAGCATGTGAGGTGCGGAAACTTACATCAACTGAGTCCTCGAGCTCGATCTCAACAGCACAAATATTTCAATTGGCTACTTCTTGCTGAAATGGGTAAAGGCGGCCCTTGTGTGAGTTATTTAAATTGGAAATAAAAAATTAACTACGATTGATTCGATTGTAAATCTAGGGTTAATCCATTTTTAAGTACCAGAAAATAAATGCACACGAAAGAGATTCCTTAGCTTTAGTTCACAGACATCAGATAAAGGATCGGCATGATGTGAGATCAAGCACATATCATTTTCATTGATTTCACCAAACACGAATGATTAACAGCTTGCAACCGTTATAAGGACATCCGTATATAAATACTAGTCAAGAGGAGGAACTTACGAGGACGTTCATGTACTTGGCTTCTCCATTCGCATCGGCAAAGTTTGAGAGGAAATCCTTCGCGATCGCCGTCAGCATCACAACGTCAAACTCGATCCTGGTTTCATGAAACGCCACCGATTAATTCCACAAACACAAGCAAAACATAGAGAGAGAGAGAGAGAGAGAGAGAGAGAGAGACCTTTACCTGCCTCGACGTCGAGGTCCTTCATGGCTTCACCGAGTGTCAGCCTCTCCCTTAGACTCAGGATAAACAAGTCTTGGAGGCATCGTTGCTGGTGATCGGCGTTGGCAAAGAAGAGACAGGCAGGAGCCGAGCTCTTCAACGTCTCTGATAAGAAAACACGGTAAAGCAGAGGCGCAATCAGCGAGGCTCTGGAGCGGCGCAGGGCAGGCACAAGATGTGGCCGCACACCAATCGCTGGACCTGCTGCTGCGCGTGAAGGTGAGGCCTCGTCAGGATCAGCTTGGGTGACGCTTCGCTACAGGGACACCAGGGGGGAGCAACATCGGCAAAAGACCGCAAGAGATACCTGGAAAGCTTCTGAGTTCGTCCGACGGTCGCTGGAACTCACTGCGGGAGGGCTTGCTGAACACGGTGTGAGCGTTGGCGGAGGGCCATGGCCGGCTGCGGCGGCGGGAGTGATCATGAGAGTTGAACACCAAGGAGAAAAGGGTAAAGCTGAAGAATCGTCCCCTCTTACCATGAAGTGACGATGACTTTGTTTTTGGCCACCTTCTTTCTCCAATACCTGAACGATCTTCATCCGTTTCTTGTTTTTAGCCACCTTCTTTCTTATTTCAAACAACAAATCCCTATCACTATCAGATTTTTCAATCTCCAGATATCCATTTTCGTTTCCAAAGATCCGCCGTTTTCGCTTCGGTTTGACGGAGTTTGTTGAGCGAGTCATAAGCGAGAGATAGAGAGAGTTTTTTTTTACGAAATCATTATTCTTTCGATGAGCATACGGTTGTAGAAATTGAAAGTTCAACTCATGAGAAGAGGAAATGAAAAGCACACGCTTGCAACACTGATCATAAGACCCATATTGGCAATTTTATTTCCCATATCCGGCAAATTTCAGAGTAAAGAAAATTTGGCCTTTTGCATCATGGGACGAAAATTTTGTGGATCATAAAACATCTAAGGACATGCTTAAATGATAGAAAAACCATCTTCGTCCATCGTAAATATCTCTTGATTCATAGTGAATATGTCGCGTTTTGGAGTAGTTACAGAAATGTTCCGAAGGGGAAACGAGGTGTTGCGCAGTCTGGCTAGCGCATCTGTTTTGGGTACAGAAGGCCATAGGTTCGAATCTTGTCACCTTGATGTGATGGGCTGAAGTGCCAGCCCAGCCCGTCACCGGTCAGCGGGCGAAAAGCATGCCGACGATGGGTAGAGGCCCTAGTACAAGTAAGCCTGGAAAACTGCCCAGACAATGGCGATCCACTAATTTAATATTAGGAATTTCCTTTGTAAGGCAAATGAATGGGTTGGCACCGGCTTACCTAAACAAAAAAAATCCAAAAATGGAGAATAATAAGAGAGTTTGGGAATTAAGAATAAATGACGATGTGGCACACAATTGAAACTTGATCCAGATATGAATGAATTAAACAAGAGATCCCAAAGCAAGACATTTTATTGGTTTATAAATCATAAAACAACATGACAAGGGTTAGGACAAGTCAAGAATGGCGTCATTATTTAAACGATGGATATTTTTGTCCGCCAAGTAAAAGTTTATACATCTTTTTGTGGCATTTGAAAAGTCATCATCGGACCAAGTCTAGGCATCATACTCATTTATTCTTTGATTTAAAAGTAAAGATAATGGATCGATGATGGTATCATAGATACTCCCTTTAAATTTGAAAGTAGCGCCGCGAGAAACCGTTTTTTTGAATTGGGATGCCGACTTTGTGTATTCTTCAACCTCGATATCGATGCAAGATACCTTCCTGTAACAGGGGTTTAGAAAGGAACACATCATGAGAAAAAAATATATCCTTCTCTTCCTAGAGCCAGGTTAGAATGTCCAGTATTCTTTGGAAAAAAAATATATCATAGGATATCATGAAAAAAATGTAAAAGAAGGGGAAGAGATATGGAAAAACTACGAGTGAAAAGCTAGACCAATGTTGCGTGATCTTCATTTCGTCCTATCAGGATGTCCTAGAAATAAAAGGATTTTCTTGACATAAACCATTTGAGCAGGGGTACACCATTTTCTCCCTTTGCATATTTGTACACATGGCCAAAAGGAATGAACTCTAGTCAGACAGTGCTCCGTCGGGAAATTACAGGAGCAAGAGTTTCATACGGAAAAAAAAAAAATTCGGGTGAACGATGAACGTGTTGAATATGAGCTTTATTTATTGCCTCTAGATAACTCCTCTTTTAGACAATGATGGCGTCAGTTACATATGCACTTACGTATATTCCTTTATTATATATGTCATGTTATTCATGGCTGAAACTAGTTGAATTACTTGATAAACCATATGTCTATGACCTACCTATAGCGGTTATATTTGCATGCCTGTTGACACCTAAATTTTGGCGCATCATTTAGTGTTAATTGCATAGAAAATTAGGGATTAAATTTTTAACCCCTAAACAAAAATATTAAAATTGCATAGCATATAGTTTAGGTTCATATAGATTAATTGCATTCCGCATCGGATCGGCGGTGGCGAGTGAGCTTAAAATTCATCACGTAAATCGGGCTCGGGAATCGAACGAGACTCGACTCACTCGGAAGGCAAAGGACGAAAATCACAAGTCAAAAAGGGTTCGGTTGTCTTAATTAGAGCTTAAATTAGCCCATCAAGTTTAATTGAAAAATCAGCCCGAATTAATTTAGCCCGTTTGAAATTTAAATCAAATTAAAGGGTAAAGCCTAAACCTAAGCCCATGAGGACTAGAAAGCCCGGCTAGTTGACCTAGGTTTGCGATATAAATACAGGTTTATGCTTCATAATCAGGGGGCTTCACAGTACACAATTGAAATATAGAACCATTGAGAGGAAAAGGAGAGCACGTTCGGGAGGGAGCTCTCTTTCCGCAAATATCCATTACTCACGAGGACCTCTTCATCACAAGAGACCAAAGAGAGAGGAGTTTTTGGCTTTTCCCTGCAGGTGGGACACAAGGCGCGTTCAACACATTGAAGAAGATGCCAAGAGTGGTCTCCACCAATCAGAGAAAGAGCTAAGAAGGAGGAAAAAGCAAAAATTCTCTCTTTTTGCTTGCACAGCGACGGTTCTGACAGTGCTCCTTCGTTGCCACGGTCGTATTAGCTCCTGCACTGCTACCACTTTGTCGTGCTTTGCCACATTCTATCGCTCCTTCCTCGCTCTGCCCGTAGCTCTACCAAGACACCGCGTTTTCCAGCGAGTCCTAGTCACGCTCGACAAGCACCAATCACGAACTCAGTAACTTGGTTCCAAGAGAACTTCTAGCGAGCGACGATCCTTTTGCAGCATCATGTTCAGCCACATCAAGCCATGACTCCCCTGGCGTGACCTGCACCGGGAGTCTTGCACCGCCTCGATCCCTGCCGAGTCTTCGTCGGACACTCGCCAAGCCGAGGCTTAGGGTTTTCTGCTTTGTAGGTTGTTCAGAATATTCGAGTCACTATTTGCGAGTCTCGACTGAGCCACCGCAATTCGCGCCGCCGCTCCCGACGCGTCGCCGATTCGCCACCGTCGGACATCTCGATCCGTTGCAAATTCAAATTCGGAAAGAAATCCGCAAACTAGGTAAATATCTTATCCTGATTTGGTTTGAATATTTTATTGCTTAATTTGTGCTTATCGATATCTAATTCTGCATATTTAGATAACAGGCAATATTTCGATTAGGATTTATTTCCTTTTTTTTTTTGAAATCTTAGATATCTATTACTTGTCAAATTTGGATAGAATTTAGAATCTTCAAAATCCTTTGAATATATCCAATATATTTAAGATATCGAATTTTTCAAGATGTAATCGATTAGGAAAATTTCCTAATCCGCAACCGCACACATGGAAATAAATCTATCTATCAGGCTTTAGATAAAATTATTTCCATAGCGGGAATTTCGAATTTTAGGGTCGATCTGTCAGGCTTCAGATTGAAACTTAATTCGAAAGATTTAGCGATTTTTTTTCACTTGATTTTAATTTCGAATTTCATAAAAAAAATACCAAAAAGATTGCTTTAGCATAGGTCAATTTCTTTAGTTTAAAATTGCATGTTTAGATAATTGGCATTTTAATTCCGAATTTCATTTGGAAAAATACAAAAAAATAATATGCCCGTCATTAGAAATAGGTCACGTCGTCGCATGACATATAGTTTGCATGTTAGGTTGCATTAATCGCATGTCAATTTTTTGCACGTCATTACATATAGGTTAGCTTTCATTTAAATAAGTAAAAATCAAAAAGAAATTTCTGCACCTTTGAACTCTAAGTTAGGATTTATCAAAATTGTCAAATTGAGTATTTTTCTCGAAATTGGTACCGAAAGGGCGTTAGGGAATCTAGCGTAACCAAGTCTCCGAATTTATGATTTCTGGTTCGTAGAAATAAAATAGTACTCCCGCTATTTTATTTAGGTTTCTAATCAACCTACCCTAAATGATTAGTGGCGACTCCCGTTGAAAATATTTGCATGCTCACAATTGGACCTAAGTTGCGATTTGGTAGAGTTTGGGAGAACTCGAGCTAGGTTAGTTAATTTAATTGATCTAGTAATCCATTAGCCTAAGATCGAAATCCGATTTTTTTAGGTCGCGACAGCTTGGCGACTCCGCTGGGGAAAAACTTGAATTTTTTTAAAAAAATTTAAGGAGGACTTAGGCCAAAAAAAATTTCATGGAAAAAACCACTCGATTTGATAAAATTTGATTGAATTCTCATTCTTAGGTGTTAAATGGTTTTGCAGGATGGGAGTTATAAGGGGAGTAGTGATTGGCTAACCCTTTGTTTTGCATGCTTGGTGGAGTGGAATTGTGATTTAATTTTTGCACTATTGAAGCGGTGTTTGCATATTATTGTTGTGCATGATTTACAGTATTTACACTACACCACACACAACCTGTGACCGGACCTGGGTCACACCCATAGTTCTAAGATGGTATTTAGATGGTTCTTTAACCTTGGCGGTAAGACCTCGCTAAAGGTTATCCCATTTGGATCCCGCAAATTTTTCAAAAAAATGGCTCAAGGGTCGTCCTCATGCACGTGAGGCTACTACGCATGGAGGTTCCCCTTGTCGACCGAATCAAGCCGAAGTGATTGGACCGACTAGTCATGACTATTTTATGCGAGGCTGCGGCTAGTCATGATGAGTATGCGCGAGGCTGCGACATGTCATTCCGTTCATCACTTCATTTTGCAAAAGCCTTTAGGGTAGATAGATTAAGGTTTAAATTCACGATTCATGTGCATGTCTCTGTGATTGACATTTTCTCCCCAAAGACGGTAATTTCTCGAGCTTTATCTTTGGTTTTCTTCATCTTATTTTGAGTCGGTCCATGATTTAGGTTGAGTCATTTGGCACGTGGCCTCTAAAAAGAGGAAGACCGTCTGATTTCTTGTTTAGTTTAGGGAGTGTTTCTTTCTTTTTAGGAGGAAATGTTAGCTTACTATTAATGTTTTCTGTAATAAATGTCGTTTCTGAACGATTTTTATAAGAATTCTTTTCAGACACCTTCCATCTTGGGCAATTCAATGAAAAGCATTAAGCTATGATTTGTAAATTTTGGAATTAGTCCAGGTTTTTATTGAATAAAGCAATTTGGAATTTTGGGATTTACTGGACGAATCGGTCTTTCGCAAGAAATTTCATCTTGAAGGTCTAGGGGATGTCATGGACTAACTCGTTATTCTTACTCGTTATATTTATTTCATCGTTACTTTTGTAGGTAATTTGCCACGGATCCCCCTCATCCTCATAATACTCGATCGGTGACAAAAAGAAGGATGGCCAATCAAGCCGAGATTGCGGCCATGATTGACGAAAAGTTGAAAGAACACATGAACACAATCAATGAGCAGATCGCAGCTGCCATGTCCAAAATGATGAGTGATCTAATGGCCAAGCAGCAGCAGATCAATGCTGCCTCTCAATCGGAGATTCCACCTCCAACTCGTCAAGGTATTCGCCTTGACAAAGCTCCTGCAGTGAACACTAATCCAATCCTTCAACTGGATGATGTCATTCTGACTGACACTAGTGCGTCTCCGGTGGCCCCTGTTCTTCAGTCACCCCCCAATGATAAGAATGCCAAGTTGTTGGCTAAGCTCGACCAGAGGTTACGTGAAGTGGAGGGAACTCAAAGTGTTCCACCTGTTGATCTGTCTATTTTTATCCGGGTCCAAGTGCCCGATAAATTCAAGATGCCAGCCTTAGAGAAGTATGACGGCACCTCAAACCCAATTCAGCACATCGAGATGTACCAGGGGCTCATGAATAGATATGTTTCTAATGGACCTCTAATGATCCAAACCTTCCAAGCAAGCTTGAAGGATGCTGCAATGAGGTGGTATACCAACCACCAGATCAACCGGAAGGACTCGTGGGAAGAGGTGGCAAACCTTTTCGTCAAACACTTCAAGTTCAATCTCGACGTCATCATTACAAGGGAGGATTTGGAAAGAGCTGAGCAGAAAAAGGGCGAGACTCTAAAGGAGTATGCCACTCGCTGGAGGAACATGGCGGGACAGATCATGCCTGAACCCTCAGAACGTGACTTAATGAAGTTGTTCGTGTCCACTCTACCGCAACCAGCTGATAGCCATGGGTGAGAAAATTGAGTCCGGGCTCAAGAAAGGATGGTACAGTGAGTCAGGTTCATCAGGCAAGAGATTTACTAGTAAGAAGGACGAAGAGCATGTCCCCGAAGTCAACATAACCTATGTACAGAAGACGCCAGCTCAGGCCCCAAAACTACAATTTAGCACTCAGCAGACAACCTCTTATGGATAGCAAGGCCAGTAGGACTCACGCCAGCAGTGCAAAACTCGCCAGTTTACTCCACTTCCTGGGACGTTATCTCAGGTATTGGCGGTGCTAAGGAAGAAGAACCTGCTGAATTCAGAGACACAAAGATCTAACGCTGCCGGCTTTGCAAGGTATGACCCGTCGAAGAAATGCGATTACTATAGAGGTGAGGTTGGGCATTCGACAGATGATTGCCAAGTGCTCAAACATCAAGTGCAGGATTTACTCGAGACTGGAGCGTTCGCACTACAGCCAGCCAGTAAGCCCAATGTGCAGAACAATCCACTCCCTGATCATTCGAGCAGTGCAAATGTTGTCCTTGGTCCGGGAGTCAAGCAGGTTCAAGGCTTCAGGGTCCCTCTCAAAGACATGTTCGATGTTTTAGTCCGAGCTGGTTATGTTTCGACTGGTGAGGTGGTGTCACTCGGCGAGATAGAAAAGAAAGTGGATGAGTTGGTGAGAAAGGGAATGATTGGGACAGCTGATGAATTCGGGGTAGTGGCCACTATATCTCAGGTCATCATTGACTGGAATGAAGAACTCGCAATATTGACCAATGAACCAGTTAAGTTGGATCCTGAGCTAACTGACATGCCCTCTCTCGAGGACGCCTCTGACGATGACCTCGGGATCATTATACCCGACACTCCGGAAGTATTGATCCTGGCATCACCTCAGCCCTATGCTTATGAAAGTGACAAGATGGTTCCATGGTCATACGACGTTGACCTGATAACAAGGTCAGGGCGAACTTACGCTGATAATCAATCGGCCAAGCCAGTGGCAGAGCAAGAAGCGAAGGAATTCCTAGCTGTGATAAAGGCTAGTGAATACAACGTGGTTGATCAGCTGAGAAAATTACCTGCACAAGTCTCATTGTTGGAACTTCTCCAGACATCAGATAAGCATCGGAGTGCTCTAATGAAGGTTTTGAGTGAGATTCATGTGCCCGAGACTATTGAAGAAGAAAAGCTAGAAGAGTTTGTCGGGGCGATCCTCCTCAAAGATCAAGTAGCATTTTCTGATGAGGAAATCCCAGTTGAAGGACGTGGTCATAATAAGGCGCTTCACATATCGGTGAAGTACAAAGAGACTCACATGGCTAGGGTGCTTGTTGATAACGGGTCAGCTTTGAATTTATGTCCGTTGGCTACTTTGAAAAGGCTAGGCATTCCTTCATCTACCATGCAAGCACCCAAGACTTCTGTTCGAGCCTTTGACGGAGTGAAGAAGGATGTGATAGGCCAGATTAACTTAGCGCTGCAAATTGGACCCTCGGTGTTCGATATTCTTTTCCAAGTGCTGGATATCCCTTCTGCTTTTAATTTCTTGCTGGGACGGCCATGGATCCACAATGCAGGTGCAGTGCCCTCCAGTTTGCATTAGAAGATCAAGTTCGTGGCTAAAGCAAAACTAGTTACAATTTATGGGGAGGAAGATCACCGAATTTTCAATGCAACATCAATCCCATACATAGAGCCCGATCATGTTGAAGTGGATAGCTATCATTCATTTGAGATAGTTCAAGTTGTTCAGGCTTCCTCGGATATACCATTGCCCGTTCCTGAAGTTTCTAAAGCAGCTATCATGGTGGCCAAGGTCATGGTCGATAATGGTTTTGAGCCAGGTCAGGGTCTTGGAAAGGAAGGCCAAGGCATTCATGCCCCGATTGAGACAAATGGACAATACCATAAGACTGGTTTGGGATATCATGGACCTGTAAGCCGCGAACAAAGCAACGATTGTTGCAGAGGTCGAAGTCCCTTACCACCTCTCATTAACCACATCTTTCACTCGGCTGGAGTTGTGGGGGGATATGAGAATTTAAAGTTGAGCCCGACTGAGGATGATCTTGGGCTTATCTTTCCTGAGTCGCGACAAGCCCTAACTGAACCACCTAAGCATGGTAAAGCAATTTTGGTCAGTCTGTCTGACGATTCCGAGGATGACCAGCCACCCTGTATTTTCAAGAAGCCGGAGTCGAGGGTGGTGGACTTTGACTTTAATGATGGTATACCCTACCTCACTGGTTGGTTTGCTGAGACCTCCATTGGTGCAATCACTGAAGGACCACTTGAAGGGATGGGCGCTGGCCCTCAAGAGTAATCATTTCTAGTCTTCGTATCTCCCCTGCGTGGGAATCTTTATTGCTTTTTTCCAATTCATGTTGCACTTAGGTTTTTCAATCCAATAAGTTGTAATTCATTGATCCAATATCAATAAAATTACAGCGGTTTTTATCATTTTGAATCTTGTTGAAGTGCCCTAAACCAACCCGATGACGATAACCAACGATTGAAAAATTTGTCATCTACGGTAAGAACTGAGGGTTGGGCTTCTCAAGAATTCGCGTTTCGAGGTCTTCGAAAGCAAAATGAATTTCAAAAAGCAAAGAACAATTTTCGAAAATAGTAGTAGTTAAGCCCTCTCTTGTCTTTTTGATCCCTTTCTTTCATGTTTCAGGACTAATCTCGAGGCATGCGAAGGGACGGGAATCGGGGATCCTCATATATGTGATGCAAGTCTGTCTGATGACTCAGACGATTCTAATCTGAATGATGAAGAGATACGATGGAACTTGGAAATCCATGAGAAATCTAAGCCTCTGACTGTCGAAGAAACTGTGGTAATCAACCTTGGCGACACGGAGAATCCTAGAGAGGTGAAGATTGGGGCATGTCTTCCTCAAGATGTGGCCAAACGCTTGACCCAGTTGTTGAAGGATTATCAAGACATCTTTGCCTGGTCTTATGCTGACATGCCGGGTCTTGATCGATCGATCGTCGAACATTGTCTACCGACTGATCCTTCAGTTGAGCCTGTGAAGCAAAGGCCGCGAAGAGCTAAGCCAGAACTGGCAAAGAAGATTAAGGAAGAGGTCATGAAACTTCTTGACGTGGGATTCATTGAGACTACCCAATACTCAGGATGGGGTCGCTAATATAGTCCTAGTGTTGAAGAAAGACGGTCGGGTTCGAGTGTGTGTTGACTATCGAGATCTGAACAAAGCTAGTCCCAAAGATGATTTTCCACTCCCGCATATTGATGTGCTTGTGGACAGTACAGCTGGGTTCGAACTATTCTCCTTCATGGATGGTTTCTCAGGTTATAACCAGATCTTGATGAACGAGGGTGATAAGTTGAAAACGGCATTTACCACTCCATGGGGGACATTTCATTACAAGGTGATGCCCTTCGGTCTCAAAAATGCTGGGGCAACTTACCAGCGGGCAATAGTCACGTTGTTCCATGACATGATGCATAATGAGATTGAGGTCTATGTTGACGATATGATTGCAAAAACTCGGCGTGGAGAAGATCACATAGAAACCTTGACGAAATTATTCGACAGGCTTCGTAAGTTCAAATTACGCCTCAATCCGACAAAGTGCGTGTTCGGGGCAGCCTCTGGCAAACTACTTGACTTCATTGTTAGTAACAAAGGGATTAAGATTGACCCGTCGAAAGTGAGGGCCATTTGTGAAATAAAATCTCCCTCTTCGGTGAAGGAAGTTCGTAGCTTAATGGGTAGACTGAACTATATAGCCAGATTTATTTCTCAGCTATCTGAGACAGCGAAGCCTTTCTTTAAACTCCTTAAGAAGAATGCGCTAGTCAGATGGGATGAAGAGTGTGAACTGGCGTTCGACAAGATTAAGCACTACTTGATGAATCCGCCGGTGCTTGTTCCACCAACGCCGGGGCAACCTCTGATCCTATACCTCACAATCCACAGTGAGTCCTTAGGTGTCATGCTTGCTCAGAAAGGTGAAGAGGATGGAAAAGAACGTGCGATTTATTATTTGAGTAAGAAGTTCACCGCCTCTGAGATGAACTATTCCGAGGCAGAAAGAACGTGCGCAGCGTTGGTCTGGGTACTACACAGATTGAGGCAATACACTTTGCACTACCAGATATTGCTTGTAACATAGTGTGATCCAATCAAATACTTGCTCAATCAACCCGCTTTGGTTGGAAAACTGGCAAAATGGCAGATTCTCGTCTCAGAATTTAATGTTCAATTCATGTCTCAGAAATCAATCAAAGGACGAGTAATTGCCGATGTCTTGGCTGAAAATCCTGGGAAAAATGACGATCTGGATCCGCTAGAGGATAGAGTCATGCCAATTGATGAGTATATATGGATCATGTATTTTGATGGGGCCGTAAACTTGTCAGGATCAGGTATTGGGGCAGTTTTAATATCCCCAGGTGGACAACATTATCCGGTTGCAGCGAAACTGATATTTCCCTGCACGAATAATATCGCTGAATATGAAGCATGCATCCTCGGGTTACAAGCTGCAATCGAAATGGGAGTAGCTCGACTTAAGGTGTTCGGGGATTCAGCCCTCATTATTCTTCAGACCGTCGGCAAATGGCAAACTAGAGATGCTAAGTTGCAACCCTATCACGTCTATTTAGAGGAGTTAGTGGAAGAGTTTGAAGGCATTTTGTTTGAATACTTGCCAAGGACTCAAAACAGTTTTGCCGATGCTCTGGCTACGTTATCGGCAATGCTACAAGTGACAAGTGGTTTAGAAGTTGAACCTTTGAAGATAGAGGTCTTACAGAAACCGGCTTATTGCATGGCCATGACAGAAGAGCCTGACGGCAAGCCGTGGTATCATGATATCAAGGTATATCTTCAAACACAGGAGTTTCCTGAGAAAAGTACCGTATCTGACCAAAAGTATATCAGGAAAATGGCGTCGAAGTTCTTCTTGAATGGAGAATACCTATACAAGCGGTCCTATGATTCGATTTTATTAAGGTGTGTTGATTCAACCGAGGCTGTTCACTTGATGCTAGAAGTGTATGAGGGAGTATGTGGTCCACACATGAATGGTCATATGCTGGCGAGGAAGATAATGAGGATGGGTTATTACTGGCTCACTTTAGAGAGTGATTGCATTCAGCATGTCCGAAGTTGTCACAAATGTCAGATCTATGGTGACAAGATTAAAACTCCTCCGAATGAATTGCATCAAATGTCTGAACCATGGCCATTTTTTATGTGGGGCATTGATATGATTGGCCCAATTAATCCTAAAGCGTCGAATGGGCATCGGTTTATCTTGGTCGCTATCGATTACTTTTCGAAGTGGATCGAAGCCATGTCTTATACGACAGTGACGGCCCGGGTTGTGGTGAAGTTCATTCGTCGGGACATCATTGCTCGATATGGTGCCCCTGAGGCTATAATTACTGACAATGGGTCGAATCTGAATAACAAATTGGTGGATAAACTGTTCAAAGAATTCAAGATCAAGCATCCGAATTCCTCTCCATATCGTCCGCAGATGAACGGAGCGGTCGAAGCAGCCAACAAGAATATCAAGAAAATTTTGGCTAAAACAGCTGAGAACTATCGTGATTGGCATGAGAGATTACCTTTTACGCTTATGGCATATCGGACTTCTATCCAGACATCTACAGGGGCAACTTCATATTCTCTTGTATACGGTATGGAAGCAGTGCTACATGTTGAGGTTGAAATTCCTTCGTTACGTATTCTCGCACAGGTACAATTGTCAGAAGCAGATTGGATCCAACAGAGATTGGACCAGTTGAACATGATTGATAAAAGAAGGCTTAGAGCTCTATGTCATGGTTAGTGCTACCAACAACGAGTTGCTAAATATTTCAACAAGAAAGTCAAGCCTCGACATTTTCAGGTAGGTGACCTTGTCCTGCGGAAGTTATTGGCAATAGTTCCTCTTGCAGAAGGAAAAGTTGCCCCAAACTATGGCGGCCCGTACATTGTGAAGAAAGTCCTTCCAGGAGGTGCTTTGATTTTGGCCGAGATGGATGGTCGTGTTTTTTCCAGTCCAGTTAATTCTGATTCTGTGAAGAAATATTACACTTGATTTGTACTCATTCTGACTTTGTTGCTGTCAATTTTCAAATTGAATTTCTTGAATCAATTGATATTACTAAGCTTTGTTTGAGGAAAGCTTTTGATTTGGCAATCTGTTTCTGTCCTAATGAAGCGATCATATTGCATGAGTGACTTCAAGACGACGAAAGGCAAGACATTTCCATACACGTCATGAATAATAATTCCTAGTGCGAGTTGAGTGAAAATTCCGTGCTGACAAGGTAAAAGATTATCTCACGAAAAGTATGACGACCAAAATGATGAGAGGCATTCATTTCCTCTATCTAAACACTACAGGTTATCATTTGCTTAACCCCTTTGAACGGAGTTTCATTTCTTACCCCTGTCAGGAACAATCCCATACCGGGGCAATTTCTTAGAAAGTTCAAAATGGTTAGAATTTTCTTGCTTTCACTTGCATCAATCTTCAAGTATATTTATCGCATGCAAGTTTTGTGTTAGCTCGAGTGCCTTAGATATGACGAAGAGCATTTCTTTCTATATCCCTACACAGTATACCCTTTGCATACCCAATTTGAACGATGAATTCATTTCAACCCAATTGGTGATCATTCTTATGATAAACAAATGAAATCATCTCAAGACAAGTTCAAGGTGACTTGGGGCAAATAGAAGCTCAAAAGAAAATTCATCAGAAAGGATGCAAAAGAACTCCATCAAATCGAAGTTCTCTCTCGGAAAAATCTCTCGAAAAAAAAAAGAAAGAGAAAAAAGGTTCAGCAAGAACTGAGTCGATATGCAAGATCATTCTTCAAGGAAAAGACCATTTGAAGGTTCATTTGTGGAGCAATTGCTAGATGAGATGATCATCAATCTCCATAATACCCCTTTTGATGGAAATAGGCCATTCATTTCAAGCCTACCCGAACCTACGTTACAACCATTACCGAAGTCTCTTCAGAATAGGGCACTTGAGTTAACGTAGAGTTTCAAATGCTTATAAATGTTGCTCGAAGAAGTGCGAGCAAGATTTTTCTATCTCATTTTTGCAGCATTCCTGACTTGTAAACCCGGAATAGCTGGTGATATCAATTCTTTCAATAGCCTCGACTCGAAGAGTCCCTTTTGCTAAGCCATTGACCAAGCTCACGTTTTAGTCCTTATAAAGACCTCTCAGATTAGCCAAGTCATACTGATTTTGAGAATATCCGAACCCTTGTCAAGCACGATGAAGAGAGTTCGAGTGATTCTTATACCCGCATCAAAGGTCGGGTCAAAAGCCTTTCATTGAGAGTGAGTGGAAAGTCCTTTCTGATTAAAGGTCTCTCATTTAATATGATCAAAATGTCAAAAGGACGAAATAGTTGTTCTTATTAATAAATTCCCTAGTAAAGCTTGGTAATGCAAGGAGATTCATGAATTATGTTTTCTCTGCCTCTGCGCATGTGTTATTTTAACCTTTTCTCAGGAAAAAACATGAGTGATGCCATTGGCTCCGTCATAAGAAGAATTCAGGTACGTCTGCTAATTATTCTTCGTTATTTCTCTCTCCGGAATAGGAGAAATTATCTCTCTCATATGTTCACCAAGTGGAACAGGTGACATTTGGTGTTGCTAAGTGGAGTACGCGGCACACCGTATTCTCATGTTCGCCCAGTAGGACAGGTGACATAATTTCTCTTTTGGTGTTGCTAAGTGGAGTACGAAGCACACCCCATTTTATGTTCGCCCAGTAGGATAGGCGACATAATCTCTCTTTCGGTGTTGCTAAGTGGAGTACGAAGCACATCCCATTTTATGTTCGCCCAGTAGGATAGGCGACATAATTCCTCTCTTGGTGTTGCTAAGTGGAGTACACGGCGCACCCCATTTTATGTTCGCCCAGTAGGATAGGCGACATAATTCCTCTCTTGGTGTTGCTAAGTGGAGTACGAAGCACACCCCATTTCATGTTCGCCCAGTAGGACATGCGACATAATTTCTCTCTTGGTGTTGCTAAGTGGAGTACGAAGCACACCATTTCGTGCTCACCCAAATGAAAGAGGTGACATGATCCTTTTCGTGATTGTCCAGTGGTATAGACAACACATCCCATTCTTTCATCATATCATGCGCTATTTCGCATCTGTAGGAAATTACAGGTAACAGATAGGCAATCCAGTACCTTGAGAACCTTACTCCCAATAGATTAGAAGTTTGGAGATCGAGGGAATTCAAAGCATTATAAAGCTTTCCCCCACTTGGACGCTTTTTGTGCGATCCGTATGTAAGACTCTTTCACCGCTCCGCATGAAGTGAGAAGCCTTAGCATACGTTCCTTATTGTTTGCATATCATGCATCATTAAAAAAAAATCATTCATCATTTTTCATAGTTTAAATTTAGGTCTCAGTCTTTGAGCGAAACCTCTACGAGCCTCCCCTCAAATAGGGGCAGCTGTTGACACCTAAATTTTGGCGCATCATTTAGTGTTAATTGCATAGAAAATTAGGGATTAATTTTTTAACCCCTAAACAAAAATATTAAAATTGCATAGCATATAGTTTAGGTTCATATAGATTAATTGCATTCCGCATCGGATCGGCGGTGGCGAGTGAGCTTAAAATTCATCACGTAAATCGGGCTCGGGAATCGAACGAGACTCGACTCACTCGGAAGGCAAAGGACGAAAATCACAAGTCAAAAAGGGCTCGGTTGTCTTAATTAGAGCTTAAATTAGCCCATCAAGTTTAATTGAAAAATCAGCCCGAATTAATTTAGCCCGTTTGAAATTTAAATCAAATTAAAGGGTAAAGCCTAAACCTAAGCCCATGAGGACTAGAAAGCCCGGCTAGTTGACCTAGATTTGCGATATAAATACAGGTTTATGCTTCATAATCAGGGGGCTTCACAGTACACAATTGAAATACAGAACCATTGAGAGGAAAAGGAGAGCACGTTCGGGAGGGAGCTCTCTTTCCGCAAATATCCATTACTCACGAGGACCTCTTCATCACAAGAGACCAAAGAGAGAGGAGTTTTTGGCTTTTCCCTGCAGGTGGGACACAAGGCGCGTTCAACACATTGAAGAAGATGCCAAGAGTGGTCTCCACCAATCAGAGAAAGAGCTAAGAAGGAGGAAAAAGCAAAAATTCTCTCTTTTTGCTTGCACAGCGACGGTTCTGACAGTGCTCCTTCGTTGCCACGGTCGTATTAGCTCCTGCACTGCTACCACTTTGTCGTGCTTTGCCACATTCTATCGCTCCTTCCTCGCTCTGCTCGTAGCTCTACCAAGACACCACGTTTTCCAGCGAGTCCTAGTCACGCTCGACAAGCACCAATCACGAACTCAGTAACTTGGTTCCAGGAGAACTTCCAGCGAGCGACGATCCTTTTGCAACATCACGTTCAGCCACATCAAGCCATGACTCCCCTGGCGTGACCTGCACCGGGAGTCTTGCACCGCCTCGATCCCTGCCGAGTCTTCGTCGGACACTCGCCAAGCCGAGGCTTAGGGTTTTCTGCTTTGTAGGTTGTTCAGAATATTCGAGTCACTATTTGCGAGTCTCGACTGAGCCACCGCAATTCGCGCCGCCGCTCCCGACGCGTCGCCGATTCGCCACCGTCGGCCATCTCGATCCGTTGCAAATTCAAATTCGGAAAGAAATCCGCAAACTAGGTAAATATCTTATCCTGATTTGGTTTGAATATTTTATTGCTTAATTTGTGCTTATCGATATCTAATTCTGCATATTTAGATAACAGGCAATATTTCAATTAGGATTTATTTCCTTTTTTTTTTTGAAATCTTAGATATCTATTACTTGTCAAATTTGGATAGAATTTAGAATCTTCAAAATCCTTTGAATATATCCAATATATTTAAGATATCGAATTTTTCAAGATGTAATCGATTAGGAAAATTTCCTAATCCGCAACCGCACACATGGAAATAAATCTATCTATCAGGCTTTAGATAAAATTATTTCCATAGCGGGAATTTCGAATTTTAGGGTCGATCTGTCAGGCTTCAGATTGAAACTTAATTCGAAAGATTTAGCGATTTTTTTTCACTTGATTTTAATTTCGAATTTCATAAAAAAATACCAAATAGATTACTTTAGCATAGGTCAATTTCTTTAGTTTAAAATTGCATGTTTAGATAATTGGCATTTTAATTCCGAATTTCATTTGGAAAAATACAAAAAAATAATATGCCCGTCATTAGAAATAGGTCACGTCGTCGCATGACATATAGTTTGCATGTTAGGTTGCATTAATCGCATGTCAATTTTTTGCACGTCATTACATATAGGTTAGCTTTCATTTAAATAAGTAAAAATCAAAAAGAAATTTCTGCACCTTTGAACTCTAAGTTAGGATTTATCAAAATTGTCAAATTGAGTATTTTTCTCGAAATTGGTACCGAAAGGGCGTTAGGGAATCTAGTGTAACCAAGTCTCCGAATTTATGATTTCTGGTTCGTAGAAATAAAATAGTACTCCCGCTATTTTATTTAGGTTTCTAATCAACCTACCCTAAATGATTAGTGGCGACTCCCGTTGAAAATATTTGCATGCTCACAATTGGACCTAAGTTGCGATTTGGTAGAGTTTGAGAGAACTCGAGCTAGGTTAGTTAATTTAATTGATCTAGTAATCTATTAGCCTAAGATCGAAATCCGATTTTTTTAGGTCGCGACAATGCCTATTTCTCCCATGTAACTGCCTACTAAGTTATAAATATCCTGCAAATGAATTCCAAATTCATCTAGAAAATACTCTCATATGTGATTTGGTCGTAAGTGATGCAAGCATGGACCAACCCTCTGATTTAATTTCTCCTTTTCCGAATTATTTAATTTATTTAATAACATGTTTCGGTTTTCATAAATTTTGACTCCGTACGTCTTACGCCAATAATAGCTCCTAAGAAATACAAACTCTAATCCATAGCACCGAACTCGCACTAATTCATGGTCTATGAAGGGAATGAAGCTTAGTCAAAAAAATTTGCAATGTGAAATTGTTGTGAATTATGGTAGAAGCTACTCATTAACTCCAAACTCTAAAAATCAAGGTTTGCCTGGATATTATGCGCTTTCTGTGAATACTTTCCAAGAACCAATCGAACCAAAAAGTATACCTTTTAGAAATACCAACAAATCAAGGATCACTCTCATAAAAAGGCATCAATTTTACTGCTTGACCCGAATTTTTGAATGGGTCAAGAAATTGCATGATTTTTTGGGTTGGGGACAAGTCTAGCCAATGTCCTTTAACACCCTTAAAAACCGTGAATATTCCATTAATTACCCTCAAAATTTCCAGTTTTACTTTTTCTTATATTTTTTGTGTGTACTTGTGGTTTCTTTTTATCTTTTTTAGGGACGGTTTTCCTCTACTCGTGGTCTAATTATATCAAATGAAGTATGTCAATTCAAATTTAAGGAAAGAAGAAGATATTTGATTTCGTGAGATACTTGACACTATAATTGTCTAAACGGTCAAAGTTGGAGCCTTCATTTGTCCCTCTTGAAAGTTGGGGTTATAATTGTCCCAGAAGATAGAGTTGGTGCCTTCTATAGGAAAAAAAAAACACCCTATAAATCATGGGCACTGTTTGGCATTTGAATCAGTGTCACATGGCCTTGCTCCACCATTCACATAAATCGAACATTGAAATAATGACGAAGAAATATTTTGTTTCTTTAACGGTGTTTGCTATATAAGTTCGCATTTGATTCATAGCTAGGAATCAAATTTGGTTTAGAACAAAGTAAATATATTTTGGTTCTCTTCTCACAAATGTCTCTGTCTATGTTAATCCCATCTCATTTTTTTGAACCTAACGTCTTTCTTAACATTTCCATATATTTTATGTCTCAACATAGTGAACCTCCAACTTGATTTATAAAGTCAAGTTCACATTATTTTTCCAAGCTACTTAAACTAAATGAGATTCTCATTAGGTTAAATTGATAATGCTGATTCGGTTATCTTACGTAAATTAAATTAATAAATTGATCTTATGCATAACTGACAACAAATCATACTCGTAAATATTTGCTAAATGAATTTGGAAATCATTTGCAAGATATTTAGTAAGAAATCATATGGGAGAAATTGGCATGCTAATACAACCCACTATAGGGTGGTCATAGACTCATACATATGGTTTAGGAAGTAATTAAACCAGCTTCAGCCATAAATAAATGGCCTATATTGCAAACATATATGATGTAAGCGCATACGTAATTGACACTATCACCGTCTAGAAAAGCAGCTATCTAGGGGTTATGAATAACTCATATTCAACAAGTTCATCATTCACCAACGAAAAATGATTTAGTAAAACTACATTTGTATAATTATCATCTATTAAGTTCGGCTTTGAGGATATAAATCCTTATAATATGAATTAAGCCTATGCAATGAAGAACTTATATAGCGTTAAAGGCAACAATGATCCTCCATCATAATACCAAGGAGAGATTGGTATGCTCCTGATCAAATTATTTATGTGGAGAAAATTGTATAGTTATTTAATACATCGTGATAGGAGAAAAAGGAAGATCACACAATATGTAATTGGCCTTGCATTTTGCTCATGTTTCTTCCAAATCTCATCCACTCTCCTTATATTACATATCGTTCATATATTCTTTGATAATATTTTCTGTAGATTACTTGATCATCTAGCGTGGACACATCTAAAATTCTTCATTAGTCTATACATTAGATTAAAACTTGTCATTACATAATGGTGTCATTCTTTTTTTCTTTCTATCGTCATAGTATCGATAGGAGGTGTACTTACATTGACATCGAGATTGAAAAATTCACAAAATTAACATCCAATGCCAACAAGATAAACAAGGTATTACATGATAAATAATCACAGTCGCTCGATGTCGATGCCAATCGACGTGTGGGTCATGGAGGAGAAGTACAACACATACACGACCAGCACATACAAGGAAGGCAATGAGGCGGATTGGGCACACCCGTGTGATTTGTGACATCGGCGACGTGTTCATGATGTTCAATTATTACCTAGTCAGATACTACATCGGTCAATACCCATTTTGGATGGCTCTTCTTCTTTTGTATGTATTAGTGGATGTGTTGTGACCTTTTGTATGTATTAGTGGATGTGTTGTGACCTTCCTAGATGTGAAACATCAAAAAGAAAGTTAATGGATTACTAAGCCCAAAAACTTAGCACAGACACTCCCATTTCCATACCAACTGCAACTTTTGGATTTTGCTAAAAAAAAAATTAAACGTGCAATTTGATTTATCCAGAAGTTGCCACTAATATGTTATTGGTAGGTTAATTACACACCTAAGTAAAGTTTGGGATAGAACTTTATTTCTATGAACAAAACATTCATAGATGCGGGGACTTGCTTACGCTAGATAAATCTAATGCCATTTTGGTACATTTTTCCTTTATTGTAGTCTTGGTCAATTTTAAGCCTAAAGCCTCAAACATGCAATGAGCGATCATGCCGGTACGCAAGCAAGAATGTAGCACTCAATAATTAAAGCATGTAAATAAATTACTTAAAGGAAGGAAAGAACCTCGTTGCACGAAATAACAAGGTTTTGCAGCATGTCAACCTAAAAGCAAGATAACAATGCAATGTATGTATGAACTAAATATGAGTTCTAAATGCAATGTCTATTTGTTCTTTTTGGGTTTCTTGTTTCGAAGATTAAACTATGTGCAATTCATGAAATGTGACTATTAATCTACATGATGTGATTTTAATAAAACATTAACATTAAATTATATGACTCTCTAAATGATATGCATTATGTGACATGAATATTCTGAAGCTAATAAATCCTATATGCAATCTATATGACATTTTATTTGATTTTGATATTTTTAATGAAAACTATTAATCATCTTAAATCTATACGGCATATTATGTGTCATTATCCTAAACATGAATCATGAACGCACCTAAGTTCTTAATATGACAATGACACATAATATGCCATGTATACGTAACAATTAATTAATCAAATGATGCATCGAAATATATGTCCCCTCGATAACTCACCAATACAATTCAATGACATATTACCTTAATGCAATCACAATTTAATTAATCAATTACGCATAGCAATCATAATTCGCGAACAAGACATGAGATAGGCGAAGGTGTTGAACTCTGGCGATGTCGCAGGGGTTTGCTAGCGTGTATGATGAAGCCTCCCCCGTTGGCTAAGCGAAGGTGTGTTGTCTGATATAATCATCGGATGGGAAATCGATTCCCCTTAGCCCCCAAGATGATAGAGCGTCATACCTTTTTTAATTTTTTTCCCCATCTCTCTAAAAACCAACCATTTTTTTAATGTTCCGTGCAAGGCCCCCAGGGAATAAGTCCTCTTCTTTCTTTTTTAAACTTGACTTTTTATCTTCTTGCAATCCTTTCTTTCCTGTTTTAGATTAAATTTATTTGCTTCCTGCATGACCAACTTTCTTCCCTTTCCCTTGAATATATCTTGCTATTCAGCCTCTCGATATTTTTTCTTTACTTGACCAAAGATGTCTTTCTTTTTACATGTTTCTTTGCGTTGAAAAAATCCCTTATGTTATTTTGAAGATGACAAAATAGTTAAAGACTACTGATATGTGCATTGATTGAATAGTACCGGATGATTCCACTATGGGGAGTCTCTGCCACTGCCAAGAGTGCTCTGAAAAAATCAAGGGACCAGTTGTAACAGCCTGAATTTCGACGAAATTCCGGGATCAATAAAATTGATAATATTTCGCATTTCATTTTAGTAAGTCTCGCCCAGAGCTAATCACTCTAGGGATACTAACCAATGAGGTATGGCTAACTAGGAAGATGGTACGTGGACCAGGGACCCGATCCAGAATCGAACTCCGATCTCAAGAAATGATGAGGGAATATTTTGGGCCAATGCGGGCCGATCTTAAGAAAAGTGACGGGTTTGGTCTAGCCAAGGCCAACGATATATGAACGGATCGCGGGTGAGTCCGCAAGTCCGAGAGTGCACGTGGCCAACCAGTCCCGAACTTGTACCGAACGATCGTGACCTCTGGAACTAGAGATAATTCCTCTCATTCTCTGAGTAATCGAGACCGTCATGACTCGGATAACCCTAGGTCGATACGCGTAAATCCTAAATAGCCGCCTGTTAGTCAGAGACTTTAAAATTTGAAATCTAACGAGTTTTGGTCACGAAATTGGACCCGAATTTCAGTGTTGATTTTCGAAGGCTTAAAAGATTATTTTCACGATTCTGACGTCATATTATGCTGGCCACACATGTTTGGGGTAAGTACGGTCGAAAAATGGAATTTCGACCCGGGACTTAGAAATTACGGTTTTGCCCCTGTGGGCACCGAGACTAGATTCGGAGGCCGTTTGAGGTTATTTTTTGCGGCCAAGGTCATTTTGGGGTGGCCACGCACATTTAGAGTGGTTTCGGCCGAAAATTGGAATTTCGACAAAAATTGAAAAAATAATATTATTTTATTCCCGGAACTTCGTAGTCAATTTTCGAGGGCTTACAAAGTGAATTTCGCGATTCCGACGCCATATTATGTTGGCCACGCACATATGGAACACGTATATGCGAAAATTAGAATTTCACCCCGGGACCGGAAAAATGACGGTTTTGCCCTTGGGCCGGTATTAATTCCGAATTTTTTTGGGAAAAATTTTGGGATAATTACCAGAGGATTATCAGCTGCATTATTGGACTCAATGACCATTTTACCCTCCACTTTTTGGATAGGATTGAATTTAAACCGTTGGATTAGGGGTATTTTGGTCAAACGGCCCGGATCGGCGACACGTGGCACTTGTGGGCTGTCATATTTGACCAACTCAGACCAGTTTCTCTCTCCTCCCAGCTCTCCTTCGGCAGATCAGCCCAGCCACAGCAGCTTCTTCCTCATTTTCTCTCTTTTTCTCTCTTGTTTGGCTTCGCCGGAGTACGTCACCGGTCGCCGGAGCGCCGCCGCCGGCCACCGTGCCCCGCCGTCGACCACCACAGCCCCCCAGCCTCAGCCTCGCCTCTGTCCAGCCCTTTCTCTCTCCCTTTCCCTCTCTTTCTCTCTCTTTTTCTCTCCCGGGTTTACACCGCCGCTGCTTCGGAGCCTCGCCGGAGCTTCGCCGAAGCTCCGATCGCCGAACCGTCACCACCCAAACATCCGGCCACGCTGTACGACGCGATCGTACCCATCCGTACAGTGTCCCCCCGTACGGACGGTACTATAGCAGTCCGTACGGTCGCGTTTGTACGGCTGCCGCGGCCGTCACCGACACCTCGCCGGCCATCGTCCCAGCCTGTCCGTACAGTGTCCGTACCGCAGGAGGGGGGGTACTGTTCACCACCCGTCCGTACGGGTCGCTATTCACGCCGGTCCGTACGCCCTCATCGGGAATTCCGCCGCCCGTTTCACTGTTCACCAGTGATCGGTCGCCGTTCCCCGTCGTCGTGACTTCGGATTAAGTGAGTAAAATTCCTAAACCCGGATTAGGATTGATATTGCATTTTTCTGGACTGGTTTAGGTATTATCGGTACATTTTGGACTGGCTTTGGTAGTGTCAGTGTGTATTTGAGACTGGTTTGAGGGTGGATTGGTAGAAATTATTATCAGAAAAATTTAATGGATTAATGAGAATTATTTGGGGAGATTAATTGGATTAAATGACCAATTTAGGAGCTCATTGGAAAATTAGCAAGTATGTCCGGGTTGACTGGTTGTACGTAATTTGTGCTTAATGGTGATTGATTTCGTACTACCATGTCGCATGTCGTGTGGCTGAATTATGTGGAGTGCAATTGGCCAATGATTGGTTTGAAATTAATTATTGAATTGTGAATCGCACGTTAGGCCACACGGTATTAAATGGGCCAATTGAGCACGTGTTGTGATATTGAGTGATTAAATTTCATTGGTGCTCATGGTGCATTGCATCGCATAACATGGACACGCATTGTGTATGCCAAGAGTGAGGCATGTGGTGAAATTGTGCGAGAATGTGTATCTGCCATGAGTATGTGGTCACCTAAAATACCCTGAAGCGTTTTACGCGAGGTTCAGATAATAATGAGTTGTGTGATCACCTAAGGACCTTCGGGTCGTGACCTTCGGGTCGATACTGTCCTCATGCACTTTGAAGCAGGACGATTCCTGGTACATCCGGAAGGCGACCATCCTCATGCACTTTGAAGCAGGCTCTAGTTCGCAAGGAGAACAGTGTTGCGCCTCATGCACTTTGAAGCAGGCTAGAGACACTGGGCCAGATCGGTTGCTGCGCCTCATGCACTTTGAAGCAGGCTAGACGCACCGGACCGTGAAAAAATTGATGACTCGAGTCGTAATAATAATGAATTGGGTAAGTGTGCCAATGTGGGCCAGTGGGCCGAAAAAATATGCATGACATGTCGATGACATTTGCAGGCATAAACATGCATTGACTAGCATACGAGTGTGTGAGACTAGATACATGAGTATGTGTTTGGCGTACGTGTGACTGTGTGTGCCACGTATGTGCCATGATTATTATATATTGAATTGTCTAACCTGCAGGGTCAGAGAATGGTGTGATTATGGTTGTATTGTGATTTAAATATTTGTTTCCGGTCAAGAGATTGCATGCTAGCCTAGCCTAGGTTTAGGGGTTGAACTCGCTGAGATTCGTCTCATGGTTGTATCAACCCACATTTCAGACCCCCAGCCGTAGGATGCCGAGGAGAGCGCCTCTTTTTGGGATACCGCACCATATTCAGCGGTCATCGAGTGTACATCCTTGTGGAGACGGAGCAGCATATGTGAGATACTACTCTGTTTTGTTCGTGAATGTGGGAGAGGATTATTACCATACCCAAGATTACGTGGCGTGGTGTTATAGAGGAGCTGACGGAATAATCGGACCCCCGCTTAGAACCTTTGATGTCCCGGTAGATGTGAATGATGTCATGATCCCGCAAATGGTAAGTGGTGAGATTTCTAATCCTCCAACTCCGCCTGATTGGAGTAGTCAGGGCGAGACCGTGGATGGACCTGCAGCCATGGTCGAGGAAGCTGAGGAGCCCGAAGTGCTATACGCTGACCCGGAAAACGTGGACCATCACGAAGAGGAAGAGCTGGTAGCCATAGAGGTCGATTGGGAGCAGGACGGAGAGGTTGCAGAGTTGGGATCCGATCAAGAGATAGGAGCAGAGGACATGGATTCTAAGGAGTCCGAATCTCAGGGTACTTCGTCAAGTGGAGCATCTGAGTCTGATCCGGACTGGACTTCTTAGGTTGCCATTAGTCTTAAATAGAGCGGGTCGTACCTTTTTTACTGAAGCCCGCCTTGACCCTGTCTAGTAGACCTTGCCACTGACCCCTTTTGACCGAGTAGTAGCTGCTTGTGTGTGTGCTTTCCACTATCTCCGTATAGACAAACATTGTAAAAAGTTCCTTTGTCAATACCAATGTATATATGTTTTTAAAAATGTGCTGTTTGATGGCTGTGCTACCTTGGTCTCATATGTTTTATTGTACGGGTGTATATATTTAATTATATACGTTGCTTCCGCATGTGTTTGATCTCTGATTGGGCGTTAGGTCGGCGACGCTTCCTGGGACGTCGCAGTCAAACGACCGAAGGTGGGATGTTCACGCTTCGTGGGGTACGGAGCGTGACATCCCCGTTTTGAATTGGTATCAGAGCAAGGTCAGCTCGATTCCATTAGGTCGAAACTTGGAGTGATGAGGAGCGATGAGACCATGGGTAGTCAGTAGGGTGACCTCATGTGCTACATGCATCTCCTGACCATTGTGTATTGATTGTGTGTTTACCAGTGTGACCCTTACAGTGTAGGTGCGGCAGGACCTGAGGTGAGTATGCAAACCCCTTGGGTGATGTGTTGGATAAATGTTAGGCCGTATGCTGAGTGTTGATTGTTGTTTGATACCTGCCTAGGACTTAGACAGGGATAGATTGGTTTAAGTCTCTAATCCCTTAGGGGGATTATAGTAGGTAGCTGTATAGTGAGGCGTCAAGAATGGCAGTGTGATGAGTAAGGAAACTCGGTAGCAGTCGAGTGTTGTAGACCATGAGGCTGAGACCTAAAATTCGAGGTTGTGACTCAGATCCTATTAGAAAGGGGAAATGTGTGGGCAGGCAAGCTCAGGAAGGGAGCGCTATTATTGCCTAGGCTGTTGAGGCTGCAGCGATTGCTGCTGTGATTGGAAATAATGCCAGTAGGGTTAAGCTCACATAGTGGCTAATAGGCGAGTGCATCAACTGGTGGAATAATCTCTTGAGTGAAACTTTCTTAAGTTCAATAGTAAGGGTGACCCCAAGGTTGCACCGGGATTGATAGCGAAAGTTGAGAAAGCCTTTGAAACATTGGGGTGCACCGAGATGAAGAAAGTAAAGCTGGCGGTGTATCCGTTTCAGAATCATGCCCAACTGTAGATGGCCTTCCACCAGGGATAAGATATCCCCAATGAGTACAACTTAGATTTGGGCCATGATTGTTAAGAGTTCCTATGGGAAAATATTTTCCCGGAGACTGCCCAAAAAGGGAACTGACAGAGTTTATATGACTTCATCGAGGGCAGATGACTGTGGAACGATATGGAAAGGAGTCCGCTTGGCTGGTTGAGAATCCACAGGACAAGGTTCGGAAATTCCAAGACGGACTGAAGTCGGATCTCCGAAACCTAATGCTTTCATTGAACATCAGGGATGATGTGAAAATGCTTGAATGAGCTCAAGTGATAGAGCGAGATTAGTAAGAAGGGGCAACCACTTCTGGATCGTGGTATGCTCAAAATAAGGATAATCGTCGCTTCGGGAAGAAGTAAATGGCGGGGAAACAGATTGTTCATCCCATCGGTTAGGGAGGATATCAGAAAGCCGAACCATTGAATAAGCAGTCCTGAGGCTTGCATCGAAAGTGGGAGTCGGAACAACTAGTTAAACTGGACGGGATTGAGTCTGTTGTACTTGAGTCACGTTTGGTGTGACGATTCCTCGAATGATAAGGTGATGGCATCGTTGAGGTGTCCTAACTGTGAGACAGTAATTGATAGTAGAGAAAGGAGTGTTGACTTGGCAGTATTGGCCATGTACGATTTTGTCGTGGAGATTGATACGGAATGATTCATAAGGCAGAAAGCCATAATAAATTATGACAATAGAGTGGTCCAGTTTATTCCGAATGGATGTCCTAGGTTTGGATTTCAGGAAAGTCGAGGAGGAATCCCGATTCCTTGGATGCCTTTGCTTGAGGTGATTAGATATCAGATGAAGGTTGTGAAGGACGTTTAGTGGGCGTGGTTGACCCGATTGTGATGGAACTAAAGTCGGAAAAAAAAAAGAATGACGAGGTGTGTAACCTTTTGAGGTCTTTCCTTAGAAATTTCAGTGTTGCCACTAGAACGAGAAGTGGAATCGTAACAGATTTGGCCGGGAGTTGAACTAATTTCGAGAGCATTGTATTGAGTGTCCTTGCCGGAAATCAAAGGAATTGAAAGTTCATATGTAAGAACTCGAAGACAAAAATTTTATTCGCCCTAGTGTATCTCTATGGGTAGTTCCTGTATTTGGTACGAGGAAAAAGGACAGGACTTTGAGATGGTACGTAAATTACTGGCAACAGAACTAGGTAACAAAAAGGAATGAGTACCCATTACCGAGGATCAATAGCCTGTTCGATCAATTGCAATAAACTTGAGTGTCCTCTGAGGTTGGATTATGGACGGATGTCACCGGCAAAGAATTCAGAACAAGAATGTTCCTAACATCGTGTTACGGACTGGAAATTTTCCGTTAAGGATATGACAATGGGATATAATTACGACTGCTTAACAGACGAGGTATGGACACTACGTATTCATAGTAATGCCCATTGGTCTAAGGGATGTCTCGCTGTTTCTGTGAGCCTAATGAACCGAATGTTCCAAGAATTATGGGATTAGTTCGTAACGATTTTCATTGACAATGTATGGGGAGACTCGAGGAGACTGGGAACAAGAAGCAAGTCTGATGGAGGTGTTGCGAATCTTGAGAAGAACACGCACTCTATGCCAAGAAGTATGGCAAGTGCGAATTTTGGTTCAATAGAATAACGTTCCCTGGACATGTAATCTAGGGGAAATGGAATTACAGTGAATCCGGCTAAGGTAGAGGAGATGACTAAGTGACCAAGATTGATGCCAATAATAGAGGTTGACAGTGTTTTAGATTTGGCTGACGATTATCGACGTTTTGTGGAAGATTCTCGTTGATAACCGTGCTATGGGCACGACTAATTGAGAAGGAAATCCGTTTGAATGGAATGATCACTATGAACGGAGTTCCCAAGAGCTGAAGTGTAGGCTGATGATTGCCCCGGTATTGAATATTCAACCCGGACCGGGAGGATTCGAGGTCTATAGTGACGCTTCACTAAGAAGATTTAGATATGTGTTGAGGCAACACGGTAGAATAACAAATTATGCGTCGTGCCAGTTGAGGCCATACGAGATGATTTATCTGATGCACAACGGAGAATTGATTGCAATGATCGATGTCGCCATGGAAGGGCTAGACGAGTAATAGATGCGTTAAGTCGTGAGTCAATAGAGGCGTATGGGGTGATCAAGGAATGAACTTTGTTAGGAAGGCTCAGGGACTCGGAAGTTAAATTTGAGGTAAGCTGAATGTTGAATCTGTTGGCCGCTTTGAGGATTAGTTTGGAAATCTAGGCCCAGAACAAGGAATGGCATTATGTGGATCACGAGATACGAAGAGTCATTGAGGTGGATGCCGATAAGCGAAAGTCGAATTTTCATGGATTCGGGAATAGAAAATTTTGAGGTTCTAAGGATGATTGTGTATACCCGATGAGGCAAATCTCGAGGAGGAAATCTTGAGTGGAAATTTCCACAGTAAGTATAGTGTCCACCCGAGTAGTACCAAGGTGTGTCAAAACCTGCAGCAACATTACTGGTGGAATAGTATAAAAATAAATGTGGCCAAGCTCATGACCAAGTGTTTGATATGCCTATGAGAAATGGCACAGCACTATAAGCCGGGAAGGCTAATGTGACCGTCGAAAATTTCCAATGTCGAAATGGGAACCTGCCCCGAAGGATGTTGTAGAGGAATTGCTGAGAAGTCAGAAAGGACATGATCCATTGGGATGACAACTAATAGACCGATTAGGTCTGCGCACCTTTTGGCAGTGCGAAAGGGACTTTGAGTCGGACAGATAAGTAGAGTCGTCAGGAAAATTTACACGATCGGAGACGACGACTTTTAGAGTATTGAGATTGGGGACCAAATGTGAGTCAAAGTGTTCCCTATGAAAAGATTGCCCTAATATGACAAGAAAGAAAGGTTGAGCCGAGGTATGTCGGATTGTTTGATATGCTAGAAAAGATTGGAAATCTAACCTATCGATTTACCTCGCCGCCTAATCTGTCCTAAGTATATGACGTATTCCACGAGTCGATGTGGAGAAATTATGAACTAAATATGACTCACGTTAAAAGAAGACAGATGTAGACGACGAAGCGTTGTACGTGGAGAGGCTAGTGTAGCTTAAGGACAGAAAGGATCATGGACCACATAATAAGACAGTCCTAGTGGCCAAATTGTATGGGAACACCAATGGAAAGAAGGTGCCGTTTGAGAAAAGTGAAGAGGCCATGCGACGTCAATACCCCCACCTATTTGAGGAATAAGAGTAGATTACAAATTTCGAGGACGAAATTTTTATAAGGGGGAAGAATTTTAACAGCCTGAATTTCGACGAAATTCCGGGATCAATAAAATTGACAATATTTCGCATTTTATTTTAGTAAGTCTCGCCCAGAGCTGATCACTCTAGGGATACTAACCAATGAGGTATGGCCAACTAGGAAGATAGTATGTGGACCAGGGACCCGATCCAGAATCGAACTCCGATCTCGAGAAATGATGAGGGAATATTTTGGGCCAATGCGGGCCGATCTTAGGAAAAGTGACGGGTTTGGTCTGGCCAAGGCCAACGATGTACGAACGGATCGCGGGTGAGTCCGTAAGTCCGAGAGTGCACGTGGCCAACCAGTCCCGAACTTGTACCGAACGATCGTGACCTCTGAAACTAGAGATAATTCCTCTCATTCTCTGAGTAATCGAGACCGTCATGACTCGGATAACCCTAAGTCGATACGCGTAAACCCTAAATAGCCGCCTGTTAGTCAGAGGCTTTAAAATTTGAAATCTAGAGAGTTTTGGTCACGAAATTGGACCCGAATTTCAGTGTCGATTTTCGAAGGCTTAAAAGATTATTTTCACGATTCTGACGTCATATTATGCTGGCCACACATGATGAGGGTAAGTACGATCGAAAAATGGAATTTCGACCCGGGACTCAGAAATTACGGTTTTGCCCCTGTGGGCACCGAGGCTGGATTCAGAGGCCGTTTGAGGTTATTTTTCGCAGCCAAGGTCATTTTGGGTGGTCACGCACATTTAGAGTGGTTTCGGCCGAAAATTGGAATTTCGACAAAAATTGGAAAAATAATATTATTTTATTCCCGGAACTTCGTAGTCAATTTTCGAGAGCTTAAAAAGTGAATTTCGCGATTCCGATGCCATATTATGTTGGCCACGCACATATGGAACACGTATGTGCGAAAATTAGAATTTCGCCTCGGGACCGGAAAAATGACGGTTTTGCCCCTGAGCTGGTATTAATTCCGAATTTTTTTGGGAAAAAATTTGGGATAATTACCAGAGGATTATCAGCTGCATTATTGGACTCAATGAACATTTTACCCTCCACTTTTTGGATAGGATTGAATTTAAACCGTTGGATTAGGGGTATTTTGGTCAAACGGCTCGGATCGGTGACACGTGGCACTTGTGGGCTGTCATATTTGACCAACTCAGACCAGTTTCTCTCTCCTTCCAGCTCTCCTTCGGCAGATCAGCCCAGCCACAGCAGCTTCTTCCTCATTTTCTCTCTTTTTCTCTCTTGTTTGGCTTCGCCAGAGTACGTCACCGGTCGCCGGAGCGCCGCCGCCGGCCACCGTGCCCCGCCGTCGACCACCACAGCCCCCCAGCCTCAGCCTCGCCTCTGTCCAGCCCTTTCTCTCTCCCTTTCCCTCTCTTTCTATCTCTTTTTCTCTCCCGGGTTTACACCGCCGCCACTTCGGAGCCTCGCCGGAGCTCCGATCGCCGAACCGTCACCACCCAGACATCCGGCCACGCTGTACGACGCCGATCGTACCCGTCCGTGCAGTGTCCCCGTACGGACGGTACTATAGCAGTCCGTATGGTCGCGTCCGTACAGCTGCCGCGGCCGTCACCGGCACCTCACCGACCACCGTCCCAGCTGTCCGTACAGTGTCCGTACCGGGGGGGTACTGTTCACTGCCCCGTCCATACGGGTCGCTATTCACGCCGGTCCGTACGCCGTCGCCGGGAATTCCGCCGCCGGTTTCACTGTTCACCAGTGATCGGCCGCCGTTCCCCGTCGTCGTGACTTCGGATTAAGTGAGTAAAATTCCTAAACCCGGATTAGGACTGATATTGCATTTTTCTGGACTGGTTTAGGTATTATCGGTACATTTTGGACTGGCTTTGGTAGTGTCAGTGTGTATTTGAGACTGGTTTGAGGGTGGATTGGTAGAAATTATTATCGGAAAAATTTAGTGGATTAATGAGAATTATTTGGGGAGATTAATTGGATTAAATGACCAATTTAGGAGCTCATTGGAAAATTAGCGGGTATGTCCGAGTTGACTGGTTGTACGTAATTTGTGCTTAATGGTGATTGATTTCGTACTACCATGTCGCATGTCGAGTGGCTGAATTATGTGGAGTGCGATTGGCCAATGATTGGTTTGAAATTAATTATTGAATTGTGAATTGCACGTTGGGCCACACGGTATTAAATGGGCCAATTGAGCACGTGTTGTGATATTGAGTGATTAAATTTCATTGGTGCTCATGGTGCATTGCATCGCATAACATGGACACGCATTGTGTATGCCAAAAGTGAGGCATGTGGTGAAATTATGCGAGAATGCATGTCTGCCATGAGTATGTGGTCACCTAAAATATCCTGAAGCGTTTTACGCGGGGTTCAGATAATAATGAGTTGTGTGATCACCTAAGGACCTTCGGGTCGTAACCTTCGGGTCGATACCGTCCTCATGCACTTTTGAAGCAGGACGATGCCCGGTACGTCCGGAAGGCGACCATCCTCATGCACTTTGAAGCAGGCTCTGGTTCGCAAGGAGAACAATGTTGCGCCTCATGCACTTTGAAGCAGGCTAGAGATACTAGGCCAGATCGATTGCTGCGCCTCATGCACTTTGAAGCAGGCTAGACGCACCGAGCCGTGAAAAAATTGATGACTCGAGTCATAATAATAATGAACTGGGCAAGTGTGCCAGTGTGGGCCGAAAAAATATGCATGACATGTCGATGACATTTGCAGGCATAAACATGCATTGACTAGCATGCGAGTGTATGAGACTCGGTGCATGAGTATGTGTTTGGCGTACGTGTGACTGTGTGTGCCACGTATGTGCCATGATTATTATATATTGAATTGTCTAACCTGCAGGGTCAGAGAATGGTGTGATTATGGTTATATTGTGATTTAAATATTTGTTTCCGGTCAGGAGATTGCATGCTAGCCTAGCCTAGGTTTAGGAGTTGAACTCGCTGAGATTCGTCTCATGGTTGTATAAACCCACATTTCAAACCCCCAGCCGAAGGATGCCGAGGAGAGCGCCTCTTTTTGGGATACCGCACCATATTCAGCGGTCATCGAGTGTACATCCTTGTGGAGACGGAGCAGCATATGTGAGATACTACTCTGTTTTGTTTGTAAATGTGGGAGAGGATTATTACCATACCCAAGATTACGTGGCGTGGTGTTACAGAGGAACTGACGGAATAATCGGACCCCCGCTTAGAACCTTTGATGTCCCGGTAGATGTGAATGATTTCATGATCCCGCAAATGGTAAGTGGTGAGATTTCTAATCCTCCAACTCCGCCTGATTGGAATGGTCAGGGCGAGACCGTGGACGGACCTGCAGCCATGGTCGAGGAAGCTGAGGAGCCCGAAGTGCTATACGCTGACCCGGAAAACGTGGACCATCATGAAGAGGAAGAGTTGGTAGCCATAGAGGTCGATTGGGAGCAGGACGGAGAGGTTGCAGAGTTAGGATCCAATCTAGAGATAGGAGCAGAGGACATGGATTCTGAGGAGTCCGAATCTCAAGGTACTTCGTCAAGTGGAGCATCCGAGTCTGATCCAGACTGGACTCCTTAGGTTGCCATTAGTCTTAAATAGAGCGGGTCGTACCTGTTTTACTGAAGCCCGCCTTGACCCTGTCTAGTAAACCTTGCCACTGACCCCTTTTGACCGAGTAGTAGCTGCTTGTGTGTGTGCTTTCCACTATCTCCGTATAGACGAACATTGTAAAAAGTTCCTTTGTCAATACCAATGTGTATATGTTTTTAAAAATGTGTTGTTTGATGGTTGTGCTACCTTGGTCTCATATGTTTTATTGTATGGGTGTATATATTTAATTATATACGTTGCTTCCGCATGTGTTTGATCTCTGATTGGGCGTTAGGTCGGCGACGCTTCCTGGGACGTAGCAGTCAAACGATCGAAGGTGGGATGTTCACGCTTCGTGGGATGCGGGGCGTGACACCAGTGCTGATATCAGAGATGGCTAAAATATTAGGCGTTGAGATATTTGCAAGCTTGAAGGATCTTCATATAAGGTAAAGAATTGGAAAGGCTTGGATCGAGGGTGAACAAGCCAAGAAGAACGGAGATGTTTATGATAGCTTGGAAGAACCAAGACAAGGTGCACAATTAGATGGAATTTGGTGATGGTGAACAAGTCTAGAGCGAGGATATTCGGTAAAGCTTGAAAGGACCATGAAGGAGAATAGCTTGGTAGAGTCATAATCGCCAATATGCAAGGAATGACTAGAAGATAAATCAGTAGGTTCGTTATCGAGAGAAGCAGATTGATGGCGGGAGTAGCTACCAATATCTGAGAGGTAGAAGACATGTGATGTCTTCAAGGCTTTTAATTCAAAATATAGCATTAGAGTTGATCAGGAGCAGTTCAACCATTAATGAGTAGGAGAGAGACTCTAACAAAAGTACACTGACACTATTTTGGAAAACTGCCACTGTCGGAGAGACGTTGCGGATGTCAAAGAGTCTTATTAACAATTCTTAGCGACATTTTGCTACTAGCAACCGTAGAACCAATGGCTACTTGAGGATTTCAATGAGTAAAGGTCATCAAAGGATGAATGACTATATATCGAGTTCAAGAGAAGTAGTTGAGTTGGGTGGAAACGAACAACATGAGTTATGTGCTTTGAGCGTTCGTCTTTGCTTTGTTTAGTTTGTTAGGGTGCGAATAGTAACCATTCTGCTCCAGAAATCAAATTCTTGCCATAAATTGATTTCCGGAATTCTTGCCAGAAATTGATTTCTTGAGGAAAAATTTATTTGGTAAAACATGACTAATTCTGCTCCAGAAATTGATTTTTAGAACAGAAATCTGTTTTGATTTATCGATTTTTTTTGCACCTAAAAAAATTTAAATTTTACTCAAAGTGGGTGGCTACAGGTATTATAAGTCATTCTCTGAAGTTTTGAAATTTTTTATTTTTTAAATTTTTTTGGGCACCTAAAAAAATTTAAATTTCACTCAAAGTGGGTGGTTACAGGTATTCTAATCCATTTTGTGAAGTTTTGAATTTTTTTATTTTTTTATTTTTTGGGCACCTTAAAATATTTAAATTTTACTCAAAGTAGGTGGCTACAGATATTCTAAGCCATTTTGTGAAGTTTTGAATTTTTTTTTTATTTTTATTTTTTTGGGCACCTCAAAAAATTTAAATTTCACTCAAAGTGGGTGGCCATAGGTATTTTAAGCCATTTTGTGAAGTTTTGAAAATTTTTATTTTTTTATTATTTTTCTTTTTTTTTGCACCTCAAAAAATTTAAATTTCACTCAAAGTGGGTGGCTACAAGTATTTTAAGCCATTTTGTGAAGTTTTGAAACTTTTGATTTTTTTGGGCACCTCAAAAAATTAAAATTTCACTCAAAGTGGGTGGTCGCATGTGTTCTAAGCCATTCTGTGAAGTTTTGAAATTTTTGATTTTTTGATTTTTTTAAAAAAAATTCACCAAATTTTTTATTTTTCGAAAATCTGACTTTTTTTATTTTCTGAAAATTTTTATGAATTTTTTTAGAATTTTTCAATTTTTATGCATTTTCTAAAAAAATTGTGAGAAAATTGGAAGATTGCATTTCGGATTCAAGAAGTTACAAAAAGTAGCTTCTCTTTTTCTTGCCAAAAACTCATTCTGAAATCAAGAATGCATTCTGGAATCAAATATTTTTAACAAACGCATTTTTATTCCAGAATGCAAAAATTGCTCCAGAATGCATTCCGGAAATTTTTTAACAAGCGTCATTCTGTTCCGGAATGCATTCCATGCGCACCCTTAATTGCTGTGTATTACTATTGTCAATGTTTGTGTGGTGCTACTATTTGTAATTAGTGATAAGAGGAAGTGCACAAGAGTGATAGTAGCACGTGAGTGATATTGTGATATATTGGAAGTGCGATAATTGCTAATTGTAATGTTGACACCTATTTTTAATTTACCCAAAATTAATTATACAAAATTTAGGGGTTAATGTCCTTAATTCCTAAACGGAAAAATTATTATTTAGTTTGTAATAGCATTGCATGTAGACATAGGTGCATTTTGCAATATTAGAATATATTTTTAAAAAATTTAAAATTTTAAAAAAATTCAAAATTTTTTTTAAAAAAATCGGAATGGGCCGGGTCAGGGCTAGGTCGACCTGGTTCTCTCTCTTCCTCCCCCGCGGGCCCAGCTCTCTTTGTTTTTTTCCTCTTCCCCCACGCACGGGCTAGGCCCGGCCCAGCCGACTTCTTCTTCTTTCCCTCCGGCCCAGCTGTTCCTCTCTCCCCCTGCTCCTCTACTCTCCTCTGTCCTGACTGCGCCTGGGACAATGCGAATTACCCGCTCCACCGCGCAAAATGGCCACGAAAGTCTTTAGTAGGAGCTAAGGCTGGTGTAGAGCATTGAAGGGAGCAGAGAGTGCAGAGCATTGAAGGGAGCAGAGAGTGGCGTCATCGTCGTCGGCTATACAAAGGCCAGCGAGAGGAGAGAGAGGAGGGGGGCTAGTTCGATTTTAAGAGAAAAAACACAGAGAGAGAGCGTGAGGAGTGTGAGCCGAGAGAGAAAGGGAGCTTCCGGAGGCCACCGCGTCTCAGCTTCAGCCATCCATCCCCACCACCGAGCTGACGGCAGCGACATAGAGAGAGAGAGAGAGAGAGAGAGAGAGAGAGAGAGAGAGAGAGCCCCGGTCGACCGTTTGGGAGAGAAACAGAGAGAACAGAGAGAGAAGGGAGAGAATAGAGATAGAGTGAGAGCAAACCGAGGGTTCCCCAGTTGTGAGAAGAAGGCCAGCGGCCTCCCCGTCGCCAGCAGATCAGCCGAAGACCCTCCAGAACCGCCGCCGACCGGTGATCCTCTCGGGTCCCCATTCGCCCATGTTTTTGCGTCCGGTGGGGCCGGGATTCGCGCCGGCCGTTTTGCGCGAATCCCGGCCTATACCATCTTTGCCCACGGTCCATACGTTGTGTCGGAGGTGAGTGGTGGTCGCTGGAGCTGATCGGGTCGCTAGAACAGGTCAAAAATTCTCCTTTTAAGCAGTGCATGCCAGGTGTTCGACGAAAGGCCCCAGTAAAACAGGTTCGATTTTTGGTCGCCAGCCGGCGAGTATGTGGCCGGACGGCGAGTTGGGTGACTGAATGAGCTTCGTAGGGGTCCCGAGAGGTGAAAGCCGGGCTATATTTGGTTTGGGTCGGCCGGCGAGATGCCGGATCTCGCCGGCCGACGGTCTCGCGTGCCTCAGGCATGTGAGAACCGATTTGGACCGGTCTGCAGACTGGGTTAGACCGGCTTGGACCGGTCTGCAGACCGAGTTACATCGGTTTGCAGATCGGGTCAGGCATCTGAGCCGATTCGACCCAATCAAGGCGGCCCTATTTTGTCTTTTTCCATCGGACCAGGACCCAACCGGGCTCGATCCGGTCCGGACCCGAGTCAATGACCCAAGTTGACCCTTTGACCCGGGTCGGATCCGGAAACCCGACCCAGTCAACGCAATGGGTCGGGTCCATTGACTCGGGTCGGATCCGATCGACCCGGATCCACGACCCGACCCGGTTTTATTTATTTTATTTTATTTATTTTATTATTTTAAAAAAAATTGAAAAAAATTTAAAATTTTTTCTTCCTCTTCTGTATTATTATTTTTATTTTTTTCTTTTTTTTCAAAAATATTCAAAAAAATATTCAAAAAAAAATTTTTAAGAAAAGAAAAGATCCTTTTTTTAAAATTATGTGGTATATCTAAATATTTTAATTTATTGATGTATTATTATGCATGTTATTATCTATGTTTAAATTAGACAAACCTATAAGGTTGCGCGGTAGTGTTTTGCATGTTATTTTTATTACCATTGCGTTACTATTATGCATGTTTTTAATTAAAATACAATTGCATGAATTGTTATATTTTTTAATGTCATCTGACTTAGTTAGGGCTAGAACCTTAGGCTGTATATCTATCCTGACTGCTGATCGTTTATGATTATGCACTCGTTTGATTACCTCACTTGTTAGGAGAAAGGTCCTAAAATCAATCCAAATTGCCTGACAAATGTTTTCAGAAATGAATAGGGTAAAAAGGTACCGAAAAGACATTAGTTATCCAACTAGTGTAACTAAGTCTCCAAACTCAGTTAATCTCTAGTTCGTAGGAATAGGGTGATTGGAGTGGGTTTATAATCGACCTACCCCAAATCGATTAGTGGCAACTCCTTGGTATAAACCACTTGCATGTTAAATACTTAAATCCTAAGTCGCGATATGGTATAGGCTTGGGAGAGCCCAAGTTAAGTCCCGAACCTAAACTTAGCACTTACTAGGCGAAACCCCCTTTTTTTGTACATGTTCGATAAAAAAGCGGGAGGTCGGTCGTGACATGTAACTTCTCTTGTTAATAGTGGATTACAACCTTGTTGTGACTATTAATATTGAGAGTAGATGTAGGCTTGGGAATAAAGTCGAACAGCTATATATTTGCTTGTCATATCTTTTATCTCTTCATTATCAGCCTCAGCTACTCATTATCATTAGTATTTATTCATCAGCAGCACGCGCGCCTTATTTCTATATTTTGTATATGCTACTATTTGAAGTTTAACTTGTTATATTCCACAAAAGTTCTTCATAATTCCAAAACAACCTATTCAAACCCCGCCCCCTCTCTAGGATTTATTGTTCACTCTAACAATTGGTATTTGAGCCTCATTACTTGTTATTTGAAGTTTTAAACTTCAAAGGATAAAGATCTTGTTTCGACAAACCTTACAAGAGGTGATTTTACAAATTTCTATTTGTTAACGATCCATTCTTTATACTCAAGATTTCTCGAATTAATTACTTCGTTGCTATTGCAACCTTTCTTTTCCAGGGAAAAGATGAAGTTGTAGAGGTAATGCCTAAAGGCGTGCCAACAGCCCTCAATTAGGCACTGACTATCCCAAGCCCTTCTCTCATGCAATATTGGATTTCGTTTTAAATTTGAGATTAATCCAAAAGGGATTCCGCATGAGATAGTAGTCGCCACTAGCTTTTTCAAGGTTGGCTAGAAAGTAAGCGAGACACGGGAGTTCGTCTCACTTCCTACGGAACCAGAGTTTCCTAAGTTCGGGGACTTGATAGCTAATAGTCTAATTAGTGTCATTTCAGTACTTCTAACTTCGTTTGGTTATTCATCTAAGTGATCAAATTGTCTTTTTCAACTATGAGTCCTAAATGCCATTTGATGCCGCTAAGTGTTCATACATTGGTTTTTCTATGAGTTTAATATGATCCCAAGGCTTGTTCTAACTATACTAAAAAGGAAAGGAACAGCCTATGTATTGATAGTGCGAGAATTAAACACCCAAGTATGTAAAAACTCAAAGCAATAGTGTGGAAATAAAAACCTGATACTTTTCGGGCAAAATATATATATGACCATGTTATAAGCCCCAAGATGTGATCCCCCATGAGCTTGACCCAATAACAATCCAGCAAAGAATATACAAGACTTTGTTATTAAGCCCAAGGACAACCCTTGTGAGCTAAATTCCTGAAATCAAGTATGAATCTGACTCTAAACTTGAACGACGAACTCGGTAAGAGTAAACCACCAATCGACATGTAAAGATAAGGCATGCAAATGTAAAATGATTTGATCACATAAAAAACCAACCGGGGTCATGGCCACCTATTAACACTATCCCGGGGACACGTTATTTGACTGAAAAGAAGAACAAGGCTTGCTGCCCCTGAGTTGGACATCAGCATATAGCCTTGTCTTTGTCCGGAAACGAGACCAAAAAACAATGTTAGAAAAGATGAAAAATCAATAACAGGTCCACGTGTCGTCATGAACAACCAAAGCAACTCCCGAACGACTTCGAAATCCACAAAAGTAACCCTCAACGAATGTCGACCAGCAGCATTACAACACATATTCCATGCATGAGATTGTTATACATATTAAAGTGGCGAGGATCATGATCGCCAACTCAAACCGACTCACATCTGAGCATGGACAACACATCACTTAGTCCCACTAAATCAATCTAAGACATGTACATGCAAGGGTTTGGCGAGGAGTTTGCATGTATCCCACACAGTTCGAAATGACATGCAAGTCGAGTCGAATAACACTCACCAAGACCAAAGACTAATCTGGACAGCAAGTAATCATTGAATACAATCGTCGTCTTTCATCGGTCATAGTCACCAGAACATGAGACAAACGATTGTGCTAGCAAAGATTTTATGTAACAGCCAAATCAAGCCTAAACAAACTTGAGACTCTCGGTTTCTCATGGGAATTAAGCAACTCTTTAATCTGGGGAGCAATCGCCCTTTCTCGATTTCATGCAGTTATGTGAAGCGAAGTCCTCGAAGCACACGAACCCGTCCCCACTTGTCCACCTCCCCTATCATGCGCCTGCACTCCTCTATCGTCCACCGCTCGTCCCCGAGCGCCACGAATGAACGAAAATGTTGGACTTAGCTTAACCATGACTGCAATACGACAAGAAGGAAAAGGACGCATGCTCCAAGTATATGACTCAAAATCAGAAAGTCAATATATTCCCAAGCTTCGATTAATCAAGTTTATACTTACCCAAATGATGAGTAGGTGATAAAGTCCAGGAAGACTGGAGGGTCGTGGAACTCCAGTGAAATGTGGCAGCTTGTGAGTAAGCTATTCTCAACGGCAATATCTCTGCGGATCAACAAAAGAGGAACGACACGATTCAACTAAACCAGCTACAGAAAACCGAACAAACGAAAATGTTGGACTTAGCTTTTTTACCGAAAACTGCCCCATCTTTTCCAATATTTGCCCCCGTGTCTCCGGCATCATCGTGCAAAACAACTCCCAAGTGACACTTGCAATCACTGCGAACAAGAAGGCGGCCCTAAAATGATCGCATTGTACAACGGCACATACATCATCAATAACACTGCTCTCCTCACCTGATTAATATCAACATCGATTATGCACTCCAGCGTACGCAACATCTGCGGAAAGATCTTTCAGATGTACACCCATGTGATCGGCCCCATCCTGATGGAGAAGAAGGCCACCTAGGACAACGAGGTGATTCACATGACCCCCGCCAATATGGGTTTCATGTTGCTGTGGGCGATGATGGTGAGACACATTCCGAGAGAGGTGAGCGACAAGATCATCTCGCCAACACTATTCAACATAAACGGTTGCCGCCCAATCGTTGCTACGAGTAGCATTGGTGGGATGATCATGTCACTCGACTCTCTCAGTAGGTGCCTCATTGTCATTGACCACAGCCACACGAAGCTCATGTGGACAGTGACCATGTGCATCTCCCCGGTGTTGTCCTACGTGGTCTTCTTCTCCATTAGAATAGGACCAATCATATGGTGTATAACTCAGAGATCTTCCCATTGAGGTTGCCGGCACTGGGGTATGCAATCGGCGTTGCCTTGAAACGAGTGGGGAGTAGAGTATTAATGATGTTCTTATCGCTATATAAGGCGATCACCATCGACAGGGCCTTATTCTTGTTCGTGGCTATATGAATTGAGGGATGTTTGCTGCTGTGGATGAGGACAAAAAATAATTACTATTATGAATTTTCAAAGAAAAAAAGCCAACAAAAATTTCTTAGGAAATTCAATTCCAATGAGAACAGGAAGTCTTTGATAGGTGGTTGTGAATTTTCTGTTTCGCCCATTTGAGTCCGGCCCCACTATGTAGTTTAGCCACACTCCTTTTCTTGGCCTTGCCTAAATTTTTTTGTGTCGTGCATGTTGAATACACATTTTTTGGAGGACTTCTAGCTAAGAATTAGGCAGAGCTTTTCATCTAGAATTTTGATTTACTTGTGATTAGAGAATTCGTTGGTTTTCCACGTGGGAAGGACTTTTGGGAAGTAGGACAACATTCAACTCTAGAGAGACGAATTGAGGAGGTTTGCAAATATGACCTATTATCAAAATCCAAGACATGGATGAAGTGCTCGAATTTGCAAAAGTCTATTATGAGAATTTAGATAGGGAGTAATTTTTGAGTGGATTATTGTTTCACGAATAATTTGCCATATTTGTGGATCATTTAATGGAAATTTGGAAGGCAATTTCTCAACGTGCATTCTTCTTGTTATAGGAAAAATTAACATTACAAATGCAATCTCTTCTTTATACACCAGTTACAACCTTCTCAAAGCGGGTCTGCCAACTAGGGAGATAGGTTTATAGGTCATGTCGAGTCAAGGACCAACAGTCCTCAATCGGCGCCCATTCTCCCAAACCCTTGGCTCGACGTTGGAATTTCATTTTAGTTGATTAATCCTATAAGAATTCTATATGATAAGGAGTCACCACTAGCCTATTAAATTTGGCTAGAAACCAAATGAGATATGGGAGAATACCTCCCTTCCAACGCAACCAAAGTTCTAGATTGGAGGACTTAATTATACTAGTTATTCAACTGATACCCTTTCATCACCTAACTTGGTTCATTGTTAACTAAGTGTCCTATGTGGTCTTTGTCCAATTATTAGTTCTAATGTTTTCATCTACTAAGTGTACATGTAGTCTTTTTTATGTTTATTATGGTCCTAGAATGTAACTTAACCATTCAATTAAAACAATGAATCACAACACAAAAAATGATATAAGAGCAATCACAACAAATGCATCAAGAATAGTGATGAAGAACAAATAAAAGGTAAGGTACAGTAAAATAACCCAATGCAGTGTCGGGTAAAGAGCATCACAGGGCCTCATCTTAAGTGACAGGATAGCAACCCTATGAGCTAAAATCAAATAAATTCCAAAGTGTAATTCCAATTCTAATATCTAAAAGGAATCTATTGTTAATGAAATCTACAAAAGAGGAAAAACATGTATATGAACTAATCCTTAAATGCAAATCTAAAAGTAATGCAATGAGATTTTGATCTTTTCAATTTTATACAAGTTTGACATTTTCTACATTTTTTTCTTTTCATTTATTTCATCTGAAAAAAAAAGGACTATCTAAAGTTTGGATTTATTTCCAAAATTCAAAGAAAATATCTCCCTAAACAATTCAGCCCAAACTAAATTGAAATTCAACTAACACTACAACCTAAGAGGCAACCACCTAACTGAGGCTTGCACTTATTTCTCCTTTTTTATGTATTTTGAATTTTTGTCATTTTTTTATTATTTTATGATTTTTTATTCCCTTTAATTTCTTTTTCCCCTTATTATTCTTCTTATACGCCCAAAGACGTTGCACAGCTAAACTTTCTCTTCCTCTATAAATATTTGTTTTTAGTTTTTTATTGATTTCTTTCTTTTATTTTCTTTCTTTCGGTCTCTTTCTCAGTCCATCACCTTAAGAACATGAACTCATGCTTCGCTTGGTTTCCTTTGCCTCTTTCATTTATTATTTCTTTCCAACGTCCTACAGAGAAATGATCAACTCTTTGCTTTGTTCATCATTCACCTAAGCTCTGTTCATCATTTTTCTAGCTTCAAAAACTTAACATCATAAAAAATCTTCATCAACCAAGGAGCTGATTGATGCCACAATCCATATTCTAATCATCACATATGCAATGAAACATGTTCAAATCACAAACAGGAATTCAATGGCACACGATCTTCAGGGAACCAGTAGTTCAGATTTCTCGTCTTTGTTTCTCCAAGAACAGAGTATGGAGATACTTACCTTGTAGATGCAGATGTTGATTTCGAAAGATGATCAAACTAAGAAGCTGAGTGAACACGTTCAAATCACAAATAGGAACATACGATGCAGATGTTCACACGTATAAACAGCTAATTGCATCAACGGCTTGATATCTGAATAGCGTGTAATGATCGCAGATGTCCTTACTAGCTGACCGATATAAGATGCTTTGACCTCTCTAATGGTTAATGGCCGTCCTTTCGAAGATGCTCTAATATAAACTTCACTGAACAAAAAAATTCAAGAGGAAGTCACAACTACTGAAGAAACAAACAAACAAACATGATATTTTGCTTGGAAGCTGACAATATGGCACGCAATGCTCAGGTGCTGGCCAACTAGCAGAAAGCCAAAGCATTGCACAACATACTAGAGAATAGAGGAGAAAACTTTTCTCACTGCATGCTAAATTCTGCGGTTTTGTCGATGAATATTGGTGCAAGAAAATCAAATTTCTTTGGGGAACCCTCAAATTTCAGCTATGAATGCATTGTTATAACTGGACTAGTAGTCAATAGTACATAAGTTTGATGTTTAAAGTATGAAAGGACAAGGCGTCTAATGAAGCTTACAAGTATAGTTTGATTTCAGAATGCATCTTCTGAAGTGGATCCGCACAGTCCACATTTTCTCTCTTATCTTCAGACCTCTGGGTTAAAAGTATGTCATGATCATCGCCCGGAAAGGGCTCCGTGGGTTCTGGCATGAGCTCATCGATGGCCCCAGCGAAATTTCCAATATATCGCCTAGTATTTTCAGCGACCCATCTAAGAAATTCTTCATCTAAGTCATTGTACTGCATACATGTTACCACAGCGTCAGAAGTAATTACGGAACATAAGAAACCTTAGCATGTGAGGTGCAGAAACTTACATCGACTGAGTCCTTGAGCTCGATCTCAACAGCACGAATTTTTCTATTTGATACTTCTTGCTGAAATCGGGAAAGGCGACCCTTGTGTGAGTCATTTAAATTGGAAATTAAAAATTAACTACGCTTGGTTCAATTGTAAATCTAGGGTTAATCCATTTTCAAGTACAAGAGCATAATTGCACACGAAAGCGATTCCGCAGCTATAGTTCACAGACATCAGACAAAGGATCGGCATGATGTGAGATCATGCACATATCGTTTTCATTGATTTCACCAAACACGAATGATCTTACAACGCTTAGAAGGACATCCGTATATAAATACTAGTCAAGAGGAGGAACTTACGAGGACGTTCATGTACTTGGCTTCTCCATTTGCATTGGCAAAGTTCGCGACGAAATCCTTCGCGATCGCTGTCAGCATCACAACATGAAACCCGTTTCACGAAACGCCAGGGATTAATTCCACGGACACGCACAAAAACATAGCGAGAGAGAGAGAGAGGAGCCTTTTCTTCCTTGAAGTCGAGGTCCTTCGTGGCTTCACTTTACCTAGTTCAGCCTCTCCCTTGGACTCAGCATAAACATGTCTCGGAGGCGTCGGCGTCGGCAAAGAAGAAACGAGCAGGAGCCGAGTTCTTCAAAGTCTCTGATAAGAAAACACGGTAAAACAGTGGCGCAATCAGTGAGGCTCCGAAGCGGCATGGAGCAGGCGCAAGACGTGGCCGCACACCAAGGCAGGTAAGGACGCGGTGCTCCTCGCTGGACCTGCTGCGCGTGAAGGTGGGGGTCATCAGGATCAGCTTGGCTGATGCTTCGCTACAGGGACACCAGGAGGGAGCAACGTTGGCCAAAAGAGCGCAAGAGACGCCCGGAAAGCTTCTGAGTTGGTCGGACGGTGGCCGGAACTCGCGGTGGCGGGGTTTGCTGAACACAGTGTAAGCATTGGCGAAGCACGATGGCCGGCTCCGGCAGCGGGAGTGATCATGAGAATTGAACACAAGGAGAAAAAGGGACAAAGCTGAAGGATCGTGCCCCCCTTGCCATGAAGTGATGATGACCTTGTTTTTAGCCACCTTCTTTCTCCTATACCTGCACGATCTTCATCCGTTCCTTGTTTTTAGCCACCTTATTTCTCCAATACCTGAACGATCGTCATCCGTTCCTTGTTTTTAGCCACCTTCTTTCTTCTTTCAAAAACCAAATCCCTATCTCTCTCAGATTTTTGAATCTCCAGATATCTACGAAATTTCCGCCATTTTATGAGGGTTTGAGCGAGTCATGAGGTGTTACAAAAGCCATCTTCATCCATCGTAACTGTCTCTAGATTCATAGTGAATTTGTCACGTTTTCCTAAACAAGAAAAATCCAAGAATGTAGAATGGTGAGAGAGTTCGATCCAGATATGAATGAATCAAACAAAAGATCTCAAATCAAGACATATTATTGGTTTAAAAGTCAAAATCACTATGACCGAGGTTAAGATGAGTCACGAATGGCATCGTCATTTAATCGTGCGGAACAGTGTCGTTTCGTCTTGGATGTGTTTATTATACACTTCCACCCACTATTTGCCACATTGAAAGCCATATCGGTATTTATTCGTTTCAAAAAAAAAAAAGCTACGGTATGTATGTTCAGTGAACTTAACGGTGGATATTTTTGTCCGCCAAGTAAAAGTTTATACATCTTTTTGTGGCATTTGAATAGTTTCCTATGGTGTCATACTCATTTATTTCACCTCTAATTTAACCTTAAAGATAATGGCTTGATGATGTCAAAGACGGTATAATAGGAACTCCCTCAAATTTTGAAAATAGTGCCGGGAGAAACTGCTCTTTGCGAATCAAGATGCCAATTTTGCGTATTCTTCATTCTCGCGATCGATGCAAGATACCTTCCTGTAACAGGGATTTAGAAAGGAACACATCATGAGAAAAAAAATATCCTTCTCTTCCTCGAACGAGGTTAGAATGTCCAGTAATCTTTGCATACTCGTGCTTTCTTTTCATCTTTCTTAGGGACGGCTTCTCGTGGTCTAATTATATCAAATGAATTATATCAATCCGAATTTAAGGAAAGAAGAATTTTTTTTTTTCTTCAACGGTGTTTGCTATATAAGATCGCATTCGATTTATAGGTAGGAACCAAATTTGGTTTAGACCAAAGTACATGTATTTTGGCTATCTTCTCACCAACGTCCCGGTCTATTTTAATCCCATCTCATTTTATGAAACTATCGTCTTTCTTAACATGTCCATATCTTTTTTTATGACATAACTTTTTATGCCTTAACATAGTGAACCTCCACCATGATTTATAAAGTCAATTTAGCTACTTAATCTAAATGAGATTTGGTTTTATTATATACATTAAATTGATCTTACGCATAAGACTTTAGCGATCATAACTGACCGCCTACAAGAATCCACATAATCTGAAGTTATAACAAAATTGAAGTTGAAAAAAAGTTAATAGTGTTTAAACTCTTCTATCCCGAACCTCTTTTCGACTAGAATGTAAGTAAGTACTTTCATAGACCTTCCGTATGTCCAACAGACAAATTATTTTTTGTATTTTCCGCTCTCAGTCAACAAATAATTCCAAATAATATACGTCTAATATAAAACTTGGCACTAATATAAAGAGAATAAACGCGTGAAAATGGATTCAGCCTACTTATCTATTTAATTAAGGCTGCACTTTTTATACTCCATTTTTGGCTAAAACACTCCTCAATACAGTAATTTGACTATATTGCCCTTTAAGGTCCCACTTTATAACATCCCTCTTCTGTCAATGTTCTATGAAAGTGTTCCATTTTTTCTGGTCATGTCCCCTTTTTTTAATTTTCTATTTCTTTTCTTGTGGGTCTCACGTTCTGTCATGTAACCACACAAAGCAATAGAGAGATAGAGAAATGGAGACTTTCACGCCTATGTAGGCAGAGGTGGCCGAGATGGTTCTCATGACCCAAGATCACACCTTCTCGAGCCACTGAGTGAAGGCTCTGCGCCACATATATTATGGCAAAAAGGGCATCGTGTTCACGAAGAGTGGCGCATACTAGCAAGGCATGAGGAGGATGTACACTCTTCTCATGAGCCCAGCAAAGGTGGAGTCGTTCATGTTGTGAGGAGGAGGGGCTAGTAAGGGTGATGGGGTGGCTGAGGGCAACGGCCTTGAGGCATACTTTCTGCAATTTAAAACACGTCATAAAAAAAAACCCTTCTCTGCACAAATAATCGATGAGATTGGCAGAAGTAGCGTTGCTCACAAGCAAGTCTTCTTGGCATTTCATTACCTCCCAGAGCCTGAGAATCATTTTTTTCGCCTTCTCCCCATCTAGCTATTGAAAAAATCCACTAACCAATGTGCTATATATCCAACAATTGAGCCTTATACCATCTTCAACCATTTCATCAAGTAGCTTTTGTGTAGCCCTCACCGTGCCCGCCTTACATTACCCATTGATCAAAGTAGTGTAAGAAACGCAACTCAGGCAATGCCCCATGCTCCTCATATCTAGAAACACCCTATGGCCAAAAGCCAGTCTCGAAATACAGCACTACTGATCAATTAGCTAGTTAAAATTAGTCAATGAACACATGTACCGGAGCTTGACATCAGCCAAACACCTAATGACCCGCAACATGCCATGTGGGCTGCGAGAATCGAGCAATCTAGCAACGATCAAGTTCATCCGTGACGTCATAAACAGACCAAACAAAGGAGACAAACCGACGATGGGCCTCCTCAAACCATTTCACATCGCAAAGAGCGTGAAGAACATTATTGAGGTTGAGCGAGTTAGATCGGTAGCAGTTGAGACAGAGGCAGTCAAGGAGGCAGAGGGCTTCGTCGACGTCCAGATGGTGGGTCCCTGAGTAGGATATGTGAGCACAAGGGCATGACCTTTCTGATTCTCCATTTCTATACCTCTTGAGAAAAAATGGAGAGAATGAAGAATATTAAAGAAAGTGAACATGGGACCCACAAGAAAAAAAAGTAGAAAATCAATAAAAAAAAAAAGGGACACGGCTAGAAAAGGGGGACATTTTCTTAAAACAATGGCCGAGAGATGCTAAAAAAGTGAGACACACAAAGGGTAATATTGTCAGAATGTGTTGAGAAGTATTTTAGCCAAAAGGAAGGGAAAAAGAGTTAATCGTGGGCATGAGATTTTAGCGATTATATAACCGACCGCCTACTGTATCTTTTGTTCAACAAAAATTAGACTATGTGGGCTGAGGCCAACTCAAATGTTTGGCTAGCCCATTAAATTAAAAACATTTCAAAAATAGAAAAATGAGATAGAATTTGGAAAAATGGGATTAATGTGGAACAATGAAAAACTCGATCATTAAGGCAGATGGAAAACATTTGAACAAAACACAAAAGGCTTGCTTTATGCGGTGTAACATGTATATATTATATATGATTTTTATTTACATATGTAGTTAGTTTAAATCATAATGACGATGCTTGTATATATCATCATCTCGAGAGCGCTAGTATAAAGAAAAAATTATATTGATAATATTTTTCATGTGCATAGATTCAATGTTCTTTACCTGATATATATGAATGGGGCGGTTGCCAAGTAGAAGGTTCAAATAGGCTATGTTAAAGAAAAAAACTTGTAAATTATATGTGTCCTTTTAGTCGATGTTGCGAGCAATCATATGCAAGTCTCCAGCCAAATCCATATGGCTCTATCACATATTGGTATAGTGTCACGCCCCGAACCCCCGTCGAGCCCGCGACATCCCGCCTCCGGTCGAACAGTTGCGACGTCCCAGGTTATCGCCGACCTCAAATAAACATCAGAGATTTAATCGCGCAAACGGAAACCATAAAACACCCGGACAAACTTAAACTGGGAGAATTGGGAGAATATACATTTCCATTTCTTGTTCAACTTGTTCCATCATATATATAATAAAACAAACCTCTGACTACCAGTGCACACTTTACTAAAACTACCAAAATCAAAAAGGAGTCGATGACCTGACGTTCAACCTCAAAAATGATTCTCATCCAAGGCAAGCTTTCCCACTTCTACAAACATGGTCGTCGTGTGTCTTATCCAGGTCATCCCGTCACCCATCGAAAACTCAGCTACCATATACTTCGTATGCACTGGTACTCCAAAACGTACTGGTGGCGGTAGTGGAGGGTTCATCACTCAGGTCGGGGTTCTGAAAATTATTGGTTTACGCAACCATGAGATTATATCTAAGCAAGTACACTCCTAAACCCAACCTAGGCTATCACGTACCTCTATACAATCACACAGACACACGTGCATTCGTACACATCAAGTCATCACATCGCAGGCACATCAAATAATATAGTCAAACTCAAACATGCGTACACCCGTACTCAATCACAATCACGCCGTATGCAACACACGCATGTACCAATTCTCATTCCACTATTCCTTCCATTCTCATTTCCTCTTTCTCATTCCTCGCCAGTGGCCCACGTTGAAGTACACGCCTCAGGCACACTGCGATCATTCACCACATCCGGCCCGCGCACCTATTCACGCCTCAGGCCCCAATTGCGACCTGAGCATCACACGCCCCAGGCCCGATCCCAACTCAGCCCGCGCCAAATGCGACAGGCCTACATGATTGGAACCCGAGCTTAAGATGCCTCGGTCCAATCCCGATCTCACCCGAGCTAATCGTTGTCGCGACCTCCCCGAACCGATCGGATTAGGCTAAGAGGTATTTGTCGATGGATGTGAACAACGATTGATTCGTTCGAAAGACAAACCAAATGGTTCATTAATCCAAAGACTAAGGCACTCCCAAGCCTCACACCTCATGCGACGAGAATTTTCTAATTTACGCATTTGAATGGAGTCGCCACTAGTCATGATCAAGGGTCGGCTAGAAACCCTAATCGAGACGCGGGAGTGTCGTTTCGATGCGTGCGAAAACCAGAGATTCCAAAATTCGGGAACTTGATTACACTAGTGATCTAACTAGTGCCCTTTCGGTACCTAAACTTAAATGTTCGCAAACTAACGTACCGGGTAGCTTATCAAAAAAGCTAAGATTCTACCTAACCGTTCTAAAAATAGAAAATAACAACCAATGTATTAAAAGTGCGCAACCAGATAATCATGAAGAAAATAAACAACCAACGACCTAGCATCATCTCTAAAAAAAGAAAGTGCAATCAAAAGCCTTAAGATAAAGCCCTAATGGCTTATCCGGTTTTTGAGAATTTTTTAAAGGATTTTCTCAATTTTTACGAGTTTTAAACTAAGCCCAGAATGAAATTAAAACTAACATCTAGTGAAATAAAGCCCAAAAAGTGATTTTTGAACATTTCCTAATTTTCTGATTTTTTTTTTGGAATTTTTTTTGAATTTTTTAGTGTTTTTTAATTTTCTGAATTTTTTAATGTTTTTCAGACCTTTTTTAGATTTTTTAACATTTTCGAATTTTTTGGAATTTTTTGGAATTTTTTTTTAAATGTTTTTATTAATAAAATAAGGATTCGGATCGGATCCCCTGACACCTGACCCGATCCGCCCGACACCTGACCCGAAATTCCGACCCTACCCGGGACCCCATTTTCATTTCTTTTCAATTTTTTTCTTTTGATTTCCCCCCCCCCTTTTTTCTTTGGTTTCTTTTCTGTTTTTATTCTCTATTTTTTTATTACTCTTCATCCCCTTCATGCTCATGCACGTGATCCTCTCTACCCAGAAGACTTTCCCCTGCTTCTTGCTATTCTTCACCGAGTCGTCTTCTTCTTCAACTGAGACCACGCCGTGGCCACCCACCACCGGCCGTCGGCTCGGGCCGCCAGTGCTGACGGCAGACGTCGGCCTTATGCCGTCACAGCCGGCAAGACATTCCGGGGACCATTCCGACGACCCCAAAAACACACCCCTTCGCTGGCGACCAAAACTTACTTTCCGATTGTTCTACTTTCGGCCCTAGTCGCAAACGTTTAACCCAGACAAAACGAGCACAAACAAACGGAGAATGAGGATAAACGACTAACGATTGTGGCCTTGAACCGCTGGCTGCTCCGGTTTAAGGAACGGCATCCCGACGACGGAAAACACATGCGGTCGACTCGGACATCGTTAACACACCACCAAAATCACATGAAAGGCAACCAAAATCGGGGTAAGTAATGGCGTTAGTACAAACCACGCACACAACAAAGTTTTAGAAATTGGTTTCACAGAAACAGAATCGAAAGTTCATTCGGGCATTTCATCGAGCATGTGGGTGTGACTAAAAAAGAGATACAGATTCCCTTTTGACACGGTTTGGGGCACCAACTCAGCATATAACATTTAAAAGAATGTCTTTGAGTTTCAAACGAGCATTATCCTCCATGGACGGAGCCCGACAAGCACTGAACAGATTCGGTATGTCTGGTGTCCGAGAGGCAGGGGAAGGAGGGGGAAAACATGGGAGGACAAGGACGAAAACCCACCTGGTTCGGGTCTGGCCGAGACGAAGCGCGGCGGCTGGGCAGCTCGATGAAGGTTCGGGTGGCACTCCGGTGAGCGGGTAAGACTCGAGACTCACCGATTTCGCGCTACTCTCTCGCTCGGCCTCCTCTTTCTCCTCTCTAACTCCCTCTGTTCTTGACTCGCCAACACCGAATGCGGTGGCCGGGGCGATGGACGTCCGGTGACGGTGGCTAGCTCACTGGGAGGGGGAAGAGATTTGCCGGCGACCCTCCTGAGGAGGAACCGGAGCGCTCTCCTCTTAGACCCCTCCCTTTCTCTCCTCTCCGAATCTCTCTGGAACTCCCTTCTCTTTTTTCTTCTTTTTTCTTGCCCTCTGTTCTCTCGCTCCCTTTTTTCTCTTGACCCCCCTCTTTCTCCTTTTTGGCAAGTGTCAAAGGGAGAGTCACGGGGAAGAGCTCCCCTTTGTCTTCTCTCTCTTTTCTCACTAAAACATGTAGCCCCTTTTCTTGTCCTTTCTCATTTGTTTCTTTATTTGTGAAAGTGGGGTGGAGTTCCGAGAGGGAGAGAGAGGAGACCCCTTCGTATCAGCCCAGGGAAGAGATCCCCTTCGTACCAGAGTTCACTTTTTTTTTTTGTCTTTTTATCCTTTTTTTTCTTTTTTATTATTATCATTTTTTTTAATTTTTATAATGATGATTTTTTTTACATAAAATAAAAATGCAATAACATAAAAGGAAAATATGTCTCACTAAATTCTACTAATGCAAATGCGCCTAACATCTATATGCAATGTAATTTAACGAAAATATTTGTTTTTTAGGGGTTAAAAATCAATCCCTAATTTTCTATGCAAATAAACCCTAAATGAATAGGCAAAATTTAGGTGTCAACAGGCCCGATCCCAACTCAGCCCGCGCCAAATGCGACAGGCCTACATGATTGGAACCCGAGCTTAAGATGCCTCGGTCCAATCCCGATCTCACCCGAGCTAATCGTGCCTCGGACCGATTCTCATTCTTGCTTTTTCAACCCTCAGCCTGTGCCAAATACAACAGACCTACGTGATCGCTGCCCGAGTTTATGATACTCGGCCCGATCCCAAACTCGCACTTTCGCACTTTCACACACTTTCCCACCATCACTTGCCACACTACAATTTCCTTCTCACTTATGCCCACGCTTCATATGCATTTATCACACGCAACTGGCCCTTCACACGTGGCCCGCACACGCATTATTTTACATGTAGCTCATGCACATTCAGCATAGGACATGGCAATACCAATAATTAATTTAATCTAACTCACGTGTACACCCAACAGGCATATACAGTCACCCAATTGCACAACAACATACTCAATTTAATCACCACAATTTATTTATAATTTAGATATACATCCAACACGTAAATTCTCATTTTTCTCCCACCAAACGGTATCAGATTAATTCCAACCTTCACGGAACTTTCTCGTCATAAAATACCGGTTCTAAAAACCCAACTTGCGTCCCGATCGGCCCATCACGGCCCCATGAACAGTAGACCACAGCCACTGTTATTCTCTAATTTCCAATAAATATTGCCCGAATTAATTCTTAAGGCCCGCCATAAAATTTTCGCTCCCAATTCATGCAATTCCGCACCTAACTTTATATAGATTTCCCCCAAAAATCGCCCGTCGATACCCGAAATCCTAAATTGGGTTTAGAGCGCGATTTACCCGCATTCTAGACTATCGCGGCTAGAACGGAAAGCGGCGGCACAAAAACGGACACGGCGGGGACGGCGGCGAAGCTCGGCGACGGCGGCGAAGCTCGGCAACGGCGATCAGCTTGCGGCGGTGGTCCGGCTCTTGATTTGGGCTCACGGCCACTTGGGGGGAAGAGAGAAAAGAGAGAGAAATTGTGGCTGGTGGTGGTGGTTTGGGGTTGGTACAGTGGCTACGCGGCGGCTTGAGGGCGGTCCGGCGTGGTGGTGGTGGCGAGCGGCGGCGCCGGCGTGGCTTCACGGTGGAAGAGGAAGAAGTTCACGGTGGAAGGAAATTTCACGGGGGAGAGAGAGAGCCGAATGGGGGAATGAGAGAGAGGAGAGAGAGAGAGTCTACGGTTGGGGGGGGGAATTTCACGGCAAGGGGAAGAGAGAGGAATGAGGAGAGAGAGTCTTATCTAGACTTAAATAGGAACTTTGATCCAAAAATATCTAAGGCACAAATGATCAAAATGCCCCTTGCCCCTAAAACTACTCCTTAATAAATCCTTAAGGGCAAAATCGTCACTTTCTCCATTTCTCATCGAAATCGAATTTTTCCGAAGAATTTGAGCACACCAGAAATTGACACGTGTCACGTGCAACGTTGTCCTAACATTCCGTCGTGACTTCCTAATTTTCCGGTGTCCAATTTGGGCAAAAATTCAATAATTAAATTCTATTAAATGCAACTCGAGTGTTTCTCGACCTAACGGGCGGCTTACTGGGGAAATTCGCAGAATCGACTCATGACTGATACTGAATCAAGTCACGTGCAAGTCCGTTTGATGCGTGACGACCTCGGTTGTCATTAAAATCGCGAAGATCAATCACTTGATCCGAGGGGTACGATCGTTTGGTATAATTTCATAATCGTTCGTCAAGTCGTTTCGTGATCCAACAGAATCACCCGCGATCCACTACTAGGACAGTGGCAAACTGACGCTTAACTATCCTTGGATCGGTCAACAATGGCTCAAAATATCACTTCCGCGATTTAATGGTCGAAATCCATTCACGATCGAATTTCTTTCAGTCGTGCGAATTTAATTTCCCTTAATAGCCTTTCCCTAATGGTTAGCATTCCCAGGAATGATCAGTTCCGGCCAAGAACTTACTGCGAGCACATCTCATAAAACTCAATTATTCAATAAATTCCAATTGGTGGAATTTCGGAATGTCACAATCTTCCCCTCTTATAAAATTTCGTCCTCGAAATTTACAATCTCACTACTACTCAAAATTTACAATTATTACTGCTACTCAAATAACTGGGGGTACTGACATTGCATCATTTCTTCGCCTTCCCAAGTTGCGCCTTCAGTCCCGTGATGCTCCTAGATAACCTTTACCATCGGGATTGTCTTGTTTCTCAAAACCCGTTCCTTCCGATCTTCAATCCTGACCGGTCTCTCGACGTACGACACTTTATCATCCACTTCTATTTCTTCGTAATTCAACACATGCGTCGGATCCGATTCGTATTTCCTCAACATTGATACGTGGAATACATTATGCACCTGTGACATATTTGGCGGTAACGCAAGGCGATACGCCAAATCTCCAATCCTTTCTAGCACTTCGAAGGGTCCCACGTACCTCGGACTCAACTTCCCCTTCTTACCAAACCGGGACAATCCTCGCATGGGTGACACTTTTAGAAATACGTGATCCCCTACTTGGAATTCCAGAGGTCTTCGCCTTATGTCTGCGTAACTCTTTTGACAGCTCTGCGCTGTCTTCAGCCTTTCACGAATGATCTTAACTACCTCGATTGATTGCTCAACCAACTCCGGCCCTGTTATAGCTCGTTCTCCCACTTCATCCCAACATACGGGTGTTCTACAAGCACGGCCATAAAGTGCTTCAAAGGGCGCCATTCTAATATTTTGCTGGAAACTATTATTGTAAGCAAACTCCACTAAGGGTAGTTGTTCTTCCCATTTACTATGAAAATCCAATACACATGTCCTGAGCATATCCTCTAGGGTCTGAATCGTCCTCTCAGATTAGCCATCTGTATGAGGATGATAAGCTGTACTGAACTGCAACTTGGATCCTAACGCCGTCCGCATACTTTTCCAAAAATTGGCAGTAAATCTAGGATCACGATCCGAAGTTATAGACACTGGTACCCCATGAAGGCAAACTATCTGCTGCACGTACAACTCTGCATACCGTTCTAACGTGAAATCCTTTCGCACTGCCAAAAAGTGTGCCGACTTAGTTAATTTGTCGACAATCACCCAAATGGTGTCATGACTTCTTTGACTTCTCGGCAATCCTAACACAAAATCCATGGTTATATGCTCTCATTTCCACTCTGGGATTTCCAACGGTCGCAACAATCCTCCAGGCTTACAATGTTGCGCTTTCACCTGCTGACATGTCAGGCACTTAGCCACGTGTTTAGTTATATCCGACTTTATACCATTCCACCAATAAAATTGTCTCAAATTCCTGTACATTTTGGTATTGCCAGGGTGAATACTGTACTGACTACGATGCGCTTCGGACAAAATTTCTTCCTTAACTCCCGCATCGTCTGGCACACATAACCTTCCACGAAATTTCAACACACCGTCCTCAGATACCTGAAAATCCGGCTTCCTCTTAGTAACGTCCATCTCAATAACCTTCTGTATCTCTAGGTCCGTAGACTGCAAAGCTTTAACTTTAGCCTGGATCTCCGGCTCAATCCTTAACGTCGCTAAGAGGCTCGAGACTCGACTTACTTCCAACTTGAACTCGGAATCTCACACATTCTCTAACAGGATCCACTCCTTGACCATTAAATGTGCGATGCTTGATTTCCGGCTCAACGCATCCGCTACTCGGTTTGCTTTTCCAGGGTGATATAGAATATCACAATCATAATCTTTTATCAATTCCATCCAACGTCGCTGCCTCATATTCAACTCTTTTTGCGAAAATAAATACTTGAGGCTCTGATGGTCAGTATAGATCTGAAATCTCTCTCTGCATAAATAATGTCATCAATTCTTTAGGGCGAATACTATTGCGGCTAACTCCAAGTCATGCGTCGGATAATTTAATTCATGTGGCCTCAACTGCCTGGATGCATATGCTACCACTCGCCCATGTTGCATCAACACACACCCTAATTCTCTTAATGACGCATCACTGTATATCTCATATCCTCCAGGTCCTGATGGAATTGTCAACACTGGTGCCGTTGTTAACCTCCGCTTCAACTTCTGAAAACTTCTTTCACACTGATCTGTCCATTCAAATCTATTCTCCTTCTTCAATAATTGAGTCAATGGCATTGCTATTGCCGAAAATCCTTCCACAAAACGACAGTAATATCCGGCCAGACCCAGAAAGCTCCAAACTTCTGTTACCGTTATCGATCTAGGCCACTTTGTCACAGCCTCAATCTTCGACGGATCCACAGAAATTCCTTCTCCGGAACTTACATGACCTAGAAATGCTACTTGACTAAGCCAAAACTCGTACTTGCTAAACTTAGCATACGGTGCGTTCTTCCTCAAAGTCTGCAACACTCTATGCAGATGAAATTCGTGCTCCTCCCGGCTTATCGAGTACACCAATATATCGTCGATAAAAACAATCACAACTGATCCAGAAATTCTTTAAACACTCGATTCATTAAATCCATAAAGGCAGCAGGGGCATTCGTTAATCCGAACGGCATCAACGTAAATTCATAATACCCGTATCTTGTCCTAAACGCCGTCTTCGGTATATCCTCCTTCCTAATTCTCAGCTGATGATACCCCGTTCTCGAATCAATTTTAGAGAACACCGAAACCCCTTGTAACTAATCAAACAAATCATCAATCCTTGGCAAATGATACTTATTTTTAACTGTCACTTGATTCAGTTGCCTGTAGTCTATACACAACCTTAATGATCCATCTTTCTTCCTTATAAATAAAACTGGCGCTCCTTACGGAGACGCACTGGGACGAATAAACCCCCTATCTAATAACTCTTGCATCTGCAACTTTAATTCCTTTAACTCCGATAGCGACATTCTATAAGGTGCCTTCGAGATTGGCTCAGTTTCAGGTGCCAACTCGATTACAAACTCTACTTCCCTTTCCGGCGGTAATCCCGGTAATTCTTGAGGAAACACATCAGGATATTCACACACTACCGCTATATCCTCAAGTATCGGCTCTTCAGCCGTTGAATCCATTACAACAGCTAGAAATCCTTGATACTCTTCATTCAACAACTTTGTCATTTCTACTGAGGATATCAACGGAATTGAGGGTCCTCCTCGACTTCCCACAAATTTAAATTCCGGATGTCCAACGGGATTAAATTGGATCATCCTGCTATTGCAATCCATTACGGCCCTCTGCTTAGACAATCAATCCATCCCTATTATCACGTCAAAATCATACATATCTAGAACTACTAAATCAATCAATTCCTCCCTATTTCCAATCACGATCTTGCAGTTTGGACAACCCAACAAAGTCAACATCTTATCATTCAAGGGAGTTGTCACACATAGCACAACGTCAAGCGACTGCGGTTCTATTCCCACTAACTCCATAAACTATTTCGATATAAAAGAATGCGACGCTCCAGGATCAAATAAATCATACGCAACATGGTTGCACAGAGAAATCGTACCTGTGACAATCCCTGGTGCGTTCTCAACCTCTCGTCTGGCCATCGCATACACTCGTTCTTGCGCTAGAGGCCTATTCTGATTCGCTGTCTGGACCGCTCCAGTCTGATTCCCATTCCGAGGTGGCGGCAAGGCAAGCGGTCTGTTCTGCCTGGAATTGGGGCAATCCTTTATATGATGCCCAAATCTTCCGCACCCAAAGCATGCTCCACCCCTGGTTGGACAAGGCCCGCTTCTATGTCGACCTCCACAATTCCTACACGGACCATTCTCAATCCTGATTGGCTTTCCAATATTTCTTTTAGCTGGTGGAGTAAAACGCCTGTTATCCACCATTGGCCTCTTCCCAGGATTACGATTATTCCATCCCGAGACAAATCTCGACCCAGATGCGGTGGCCCTATCCACCTGATCCCGCTCCAGAATCTGGGCCCTATCAAATATCTGCCCATACGTTCCCAGATTTACCAACAACAATTGGCTGCTGATATCAGCCCTCAATCCATCCAGAAATCTTCGCGCCTTATCTTCAGGATGTTCCACCATTCTCGGCGCAAACTTGGACAATCTCGCGAATTCCGCCTCATATTGATCTACCGTCGTTTGGCACTAGCGGAGTCTCATAAATTCCGCGAGTTTTCTTTCCCTAGCACTGGCTAAAGAATATTTCTCATAGAAATTCTCAGTAAAAACAGCCCAAGTCTTGGTTGTACCTTCAGAAAAAATCCTATCCCTGGTGGCTTTCCACTAATCGTTCGCATTATCCTGCAACTGATAGACTGCCAGTGTCACTTTCTCATGATCGTTACACTCCAGCACCTCAAACGCTTTCTCAAGCTCCTCTACCCATCGAGGTGCAGCCTCCGGGTCACCTTTCCCAGAAAACTTAGGTGGTTTCAACTTTATAAATTGTTCTACCAGCTGGTGCATAGGTCTATTAGCAACCACTTGCCCCTAACCCAGGTTCTCGTTATTATCAGCAACAGCAACAGTCTCGGCAACTTGGGCAATCGGAGTAGCTCGCTCCTGAGTCTGCCGTTCTATTATATCACCAATCCGTTCCAACGTTCTCATTACAGCTTCCATTCTCGGGTCCACAACAGGTCTAGCTTCCACTTCGGGGTTTGCTGCTACTCCAGCATCGACTCCTACATTTTCCATCGCTCCAGCACCCATTCCAAGATCCTCGAGGGCTCTAACTCGAGCACGTCCTCTATCCCAGGATCCTCTACCAATGCCCCTTCTTGGGACTCTTCCTGCTCCTTTTCCTTCGCTGCTCATCGTCACGATTCTACCACTCTACTACCTGCTGTAATTCCACTCAGGAATTAGCAGTCTAAACTAACTAGCTCAATTCCATTCTAAGTAGCGAATTAATATGAAAACTCACTCAACAAGCAATTCCCCACTACCAATCACGAAATCACAATCTCCAGAGTCTGAACACTTACCTCAGGTTCAGACGCACCTGCAATTTAATTACCACACACAATTGACTTACACAAATAATCACAACAATCAATCTGGAGGTACGTGTAGCTCACTCTACCCTACACCCCACTAAGATCTCCCCAATTACTACCTCAAGGTTTCCACTCCTTATCACTCCAAGTTTCGATCAATTCTAGATCGAGCTGACCTTGCTTTGATACCAATTCAAACGGGGATGTCACGCCCCGAACCCCCGTCGAGCCCGTGACATCCCACCTCCGGTCGAACCGTTGCGACGTCCCAGATTATCGCCAACCTCAACTAAACATCAGAGATTTAATCGCGCAAACAAAAACCATAAAACACCCGGACAAACTTAAACTGGGGAGAATTGGGAGAATATACATTTCCATTTCTTGTTCAACTTGTTCCATCATATATACAATAAAATAAACCTCTGACTACCAGTGCACACTTTACTGAAATTACCAAAATCAAAAAGGAGTCGATGACCTGACGTTCAACCTCAAAAAATAGATCCAAGGCAAGCTTTCCCACTTCTACAAACACGGTCATCGTGTGTCTTATCCAGGTCATCCCGTCACCCATCGGAAACTCAGCTACCTTATACTCCGTATGTACTGGTGCTCCAAAACGTACTGGTGGCGGTGGTGGAGGGTTCATCGCTCAGGTCGGGGTTCTGAAAATTGTTGGTTTACGCAATCATGAGATTATATCTCAGCAAGTATACCCCTAAATCCAACCTAGGTTATCACGTACCTCCAGACAATCACACAAACACACGTGCATTCGTACACATCAAGTCATCACATCGCAAACACCTCAAATAATATAGTCAGACTCAAACATGCGTACACCCGTACTCAATCACAATCACGCCGTATGCAACACACGCATGTACCGATTCTCATTCCACTATTCCTTCCATTCTCATTTCCTCTTTCTCATTCCTCGCCAGTGACCCGCGTTGAAGTACACGCCTCAGGCACACTGCGATCATTCACCACATCCGGCCCGCGCACCTGTTCACGCCTCAGGCCCCAATCGTGACCTGAGCATCACATGCCCCAGGCCCGATCCCAACTCAACCCGTGCCAAATGCGACAAGCTTACATGATTGGAACCCGAGCTTAAGATGCCTTGGTCCAATTCCGATCTCACCCGAGCTGATCGTTCCTCGGACCGATTCTCATTTTTGCTTTTTCAACCCTTAGCCTGTGCCAAATACAACAGACCTACGTGATCGCAGCCCGAGTTTATGATACTCGGCCCGATCCCAAACTCGCACTTTCTCACTTTCACACACTTTCACACACTTTCCCACCATCACTTGCCACACTATAATTTCCTTCTCACTTATGCCCACGCTCCACATGCATTTATCACACGCAACTGGCCCTTCACACGTGGCCCGCACACGCATTATTTACACGTAGCTCATGCACATTCAGCATAGGACATGGCAATACCAATAATTAATTTAATCTAACTCACGTGTGCACCCAACAAGCATATATAGTCACCCAATTACACAACAACATACTCAATTTAATCACCACAATTTATTTATAATTTAGATATACATCCAACACGTAAATTCTCATTTTTCTCCCACCAAACGGCATCGGATTAATTCCAATCTTTCACGGAACTTTCTCGCCATAAAATACCGATTCTAAAAACCCAACTTGCGTCCCGATCGGCCCATCACGGCCCCATGAACAGTAGACCACAGCCACTGTTATTCTCTAATTTCCAATAAATATTGCCCGAATTAATTCTTAAGGCCCGCCATAAAATTTCTGCTCCCAATTCATGCAATTCCGCACCTAACTTTATACAGATTTCGCCCAAAAATTGCTCGTCGATACCCGAAATCCTAAATTGGGTTTAGAGCGCGACTTACCCGCGTTCTAGACTATCGCGGCTAGAACGGAAAGCGGCGGCACATAAACGAACACGGCGAGGACGGCGGCGAAGCTCGGCAATGGCAATCGGCTTGCGGCGGCGGTCCGGCTCTTGATTTGGGCTCACGGCCACTTGGGGGAAAGAGAGAAAAGAGAGAGAAACGGTGGCTGGTGGTGGTGGTTTGGGGCTGGTACGGTGGCTAGGCGGCGGCTTGAGGGCGGTCTGGTGTGGTGGTGGCGGCGAGCGGCGGCGCCGGCGTGGCTTCACGATGGAAGAGGAAGAAGTTCACAGTGGAAGGAAATTTCATGGGGAGAGAGAGAGCCGAATGGGGGAATGAGAGAGAGGAGAGAGAGAGAGAGAGAGTCTACGGTGGGAGGGGGGGAATTTCACGGCAAGGGGAAGAGAGAGGAATGAGGAGAGAGAGTCTTATCTAGACTTAAATAGGAACTTTGATCCAAAAATATCTAAGGCACAAATGATCAAAATGCCCCTTGCCCCTAAAACTAATCTTTAATAAATCCTTAAGGGCAAAATCGTCACTTTCTCCATTTCTCGTCGAAATCGAATTTTTCCGAAGAATTTGAGCGCACCAAAAATTGACACGTGTCACGTGCAACGTCGTCCTAACGTTCCATCGTGACTTCCTAATTTTCCGATATCCAATTTGGGCAAAAATTCTATTAAATGCAACTCGGGTGTTTCTCAACCTGACGGGCGCTTTACTGGGGAAATTCGCAGAATCGACTCATGACTGATACTGAATCAAGTCACGTGCAAGTCCGTTCGGTGCGTGACGTCCTCGGTTGTCATTAAAATCGCGAAGATCAATCACTTGATCCGAGGGGTACGATCGTTCGGTATAATTTCAGAATCATTCGTCAAGTCGTTTCGTGGTCCAACGGAATCACCCGCGATCCACTACTAGGACAGTGGCAAACTGACCCCTAACTATCCTTGGATCGGCCAACAATGGCTCAAAATATCACTTCCGCGATTTAATGGTCGAAATCCATTCACGATCGAATTTCTTTTAGTCGTGCGAATTTAATTTCCCCTAATAGCATTTCCCTAATAGTTAGCATTCCCAGGAATGATCAATTCCGGGGGAAAACTTACTGCGAGCACATCTCATAAAACTCAATTATTCAATAAATTCCAATTGGTGGATTTTCGGAATGTCACATATAGTACAATTACTATCTGTCCCACGACTAACCTATGTGTATATCACATAATCAATCATTTTCGAGACCCCCAAATAGATATTCCACAACATACACTAACATTACAAGACCTATAGTGGAAACAAATGCTTCTACGTGTTGTCTCCACATCATCTAAGCCAATTGACACAGAAATATATTCAATTACATGCATCAACGATTAAGAAGTGGTTGACATTGGGACATCAATGAGAGTATCATATGAAGTAGAGTACATTCCTCGCGTACCCCCTGCGAATCAACAAAAGAGGAACGACATGATTCAACTAAACCAGCTACAGAAAACTGAATGAACGAAAATGTTGGACTTAGCTTATTCGTGATTTTTTGCTTATTTTCCTCGCCGATGATCGCCACAAACAGGACAACAGGGCATCACTGAAAGTACCGCACGTAAAAACGTAAGGAAATCAACTGGAATCAGATATACTTAACAAATCAACTGATAACAAGCGATTTATGCCGTCACGCTTTCAGATCTGAGGATATCATTGTCTATTTCTCGGTGCCTGTAAGGCATTTTATCAAAGCTGCTACAAGCGCTCGAGCCTACAATTGAAGCTTTCACGAACGTCTACGACCGTAATCAGGACTAGGGAAGGGCTCTTCGAGTGAAACCCAGCCACTTCGCAGCTTTCGATCGCGAAACAGAGTACTACTTTCGGTGCTCCTTCAAAGATGAATTCGACAAATGGCGACGTACAGCGACTAATAGCGTCAGCAGCTACTGGAATTAGGGTCTACAAGTAATCTTCAACCGAGATCTAACCATTTGAAAGCTTTGGTCACAGAATAAAGGAAGACGGAGCTTGGCAAACCGCAACTATGGACGCGAATGAGAACGACAATGACTGCCATTTCGTAGCGATTAATATCGATGACGACCACTGAAGACCGAGATTTTATTTCATCTGGTTTTTCTCTCGTGTCCCTTGAACTCGCTGCGGGAGGATCACATCGTACAACAACACGTACATAATCGATAACACTGCACTCACCACCTGGTTCACAACGTTGATTGCGCACTCCAGCACACACAGCCTCTGCGGAAAGATCTTTGAGCTATACACCCATATGATTGGCCCCATCGCAATGGAGAAAGTATACCATGTAAGACAATGTGGTGATGCACATGGCCACCGCCCATATGAGCTTCATGTTGCTGTGGTCAGATGGTTAGCCACGTTCCAAAGTAGGTGAGTGAGAAGATTATCTCGCCAACACTATTCAGCAACAACGGTTGCCGCCCTATCGTTGCTGCAAGAAGTATCGGTGGGATGATATTCGCACTCGGCTCTCTCAGAACGTGCCTCACCATCATCGACCACAGCCACACAAAGCTCACGTGGGCGGTGACCATGTACATCACCTTGGTGTTGTCCTACATGGCCTTCTTCTCCATTGGGATGGGGCCGGTCATATCGGTGTACAGCTCAGAGATCTTCCCGCTGAGGCTGCGTGCACTGGGGTACGCAATCGGCGTCGGCTTTTAATTGAGTGGTGAGTGGAGTATTAACAATGATGTTCTTATCGTTGCATAAGGCGATCACCATCGATAGGGCCTTATTCTTGTTCGCGGGGATCACGAGCATCCCGCTGGGTGTCCTTTTACACGATGATGCCGGAAGGGGCAAACACCGGATGAGATGTTGCAGTTTTTCGGTAAATACACAAAGTGGAGGCTTACAACGAGGGTGATGGAGATGCAAAAAGTAAAAAAAAACAACAACGGGGTCGGTGGTGACGCGATGGAGGCAACAGCGAGGGACAGATTGGGAAATGATTATAAGGTAGGGGGATATATGGTAAAAATGGATGCCTTTGTTAAAGTATTAGAGTAATTGTACTTGATATGAATTGGGTGATGTTTGCTGATGTGGATGAGGACAAAACGAATTACTATGATGAATTTCAAAAAAAAAAGCTGACAAAAATTTCTTTGGAAATTCAATTCCCTTGAGAATAAGAAGTCTGTGATAAGTGGTTGGGACTTTTTCGTTTCACCCACTTGAGCACGGCTCCACTATGTACTTCTGCCACACTCTCTTTTCCTCGGCCTTGCTGAAATTTACTTGTGTCTTGCATGTGCCATATGCATGTCGTGCATTGCGGCGCACGCTGTTCACGTGCATTGCATGCATCGTGCACGTTGAATACACATTTTCTAGAGGACTTCTAGCTAAGGATTAAGGAGAGTTTTCCATCTAGAATTTTGATGCACTCATAATTAGAGAATTCATTGGTTTTCCACTGTTTCTTGATAAAGTGGGAAGGTCTTTTGGGAAGAAGGGACCACATTCACCTCTTGAGAGACGAATCGAGGAGTTTGCAAAGATCACCCATTATCAAAATCCAAGACATGGATGAAGTCCTCGAATTTCCAAAAGTCTATTATGAGGACTTAGATGGGGAGTAATTTTTGTGATTTTTGTGTGGAGTATTGTTTCACGAAAGGTTTGACATATCGGTGGATCATTTGATGGAAATTTGGAAGACAAGGGGGATTTCTCAACATGCATTCTTCTTGTTACGAGAGAAATTAACATTACAAAGGTGATCGCTTTTTTATTCATCAATGGCGACCCTCTCGAAGTGGTCTGCCGTCTGGGGAGACACTTTTATAGGTTATGTTGAGTTGAAGACCAACGGCCCTCAATCAGCACGCGTTCTCCCAAACCCTTAGCTCGATGTTGGAATTTCATTTTAATTGATTAATCTTATGAGAATTCTATATGATAATGAGTCACCACTAGCCTATAGAGGTTAGCTAAAAACCAAATGAGGTATGCCTATGCAATCAGAGTTCTAGATTGAAGGACTTGATTATACTAGTTATTCAACTCATACCCTTTTCGCTATCTAAATTGATTGATTGTTAAATGTCTCATGTGTTCTTTGTCCAATTATGTGTTCTAAAGTTTTTGTCCGCTAAGTGTCCATGCAATTTTTTTGTGTTTATTATGGTCTTAGGATTGAACCTAACCATTCAACTAAGAAAATGAATCACAACACAAAAAATGATATAAAAGCAATTACAACAAACACATCAAGAATAGTAATGACGAACAAATAAAAGGTAAGATACGGTAAAATAACCCGATGTGGTGTTGGGAAAACAACATCACAAGGCCTCATCTTAAGTGCCTGGAGAGCAACCCTGTGAGCTAAAATCAAAGAGAATCCAAAGTGCAATTCTAATTCTAATCTCTAAAAAAGAATCTATTCTTAATGAAATCTAAAGAGGAAAGACATTTATATGAACTAATCCTTAAATGAAAATATAATATTAATGCAATGAGATTTTGATCTTTTCAATTTTATATAATTTTGACATTTTCTGCATTTTTTTCTTTTCATTTATTTCATCTGGAAAAAAAAGGACTATCTAAAGTTTGGAATTATTTCAAAAAATTCAAAGAAGGTATCTCCCTAAACAAATGAGCCCGAACTAAAATGAAATTCAACTAACACTACAACCTAAGATGCAACCACCTAACCGAGGTTTGCACTTATTTCTCCTTCTTCATGTATTTTTAATTTTTATCAGTTTTTTATTATTTTCTGATTTTTTTCATTCCCTTTAATTTCTTTTTCCCCTCTTTATTCTTCTTTTGCGCCCAAACACATGCTGGACAGCTAAACTTTCTCTTCCTCTATTCTTATTTCTTATTTATTAATATTTATTTCCTTCGGTCTCTTTCTCGGTCCATCAACTTCTGAACATGAACTCATACTTCGCTCGGTTTCCTTTGCCTCTTTCATTTATTCTTTCTTTCCAACGTCCTACTTGTTCATCATTCACCTAGCACTGTTCATCGTTTTTCTAGCTTCAAAAACTTAACATCATAAAAAATCTTCATCAACCAGGGAACTCATTAAAGCCATAATCCATATTGTAATCATCACATATGCAATGAAACATGTTCAAATCACAAACATGAACTCAATGGCACACGATCTTCAGGAACCAGTAGTTAAGATTTCTCGTCTTTGTTTCTCCAAGGACAGAGTATAGAGGTACTTACCTTGTAGATGCAGATGTTGATTTCAAAGGATGATCAAACTAAGAAGCTGAGTGAACACGTTCAAATCACAAATAGGAACATCCGATGCAGATGTTCACACGTATAAACAGCTACTTGCATCAATGGCTTGACATCTGAACAGCCTGTAATGATCACAGATGTCTTTGCTAGCTGAGCGGTATGAGATGCTTTGACCTCTCTTAATAGTTAATGGCCGTCCTTTCGAAGATGCTCTAATATAAACTTCACTGAACAAAAAAATTCAAGAGGAAGTCAAAACTACTGAAGAAACAAACAAACAAACATGATATTTTGCTCGGAAACTGACAATATGGCACGCAATGATCAGGTACTGGCCAACTAGCAGAAAGCCAAGCATTGCACAACATACTAGAGAAAGAGGAAAAAACTTTTCTCATTGCATAAATTGTAAAAATCTCGTCATCAATCAGATTGTCAGCAGCCTAAATTCTGCAGTTTTGTTGATGAATACTAGTGCAAGAAAATCAAATTCCTTTGGGGAACCCTCAAATTTCAGCTATGAATGCATTGTTATAACTGGACTAGTAGTCAATAGTAAATAATTTTGATGTTTAAAGTATGAAAGGACAAGGCCTCTAATGAAGCTTACAGGTATCATTTGATTTCAGAATGCATCTTCTGAAGTGGATCCACCCCGTCCACATTATCTCTACTATCTTCAGACCTCTGGGTTAAAAGTATGTCGTAATCATCATCTGGAAAGGGCACCATGGGTTCTGGCGTGAGCTCATCAATGGCCTCGGGGAAAATTCCAATATATCGTCGAGTATTTTAAGTGACCCGTCTAAGAAATTCTTCATCTGAGTCCTTGTACTGCACACATAGGACCACAGCGTCAGTAGTAATTACAGAGCATAAGAAAACTTAGCATGTATGACAGCACTGAGTGAGGTGGAGAAACTTACATCGACTTAAGTCCTCGAGCTCAATCTCATCAGCACGAATTTTTCTATTTGGTACTTCTTGCTGAAATCGGAAAAGGCGATCCTCGTGTGAGTCATTTAAATTGGATATAAAAAATTAACTACGCTCGATTCAAGTCCTAGAACATAATTGCACATGAAAGAGATTCCGCAGCTATAGTTCACAGACATTAGATAAAGGATCGGCTTGATGTGAGATCGAGCACATATCGTTTTCATTGATTCCACCAAACACGAATGATTTCCATCTTACAACGCTTAGAAGGACATCCGTATATAAATACTAGTCAAGAGGAGGAACTTACGAGGACGTTCGTGTACTTGGCTTCTCCATTTGCATCGGCAAAGTTCAAGAGGAAATCCTACGCGATCGCTGTCAGCGTCACAACGTCGAACTCGATCCTGGTTTCACGAAACGCCACCGATTAATTCCACTAACACATACAAAAACATAGCGAGAGAGATGAGAAAGAGGAACCTGTACCTGCCATGAAGTCGAGGTCCTTCACGGCTTCACTTCACCGAGGCTCAGCCTCTCCCTTAGATTCAGCACAAACATGTCTTGGAGGCGCAATCAGGGAGGCTCTGGAGCGACACGGAGCGGGCGCAAGATGTGACCGCACACCGAGGCAGGAAAGGACGCGGTGCTCCTCGCTGGACCTGCTGCGCGTGATGGTGGGGGGCTCGTCAGGATCAGCTTGGGTGATGCTTCGCTACATGGACACCAGGAGGAACTAACGTCGGCAAAAGACCGCAGGAGATGCCAGGAAAGCTTCTGAGTTCGTCGGACGGTCGCTGGAACTCGCTTGCTGAACACGGTGTGAGTGTCGGCGGAGAGCGATGGCTGGCTGCGGCAGCGGGACTGATCATGAGAGTTGAACACAAGGAGAACAAGGGATAAAGCTGAAGGATCGTGCCCCCCTTGCCATCAAGTGATGATGACCTTGTTTGTAGCCACCTTCTTTCTCCAAATACCAGAAACATCTTCATCCGTTCCTTGTTTTTAGCCACCTTCTTTCTTAGATTTTTCAATCCCTATAACTCTCAGATTTCCAATCTCCAGATATCCACGAAATTTTCGCCGTTTTATGAGGGTTTGAGCGAGTCATGAGGTCAAGAGAGAAGGAATTCAGTTAGAGAACAGAAAGAGAGAATGATCCAGGAAGAAACAATTGAAGAATTACGAACAAAATTGCAAGACTCATTTCGTGGTAATTTCATATGAAATCACACATATGGCTATTTGTTTCCCTTGTCCGGCTTAAATTGATGACGTTGATTCGGTTCTGTTATATCCATCAAATTAATAAATTGATCTCAGGCATAAGATTTTAGCTATCATAACTGACCGCCCGCAAGAATTCACGTTAGCTGAAGTTAAAACAAATTTGAAGTTGAAAAGAAGCGATTAGTGTTTAAATTCTTGTGTTCCGGATCTCTTTCCAACTAGATTTTAAGTTAGTACTTTCATTCACCTTTCGTATGTCCAATAGACGATTTCCTTTTTGTAGTTTCCGCTCTTAATCGACAAAGAATTCCAAATAGCATACATCTAATGAAAAACTACTGGCACTAATATAAAAAAAAGAGAATAAATGCGTACAAAAATACATCTAATGTCATGTAACTAGTCAATATATAAAGCCGTTTTCATATAATTTTTCACAGCTTCTTAACCAATTAATGTTCGCATTAGGTATAGAGTGTTAATAGGAAAATGAAAGAGACAAAGAGAAAGAAAGATGAACAAAGGTTTTAAGTGGGTCGGTCAGCCAAGAAAAAATTCCTTGGAAGCCTACAACCATGGTAATAATCCCCGTATTTCTTAGCTTCTTGGGGGAGATTCCAGGGAGAGACAATTGAAGAATTATGAACAAAATTGCAAGACTCATTTCGTGGTAATTTCATATGAAATCACACATATGGCTATTTGTTTCCCTTGTCCGGCTTAAATTGATGACGTTGATTCGGTTCTGTTATATCCATCAAATTGATAAATTGATCTCGCGCATAAGATTTTAGCTATCATAACTGATTTCCCGCAAGAATCCACGTTATCTGAAGCTAAAACAAATTTGAAGTTGAAAAGAAGAGATTAGTGTTTAAATTTTTGTGTTCCGGATCTCTTTCCAACTAGATTTTGAGTTAGTACTTTCATTCACCTTTCGTATGTCCAATAGACGATTTCCTTTTTGTAGTTTCCGCTCTTAATCGACAAAGAATTCCAAATAGCATACATCTAATGAAAAACTACTGGCCCTAATATAAAAAAAAGAGAATAAATGCGTACAAAAATAAATCTAATGTCATGTAACTAGTTAATATATAAAGCCGTTTTCATATAATTTTTCACAGCTTCTTAACCAATTAATGTTCGCATTAGGTATAGCGCGTTAATAGGAAAATGAAAGAGACAAAGAGAAAGAAAGATGAACAAAGGTTTTAAGTGGTTCGGTCAGCCAAGAAAAAATTCCTTGGAAGCCTACAACCATGGTAATAATCCCCATATTTCTTAGCTTCTTGGGGGAGATTCGTTCTCCTTAAGTAAAGAAGAGAACATCATGGTTGCTAAACACAATCTATGATTTTTATGGTAAATAGAACTATTACACATTGGACCTTGGATCTCAATCTTATAATGATTTGGCAAGTTTATCTCGCCAACATTAGGCTTAACTCTGTATTTAATTAATACGTTGATCGGGCGCAACATATTTTAGCGATTGTATAACCGGACGGCCTACTAGATCTTTTGTTCGATAAAATTATACTTTGTGGGCTGAGGCCAAGTCAAATGCTCTGCTAGCCCATTAAATTAAAAAAAATCTCAAAAACGAAAAAATAAGATAGAATTTGGGAAAATGGGATTCATTTGGAACAAGTAAAAAATCGACCACTCAATCAGAGGGAAAACAATTGATTCGTATGATGAAACCGAAAACGATATACAAAGGCTTGCTTTTTGTGGTGTAACATGTACATATTATATTTGGCTTTTATTTACATACGTAGTTACTTGAAATTATAAAGAAAATTGGTTTGTGTATCATCATCTCAAGAACGCTTGTACAAAAAAAAATTATATAAATAATATTTCTCATACAAATAGATCCGATATTCTTTACCCGGTATATATGAATGGGCCGGTTGCCAAATTGAAGGATCGAATATGCTATGTTAAAGAAAAAAAGATGTAAATTATAAATGTCCTTTAATTTTGTCGATGTTGAGAGCAATCATATGCAACTCACAACCAAATCCATATGGCTCCATCACATATTGGTATAGTACATTTACTCTCCGTCCCACGACTAACCTATGTGTGTATCACATAATCAATAATTTTCGAGACCCCCAAATAGATATTCCAAAACTTACACTAACATTACAAGACATATAGCGGAAACCAATGCTTCTACGTGTTGTCTCCACATCATCTAAGCCATTGACACATAATATATTCAATTACATGCATCAACGATTATGAAGTAGAGTATATTCATCCACTTATAAGCACTCCAGAAGTAGAGACATTCAATATGGCCGTTGGCCGACGTAGTTCCCCACCGGGTCATAGTTGCAAGTCATGAACACGTCCCCGTCGTCGCAGACCACGCGGGCACACCCGATCCGTCTCGTCGTCTTCCAGACGATCTGCGTGTAGTGGCCGCACACTTGGCCTTCATCGCATGTGTTGGTCGCGTACGTGTAATACTTCTCCTCCGCGGCCCAGATGCCCACTGCGTCGCTCGGCGTCCATGACGACCCGCTCCCCCAGAATATGTTCTCTCCTAGCTTGAACCCGTCTTCCGGGAAGGAATGCTTCACTTTGCAGTCCGACTGCCTCTGGCCGGCCCACCACCTCGCGTACCTTTCTTACTAGCAAGTTACATTAGTCATAGGAATCCATGGCAAATATATCAGAGTAGCTTGAACTACATCTAAATGAGATTTTCCTTATTTGTTTCCTATTAGAGATTCTAATCTTTTCTCTGAAGTTTCTACCAATTTGAGCGTATATGAACTTGACGTAATTGGCTTAGCGTCCAAGAAATGGACATGTACGTGCGTAGACTATGTACACCGCACAAATTTAGTTGCCCACGTCACCAAGTGCAAACAATTTCCTATTTGGACTAGCCATCCTATTTTTTGCTCATGTTCCATGTAGTCCATAAAGTCAATAGTACATGTGCCGGTGATAATGTAATGCTCCCTCGTCAATCAAAAAAAAAAATGTATATATGTATGTAAAAGTTCGCGGCAAGGTATACCAAAATCGGTTTAAAAAATTGAATTATCAAGTGATGCAACAAACTGTAAATGTCTCTTTGAGGTAAGTGGGCAATATCGAATTTGGGGTGAGATATAGGAAATCCGCATAAAATTTATAAAGTATAGTATATATTCGGTTAAAAATTACACCAAGAATCAAGTGCCTAAGGAATGAATAGAACGAGATCAGAAAATGTAATATCCTTGCCAAAGGCTAAGGAATGAACAGAACAAGTGGCCAAGCTTTAGATAGGGGCAAAGTATTCAAGTTATTGGCATTTGAAGCCGATCTTTACTTATGCATAACTTCACGTTCACGATCCCGAATCTAATGTGAGATGGGAGACGCCACAGCCTTTATAGATTCAATAGAACAGAGTGAAATCAAAGTTAACGTACCGCTCGAGCTCGAAGTCCCACATCAATGGGAGCTCCCACTTGGAGGCTCGCACGAGGTTGTGAGTGAACAAGAACTGGAGGGACTCGCCGATGCAGTTCCAGCAGAGCTGCTTGGAGACCCTGTATATCGTCTCGTTGTCTGGCTTTGAAGAGAGCAGCTTGGCTTGGAGCTGTGGGGAGAGATAGGGTGCGGCCGAGACAACAGAGATTCTGCTGATGCTGCTGTGCGAGAGGAGTACAAGGAAAAGAAAGAGGGAGTGGTGATTGCCCATGGTTTGTTCTTTGGGATGGGTACGAGTGTGGGTGTTGCAGAGCTCCACAATAATGGCTTTATATGGATCCTAAGAAGGGGTCTTCGGAGCATAATTCCAATATCAATTATTTCTCAATAATTTCCAAAGCCATTGTTGCAAATTTTCCACAATAATGATACTTATCTTTGGGATGGAGTGGTTTTGGATCTTGTACTATTAGAAAACTCATTTAAGATATGTAAACTGCCGACTAGTGACATATTTCACTGACCCCACAAATGAGATAAGATGAATAAGCCGGCCCAAACCTCCAAACCTTAATGGGGGGCTCGAATGTGGGATTGTTTGCATTGGATGTCGAGGGAAGTGAACATGTACCATATTCCACGCATGAAATGTCTATTCTATGAAGGCCAACCCGTGTTCTTAAGGAGTGTTTTGATTTCTAAGTTATAACCTCAACGGTTGCACCGTTTTTAATCGATCGTCGTGAAACTGCATCACCCAGTTTGAAAAAATTTGTCACACTAAATAACACGTTTTTTTAAGTGTTTATGTGACAACATGTCACAGCATATCAACGATAGAATAAAATTAAAACTCCGCCCACAAGGTCCTTCTATAGATTGATAATCATACACAAATGTGTGCGACATCTATTCCTTTGTAATATTGTGAGGTTTTACATTATATCTTAAGCAGTCTCGTGATCATGATTCGGAATGAAATCATTTTCTGAACGGTAGATATGTATGGACCACGAGCTGGTACGTGGACATAAAATGTTTTACAATGCAAAAGAAGGTCCTATGATTGATTGGTGACCTCAAAATATTATTTCCTTGCCAAAGGATTTGGTTGCCCTGACTGAATGGAGAGTGGAATCTGCAGCAGTTGAATGGTGGGAAGTTGGATGAATCTGGGCCAAGTAAATTGGCAAGTTCCAAGCACGCGCTTTAGGCATTTCTCCGACATGAAATTAGAGACATAAAGTAAAGACATGATTTAAGAGCCTCCTCGTGAAATCAGAGCAGGGTGGCTTCTGTTGTTGAGCACCCGTGAACTCTTGTCTTGTTCGCATTATACGACAAAATCGTCCCCCGTAGGCCATTCTAGAGCTCCACAAATGTTCACATGTCTCTAGAACGTTATGTCTGGATTTATGATGTTGATGAGAAGATTCGATGCATCAAAACATGCGCAAATTCTCTCGAGGCAAACCCTATCAAAGAGTTATGGATTTATGATTCTTCATTCGCCCGAGCTTCTTTAAGCATGGCGACGAAGAAACAAGTGAGATTAGTCGGGTGCTTTATAAGTCTAGGTTTATACACCCTGATGTTGGGCAAAATACGTATAATCATGTCCGCCAAACAAATGAAAGCCACGAAATGTGAATGCATTCTCGAATTCAACCTCACCTCCCCAACCCAAAGTAGTCTTTTGGCAGCTACGCCCCATGGATGAAGCTTTCTCCAAAATGCGTCTATGTCACAGTTTGCATGCATTTGCGAGGATCGATTGAGCAGGTCGTATGCAGTCCCAAGAAATAAATGGTACCTGCATAAAAGATTGTAAATCTTAAGTGTGCAATTCACTTAAATGATAAGATTTATATTGATTGTTCAACAATCTGGTAGCTACATAATAGTGTCGTATCGATGGTCTTCATTATTCTTAATTCTCTAAACCAGTTTGTTTGCAGGAAATTGAGTTTTTAAGAAAGTTTGGAAAATATTGTAGACCACAAACTCATTTTTACTTTGATTAGTCTAATAACTATCGTGGAATATTAATCCATTTGCAACGTGTCGCTTCCGATGCCTAAACTCCACCCACGGCGAACTCAAGATCTAGTTTTGATTGTTTTTAACCTTCAGATATCAATGGACCAAAATAAATTCCTAGTCCTCAATTCAACCGGCGCTAAAACTGTAAAACTTGTTTGTGCATTTATCCCCAAATTGGACCATTGCAAACACATGGAGCCTTGATGATCAATACTGATGGACATCAGGACTATCAAGGAAGAACAGCACTGCAACGGGTTTTTTTTTTTTGGTCGGTAAAAACTTATTTCAGAACTCATTAGGAAATTCACCAGACCAATGTCCCATGTCTTTACATAACAAAGAAAAAAGACAACGGGGAATACTAGACAGCTAGTTCATAGGCACAGATTCATTCCAGTGGGCCTTCACTACCAAATCCATGTCCCGGTTTACTTCTATCTGGACAAAATGCAACTGACACACCCTCTAAGCAGCCCAAGAGATTGGTACATTCCCTGACTGACGTTTGGACGGCCCATGGAGCTTCGGCCCGGCCCATGATGTAGCTTTCCAGCAAAGTACAACTTCACTCGATCTAAACTGATGTACTTCCGTCGTTCAGTATGCTCGGCAAGGCTTCTCTTTGACTTTTCACGAGCTGCACTTGCAACGGGTTTAATAGGAGTGAACTTGAAAGGGGCAAATGTTGGATATTTCAACGATATCGAAATATTCAAAGCCATTATTTTGTAACGGCTCAAGTAGAAATGTAACGTCTAATTTGATTTGTTTCTTTAAGGATAAGTGCATCATAAATCCTAACTTGCCATGAAAGTGCATTGAGTGATAAAACTTTCAAAAAATGTTATCAAATTCTAAAATTTATTAATTGGTGCAATCAAGTCATTCATTAACTTTGCCCAACTTGACAAATGGAAAATACTAATACAGCATTTTTTTATTACTTTTTCTCTACTGCATGACATTTATATTATTTTCTTTTTCATATTTTACTTAAATTATATTAAATAAATTTTAAAAAAAGCCAAATATAAGATGGAACAAGCCCTCACTGATGGTTGCTATCACCGCCCATCGTCGAAAACGGCCGATGGAAGTAGCATGGGCCTTACTGAAGCCTAGCAACCCTCGTTAGCCCCCAATGAGAGCCTGCTGGCCCAGATCTGGAGGAGGACGCAACCCTCCCCGAGATCTAAGCAAGGGTCAGTGGCCCTCAGCAAGGGTCACCGACCATCAGCAATGACCAGGCAACCTCCACCAGGCCTTTCCAGTGACGGATGGCGGCGGCGACCACCAGCAAGCGCCTTTGATTCAATTTGTGTTTCTTTTTGTAGTTTGTGTTTTTTTTTAGCTTTTTATATTTTTAATCTAATTTAGTTTGTATTTCTTTTTTTTTAAATATTTTTCTAATGTGGTGCTTAGTGGGCACTACATCGTCACCACATGTCTTAAGTAATAAATAAGACATGTCGGCATTTTCTGTTAACTTAGTTGGATGGAGTTATGGAAGAGCTTGATTGAGCCAATTTGACAAGTTTTAAGACTTGATTGTATTTTTGACAGTTTTAGACTTGATTACATTTTAGTGATAAGTTTTAGGACTTTCAGTGCACTTATATTGTTTCTTTATTAACCCTTTTTCTTCATTTACCGTTAAAGAGAATCTCCAAATCACAATAAAAAGGGCAAAATATACCAAAAACCCTAAACTATGTACACTGGAACATATTTACCTTAAACTTTTTTCTGTGATACCAAAAATCTCAAATTTATACTAGTGTGACACATGTACCATCCGTCAAAGTTTTGTCAATGAGAACAATTAAAAATCTACCTATATGGATGCCATAAAGCAAACAGTATTAATATGGTGCCTACGTGGCTTATATGAAATAAAAATGAAGTTGTTTTGGCTGACACAATATTGACGGAGGATAAATGTGTTACATAGGTACAAGTTTGAGATTTTTTATATCACAAAAAAAATTTAAGGTAAATATGTCACAATAGGCATAGTTTGGGATTTTTGCTGTAAAAAAAGTTTAGGATAAATAAGCTACATTGGGCATAGTTTGGGACTTTTTGTGAATTTTGCCCCAAAAAAATTTCCAAAAACAAGAAAGTCTCACTTTTCTTTCCACTTATTTGCTTGGCTTCACACATAACAATGTTGTTCATGTTCCCTTTATTTATTCTGTGCGGAGAAAAAAAGAAGATATGTTGTAAACTTGGAGGATAGTCGCTACAACCTATCGCACCGAGGTTCATACTTCGAGAAGTGGTATTATCCATAAAGATAGTGCTTGCACGCCATGCATTTGTTCTTATTTCACATCTTTTCCAACAGTTAAATGCAACAATCTTAAGGATAAGTCCTATGGGTCTCCACGTTGAAATTGTTGCCATTATCACAACCGCTGCCACCGTTAATGTCTCTATCTCTGCTGCTCCAATTGTGTTACCACCACTTCTACATATGTCCTATGCTAAACCATTTCATAACATATCAAAGATTGAAATTTTTAATGGCAACAACTTCAAAAGGTGGCTAGAAAGGGTTTTCTCTATCCTAGATGTACATGGAGTAGCTTTAGCACTTATGGAGGCCAAGCCAACTGATAATAAGCTACTAGAACAATGGATACATGCTTATAAGATATGAGCAGACAAAAGTTCGTGATTGGAAATTATTATTGGTAAGAAATGTATGATGATAAGGATATGAAGACACGTGTCAATGAATATCACAAGCTAGTGGAGGACTTGGAAGACAAAAAACATCAATTTACAAGAACTTATTGTAGGGTTGCTAATTGAAGAGCAGCCAGATTATTGGAATGACTACAAGCAATAACTCAAGCACAAAGACAAGCAATTGTCACTAGCCGATCTGGTCGAGCATATCATCACGAGGACACCACCGCAAGGAGATGAAGGCTGCCAAAGCTAAGAAGATTGTTACCAGGGCAAATTTGGTGGAAGGCAAACCTCAATATTGCTAAAACAGGTATAATAACAAAAAAAAAACCTTATTACAAACATAAAATTGCCCACCCCGTCTTTAAAAAGAAAGACTCTCACTTTGTTTATGGTAAACTAGGTTATCATGCAGCGCAATGCAAAAAGAGAATAACGGGAAATGACAACCTACTAAACCAAAAGTCAACCTGGTTGAAGCAAATGACTCTAATGACATAAATGTTGTGGTCATTTTCCAAATGGGTGATAGATTCTAGTGCTACCAAGCATATATGTGCAAATAAAAATGCTTTTTCCTCCTATACTGCAGTAAGGAAAGGAGAAGAGATTATTTATCTTAATGATTTGAGAGTTGCTCAAGTTCTTGGGAAAAAGAAAGTTCTTCTCAAACTCACATCTAACAAGACTTCGGCTCTAAATGATGTACTGTATATCCCTAATATAAGGGCGAACCTAGTTTCCGTAGCTCTTTTGGGAAAGGTTGGGGCGAAGGTGTCATTGTCAGATTTGAATGACAAAGAATAATGTCTTTATGGGAAAGGGTTATCGCAATCAGGGAATTTTTGTCCTTAACGTTTCCAATTCTATCAATGAAATTACTTCTTCTAGTTACTTGGTTGAATCTATTGATTTATGGCACGGTAGATTAGGACATGTTAATATTTCTTATATTAAGAAAATGCAAAAACAAGGTTTAATCTTTGGGATTAAAAACACATGTTTTAAAAAATGTATAATATGCGCCGAAACAAAATTAACTAAAAAGCCTTGTATTTTTGTAAATAGAGAATATGTATTGTTGAGTTTAATTTATACTGATTTAGGTTATGTAAAACAAACTATCACTAGAGGAGGTAAATCATATTATATGACTTTTATTGATGATTATTCTAGATTTACCAAATTTTATTTGTTTAGGCATAAAGATGAAGCTTCTGATATGTTTTTTTTTTAATAAAGCTGAGGTAGAAAATCATTTGAATAATAAGATAAAAAAGTGGTAGATCAGACAGAGGTGGTGAATATGTATTGCCTAATGAATTTTGTGAAAAGGAAGGAATAATTCATGAAACTAACCCTCCTTATTCTCCGAAATCAAATGAAGTATCTCAAAGGAAAAAAATATGACATTAAAAGAAATGATGAAATATATTCTTCTTAGTTCTAAAGCTCCTAATAATTTATGGAAATAAGTTATATGTCACATCCAAAATAGAATACATTTTAAGAAAACTGGTAAGACACCTTATGAATTATGGAAGAATTATTGTCCTAGCTTAAAATATTTGAAAATGTGGGGATGCCTAGTTAAGGTTATTCTTCCTAGTTCTAAGAAAAGCAAAATAGGATCTAAGACATCTTATTGCATGTTTATTGATTTTACCAAACATAGTGCTACATATATATTTTGTATTAAAAAATAGTTGAGACAAAGAATGTAGAACTTTTTTAGCATATTTTTCGTTTAGATCTAATACTATTTCACGTGCACCTCTTCATGAAAATGATATTAAAAAATCAAATGATTAATTAAGGAGTAAAAGACCAAGGAAAGAAACTTCTTTCGGAAATGATTTTAATACTCATCTTGTTGATAATGATCCTTTTAACTTACTTCAAAGCAATTTCTTCTAGAGAAAGTATTTTTTGGAAAGAAGCCATAAAAATTGAGATTAATTATATTTAATAAATTCAAAGTTGGGAATTGGTTGATTTACCAATAGGTGCAAAACCGATTTGTTGTAAATGGGTTTTTAAAATGAAATTTAATCCTTATGTTCCATTGATAAATATAAACCGAGGTTGGTTGCAAAAGGTTTTACTCAAAAACAAAATGTTGATTATTTGATACATTTGCTACAATAACTAGAATTTCATCTATTCATCATTTAATTGCCTTAGCTTCCATTTCCAAACTTGTTATCCACCAATTAGATGTTAAAATAGCTTTTCTAAATGTTGATGTAGAAGAAGAAATTTACACGATGCAACGTAGGGCTTTATTCTTCCTAGCCAAGAAAACAAAGTTTGTAAGCTCGTTAAATCCTTATATGGCTTAAAGCAAGTACCAAAGCAATGGCATGAGAAATTCGATCAAGTTCAGTTAATAATGGATTTTCCTCTATTGGAATAGATAAATGCGTGTGCACAAATATCATTTATGGTGCATATATAGTTATTAGCATATATGTTGACGACATACTTATTTTTGGTGTAGGCATTGATGTTGTAAATGAAGAAAAATGTTGTTTGACTTCTAAATCTGATATGGACTTGGGAAAAGCTAATGTTATTTTGGGTGTTAAAATCATAAGTGATAGTGGCCGAATGCTTACTCAAGAGCATTATGTGAATATGCTACTTAAAAAATATGGATACTTTGATGTCACATATATAAGTACTTCTTACGATGCTAATACCCAATAAGTGAAAAAATATGGGTAATATGTTCACTCTTGGTGGAGATGCTATAACTTGTAAATCAGCTAAACAAACAATATTTGCCAAATCTATCATGGAGTCAGAGTTCCTAGCTCTAGAACTGGTTCACACAACGAGGCTGAGTGGATAAGAAACTTCTTAGTAGACATTCCTTTGGGAATGAAACCAACACCTTTTGTGTCTAAAGAACCTCCAAATCTAATACTAGCACATGAAACTCAGCTTTTTCCACAATCAGTCCGCTTAATCTCTACATAGCTAACAGAATTGAACACAAAACCAAGCCCATCAGAATACAAAAGAACTTTGCGGCTTTGAGGATGCGAGATTCATGAAAGTTTCCGCAAAATGAACAGTGAGAAAGCCGCAGAGATAAAAATCATAGACAGAGTACAAGTAAAATCATCGAAAGCCAGGTCACTGCAGATCATCCCTGCCCTGTCCCCATTAATCCGGGTTCCAGCAAAATGAGAATGTTGGAATTCTGTATGCTACTGACACTTTGTCTAAACTCAAGATTTCACACCCCACGACAATTCCAGGTGATCATCTCGGGAGATCCATTAGAGTGAGGGACTTCCTCCAAATGGAGACCACAAAAAGCATTAACTAACCGACTATCAGCTTTCATGGGGAAACTATAACCAGAATAGGGTACCGTCCTAGTTACTATGAGCATGAAATTCACTCTAATAAGCTCCATTTCTAATACTAGTATATGAAACTTCGCTTTCTCCACAATCACTCCGCCTAATCTCTACAAAGGTTACAAAATTGAACACAAAACCAAGCCCATCAAAATACAAAAGATCAATGTGACTTTGAAGACGCAAGATTCTCGAAATTTTCTGCGAAATGCAAAGCAATAAATAAAGTCATCAACAGCTTAGGATCTGTTCTGATTGACAAAACAAAACAAAAATAGCTTCGAAAGCAATGGAGGGGAAAACGAAAAGAGGAAAAATGTAGCAACTTGTTCGAGGCCATAATCAAAACCAAAAGAGATTTGATAGGCATGGAGAATCGCTGATTTATCACCAACCTTCAATGCAATTTGCGCCATCGATTTTAAATCGATGCCTTTGCTCTGCTAATTGGCTTCTCCATCACAATTTTGAGGAATCAAAAAAGCTCACTAGAAAAGAGTTAAGAAGAAACATAGTTGAAGATGATTAGATGGACACAATGGATTCGCAGAAAAAAGAGTTAAGAAGAGCCATTTGTGAACACTAAACAGAGGCAAGTACTACAGATCCGAACATCTAACTTATTTGAGAGAGAGAGAGAGAGAGAGAGAGAGAGAGACTCTTACCTCTGCAAACGACCTGATGATTGAAGCTGGATTGGCAAAGCAGACAACGTTCTTTGGCGATGTAAAGATGCAACAAACGACAAAGTTGAAAAAAACAATTTAACAATAAGTCCAAAAAAAAAACAATTCACATTTCACCATCTATATATAACAAGGAGTCATTCATCTACAATATCTACTCCTGAAAAAACAACAGACTCCATCTCCGGCTCATCAAGTGAAAGACTCGCAACTTCAAGTACCCCAACATCTTCAAACGTGTCAAATGCATCTCCGCCAATATCCCACATCTTGGTCTCTCCTTTTGCATATTGTGGGTTTTTTCTTGATAGAAGACGAAGGTTGCTGTGAATGAAAACCAAATCTTTTGCATGTTTTGCGGTCATCTTATTTTTTCTCATCGAGTGCACAAAAGAGTAAGTGCTCCAATTCCTCTCAGCACATGATGAAGAAGAAGGTTGTGCAAGAAGTTTTAAGGCTATGTTTTGAAGCATAGGTGCATATGCACCATGATTAACCCACCAAGCCTTAGGATCCCAAGAATACCGATCTTGAATGGAATCAAATTCTCTAAAATCCCCATTTTTACTCGCAAAATCTACATACTCCAAATTTACCTTGTGGTGCTCATCAAAGTTAGGAAAGTATTTCCTAAGGCATTTTAGCCGTTCTTGGTTGATCTCCTTATCCTTGTGTGGAGAAACTCGAACAGGATCTTCATTGAGCCATTGATCACTATAGTATCTTATTCAACAAAATAAAATCAAAATAAAAAACCATAATAAGTAAAATGAGTATTATATTATCACGTCAAAGAAAGAACAACTAATAAAGTAATAATCTCATACAATTTTAGAACTTACCTAGGATTCAGGGCATGTGCCAAGCAATGAAGTGGAGTGTTCATAGTCCAACGATCCACAAGAATTGTATAAACCACCTTATAAAATGTAGATTCCTCATCTAACCTTTTCACTTCATGCGCATATATAGCTCTCTTCACTTTTTCAATCATTGAATCCCACATGTCGTAGACTAAGTGAAGACAAGGCTTGTCGGTGTCACAAATTCTAAGCATGTCATAAATAGGAGCCGTGAAGGAAAGTATATAATCAATTGAATCCCACCAAAAATCATCCAACACCTTCTCCTTGACAAACTTAGCCCTCCCATGATTATCATCTCGATAGATATTCCATTTGTCACAAATAACCATACTTTGAAGACCACCTTTTATTAGTTTAAACCTTCTAAGCATCACAATCATCGAAGCAAAACGTGTATCTGCTACGGAAAGCAACTTCAAGTTAACAAACTCATTGTATATTGCTAATCTCATGGAATGGTTCATGATGAAATGTTTGATTTGCATAACATCCCCAACAATCTCTGAAATCCAACTACATTCCTCATAAACTACTTGATTGATCTCCACATTCTTTGCAGCAACAATGTTCCTCAAAGCTAGATTAAGGGTGTACACCACACAAGGCGTCCAAACAATGGATGGAAATTCTTGCTCGATGAGTTGTCCCGCGCCCTTACAATTTGAAGCATTATCCGTAATTACTTGAACCACATTCTCATGCCCAATTTCATTGATTACTTCTTTTAACGAGTTAAAAATAAAATGCATGTCCTTTGTTTCTCCCGAACAATCAACCGATTTTATAAACATAGGTTCTCCATCCGATACCGCCATAATATTAATAAGTGATCTCCTTTGTGGGTCACTCCATCCATTACTCACAATACTTACACCCCATTCCCTCCACATGTTTCTAATAGGAGCATACAACCTATCAATATTTGCCTTTTCTTTTTGCAACAAAGTAGTCCTCAACAAATTATATTTCGGTGGTACATATCCCGCAATATTATGATTAGCGGCATAAGTGAAAGCGGATTGAAAGTAAGGGTTCCTTGCTAGGTTAAACGACAAGCCTGCCGAATAGAACATCCTAGCAATTTCATAATCTAAATGTTCCCGTTCAGTCATGTTGAGTGCCTTCTCAATTGATCCTCCACTCCCACTTCCAATCTTCCTTTTTTTGGAGTCAAAGGATGAATCCATCCCCCCACCACCACCACTAATTGAAAAACTAGAAGGGGGTAAAGGTATATTTTTAGGCACAATACTCATTAATCTAGTATTGACCTCTTCATCTAATCTTTCCATCTCGAAAAGATCCTTCTTTTCTACTTTTCCGCATTTTCCAATTCCTTTTCCACTTATCATCAACAAATGGGCCCTAATTCTCGTGTATGAACTCTTAAAATCTTTTTCACAAAAATTGCATTTCCAAGACACATTTCCTCCCGCATCGCTATGAGTAGCTAACTTAGTAATATACCTCCATAGTGGTTTATTGAAATCTTCATTGCTAGATGTAGGTGGTCGAGTACTAGAAGCGCTACTATCCATGCTTGAAGTCAATCTATAAAAAATACAATTACAAGAACCATAAATTTAATATATACTAGTAAATATGATGGAAAAAAAGCAAAAATAAACATATATAATAAGCACATCCATTGTTACATCATATCATTGGTGTATTGCAATATAACCACAAAATCATATCATCCAAATTGCCTAAATATTTAAATTACCATTGTAATGTAGTTAATAGTTAATAGGGTAAGCATAGTCCAGGTGAGCGGTTCCAGGAACGGTTCCGAAAAATTGGAACCGGAAACTGCCCATTGGTTCCATGGACCCACCCGGGACAAGATGGGTGGGTCCATGGAACTGATCGACCATTACTACAAAATTGCATTCACCTGCTCGAATCAAGCAACATGTCATCAAATCAGACAAAATCTTGAACTACTTCTTATTCATATTCTCAGAGGCATTCTATCAAACATGTTATATGCAACCGATTGAGGAACAGACTACAAACATTGCAAACTCAGATTCCAAACCAGACTACAAACATTGCAAACCGACAAATCCCGAACTAAACTTCAATAGCTAGATCGAAAATCGAATTCGCTAGAAGTAGGTTGGATATTGAGCAAATCGAGCAAGCGTGACTGGTGTTACCAGAATAAAACCGAGCAAAGCGATCAGTGTTACCTAGTTAATCTAAGCCAACACGCTTCTCTCACTCCCAGTCTCAAAAAAATTGGAATGCAACGTCCGATCAGTTTACTTCAAGAAATCATAAAGCACTCATTCAACGGAAACTGAAGCTCTACACTAATCAACGAACTTCCAATATCCAACAGACTACCCGTGAAATTAGCCTCAAATAATCGGGTAATCAACAGTAATTAAGGAGATTCTCGTAATGAATGGCATTAACAAGGAATGCAGAAGCCGTCATATTTTACCGACACATGTCAAGGGGGCAATCTCATAATGATCTTGAACTAAACCAAAAAACCAGTTTAATTAACCATACATAATGCACAAGAAGTTGAAAAGCAAAGATCCAAATTTCTTGATGATAAGTCTGCAGTTAACAGAAACAAGAACTACTGCAGTGAGGTTGCAGAGACCTACCAACAATGGCTCTATCACAAGCATAAAGTAGATCTCAGTTGAGCAAGTAGCAAGTTCTAAGTTCGAGGGGCTTTTATATGTAGCTAAAATCTTTGTCAATTGCATCGCCAAATAGCTATATTAAATGACTAAAAATTCCATATAGAAACTTTTACTTACTTGAAAAATTCTCCATCAACTCTGCATTAGCCTACAGTCTCCAAACCCAATTGGAAGCAAATAGATTAATACATGAGCTGATTTAGAAGTCAACTAAGAACAAGGACCTCCCCTGCAATGCAGATAGGACGAACATGGTTAAGCCGAATCAAACCATTTCCCCACCTCTTTATCACACCCAGCTGCCGAAAAGAATCACAGAAACAGTGCAAACATTACAAATTATGCTCAGACAAGGTAAAGCATTTGTACAAAAAGATAGCCTTGATAAAATCTACATATAAAGCACGAAAAATAAGCCATCTGAGAAGAGTATCACCATGACTATAAGCACTTTCGCTCACATGATGAATACCCATCAACAAATGCAAGATGGGCACCGGACAACATGTGTCAAAACTGTACTACCAGAGGAATGAATCAACAACCGAGGATCACGTCTGAAGCAGCAAAAAATCCACCCAGTGAGTCTCCCGGCGTGTAAATTTGAACTAAGTGAGAGGCAAAAGAGTGGCCGGACACGGAGAGAGAAGGAGCAATCGCACCGGCGAACCCCGGCGACCGTGAGCTCGACAAATTTCGGGACCGACATTGTGATTACAGAGGCGGAGACAAGACAGAGAGAGCGAACTCACCGAGGGAAGCTAGCGATTGGAGTCCTCGCCGGCTGCAGGCGGCGGTGCCGGGCGCGAGCTTCCGGCGGCGGTTCCCGGCGGTCGTGAGCGAGCGAACGGTGGAGAAAGCGCGAGGACGGGGAGATGAAAGGGGAGATCGATGGATAGAGAGAGAGAGAGAGAGAGAGAGAGAGAGAGGGTGGTGGGGATGGAGAGACTTGGGCCGTCGGATGGAAAAGCCCAGCCATCAAGGTTGCACGCGCATCGCACGTGATCATGCTCTTATGCAAGGACAAAGATTTAGAATGGAGACTTGTTTTAGAATATAGGGAAGAAGAGGAATGAAAGGTTTAAGCTGTGTGAGAGCTCGGGAAAACTGTTGCTCATTTCGAAAGACACAACATTCTCCTGAAACTTGAAAAGGTGAGAGTAGCGATCTTTCGAAAAAATGCTTTTATTGTGATTCATGTCTCTTGATTAATTAAACAGCACGTCGTTTGATAAAAAAGTAACGATATTGGAAGTATATTGACTTTTTGTCTTTTTACATTTCTAAGTCTTCGTCGTGACCTCTTGAAATGATGCCATGTTACCTGTTGACATATTGGATGGTTAAGATCACCTGAATCACACACGTGCAGTCTCTCTTGTCATCAAGCAGCACCTAAATGGAAATGATAATGTCGACAATAATACTTAACTTTTGTTGAGTGAGCAAGTCAAATCAGCAAAATCATATCACTTTCGAGGCCTCACATTGAGTCGAGTAAGGCAAGAAGAGGAGCCGGAAGACCGTCCGCATCAAAGATACCACGGATCAAGCGAACATTGGCACTATCTCTTCATTCCTCCACATTCATAAATTAGGGGCATTTTTTTTTACTAGAAATAGCCTTCCTACACGAAAAATTAACTTAGGCAAGATTGCCCATTTTTTGTGAACAAATGCTAACCCGACCTGACCTGACCCGAGTTTTATTTTTACTTTTCCATTTTATTTATGGACCAAATAAAAAAAAATAAATTTTTAGAGGTTGATGGTGGACCATGCTCCTAAGTACGGGTTAATATGGTGTTAAACGAGACCCTGATTTTTAGGCGAAGCCCAAACCCGTGCGAGTCTCGACGTCGAGCCCACACGACCTTTTATGTAACCCTGCCTCACACTCTCCCTCGTGAAAGAAGACTGAGGCTACTACTCCATCTCTTCAGTGGAAACAGCATGAAATCCAACCATTCCTAGGCACGATTCCTTGCCTAAGCTATCCTAAGTAACGCAAAGATGCGAAGACAATCTCAGCTTCTAAGGGAAAAAGCAATGCTTGCCGAGATTGAGACAAGAAAAAAACAGAGGAGGGAAAGAGGAGAGAAATCGGCTCTCGCATCGCAAAGTAGAGGAGAAAGCGAGGTCTCACGGAACGACATCGTCGGATCAAGATCGGAGAGGAACGAGCAAAGGGATATCTTGCTGCCGTGGGAAGTCGCGGGTCTCGACTTTGTCGTGGCGATTCATTTACCCTCCTTCAATGTTTTCCTCCATTTTTAAACTTAGAAGCCAAGGACAGCAGCAGCAAAGGACTCGGACCATGTCGGCCAAACGGGGTCAAACCGGCGCCGCCGCCGCCCGGAGACAGACTCCCACGAGGAAACTCCGATCACCACCCCTTCAACTCTCGCGTTTCTCACGTGGCAAAAAGAACTACGAGGGACCCGACAACATTCTTAAGTGAAAATTTGGTTCGTTTTGTCCGGGAGAGACCCTTTTCCTTAATCTGGAAGAACGACACCGAACTTGCTTTGACTGCGGCTGCATCGCCGTAACCACTCGCTCCCACACCTTCCCCATACGGCCGAAGAAGATGAGAAAGGAAGGATTTTGAGGCAAACCCATGAATGGTCCCCGCTCCCTCTCCGACTCTGCCCCACATGTTAGCGACTAACCTCCCGGTCCGACCCTCGACCCCGCCGCGTTGTCTCGCTCGTCGGCCGCCGCCGCAGCACCCGCAGCAGCAAAGCCTGAGCGAGCGTCCCCACTTCGATCGCGATCGCGGGTCCAAGCTCGTCGGGAGGCTCCGCCTCGGGTGCAGGAGGCTCGCGGCCTCGGTGGATTGGGGCAAGGTCGACCTGGTGGCGAGGATGGGCGCCGGGTGCTTCAAGGTCGCGAGGGAGAGCGACAGGGGGGTGAGGGTGGAGTTCGACAGCGGCGGGGAGGACTTCTTCGACGCCGTCGCCGTGGAGGCCGGCGGCGGCGGCGCTACGGAGCATCTTGTCATCATGGTTAACGGGATGGTCGGAAGGTACGGGTGATTGGTTTGGTTGGGTTTTGATCTGGGTGAGGGGTGAATTGAGCACATTGTGGTCGTTTTCGTGTCCTCCGTATTACTTGGGGCCTCCAACACTTAGTTTGTTAAGAATCTAAAAATGTGATTTTTGGAGTTCATTGGGTCTTAGATCATCTTAGAATCGTTGTTACGGTGTTAGTTATCGCGGAAATCTCGGTATGTCGTGCTTTCATGAGTGTGCATATTACATGTTGGGGACTTGAGTTATGAGTTTGGATTTGCTGTTTGCTTGAAGGATTCATGTCGCCAAAAGCATAGTTGTAGTAGTTGTTGCTTGCTGTCAGAGTGATAGTTTGGAAGCATGCTAAGTTGTTAACATTCTATCTTAGATATTCAATGCAACAGTTTTATAGTTGTCAGGAGAGCTTCTACGCTCTGTGGAATAAATAGATGCTGTCAATTAGTGTTGTTCCCCTGTACACCAATGATCTTTTTAAATAATCATTTTCTCTATTGCTTGGTGTGATAATTATAATCAGAATTACTGCTGCCTTCCTGAAAAAAATTATTGTCCGAGGTGATGAATCATGAGCCGAAAACTCATACACGATTATTCACATCGTTCAGTGCTGAAGATTGGAGGTTTGCTGCTGAGCAGTTCGTGAAGAAGCTTCCAGATAAAGTGATAGTCCATCGTGAGTACTCCTTCGCACAGACAGTTTTCTCTCTTCAAGCCCCCCCCCCTGCGACATCAAGTACTGTCTATTACTTGTGTAATATATGTTTCCTATCTGTGTTTTCTCCATGATAAGCATGAACATAATGGGTACATGGGTATCGATCATTAGTGATAACTTTGTTAAGGATAACATGAATGGGCCTTCTTGGTTGTCCTATGGACATATGCACGCTGGGACGAAGCAGGTACACTCATGACACCCTAGGTGTGCTGGAAAAACACATGAGAGAAGTTCCTCTAAGTCTTTTTCTGAACTAGGGTCATAATACATTGCCCCAAGAGAGGCAGTTTCTCTTTGTGCAAATTTGCTGCAAGTTTTAAGCTATTATTTTTAGCTTTTTTTTTTCTTTAATCTCATCTTTGTTGGTTGTATCTCATGCATTAAATGTTCGGCTTTCAATAGCCCTATAGCATCAGTACCGGGGGAAGTGTATTAGAGTGGGATAACGCATCAATCTGTGTCCTCCTTGAATCATTTTATTTGTGTATGAGGTTCTGCTTGTTCAAACTTACTACGTTTCTTCGGGATGTTTTCTGTTGGCTGCGATAGTTTAACTGCCAAGCATTAGTAAATAGGTAAATGTTACTGTTTTGATTGTATACCCAAAAAGGTTACTGCTTTAAGAGTCCTGTAATTTTTCAATTTGTTGTATTGTCACTTCTGAGTATCTGTGAATTCTGTCAATATTCAGAGCTTCTTTCTGCCAAAATAGCATTGTTTCGTCATTTCTTATCTTGTAATCTATTTTGGTGTTTTGAGTCATAATATTGAAAGCTTGGTAACTTTGATTTCTACTGAGTCATTTTCTGTACAAAAAGTTTATGCAAAATGGCCTGAATGCTGGTTTTGTTACTTCTTCCAAAATCCTCATATTTTTTGTAGTATACTCATCAACCTCATGTGCACATGTTATTTTATTCATGCTTATGAAGTGCTTTAATGTGGCCAACAAGAAGTTGACAACTAAGCCTCCTTATTCTCTTCAGGCAGTGAATGCAACTCCTCGAAGTTGACATTTGATGGTGTTGACATGATGGGTGAACGATTGGCAGAAGAGGTACTATTATTTTTATTTTACTCAAGTTAGTTATCTGTTTGCTTCATTGTGTTTGGAATGGGGAATGTGATTGTCTGCTTAATCGTGTGATATTGAGTGGATGTTCAGAGAATTATAGATATTTTGAGCTTGATTCTTTTTGATGCAGGTTTTGGATTTTGCTTTGTCTTGTTTTTTGACCATTAATGCAGGTATTGGGTGTTATCAGGCACAGACCTGGGGTTCGTAAGATTTCCTTTATTGCACACTCCTTGGGAGGTCTTGTTGCAAGGTATGCTATTGGGAGACTTTATGAAGAACCTTCACAATCAGAACTCTGTACTGCTATTAGGGACTGCCCAAGTGAAGAGCAATCAAATCATCAGATGGAAGTTCTGAAGCCTCAAGAAGCCAAAGTTGCAGGATTGGAGCCAATGAATTTCATAACAGTTGCTACACCACATCTTGGGTCAAGAGGGCATAAACAGGTGACACTGATCATTATCCTGGCCTATACTTAATCTGAAGATGCAGCTGCATAGAACACAAACTCCAGTTCCTCTGTCACTGTTTGAGTGGATGTCCATTACGCCTGCTTTGCCTCCTTCAATCTTTCCCTTTGCTAATTGTGTGAGGTGTTCTCATTCTTTGTATTTGTTGATTGTATGGAAAATTTAACTTCTAGTCCATTAATGATAATATGTTGCATGCAACTCATAGGTAGAACATTTCTGATGCCCATCTATTGAAATTCTTCTGGTGTTGCTTCTGTGCAAACTTAGACTTTATCTTTTCGCATTGGTATTGGCATTTGGATAGGATGTAATGATAGTACAAGCGGTCCTGAAATAGTTTATTACCCTGCAAAATTTTTATTTCTGTCTATGTCTTTGTTATTCCTGTAGCTGCCTTTCCTTTGCGGTCTTCCTTTTTTGGAGAGAAAAGCACCTCAAGCAGCGCATTTGATTGTCGGGAGGTCTGGAAAGCATCTCTTTCTTACTGACGGTGATGATGGGAAACCTCCTCTTCTTCTTCAAATGGTCAATGATTCTAAAGATCTGAAATTCTTGTAAGTGTATTGACTACCCTCTTCTCATCAGAAGTCCAAAGTTTTGGCTTTTTTTCATCCTCATTTATGGTAGAATAACAGCTTGGATCCTGTGTAGGTCAGCTTTACGCGCTTTCAAACGGCGTGTAGCATATGCAAATGTCAATTATGACCGTATCCTTTTTTGCTCCTACTAACTTTTACGGGGTTTATATTTGAAGATGATCTTTGAACCTGCCTTTTTTTCTTTGTGTGGATCTTAACTATATTTATAAAGAAGTAGTTGGGTGGGGAACATCATCAATCCGGCGTCAACATGAACTTCCTAAGGTAGGGTGTCCCTTCATTTTTTATTTGTCATGCCTGCAAAAGATAAATTAACATCTGAGATGTACATTCAGAACTTGCTTTGGTGATAAATTTTCTGCCTTTTCATTTCCAGTCCAGTCTTCTGGTAAAAGATGAGAGATACCCTCACATTGTTTATGTGGAGAAAGAAACTTCTGAGAAGTTTCAAAGGAGAGCGTCTTCTCTGGTGACTGACAAAAGGATTGATTTGGAAGGTTTGTTATACCCTTTAACTCCTTTGACTACTTGATTACCATTATCTGTTTTCTTGTTTCTTGATTAACTGTGAGTTCTAAGGGCGAGTTGTTGACTTTGCTCTTTGTAGTTGATAAAACAATTCTGCAAATGTTGCGACGGAAGAAGCCGATTATTCTAGACAATACATTTTCTTTTCTCTCTTTCCTAAGAAGTGTTAAGCCTGTACTTATATGGATGAACAGTCAGTTAGAGAATAAAATAGATTTGGTAATACAAAAAAACAGTAATGTGCTTTTGGATTCTAAAGCTTCTTAAAAGTTATTTTATCTGGCTGGATCGATCCCTGCCTCTGTGAAAAAAAAGGTGACCGCTTTTCTGTTGTCTACTTCGGGTGACAGTATCTTGTTGCTGTTAGCATGGTCCATAAATCCATAGTACATCACAGCGTTACCATAAATTGCCCATTACCCCGTGATTGGCCATCACAGGGTAAATGTGTCACAATGGGCAAAGTTTGGGATTTTTTGTGGCTTTTTCCCTAAAAATATCTCAGTAAATGTCTCCTTGTAGCATTAATAAGGGCCAATCAGCTGCTATGGCAGTAATATTGTGGAAAATAAATATACTTCGCTGTGCTAGTGGCAATAAGGTCTGTCATGAGTGACATGGGAGTTATGAAATGAAACTGACACTTCATTATGCTATGTTTTTATTTTATTTTATTTTATCTCATCTAATCTTCAAATCAAAATGAAATCCAGCTTTTTCGACAGTTATATAGGAAATGCTCTATCTCAAAGCAGACCTTTAATGAAAATCATGTAATAGGTGATGGTATTCTTTTTAATCAGAGAAAGAATTGTAAAGATATTACAATATTTACAATATTATGAGATCAATGCTTATGTATGAGAAAGCCTCTTCTCCTACTATGTAAAGAAGAACAGTGTGTGAAAGAGACAGAGAGGATAAAGGAAAGTTTCTGAGGAACTATGCCCCTCGTTTTCCTCCTTGAGATCTTTAGATTAAATTCAGAATGTTTTCAGTTGATTTAACTCTTGAATATAATTGTAAAATAAGATTTGGAAATTAAATCAAAGTATTATATTTCTGGGAGTCTTCTGGTTGCGTTCTTTATAAATAATCTGATCTCTGATTTCTCAAAATTTAAACTGGCCATTTGATTTTTGTTTCTGCGCCTTATCTTGATGTAGGAACTTTTAATTGTCTCCTCTCGTATCAGACAAAGCTTTGTCTGTTCTTCCCCTTCTTCCGTTAATGTCCTGTTAATTTATGGACCTGAATATTACATTTTATGTCATTTTCATTCTCCGACTGACTTTTGTGACCCTTTTCCATCTTCTGTGTAGAGGAGATGATCAGAGGCCTCACGCAGGTGCCTTGGGAGCGTGTAGATGTCAGCTTTAGCAAAAGCAAACAGCGGTATTCTGCACATAATACAATCTTGGCAAGTTTCGAACTTCATCTTATTTGACTTAACTTTTTTGCTATCCATCTAGCGATCACTCCGTCTCTCATTCATATTTTGATTGAAAGACTGTTGTGTTGTTTGCTCTCTCATAAGTGGATTTCCCATTTTTGAATGTCATTTGAGAGGTAGATGTCGCTTGCATAAGATTGAATCCTATAAGTAAGAATAATATTTGCGTGTTTGAGAGTATATTGAACATATCCAATTAAATGATTAAACCACACCCAAAAGTTTCCACCACCATTCTTACTTTAGAAGATTATTTCACCCCCAATTTTTATCATAAGCTTTTTGCATGAAGGATCTGATAAATATTCCGACCATGTCTGAGCCAAGAAAAATTAAGTGATTAAAATCGAACTTTTGGTTCCTTCCATATTCCAGAATGGCTGTAGAATGCAAGTTGAAAATATTTGACCCAGTTTCCCTTTCCCTTAATTTTGATCCTGTCCTACTGATTCTTTGTTAAAATGTTTAGGCTTCTGATGTGTGCATGTGTGACATTTGTTGAATGTTTCATTTGCAAAGAAAGTTTACTTATTGAGTAACCAAACGGATAAAAAAAAAGTGAAAAGTTCTATTGCAAACTGATGTCTAATTCCACGATGCTTTGGTTTTCAGGTGAGGAGTTACAGGCTAAATTCTGATGGTGCTGATGTTGTATTCCATATGATTGACAACTTTCTTCTATAGCTTTTAAAGGTCAATCATTTGTGCTTCTGGAAAGGGGTTAGGTTTATCCTCGGGGACAAGATGTTCATTGCTATTATGAGCTACTCTTCACTTTGGCTTGCTTGCTTCTCTTTTTTTTGTGTATATGGTTATGCCATCTGTAATTGTACTTTAATTCATTGTTAATCTTTAGAAAAATGTATTCTTTTATGAGCTTGTGGTTTCTAATCTTCCAAAGCACTGAGTTTCGCCTTAAAGCATGCCTCTGTGTGCGTCGCGCACAGGCTTGTCTGCACATGTGTGTGCGTGTCCTATAGGAGGACTCAAGTCATTGTATTGAGACTATTGTAAACAAGCTGGAGGACTAAATCCTGCTACAAGCCCAAACCATAAAGGTGTCAAAGTACTACTACTCTCCTGTCATCACACAAAGATCTACGCAAAGAATTGGCAATCCTAAGACTTTGATCAGGTAAAGCCAATAATGTAAGCCTCAAATCAAGTCTAACACTAGAAAAAGTAATATGTGCCGATAATTTGATATTTACATCCTATCATATTTCCCTTTTATGATATTTCCTGACATTAAAGTTCAATGGAGCTGTAACGAGTTTTACTTTTTCAAGCACAGCATATAAGTTCCTCGTGTGAATGCCTTGAGCAACCAATGCGCGTTCTGCCAAAAGTATGGTCTATGTGTGTCCCGCAAGCAAATCCATAGTCACATGATGATAATGTAGTTGTAGCATTGACGGATTGTTGATGAGATGGCAATATGGTATCGAACTTGTGATCAGTATTTTTGTAGAGGTATGTGTCTACTTTTAGGCATTGACCATTTGTTCCGTATGAAGTTCATGCTTTAGAGCATTTCTTCACTTTTTGATTTTTTGCAATGAATGTGGGGTTAACTGATGCTTCTTCTATCTAATATCTCCCCAAGAGATACCTAGTTATGATCCAATATCAGATATCACTGCTTAATGGTTCCCTTCAGAAAATTCATTAGTTCACACATAAGGTAAAAATCCATATACTTGTACTTGATTCAGTGGAAGCTCGGACCTCTCATTGCTCAGGTTCATGAGGCTTTAGATAATGCTGCTGTTAGGAGGTCTTGACTTTGAAGACAACTAGTTTAGTAATAGCTGCAGGGATTGAGCTTCTATTTGTTTGCCTGGATGCCTATTCTCACTTTCATTGCATATGTTTTGTTCATATGCTTTAAATTCAGTTTTCATAGGTGTTATGGATCAGAAGACCAGTGTTGCATCCATAATCAGTAATTTTTAATATTAGCCATTATGCTATCTCTGCCTTCGACAGGTAGAGCTTGATGACTCGGTAGCCAGGGATGAAAAGCTTCATCATTGACTTTACAGTTACACATGTCGGCATATGAGGCATCTTTTTGTTCTCAACATAATTCTTCATCTTGATCTACAAATCAAGGGTTAGGTTCATTGAGATGGTAGATACTTATTACTGCAACTAGCTGGGCTATGCTACCATGGGAGTCCCCCTACATCATTGCGCCATAAAGTTTCACAGATCATGTTAAGTCTTTCCTACTGCTTGACTTGTTCTCCAACCATAAAATCACATCTGCCTCTCATGGCATTCTGAATTGATCGCTCAGAAGGTCAAACTATCTAAAAGGGGTTTCTGTCTTCTTATCTTTTAGTAGACTGTTCCATTATTTTGCAGACATATTTCTCTCTAATCATGTTATGGATGTCTAAACATCCATTTAATTCTCCTCTACCGAAATTATGTTCACCGCGGTACTTGATCTCACTGCATACTTCCCCTCTAAGCTGGAGCAGACTATAACCGTGATATGATGCACTTTATTGACCCTGCTGGTGCCCTGCAAGTGGTTTGCACAAATGCCTCCATTTTCCTTTCTGGAGAAAGGACCCAATGTATTGGAGGTGTTTGCATTGGTACACGCTTCAGTCAGACCATGTCTGGCACTATGTATAAAGAAGTGTCAATGGAGCCAGGATTGCTAATAGTTGTAGAACATCTGGGGAGTAGGGTTATCTACAATAGAATGCTTTCACTCCTTTATGTCATATTAATCTTTGTTAATCTCCATTCGTGGGAGGGTTTTTTTATTGAACATTGTTGAAAGTAGATCACATCCACTTGAACTACTTGTGCACACTGATTATACACAATATATGTTTAATTTGGAGGAGCATCTCTTAGGTGAGATAAGAGTCAGCAGAGCTGAATGCCTGGAGTGTTTTGCATTTATGCGAGGAAAAGTGGAAAATGCTGCTCATCAAAAAAATTATGTCCAGTTGGATCCCGCTCATCGTTGATATTATGTCTGGTTGGATGATGCGATGGAAAACTTTATGACTTCCCTTCCTAACCTTCTAATGTGCTGCTGGTTTATGAAATTCGAAATTTCTACTGGTGGGAAAAGGTGGTAGTAGGAACTCTCCGAGATCTTATCAATTGTGTCTTATGTTAACCAATTCTTGCAAAAAAAAAAGCAATTCTGCATGCATTTAAGCACCCTCTTTTGATTGTATCTAATTAAGAACAGATAAAAGATAAACATCTCCTGATAATATTTTGTCGTTGATCTCTTCAATTTTGCTCTGGATGGTCAAGAAACTGAAATTCCAGATTCATGTGACTTCTACTTCAGAATTATTCAGGCTCCCTTTCCTCTAAATTATTCTATTACCATGTAAATGTCGTGTTCTTAATTTATTTTGATTTTATATTCTGCTTTAGTTTTACTAATCTTATGGTTCTCTGAACTAGAAGCATCTAGAGAACTGTCTCAGATAGAGCTTCTTGTCCTCGCTCCACATGTCTAGTGTAAAAAATAAACTCATGCAGAGACTCCTTCCATTGTTTACCCGATAGCAGGAGCTAAGTTTGGGTGGGTTGAATACATCTTGTATGGAGATAAAAATAGGATGATGTTAACCCTATCTCTATGGAGAACAACTTTACTTTTTTAGGGATCGTAGTCCTGGGTAGTTTATTCTTCCCGATTGAGACAATCATCATACTGACATGATTGAAGATATTGGCTGAAGTAAGCAAAGCTCTCTGGCTGATTAACAGATATCATTTTAGTAGATTTAGAATTGGCTTAAGAATTGAGGTCTTTACAGTTGTGAAATTATTTTATGGCTCCAGTTCGAATTTGAGAAACCCATCATCTAAGAAAGAACAGTCATGATAGCGATTTCGGAGAATGTCCTTTTTAATTGAGGCAGCATAAGATTTTTTTGGTATATTAGTTGTGGCTTATTTTAAGATTCAGATGCTGTTTCCTTCCTCACCAGCCATGCTATATTTTCTGAACTTGATTTTGGACTTTATTCAATAATCAATACTATACATCTACCTTCGTGATTCTAGGTCTCTGAGCCTACTAGTCTGAAAACAAGTTTGCATGAATCATAATGTAGAAAGTCAGATTACTTTATCTTTATGGCCCTATTCTTGTCTTGTAACCTATAAGTTTAGGTTTGTCTTGTTAAATACTGTAGTTTGATATAAATGGGATCAAGATTTCTTGTCAATGCTGGTGTGATAATGCATAATGATTTAACCTTGTGGTAGCTGTAAATTGACAAAATCATACTGAAATGTGTCATCTTGTTTAGTTCTCTAACACTTTTAAATCTAGTTAGTGACATCCTGTAATGGGCATGGTGGTACTTGATTTTGTTGAAAAGGAAAGGTTTGTGTGTACATATGTCATCCTTGAAGCACCCCGTATATTTCTTATCATTCTTCTACTAAATAAGAAGGTGGAGATCTAATGCTATACATCATTCGAGAAGATCCTTGGGTTTTAAGAAAGAGAAATTACAGCTAGTGGATTTTTGTTAGCCAGTAAGTCCATTGAACTTGGTGTAGAAGCTTTCCTTATATTTCTCAATATACAGTCCAAATAGGCTTTACATTCTTCAATCGGCGGACTGGAGATGGGCACACTTGGCATGCTGGACTTCTCGCTTGTGCCCCGAGGGCCATCCAGGTGCTTGTATGTCAAAGAGAGGATTGTGCATCCAAGATGGCTCGATAGAGAACAGCAAGTACAATTCGGCCCAGGGAAGAAGAACTTCAATAGAATGGTTGTATGAGCAACTTCTGTTCAGGCATGGAATACTGTTCTTTATTTGAGTTATGGCATGATCCTGAGTCCTGAAAGGTGGCCAGCTTGATCATAAGGAGGATGAGTAACTTTTGAGGACCTCATTATCATCAATTTCCTCTTCAGAGCTGCAAAACAGACGGTACAAGTGAGTTGGCTGTGGAATATATCAAAGATTTAGCCCTTTTCAGAAGCTTTAGATTACCATCCTGCTCCGACTATGTCTTTGCAGATTAAGCTCTCTTGAGACTTTTGACTTTCTAATGAATTGCTTGATTTCTCTGTCAGCAGGCTTGATAAACTTTGGCAGAACTGATCACAAGAGAAGTACTGTGAAGTAACATGAAGAGAAATAATCAACATATACAGAAGATGCTGCTATTTACCTCTTTATACATTCCTAGCTCTCCTGCTGATTTTGAGATCTCTACTACGCAGTGCTCGGGAGCAACTTCAATTACCTGAGACATAACATTGACATAGTTGGGCCTCATTTGACTCATTCAATTGGTACTTCCAAGCATGTCATAACTTACTGCATTTTTAACAAGCTTAATTACCTCTGCTGAAAAATCAAAATAGGATCTAGCACATCTAGTCATCTTTTGCCTTGGATGCATCTTCATCTGACATTGTCAAGCAAATCAGCGTTTGTATAGGTTTGAACTTATAGTAAACGCTCATGAATGTTTGATACCTTATTATGTAACCTTTCAGTTGAAAGACTCATATCTGTTGCAGCAGCTTCTATTTTTCTGAAGGTATCGCTAATTGTATTTTTGGATCCAAGCCTCGTCTTTTGTTTCTTCTCTTCCTGTGGTTACAAAACAAACACTGTGACTAAACAAAACTTGTACAGGACCAACGTGTTCAATGTGTTGTGCTCATCTTGTCTTGCCTGTTCTTCAAAAAGTCCTGATAAATCCAGGTCGCGTGACATTGCAATCAATTGAAAAGCATTTATAAAATTGGAGGACTTTGGCATTGTCTTCTCTGCATCGCTATCCTGTTCAGAAGGACACATGATTTAGTTGAATCGCTATGTACTGATCTTTGATTATCTGTGATTAATACCTCTAATGCGTCAAAAGCAGCATTAACATCATCCAGGTTCTTTGCATCACATTCGCATCCGCACGCAGGTATGTAGTTTTCCTGGAACCAAGCATCCTCTACAATCTCCGCTATTGTTATTCGCTGCATTGTGATATAGGACTCTGATTAAATTATTTACAAGAAAAGAGACATTCTGAAACATTTGGAACACTCTTACCCTTATAGGATTTGGATCGAGTATTCTGTAGAGGAACTTCTTTTGACTGCCTGTGAACCATGGTGGACATGTGTATTCTGCTCTTGCGATCTTTGGAGGTATGATGATCAGTCAAGGGGATTGTTTCCAAGGGAAACCGTGTCAGCATCTGGTTATAAAGAAGCATACCTTCCTGTACAAATTCATGAGGCTACGGTCATCAAATGGCAAATACCCTGCCAGTAATTCGAAGAGGATCACCCCACAAGACCAAATGTCTGCAGCTGCTCCGTCATACCCTTTATCCGCAAATAGCTGTTTAGAAGTCAAAAGCATCATTGATAACAGGATTGGGAGAAAATTCATTTATTAGCTATGATCGTGCAATGTCGAGTCCACTCTGTTCTAGCCACTTTTTCCAATTCCTGTTCGTGTTATGGAGAATGATGAAACGTCGATGCAAGGAATTAAAAATCGGGTCCTCACCTCGGGTGCAACGTAGCATGGAGAGCCACATGCTGTCAATAACATGTCTCCAGGCTGTTGAATTTAGCCAAGCATACTTGAAATGGTTCGACATCATATTAACATGGGCTAATCAAATTGAGAAGAAGATTGTCTTAACCTTTCGCAAAGCACTAAGTCCGAAATCCGACACCTTCAGATTCCCCTTGCTATCCAACAGCAAGTTTTCTGGCTGTGCACACAGGATGATAACCCCATCAATTTGCCTGACTCCCTTCCCTTCAAAATGGATAAATTGAGCGAAAGAGAATCATCCACTGCTCACCTTTAGATCCCTGTGATATACCCCTCTGTGATGGCAATAGTCCACGGCATCGATCAACTGTTGGAACAGCTTTCTTGCCTCGCCTTCACTGAATTTCCTCACATAAGACTGAGAAAAGCAAAGAAGTTAAGAGTAAGTATAGCAGAAAAACCTGTAATTGCACTTTCATTAGGAGTTTTGATTGTATTGTCTCACCAGTTTGTCTGATAATTGTCCTCCAGATACATATTCCATTACTATGTATATTTTTGTCTTGGTTCCGATAACCTGTTCATGAGAGCCATCATGTAAGAAACTAATGATCTGCAAATTATTTGCCATGGAAAGAAGTGGCGACCCAGAATTCTGCAGAGCAGCTGCTACTAGATGAACCTACCTCTTGTATCCTTACAATGTTCGGGTGATGTAGAAGCTTCATCGTTCTAATCTCTCTCTGTACCTGAAAGTGTAGTTTCAACGGTATCAGGACTTGCAGGAAGGATCAAACGAAGGAAAAGGAGCTTCAAATGGAAAAACAGGAACGGAGAGACTCGCCTGGTACTTGAGATTGCTCTCCATCACCATCTGCTTATCGATGACCTTGACGGCCACGTTATGGCCGCCCGTGTTGTCGACGGCCAGTTTGACCTTGGCGAAGGTGCCTTCTCCGATCGTCTGCCGGAGCTGGTACTTCCCTATGTTGCTGACGGGGGCCATTTCCTCCCGCAGCAAACTGTATGATCTCTCCCCTTTCTTCTTCGGTCTCCCAACTTCTCGTGGCCGTGCTGGTCGTCTTTGGTCGTCGTTATCCTCCTCCTCCTTCCTGCCGAGACGTGCAACCAAAAAACCAAAAAATGCAGAATTCGGGTATTCCCCTACACTCCCTGCAAGTGTTCCTTACAAGCCGGGCGTCCCGGATCTCTGCTGAAATGGGAAGTGATCGGATTTATCTTGCCCGTCGTCTTCCTGGCCACTGCCATGCGTTCATGGCTCTCGTGTTCTGTGGGAAAATCCAGCGATGAATAGTTCACATTTTTTTTTTCCTTGTAGACAAGGTCAGATTTCTGTGCATCTTTTATTATTTTCGGAGGCTCCTAAGTCCACCACTTGTTCCATCCTCTGTGCACCGACGGCGCATGACCGGTTGGTCAGCTGATAAGAGCAAAGAGAGCTCCGCTTTGAATGGAAGGTAAAACCTCTTTCCATGCTCCCCATCTGTCGCAGCTTCCCGTGTTCGGATCCAAGAAGATCAAGAATTGTTCAAAAACCGCCCCCCCCCCACCGTCGATTAGAGACTGCGCACTGCCTTCGCGCCGAAGCGACGTGTCGCGACCGTGGCGTCTCGGCCTGTCGGCAACTTTCGGTTAACACGGTCGGTACGTCGTTTGGACGGGTAATCGGATAGGGCGGTCAAATTTGATCGTGTTGTGGATAAATACGTAGTTTAGATTTATTTACAGAGCTTGATGAGGGTGTTATGAAATGGGAAGCAAGTTTTGCATCTTCTTGCTTGGCTGGTGCCGTAATTTCTTGGTGGAAACGTGAGATCTGAGGATCAAGAAAAAGTCTTTCTCCCACGAGGGGCTCCAAAATTCAAATTCGCGCCCGCTGTTGCAACCTCTCTTTGGCTGCCGCATGGAAATTGTTTTTTCTTGGTCAAAATGCCAATCAAATTCACTTTTACTCTTGAGATGATCACCTTGACCAATATTTAAGCTTCATTCGTTTTGCTAAAAATAAATAATTCAAAAAAATATTTTTCTAAAAATTGATCGCCTGTATCGCTTGTAAAAATAAATGGACAGAAAATATTTTCGTCGTTTACGAAAATCTTTAAAATATAAGCCGATGTCGATTTGTACTGACTAATTAGTTTAAACGATATAAGTGATCATTTTTAAGAAATTCTTTTCAAATCGTTCATTTTAATCTCGTTTTATTTTTCACTTTTGTCAATTGGTTAACACTACATTTTCTTCATGCAACCTACCACGGTGAGTACCCTTTTGAGCAAATCTACCCATTAGAGCTCTTCTTTCACTTAGTTGGAGTAGGTGGGAACAGAAATTAGGTTGAAAATGGAAATTGCATAAACAAAAAGAGAGAGAGAGAAGAAATTGGAGAGGGCGTTTTGAGGACACGAGATTTCCAATCGGCCTCTTTCTTGTTCCTGGATTATTGGAAAATTCAAAAACGTCAAAAGCTTAGCGATGAAGGGAAATCCACCGTCCTTACACCTGGATCATAAGTGCGTCCCAGCAGATTTGCACCGTCATTTGTCTTTTGCCTTCTAATGTCAACGCAAAGGTAGTGCCAGCTTGTGCTCTTCATACTGAAATGAGGAAATAATGCTAAGCATTTTACGATCTGTAAAGATGAATGCCTTTAAATTTTATAAAAAGTCCTAGACTTCTGGCGACAAGCATGGCAAACAACCCGTAGAAATATTTAATCGCCATTATGGACGGAGGTCTGACGGAATGTATCTTGTTAATCATCAGTACAAATTTAGGGTATTGATAAGAAGAAAAAAATATGGATAAGAACGTTCCATAGAGAAAAATTTAGGATTTTTTGTGGCATTATCCCTTCGATGATGTACTTGTTACGCACTATTAAACGAGCTAGTATCTGTACATCCATCTTCGACTTTGATCACTATAGGAACTTATTTATGAGCAACTTAACTAAGTTGAAAATGCAAAAGCGTATGCCGCTAATCTTTTCTTTTTCCGGGCTGGATAATGAATTTCAATTAAATTCAAATTTACATGCTCCAATTACGCGCCTCTAATGTGTCCCACTGATATTTTTTAATTAGTGACATTGTCTGTACTTTGCGCGGAAAAACAGGGCGACATAGTTGTCATACTATATAACAAGTTGCGCTTATTATAGTCCTTAGAGAGGCGATCTGCGATTGCTTACGAGTAAAGTGTGGACCGAGCATTAGGTGATATAAGGGCTTGGACCAGAACGTTGGATGCACTTATCATTCGCAAATTTTCACCATAAAACATTTTATTTTGGCTCTGTCGAATTATGCAATGACCTAACTTTCTGTAACTACGAACTTGTCAAACGCTAAATCATCATAATGGAGATTATAATTATGACCATGATCGATGTTTTCAGCCTCAAAAGGAAGCTGTGAAGATCATTGGCAGTTCGTCCATGGGCCAAGGAGTGGTAGGTAGAACGAAAGTCTACTTACCCAAAAAGTGCAAAATAAGGTGAAACCCGACCCCGGGGTCTTGGAATGGAACATTTGTTGGAAGAGCGTGCAATAGGGTTTGTAACCAAACACCTCTAGAATTGAGCCGAGTAGGTACAATGTTTAGTGAACAACTACTGTCAATAGTGTCTTCTTGGGAAAAGTGCCAAGAAAGTCCTAAACCTTTTGTATTTGTGTCAATTTAGTCCTAAACTTTTTTTTGTGCTAATTCAGTCCTAAACCTTTTTTTTTGGCGTAAATTTAGTCCTAAACCATTTGTATCTTTGCCAATTCAGTCATAAACCTTTTGTCTTTATACTAATTCAGTCATTCTGGCCAATTTTGGCTAGATTTTGCTGACGTGGACGTCGACCGGCTAGCAGCCAGTCACCGGCGCTAACGTAAACAACTTTAATAATATTTTAATATTTTTTTGAATATTTATTTCTTTTTTTTTTCCTTCCTCTCCCTCCTTCCTTCAGCCGATCGTCGGACCGGCGATTGGCCAGAGGGTAGAGGCCAGCGAGGCTAGATCTCGCCAGATCTGGTGAGGTCAGGCCTCGCCTAGCCGCTAGCAAGGCTCGAGCCCTCGCCAAAGGCCTTTGACCTCGCGGCTTCCGGCGAGGGCTCTAGCCTCACCTAGCCGCAAGTGAGGCTCAAGCCCTCGCTGGAGGCCGTGAGGTCGAAGGTCTCTAGCGAGGCTCGCCTTCGCCGTTGCCAGTGAAGGCATTCCTCGCCGATCCGGCAACTGGCTGGAGGAAGGAGGTAGGGGAGGGAAAAAAAAAGAAAAGAAAAAAAGAAATAAATAAATAAAATATTCAAAAAAATATTAAAAGTATTATTAAAAGTTATCCATGTCAGCACTGGTGACCTGTTGCCGGTCGGCCGCCGTCTATGTCAGTAAAATTCGATCAAAATTAGCTAGAAGAACTAAATTGGCATAAAGACAAAAGGTTTTGGACTGAATTGACATCAATGTAAAATGTTTAGAACTTAATTCGCACCAATGAAAAGGTTTAGAATTGAATTAGCACAAAAAAAAGGTTTAGAACTAAATTAGCATCAATGCTAAAGGTTTAGGACTTTTTTTGGCACTTTTCCCGTGTCTACTTCGTCCTAGAAATGATTTGCTCGAAACGCATTTGGTTAGTCGGCACCATAGAAAGAATCACTTCGGGTGTTCGTTTATGATGTCATTCCAACTCGAGTCACATTTGGAGCAGAATATTGCTTTGGTCCATGGAGAGCAAGGTACGATGAAAGTCGAGTGATGAAGCGATGAGATTCTTAATGTTCATAGGCAGTTAGATACTAATTATAGAAATTCACTCTTTTTGTTCCGAGGGCGTAGCACGATGCTTTGCGTTGCAACTGTGTTTCTCAAAAAGGAACCGAGAATGGGGGCAAAGGCATCCTAGGAAGTTTGCTTGTGGAGTCTTTCTCAAGCGTTCGACCCTTATTCTAGGAAGTTGAAGAATGTTGAATTAGGACATTTTTGTTTTCGAGAATCCCGACATATATCGTGGAGATCGGGTTAACCTGTTAAGTCCAAACTTTTAGCCAGTGGAAATGGCTCTGATTTAGCGCAACTTGCATGCAGTTATTATTTATTAAAATCTACAACCTAAAATCAAAGTGTTTTAGATCCCTTTACTAGATATATAGGCTGCGTTTTGGGAGAGTTTTGGGGAAATGCATTCCCCCAAAAATCTTTGGCTTAGAGTGTGATTGCTCAGCGAATACAATTTGGTTAGTGACTTTTGGTCTAATTTTTTGCAAAGTGACTTTGAAATAAAAAAAAACAGAAAACAAAGGTGATTCTGTTCATTGTTTCCATTGTGGAAGCAATGGGTCGCCATGAGCCCTCGAGGTCTCCAAGGTCGCTTACCTCAGGCGACATAGATCTAGAGACAAAAAGGCTCAGATAACCCGTGACCTAGCAGCCTTGACCTTAGCATCACTCTACACGGCGACCATCGACCTCGGCGGCCCTTAACTTGCCAGATCTTGCTTGAGCCGTGACCCTCCAAATCTCACTTAACAAACCCACGACCGTCAATGAGGCTTGGCGACCCTCCCACCCTTAGCGACCGTCGACAACAGTTCTATAAAGCTTCACCGACAACCCAAATTTGCAAAGTTGGAGAAGAAAAATAGTTTTTTAAGAGGGCAAGAGCGGAATATGAAAATACTAGTGAGGGAAATCTTGGAAGAAAAAGTTCATTAACCTAGGACCCACCTTCCGATAATGCTGAAAGCCTAATGCAAGTGGGCACCTAAGGCAAGTGGGGACCTGCCTTGGGCTTTTAACTTTGTGAACACTAGCATTCACTCCATGCTTTCCAAAAAAATTTACCATACCATCCAGCTTTCACTTAAGGGACTTTAGAGACCCATATTTTCTTGGGAAAGTTGAACGTGTTTCATTTTGTTGTATTAACTAGAGAATTCATTATTTTATTTATTGGTTCACTTTGTGGGGGTAATGATCCGCTATTAGATTTGTCCACCATTGAGAAGAGGGATCTTCCATTATCTGTTAATAATATATTATTCCTAAATCAAGTTTCTGGTAAGTGAAGGACAAGGTTTGATAACGGTTATTATCACTCGTGAGGTAGCTCCACCTACATCATCAGGTCTTAGCGCCACGTTTTCCATTTTAAGAGTTTAATTAGTAAAATTAAGCCAAGTCAAATTGATTAGATCCTTCGCATATGAAGAAGCATGAGCCCTAATTCCGGTTCGACCTCAGCATTCTCTCTCTTGAAGCTAATTCACGATATAGTAATCTCTCGTGAATCTTCTGACGCGACCATTACACAATGATCTCGTAGAATCTTTGGACCGTTGCCAATTGATTTAAAAGCTTATTGTAATTAGTCGAGGTTGGGGTTTAATCTCAAATGCCCCAAACAAATTGAATGGCCAGTAAAGATGGAGGTCGATTTGTTTAGATGACATAAGGAGAGGGTGTTACGTGGGTGCGTGTGAACAATTTGAGTAATTCATTTAATTGTCCATGAGGGTGCATGGAAAAAAAAAATTCTACCCCTATCCCCACATTTTCCTTCCTCTCTATCCTCACAAACAAAGCATAAATATCATGGGGCCACAATAATAGATCGTACTCAATTTGTAACTCCAACGTATATTTCTGCTGACGGATGAAAAATAAAAGAGTAGTCAGCTTTTAGATCTCAAGTTGAGGTCTTCCTCAGATATGTTTTTTTAATCCTATGAAAAAAGGGTGAGAAGAGACTATCAGCGTGACTGCGTCCTTCAGAATTGGAGTTCAATCTTGTAGTATACGAACGTTTGACCTCCTAAAGTAAAAGCACACAGGAAGTAAGCCCTCTGTCCGGCCGAGTTACCGCCTGCAATGTTGTTTAACAACATCAGGAGGGATGCAAAAATTGAGAAGTAAATTAGTGCAAACTATTCTGCCAATTATGTACGATAATGCAGAGTCTTGTTGGAGCCTTTGAGAAAATGGTCAAACATAGAGGGCTAAGTATGTTTAATCGTAGCGTCTCCCATTTACGGTAACCTAGAGAATTGGACCATGCCCGGAGCCCGCCACTCTATGAGCCTTCTACGATGCGAGTGAACAACTACAATTCACGTGCGTCATTGGGATTTCACAAAGCCAAAAATTCAAAAATTGAGAGGTGACACTCACACACACATATATATGTGAGTGCGTACTATGTGTATTAAAAATTAATTTTCTTTTCCGATCTTGTGATATCTATGTGAGACTTGCGTGGTATTTAACGAATCTACTATCCAATTGGCCATCTTAGGATGTATAACACATTCACTACATGAGAGAGAGAGAGAGAGAGAGAGGGGTTAATACCACGAAAAACTTTAAACTGGTATACTTGTAACAAATTCACTAAAACTAATTTTTTAATCACAAAAAATCCAAAACTGCTATGTCTGTGACAAATTTATCAAAAATTAATATTTTGACAACAAAAAATCCCAAACCGGTATATTAATAGCAAATTTACTTTCTGTTAGTTTTCGTTAAATTGGATTAATACCACGAAAAATCACAAATTAGTAAACCTGTAACAAACGAAGGGTAAAATCCTAAACTGGTACAACCATCAACTACCACGTATCATCCAACTTGGCAATTTCACAATAAAATTTAACGGAAACTAATGCAGGGTAAATTTATTAAAGACATACCAATTTGGAGTTTTTTGTGATCAAAAAATTAGTATTAGGTAAATTTATCACAGGTGTACTAGTTTGGAAATTTTCGTGGTATTAACCTTAAAAAAAACGACCCATATCTCGATTATAATTAAGATATCGATTGTTATTCCATGCACATGAAGTATAGAAAAGTAAATAGTAATTAGTGAAGCAGATTTTGGAGAACGACCCACATACAGATTGTAGCTTTAGCAAATAAATTTATGGCATAAGTAGATTGATATGTCCTTCTTGAGACTGCTTAAATATAAAGTTTGCACACTCTTACGATATACGTAATGTAATATTCATTTCGATATCAAGAACGGGCTATTGAAACAACAAGATGCAAGCCATCCGATATCATCCTTGACGCATTAGTCATTTGATACATAAGATTAGCATTTGAAACCAATGCAATTTGGGTTAATTAGATAGGACCCTAAATCCCGTCATTTAAGAAAAATAATTACGTGACTTTCACGCAAACAATTGAAGATCGCACAGAAACTTTGAAGGTATATTTGGGTCGACGAGCTCGAGATAAATTCTTTCCGTGCGCTGGATGAGATTAATTAGCACATGGTGCTTCGTATTATTTTAAGTTGCTTGCATTAGTACGAGACATAACTTCGCTTTGCACGTCATTCTTTGCATGTGGGCTTCCCACGTACTTTCACCTTGGAGGAAGAAAATGCTCTGATGAGGGTCCAGCAAATAAAGTCATAGAAATTGTCAGTGTGTTTCGCGAATAATTAATATTTTAAAAAATATTTCGTGCTATGGATTCAATATATCGCTCAGAAAATAAGTTCATAGAATAATTTCTCTTTGCGATTTCTCAGTGATGCTCTGAGAATCATATGCTTTGAGTTTGGGGCTAGGGTTTTGAGAGGGTAATCTTTTCTTTTCTGTAGTCTAAATTTATTCTATTGAGTTTTTCTGTTCCTTGTTATAACCGTGGATGCTGTAAAGTTCAAAAGTGATTCACCATCAGATTGTGTGGTTGCATGAGATGAGATGTTTGATATCCTTACTTCTACTTTAAAGTTGTTAGATAGGTTTGCTTTAAATTTTGAAATTTTTGCCTTTGCTTGTAGAATGCTATCATGTCTCTTATATACCTGTATGTATCGAGAGAGTTGCACCATGAAAAGTCGAATTTCACATTGTTGACTTGTTCTAGATTTGGACAGTATCGGTGCACTGAGTCGTTTCGCCATGTTATTTACAAACTCATCCTATCGTCTTTCGTTGATCTACATAAATTCCAATGATTCTAACGTGACAGATAATCAATCAAGAAGTCAGACCTCACCATGAACTGATGCGATAGATACAAATGATCCGTTCTACATTCATCCAACTGATAATCCACGTACTAGTTTAACCTTTCAACTATCGACCAGTCAAGAGAACTATGAAGCTTGGAATAAAGCCGTGACTTTGGCACTCCAGGCAAAGACAAAACTTGGACTTGTGGATGGGAAAAACCCCCCATGCCAAATGAGGATGACATGAGCACATTGATGCCCCTACCTGATTGCACTTGTGGTGCTTCATAAGGCAAACTTTGAGCACCAACAAGGAAATCAACTGGTGCAACTCCTGACGGGTCATAATGATTCGTATGATGGATAGTATTCGAAGCTCAAACTTTCACCATGGACCCGTTGCCATGTCCGAACAAGACCTATCAATTAGTAAGGTGAGATGAGAAGCAGAGAGGAATCTCGTATGCTTTATCCGACCCTTACGTGGGGTCGGCAGTGATGATTAAGATGACAAGAACAAAAAGAGATCTCGAGGCCCAGCACCACATTGTGATTCACTTCACGTATAGATGTTATCTGCTTCGTGGATATCTTCCGGGTCACAGTCCACAGATAGTATGCTGGACCTACAAATGGCAACAATGGGGGCATTGCAGCTGCAATTATGGCGCGCAGTCAAGTGTAGCCGATGGACGGAGCACGATTGTGCAAGAGACAATTGGGAGCAATGTTTCTGGATCGTCGGCTACGTCAGCTTTGACTCGAGCAAGTGAGTCAACTACTTAGCTTTGGTTCCTTACTGTGAGAGCTCCAATCAATCACCTTTAAATTTTGTAGGTAATTCACATTCTCTGATGTCTAGTGACATGACATCTTGGATATTAGATAGAGGAGCAACTGAAACATATGGCCTCTCCTAAGATTATTTTGGGAGTTGTTCACAATTAAGTTCTAGAGAATACAATTACCAAATGGAAAACTTCTGTATGGTACATAGTGGAGGAACTTATAAATTGGGAGACTTATCCAATCGGTCGTAAACCTATTGTACGGATGCCAATTCGGTCCTAAACTTTTCAATGTTGTCGATTTAGTCCCCAACTTTTGCGCAAAATTCCAATGTAGTTCTCTCGGTCAATTTTTACCTGAAATCACCGATGTGGCGGTCTAGTCATCATGGGACATAAGCGATTTCCTGCGAAAATTGGCCAGAAGGATTACATTGAAATTTCACACAAATGTTTATGACTAAATTGGCAAAATTAAAAAGTTTAGAACAGAATTGGCATCCATACAATAGGTTTATGACTGAATTGACAATTTCCCCCTTATAAATTAAATTAATTTATTATTCTAAAAAATGTATTGCACGTTAAAGATTTCTAAATTCAGACTAAAATTCGATTTCAAAAATTTGTTCTGATGTTGATAGAAACAAAAAGACTCATTGTGATGTTTGGGCCCGGGCAAAAGCAAATTAAATTGTCTTTCAAAAGTTCAACTATTCCCGTTATTCACCAATTTGATCCATCTACTTCATATTGATCTTTGGGGCCCACATTTAAAGCTCTCTCGAGAAGGGGCTAAATATTTTATGACCATAGTGGATGACTATACCCGAGCCACATGAACATATTTATTGAAGACTAAGTACGAATCGAATACTTAGTTATTACAAATTTATGCACAATGATAGCGAATCAATTTAACACCGATATTAATATAACACGATCTGATAATGAACTTGAATACGAAGCTATATTCTATTCCCTATTTGGAGGGTATAGAGCACGTTTAGTTTTAGACTTTTAGGATTCGGAGGTGGTAGATAGAAATTAAAAGGGTAGGTGCAATTGCACGTTTATTTGCGGGTCCTTAGTTTAGTTTTTTGAGCCATCAATTAGATCTCACGTGACACATATGTAACTACTATGGTTTATGGATAGAGAACTAAAATGTAAGCTGCCGAACTGAGACTGCTACTATCATTTTGTTGGACTTTAAAGAAGAGAATTGACTTTTCCTTCGAAAGTTTAACTTTGTTGGGTGAAACAAACTCCATTACTAATCCCGCACAGTCGGCTTGTTTATGGGAAGCTAAGTACAACGCAATCTCAAATTAGCACGACAAATTTCAAATCCGTGTGACCGTCGATGAGTTTAGCCCAAGTGAGGTTGTGGGACGTCTTGCAAACTGTGGGCCGTCGCTCTAATAGATAAGTTTAGCGTGATCTCAAACTAACACAATGAGGAGTTACGATAAAGTCAGTTCCTGATGAGGATGCCTATTAGTTAACGGGCTACAAATACAATTTCCCAACTTTAGTTCTAATACACACTTTTGCCAATTCTACTATTTTGCAGGGTGAAAATTGGAACATTGTTCCATTATGGTAAAATGTGGGGGAATTTATTCAAAAAGTCCTAAATATGTTGCACTTTTGTCAATTCAGTTATAAACCTTTTAATTGTGCAAATTGAGTCCTGAACCTTTTTTGGTTTGTCAATTGAATCAATCCGGCTAATTTTGATCAGAAATCGCCGATGTAGATATTGACTATCCTATGTGACGCGGCTAACACTAACATGGATGATTTTTAATAATTTTTAATTAATAAATTTTTTGTTTATTTATTTATTTCGAATTGTAAATTTGCTGCTAAAATTCCAAAACTTGTTGTTTTGAACCGGTTTGATTTTCTTTAATTGATCTACCCTAGCAATCCACTAATTAACACTTAAAGCCATAAAATAACACCTTAAAAGAGCCCTATCAATTCTACAAATTTACAAAAGAGCTAATACCACGAAAAACCCCAAAATGGTACACATGTGACAAATTTACCCCAAATTAATTTTTTGACCACAAAATACCCTAAACTGGTATATCTATAACAAATTTACCATCCGTTAGTTCTGTTAAATTTTATAGTCAAATTGCTAAGTTAGATGACATGTGGCAATTGATGGGTTTACTAGTTTAGGATTTTTTACCTCTCTGTTTGTCACAAATTTACCAATTTATGCTTTTTTGTGGTATTAATCTAATTTAACATATGGTAAATTTGTCACAAGTGTACCAATTTAGAGATTTTGGTAGTCAAAAAATTAGTTTGGGGTAAATTTATCACATGTATATCAGTTTGGTGTTTTTAGTAGTCAAAAAATTAATTCGGGATAAAATTGTCACAAGTGTTCCAGTTTGGAGTTTTTGGTATTAACCCTTTACAAAATGGAATAAAGGCACTAGAAGTCCTAAAACTTATCGTGAAAATTCAATTAAGTCATAAAACTTTCAAAAAATACTATTCAATCCTAAAATTTGATAAAATTGGTATAATTAGATCCTTTCGTTAGCTCTGTTTATTTGACTAAAGGGCTATTTTGTTGCTTTCTTAAGACACGTAACAAAAGAAAGCCCAATTTTTTTTTCCTTAATGGGGGCTTGACTCTGTTCAAGCCCAATGCCGAAGAATATCACGAAGAAGAACCCACAAGAACTGCGAGCTTGTGCTCTTTGATTCATAAACCCACGGAAACGTGGAAGAAATTTTAGCGCCTGCGACACCCGTGCAAAAGAAATTCAGTTTCAACCATCGCTTTCTCCGTTAACACGAACCTTGAAAATCTTTAAAGAAAATCACCATTTTTTTCTTCTTTCTTCTCTCTTGGGAGACGAAGTTTGCCCCGATCCGTTATAGATAAAAGAAAAAATGATATAAATGGTCTTTGAATTTTAACTCAATATATAATATGATCCATAGAGTTTAACTCAATGTGCAATTTGATGTTTGAACTTTTGATATATGTTCAAACTATGATCCTTAAGCATTAAAGTTTTTCATATAGCTCAGAGACTAATTTGAAAATGTACCAAAAGTTCAGAGACCACATTATATATTGAGCAAAAGTTGAGGGATCACATTGAATAAATTAAAAGTTCAAAGTCCACGTTACACAATAGGCATAAATTGAGGGATCATTTGTGCCATTGTCCCTAGATGAAACAAGATCCCGTCAAGAATCAACCAGCTTAAGAATATGGTCAACAACAGTCAGGGAGGGAGTTCAATCACTTCATACTCTTCGTCTGTAGAGATCCATTGATCCAAGAACCTTGAGGTTCCAGCATTTCAAAAATCTTGCTCTCCTTCAAAGATTCTGCCCAATTTACCCTCCAGGAGAAGTCAAGATCTAGACCCATCTACCCAATTCAAAATGAAGAGACTAGTGAGAATCGTCAGGAGATTGGAGTCCAACTTTCCTCGGGAGCATGGACTCCTTCAACACGCCTAATTCACATCCCTCCATTCCTTCCTCTCTGCTTCACCCCGTCTCTATCACTCCCTCTGCCCGACGGCCAAAACCACTTCACTTTCACTTTCATGGTCCCTCTTTCCCATTACCTTTAGCTTTGCACTCACTCTCACCTTCCTCGCCATGGCCAAATCCCGCGTCACGCAAGTCATCCCCGTCATCTTCCTTCTCTCTCTCTACAAAGCACCTCGTGAAGCTCCAATTCTTACAATGTTGACGCTAGTAGCCGATGCGCGACCGCTTCTGTTCCATTTGGGTGCTTCTTGTGCAGGCGCGAGACCCTTTTCGCCTTAATCTCCAGGAAAGTCTTTTACACCTTCGCCGTCAACATGTCCACCAGTCGGCATAGATCAGGGTCCCTCGCCTGTGTCTGCGGAGGATCGTTGGCCCTTGTTTAGTCCCCGTTGGCCTTCATTGGCCCTAACCCAGGCCGCCAAGGGCCCTTAAAGGCCTTGCACCTCCAATTCGGTCTCTCTCATTTTTGTTTCCTCTTTTCTTATTCTTGGCATTTTTGGTTTTTCTTATACTAATTTTTGGGAAAAAGTCACAAAAATCACAGTGATACATTTATCTTGATATAAAAAACTCCAAACTATGCTCCCTTAAATTTTTTCTTATGACATAAAATTCTCAAATTTATATCTATGTAACACATATACTCTTCGTTAAGATTCTATTAAATGTTTTTCAGCCAAAATAATATCGTTTTTATTTTACTTAAGCCACTTGAGCGCCATGTGAACATTGTTTACTTTTATGGCATCCATTTAAGCAGATCTTTAATAGTTTACATTAACAAAACTTTGGCAAATGGTAAATGTATAATATAAGTACAATATTGTGATTAGTTTAGGATAAATGTATCACAATGGGAATAGTTTAGGATTTTGCCGGCTTTTGCCTTTAACTTTTTTGGGATTCTTTCACACATGGCATTCACTTGGAGTCATAATGATGCCACATGCAATAAAAGGTATTAAAATCAGGCACGTCAACATTTTCCGTCAGTTAAATTGGAGGGAGTTAATGGAGAGACTTAATTATAACAATTTAACAAATTTGAGGACTTAATTGCACTTTTTAAAAGTTTAGGACTTGATTGCACTTTCGAAACAAATTTTAGGACTTTTCATGCATTTATCTCAAAATCAAAATTGTAAAATGAGAGTGCTTACAGTTAATCTTCTAATTTTGTGAAGCTGAAATTTAAGAAAATTGATTTAATATGATGATAATAGTAAATATGGTCTTGATATATTCTTGTTAATGAAATCCTAAACGATTAAGGTGCGAAATCAACCTTTCAGATTGATCGAGTTCGAAGTTCAAGGGCATTTAGATTAGCCCTTCCAAACTTTTGAGGAATGGATTAGAGCACGCAGCAAAAGTATGAGATAATATTTGGTACCGGGAGTTTTGACTATGTATGGTAAGAAAGAATCTGTACATTAAAGAGGTATGATTATTTATTATTTCAAGACTCACATTGTATGAAAATTTCGGGTCAAGACAATGAGAGCTTGGTAGTAGAGCTCAGCTATTGCAACCATGGCCGCGCGAGCTCTGCTACAAAGCTCCGCTATGGCCCAGCGAAAAGAAGAAACAAAAATAAAATGAAGATCAATTGTACATGAAGCAAGAAGAAAGGAGGACAAGAGAGACTCGGAGCCATGAAAAGAAAGAAGAGGAGGGAGACGTGCATCTTTTTTCTTTCATGTGTAGAGAGAGATAAAAAGCCGTGGGACCAGCTTATTAAACCAGTAGAGTGGAAAGCGAGGGTTAACTGCAAAATCATATTTTGTGATTGAGTGCACAAATGTAAAATAACCCACCAATACAAGAATGTCATCTAGCGAGTAGCAGCCAATGATGGAAAAAGTGTCAAAAAAAGTCTTAAATCTATTGCATTAGTGTCAATTTAGTCATAAATGTTTTTTTGATACTAATTCATTGCTAAACCTTTTGCATTGATGTCAATTCAGTCCTAAACTTTTTGTCTTTGTGTCAATTCAGTTCTTCTGATCAATTTTGGCCGGATTTTGCTGATGCGGATGCCGACCGGTCACCAGCGCTGACGTGGACAATTTTTAATAGTATTTTAATATATTTTTTTTTCCTTCCTCTTTCCTCCAGCCAGTCGCTAAACCGATGATCGACCAAAGACCGGTAAGGACCTCATCGGCCACTGGCGAGGCTTGCCCTCGCCAGCGACGGTGAAGGCAAGCCCCACCATGGCTGGGTGAGGGACGACCTTGCCGGATCTGGCGAGGTCACGACCTCGCCCAGTCGCTAATGAGGCTCGAGCCCTTGCCGGAGGCCGCCATGAAGGCCTTCGACAAGGGCTCGAGCCTCGCCGGCGGCTGGGAGAGGCACGACCTCGCCAGATCCAACGAGGTCCAGCCTCGACTAGCCATAGCAAGGCTCGCCTTCGCCTTCGTTATTGCTGGCAAGGGCGAACCTCATCAGTGGCGGGCGAGGTCGACCTTGCCGGCGACTGGGCGAGGCATGACCTCGCCAGATCCGGCGAGGTCCAGCCTCGCCCAACCATGGCAAGGCTCGCCTTTGCCGTCGCTAGTGAGGGCGAGCCTCGTCGATGGTCGGCGAGGTCACGCCAATGGTCGGCGAGGACTTCGTCGGCCTTTGGCCTCTGGTCGGTCGCCGATCCGAGGACCAGCTGGAGGAAGAGGGAGGAGAGGAAAAAAAAAGAAAAAAGAAAAAAGGAAATAAACATTCAAAAAAATATTAAAATATTATTGAAAACTATCCATGTTAGCGTCGGTGATCAGCTGTCGGCCGATCGGTGTCCACGTCAGCAAAATCAGGCCAAAATTGATCGGAAGGACTGAATTGGCACAAAGACAAAAAGGCGTAGGATCGAATTGGCACCAATATAAAAGGTTTATGACTAAATTGACATCAAAAAAAGGTTTAGAACTAAATTGGCACAAATGGAAAAGGTTTAGGACTTTTTTGGCACTTTTCCCGGCCAATGACTATTGCTCAAGCAGTAGCTAATTTTTGCTCTTAAAGAAATAGTTAAGGATGTTTAGGCTTCGTTTGGCAAAGCATTGCAAGTGACTTTCGAGCCATTTGACAAAAAGAAAACAGGTTTGGTAAAACAATTTAAAAACCTATTTGTCCAATGCAATTCATTTGCAAGGGCCTTTCTCTCGAGGCAAGGGCAAAACAAAATGGGCATTGAAGCATTTTCGACATGCTGAAGGTGAGAGTTAATGAACATTTTTGTATTTCACTCTAGCCCTCATTACCATTTTCGTATTTCCATTTTACTCTGACTGTTGGCATTGTTCATCGTCTCTCTACCTACAAAGCCACAGTTGTTGCTTTGTCGAGGGTTGCCGACTTCTGCTTGATGCTCTTTGAGAGTCTAGGGTTACTGAGGGTTGACGATCAATGTTCACGGGCCTAACTTAGGTGAGATCTAGAGGGTCCTGGGTCTGTGTTAAGCAAGATCTGGAGGGTCGTCGAGGTCGCGCAAGGGTCACTGAGGTCGAGGCTTGCCTGCTTGCGCAACAAGGTTCACGTGTCAACACTCATCAAGGCTGAGGCTTGCATGGCCGACGGTCACCTCTAGTCGCAATGATGCTCGCCTCTGGTCATCGCCAATATTTGGCCGGTAACCGCCCGCCCTTCCCCCCAGTTGTTTCAAAAAATACACCAAAAATCCAAACTCTATTTGTTTTCTGCAAATACACCTTGAGTTAAAGATCAATGGCTTTACATTTCTCCAAAACTTTCCCGAAAGCACCCTTAGTGAATTTGAATTAGTTGGATTGTAAACTATAAAATGTAAAAGATCAAGTTTGTTTGATCGAAGAACCATTTTCCCAAATGCGTTGATTTATAGAAAAATAAGTTTTACTCTCAACTCCGCAATTCGTATAATTTAACATGTATGTTATTTGGAATGCGAATTCTATTAGGACATTATCTATGTAATTAAGTACGTAGTGGTCGTTTTTTGTTTTATTTTTCAAAGTTCTAGCCTGAATAATATCATGCTTTTTAGTTAGGTCTAATTGTTTTTATTCTTTTCATCTCTTTAATTAATCTACCTTGATTTCCAGCTTTGAGAGCTAACATAAAAACCATGTAGACTAATTTCCAACGAAATCTTTTTTGTGAAAAGTCCATTAAAAAGATTTATTAGAGCGTCCAGGCTTAAATTACTTCACTACTTTCCTAATATACAAGTCAAAATCACTTTTCTTCAAAAAAAAAATTTAAGGCCAAAGGACATAAAACAGTGTATTGCAAGGATTTTTTTTTATATTTTTTCCCTTACCAAAAAAAAAAAACAATGTATTGCAAGGAGACTCTTCTGCATCGGTTTTCTTTGTCATTTTCTCCTCGATTACAACATTTTCCTTAATTCGTTACACATGTCAACAAATTAATTTCTCCTGAATATTTTGCAATAAAATTATAAAGTATTTTGATTTAGTCTTAATTTCATGCCACATCCATTCCACAACTATTTAGGAACAACAAAAGTGTATGAGTAAGAAGTATTCCCACTTATTCCTATATATCATATTCTTCTCTTCTCTTCGCTTTACTTATTCTTATTTTCAAAGGACTAATACCATAAAACATCTTAAACTAGTTCATCGTGTCACAAAAAATCTCAAATTGGTATACCATTAACTAATTTTTGGGTCATGTGTGCCACATTTACGTCAATTGATATACCCGTACCACTTTTCTGTTACCCCCAAATTTGTTTTTTTTCGGAAATAAATGTGGCATGGGTACATTAATTTGGGAAAAAAGGATTTTTTGTGACATAAAAATTAGTTTGGAGTAAATGTGACGTAATGGCACTAGTTTGGGGTAAATATGGCATGGGTGTATCAGTTTGAGAGTTTTTGTGATACAAAAATTAATTTAGGGTAAATGTGATATATGTGTACTAGTTTGGAGTTTTCGATGATATTAACCCTTTTTAACAAGGTGCTTGGACGATCAATTTTAGCTTTATATAGTATAATTTATATTTACATATCCCGTGTTCTCTATTTCTAATACGAATAATTAGTTATTAGATTATACCGTTGCTATAACTAATATTTATCAATTTGAATTTTCGAATTACCCCTCACAAAAGAAACCAAAAAAAAACATCGATGCACTCAAAACTTGGTAAGTTTTATGCTGCAGAAAATAGATTGTTCACTGGAGAGATCAACCCAACCAAATGGAGAAAAAGAAATGATCGATACCAATAAAAGTCACAAATTAGTACATTTATGCCACATTTACTCTAAACTAATTTTCATATCACAAAAAATCTCAAACTATTATTCATTGCCACATTTACCCCAAATTAATTTTCTTATCATAAAAAATTAAGGATTTTAGCTTACTTTCGAAACTCGAGGGCTTTGCTAGGGAAAAATTAGCAGATTTCCAAAGCGACTCAAAAATTACTTTGGATAAATGTGGGACAGGTGTATCAGTATGGGATTTTTCGTGAAATGGATGTATGAGGCTAAAAAGAAAAGGATTAAGGCACAAACAGTCCCCGAGCTTTGGCTAAATATGTAATATGGTCCCTCAACCTTGTATAAATGCGGGAAGGGTGTGGGATTTTTCGTGACATGGATGCATGAGGCTAAAAAAGAAAAGGGATAAAACACAAACAGTCTTTGAACTTTGACCCAATATGTAATGTTATCCCTCAACTTTTACTTTGTTCATTATAGTCCATGAACTTTAGCCTCATATTCAATATGGTCTCTGAACTTTTAATTTATCCAATATGGTCCCTAGATTTTTATGAAGATATTTAATGTAGTCCCTGAACTATATGAAAATGTTCAATATAATTTCCGAATTTGAATTAATGAAAGGACTATATTGAACATGTTCATATAGTTCAAGGATTAAATTGAATATGTACTAAAATTTTAGGGACGATATTGAACAAATTAAAAGTTCAGGGACTGCATTGCACATTAGGTTAAATTTCATGGACCACATTGAACAACTTAAAAGTTTAGGGATCACATTATACATTGGGCTAAAGTTTAAAGGCCTGCTTATATCACTTTTCCAAACGAAAGGCCAGAACAAGTACAAATACATAGTTTGTCAAAAAGAAGAAAATAATATAGAAAATACAAATTACGTGGAAAATAACGACAATTGAAAGAAAATATTGAGCGACGTTGACAAAATTTCACACCTCCGTGCGTAATAGCTCCCTCACTTCCCCCCCTCCTCCTTGGCTTACCTGTCTAGTCATGGCCATGGTTCGGAACCGGCGGTTCCGGTTCATGGCCATGTGTGAATCGAAACCGGAACTGCTAGGGGGTAGTTCCAGTTCCGGTTCGTAATTTAAAAATTAAAAAATAAATTATGAAATAAAAAATAATAAATTATAAAAAAATATGAAAATTCAATATAAATTATAATCAAAATGAAAATTAGAGGGGTGATCGGTTCCCGGTTGGAACCGAGAACCGAACCGATAAGACCGGTCTTTCAATTTTAGAACTAGGAACCGGACCGACAAACCATAGAACCGGGAACCGGACCATTGGTCCGGTCTAGTTCTAGGTGGTCCAATAGAACCCTTTGCTCTTAACTAGCAAAGGATCGCAGCCACAAAAGGCATACAACTTCACAAAATCATGGTTTGGCTTGGGTTTTATAAACAACCCCTTTGATGGTCTCTTCATTCCCATTCGATGCGGGACTTTTGGCATTTGCATGAAAACAAGTCAAGAGTCTCAAATTGAAGGTGTTCAAAACAAGCCAAGAGTCCCACATCGAATGGGAATGAAGAGACCATCAAAGGGGTTGTTTATAAAACCCAAGTCAAGTCTTGTAATTAGAGTTCAATACACCCAAGCCAAGCATTGTAATTGGAGATCAATGTACTTACAATGCATGGCAATTAGAGTTCAATTTGTTTTATAAAAAAAATTAAATAATGAATTTTTTTTAAAAAAATTTCATTATTATTTAAAAAAAAATTTGGAACCGGAATAGGAACCGGGCTCGTAGGCCACGGGTCGGTTCCGATTCCAAACCGCGGGCTCGGTCAACGGGGCGAGCCCGGGTTTGATCGGGTCGGTTCCAGGCCAAAACCGGCCCGTGGCCATGACTATACCTGTCGCAGTTCACAAGGCAGCTAAAGGGGGAGGGGAGAGAGAGAGAGAGAGAGAGAGAGAGAGAGAGAGAGAGAGAGAGAGAGAGAGAGAGAATCTCTACCCTTAGAAGAGAAAGAAATAACAATCATATGCAGAAGAAAGGAAGCTCTATTTAGCGCTAAAAGCAAGCGATTTCACTAGCTCCACTACCCAAACATTGCTCGGTTCTTCCCTTGCAATCGCGCGGCCGACCTGAGACTCCTCAATCTTTAGGTAACCCCTCCAATTCATAGATCACCTGGGTGCATGCTCTTGTTAGATCTGGCTTCTTGGTGGTTTGTTTCTTTCACGAGGAGGAGACAGGGGATGCTTAAATCTTTCCAATGGAGAAGACGATGATAGGCCATCTTCATGAAAGAGAAAGATGAAGCGAAGAGATAGTCTCAACCAGAGATATCTTGATGGAGACCCTAGTATTGGTCCACTTGGAGATGATGGAGGAAGATATTAATTCATGGTCTCATATGGTACAACACCTAAAGAGAAAACTCCTTTCCCTCCTAGCTCTTGCCAACCTCTATCTCCGAAACTTTCCCCTGTCAAACGTTGTTACAAATCCATCTTCGAGTGGGTTGAAAAACACCTAGATGGTGACCCTCGTACTGCAAAACAACAGAACCTATTTTGTCCACCCAGCCCTGCCTCTCTTAGGCTTACATGTTCAATGATGTTGATTTTCCACAAATGGAACCCTTCACCAGTCCTATTGGATATTGACACCAACCCAAGATACCCAGTACAACTACTACAGGTGTTGCTAGTCCCAATAAAGAAACAGCTCCTTATGATTGCATTCAAATTGGCAAACTGAAAATACTCTGGTCTAAAACAGAGCCCTTACTACGTTAAGAACATAATATCGAAGTGATTTTCATGTCTTGTCACGCCCCGTACCCAACGACACGCGACAACCCAACCGAGGTCGATTCGATTGCGACGTCCCAGGACGCATCGCCGACCCAACACACCCCACAGAGAAATAAGCACATACGGAAGCATTATAACACCCGTACAAAACAAACACGAGACCAAGGGTAGAACAAACAACATGTTTACAAAATATACACTTGCATTGCTAATGGGAACCATATACAATATTCATGTACAGCCCGATCATTAAAAACAAAAAACGGGTCAATGGCCACTACTAACAAAAAGGGGTAAGCGGCCCGGGCGGTCAGGGTTACTAAAATTAGGAGGGGTTTTGGTCAAAAAGGTACTAGCCCCCTTTATCTAGGGTTAAGCCTAAACCTACGGAAATCCAGTCCGAGTCAGATCCCGATGACTCGGAAGAGCTGTCAGACATCTCGATCTCCGAGTCCAGGGAATCTTGCTCGGACTCGGCCCCAACCGACTCCTTCTCGGAATCCATCGGCTCGGCCTCGTCCTCCGGCTCCATATCCTATTCCATGGGCTTCAGCTCCTCGTCCTCTGCATCCATCGGCTCCGGACCTAAATCTCCGCCCTCCGGTGCACGATCAGGGCTCAGCAACTCCCTGCCGGGACACTGGGGATCAACATCCCCCGAGTCGGTGAGCGGAACCTCGAAAGATCGGAGAGGCCCGTAGGTACCCTCATGGTCCCTGATACACTATGCTATATATCTATGGACCTGGTCAACCTCCTCGCCCACATCAACTAGGACTGTGGAAAGGTATCTAACCCAAAAATCCTCGTTCCTTGTGGGGTACACCGACTCTCCCGGTCTATCCGATAAGGAATCCCAAAACGAACAGGGACGGTCGACATCTCAAGGCCGGGGGTCTGAAAAATTGATTTTCAATAACAGTGAGAATAAATCTTAGCAAGTAGGTTCCCTAAACCTAAGCTAGGCTAACATGCACCTTCTGACGAGTACTAAGCACACACACAATTCAAAATATAACTGACTCAGGCTCTCGGGCCCAAATCCAATACTTACTTAACCTTGCAGGTTAGGCACTTTATACATGAGAGCAATAATGGCACAGAACTCAGTCACGGCACATATACGCATACCACTTAGTCACGACGCATGTCATGCATATGCTCGTGCTCACACTCATGCTCATGCCTCAGCAATGCGTTGTCGCATATTTGCACTCTTGCACACTTGCCATTTACCAATTCTCCTCCGACCCGCGTAAAACGCATCAGGTCCGACCCTCGTAATACGCATCAGGTCCATCACTTTGAGATCGATCTCTAGCCCGCGTAAAACGCATTAGGCTCATGGCACAACACCTGCGTAAAACGCATCAGGTTTGGCCATCTTCCAGTAGTCCGGGCATTGTCCCGCGTAACACGCCTCAGGACGGGTTCAAAACCCCCCGTAAAATGCATAAGGACTTTATGTGGTCACACATTTACATACACCAGTCATTATCTGAATCATGCATAAAACGCATCAGGGTGTTAGGTGATCACACGCTCATGTCACTCGTGCACACTCGTATATGCACATGCCATGCCAATGCTGAAGATGCACACTCATGGCCATGACGTTCACACTTGGGCATTCAAGAATTTCACAATGAGCAATCAACGCGATTCAGCTATTTATTCCAACAACGTCACAACATGCTCAATTCACGTTTTGCTATGCCCAACCAACATAATAAAACATCCACTAAGCAATTCAAAACACCCTTGCATGGCACATAATCTACGCACAACAAATCATGCAATTGGATCAACATGAATTCACGCACTCGAGGCCCGTCAAGAGACTCCATTCTTAGTCACACTAGGCACATGACACAGCACCACAACATTAATCACAACCAAGTACAAATCAGCCACTTAACCCGCCAACCTAAACATTCCCGATAATCACATAATTAACCTCCAAATTGATCGCTCATAGTCCAATTCAAACCCGACATGGACAGCCACCAACAGATCGTTCCAAGCCCACAAATGTCCTCAAAATACTCCATTTGGCTTCCCATAACATTTCCCCAAGTCAGCCACCATAATAACTAAACTAGGTGCACATTAAAATCCCCGATTGAACCCGAACTAAGCCTAATTCGGGCCGATTCAATTCAATGTGTCCAGCCAACTCACAGCACAATACGGGCCACTAAACCTCGATCAAATAGTCACGCTAAACCACCAAATCAGCCACAATATCAGCCCCTAGCATCCTTCATAATTTAACCCCTAAAATACCCTAATTAACCCCTAAAACCCATCTAGAAATGTAAATTAGCCTAATTAGGGTTTAGGGTTGTACTCACTTGAAATCCTAAGCTTCAAACAAGGCTGAGTGAGTGGCAAGGACGGCTGGGCTGAGGTGGTCCCGCGCCGGAACAGTGGCGGCGACCGGCGGCTCCTCACGGCGGCGGCTCACGGACGGCGATCCTAGGCGAACGGGAGGGAGAGAGAGACACGTCCAGAGAGAGAGAGGGGGACGGAATGGTGATGGTGGTGAGGTGTGGGGCGGTGGCACCGGCGGTCGGCGGCGGCACTCCGGCGAGCGGCGGCGGCGTGAGGCCGGGAGAGGGAAGCTCGCGGGAGAGGGAAGAGAGGAGAGGTGGCCGGCTGACTTGTGGGGGAGGAAATGAAGAGGAGAGAGAGACTAGAGAGTGTATAGAGTGAGTGAGATAGTGGGGTTGGTGAACAACTTTGCCATATTGCCAATCTTGCCCCTAATCCAATGGTTGGGGTTTAAACTTGCTAAATAACTTGGGGGCATTATGGACCTCAAAATACAACATTATTGGGCTGAAACACTCAATATAAAAACCTTAAAATGATCTCCAAATAATCCCAAAATTCGGAACCTTATAAATAAGCCTAGGGGCAAAACGGTAATTTTCCGGTCCCGGGTCAAATTTCCAATTTTCGACCCCAATGATCTCAAATATGAGTGGCCACATAAAAATAACGTCGTCTTTACGAAATAGTCGCGTACGCCCACGAAATTCGACACCGAAGTCCGAACTCAATTCCACGATCGATTTAACTCAATTTGCAGTTTTAGCGTCTCTCACTAACGGGTGGCTGTTTAGGGGTTACGCGTATCGACCCAATGCTACTTGAGTCATGACGGTCCCGATTTCCGGAGGACAAGAGGATTTATCGCTAGTCCCAGGGGTCGCGGTCGTCCGGAATAAGTTCGGGATAGTTTTGCCATGCGCACTCTCGATCGTGCGGAACCACCCGCTATCCGATTGTACGTCGTCGGTCAAATCAAATCCGTCACTCCCTTGGACCGGCCCATGTCGGCACAAAATATTCCCTCGTCGCTTCTCGAAATCGGACTCGATTCACGGTCGAGTTCTTAGGTCCACGCACCGTTTTCCTAGTTAGCCATTCCCTAATGGTCAGTATCCCGAGAATGATCAGTTCCGAGCGAGACTCGCTAAAATGAAATGAGAAATAATCATTTATTTTATTAATCCCGGAAGTGGGTCGAATTCAGGACGTTACATGTCTTCCAAGTTACTAAGATCAGAAGTAAGGAAAGTCAAAACACGTCTTGATCGAGAACGCGAAAGGTAGACCAAACTGCTGAAGTTTAAGCAAAGCTTCTCCAGCATTATGAGACAAAGTTACAGAAGATGGAAGCAAGATTGATGCGACCTAAGCACTACCTACGTGATCAAAAGAAGGAGATTGAGAGGCTCAGAAGACAAATTCAAGAGCTCTAGCCTGGCTAGACAAACAAGCTTGTTTCTTTCGTTGATTCTTTATTTTCCCCTTTTGGAGAAGACTTATCTTTTAAGTCATTTGGACTTTTTGGTTTCTCCACCACTTCCAATCCCAATTCCTCTACAACTCCGTCACTTCTTTCAAGACTATCATAGCTTCCTCTTGTTAGAATACATGACGTGAGGGCAATTCGAGATAGATTTTTGGCTAAAAAGGCTAAAGCAAAACAGCCAAAACAGTTTAAATCTCCCATCCCTTCGGACTCTGACTTTGATTCTAATCATGCTGAGTATTTAACCTCACATATGATCTCAAACCCTCTTGAATCTTTCCTCAAGAGATAAGCAAATCCCACTATCCTCGTGAATATCGAACAAAAGCCACAAATTGAAGGCTCTTTTGGATCTGAAGCTAAAGATAACACAGCAATAACATATTCAGGAGAAGTTGTTCGGGTGACCGCTATTAAAACACAAGAAGCTCCTATTCGCTTCGTGATGCAACCAGAATACGAGGCTTGTCCTGAAACTATTTTCCCTAATGTAGCTCCAGAAAACAAAACTGTTGGTAGTAATACCTTTACACTAGATGATATTCCCTATCACAAGTGGCATGGCATATTACAAGAGTTATGAATGGACGAATGCAAAAGCAACTGATCCAAATAATGACCAGTTCCACATATTATTGGAGTTCACTACCCGATTTATAGGCATCTATTCGATTGGTGGCTAAATCTCCTTCCAGTATAGACCAAAACACTAGCTTGGCACAAGACTATGATCAAGTCATTTGCATAATGCATTTGTTCTTCATTGGAAGTCCTGAAGATCGCCTGGAACAGAAGCGAAAAGAGTTTTTTGAGCGCAAATGCTGCTCTTATCAAAGGAACGATCTCAACATTTCTTAGTGATGATGAAGCTATTTTATGCCCTCGGCCCTTAAGCCAATCTTCCTATATCCATTCCTTTATAGATCTCCAACATGGTGGACAAATACTTTCAAGCCCGCAATCAATAAACTTTAGATGCTTCCCTTGGTGAAATTTAACAGGATATCCATATTGCTTTAGACAAACCGTGTCTCCACAACAAGGCATTCAAAGAGTTCACATAAAACAATCGAATGCTAGATAAGGCCCACAAGAAGTCAGGACTCCAAATCAAATGTGCCCACAAAGATTCCTATGACTATTCAACCAAGAAGAAGAAACATTTCAAAAAATATCTCATTTATCAGAAAAAGAAGGGAAACTGGAAGTTCCTTCGCAAGAGTAAGTGGCGCAACATCAATAGACGTAATGGCAAGAAAAGGAAAAAACATGTTTTATCTGTGGAGCCAAATGACATTTCGTGAAAAAATGTCTTTAGGCAAATAAAAGGAGTATAAATCTTGTGGATTCTATACACCACAAGACCGGAATCTCCATTGAAGAAGATGATCTTGAATCTCTCTTTTCCCTTGAAGATGAACCTTCGGAAAAGACTATTTGTGCCATCCAAACCTTTTCAGACGCCAATGGCGATGAAGGGTCAAACTCTGTAGATGATGGAATATTTTTCTTTGAACATTCATCCTCATCACAACCATCATTAAACCCACCAATCCAAATGCCCGAGAAGAGGCCTCTTTCCTTCAAACCATACATTCCCCTTTAAATCTTTCTCACTAAATATGCTAAACCTATATCCCTCAAAGCACTCATAGATATTGATGCAGATTCATCCGTCCTTGATCCCAAGCTTCTCCTTGAAGAATATTGGGAACCCACACCCAATATTTTACCGCTGCCTTAGGAAACACATTTGCCACCAAAATGAGAAGCAAACTTATCAGAATTCAATTTTTTTCACAGTGCTTTATTGTTTCTAGGGTCCTTGGTTCACCATCTCCTGAACCGAGATCTCATCATTGGCTAAGATGTTCTGACCTGGCTTCCTAGTCTCAAAATTATGCCAAATGGGTTGAAGTTTTACTCTCAATTCCGAGAATTTGTGGAGACTAGAAGGCTCTATCTCATCCAGCCAGAGCACCTAGACCCTATCCTTCAACTTCTCCTAGAATCATGTACTGAAACTCATGCAAAGTTTCTCACCAAATGTCAGCATCCTCTGTGGAGAAATGAAGACTTCTTCATTAATTTTCCTTTCAAGAAAAATGATGACGTTAATCCTACCAAGGCAAGCCACAATGGAATGAACTCTTCAGATTTTCAGCTAGCCCGAAAAGAATGTAAAGACTAGTTCAACAAGGTTTGATTGAGCCCACAAATTTCTAGTGAACATGTGAAGCATTTAATGTAGAAAAATGTGCTGAACAAGTTTAGGGAAAATTTCGACCAAAAAAAGAGTTCAAGGAAAAAAGAGACTCGTCATCAATTGCTAGCCTTTAAACTTGTTCATTCTAGATGACAAGTTTCCTTTACCAAATAGGAAAACACTACTCTCTAGTTTGTCTAATGAAAAAGTCTATTCAAAGTTCGACTTGAAGGCATAGTTCTGGCAACTAGGGATTCATCTAGAGCATATACACAAAATAGCCTTTTGCATTCTGGGTCAACACTTTTAGTGGAAAGTCCTTTCTTTTGGGTTGAAGACAGCCCCTTCGATTCAAAAGGTATGTGTAGAATCTTCCACCAAATTAGTTCAAATTCCCTGATTTACATTGATGACATCCTACTTTATAGAGAGGATTGCAACCTCCTCTCCCAGTTTGCTGACATAGTCAAGCAATATGGCATCATGCTCTTCCAAAAAAAGATGAAGGTTGCCCAAACTGAGATAGAATTCTTAAGCATGTAGCTTAAAGATGGTGTTTTCCAGCCTAATGACCATATTGCCAAAGAACTACTCAAGTTTATAGATGAAAATCTTTCTCATAAGCAAGTCCAACAATTTCTTGGCATTGTCAATTATCTGAGAGATTTTGTTCCTAAGTTCACTAGGCATATGCACCATTGCAAAAGATGTTAAAGAAAGATCCACCTTCTTGGGAATCCTCTCAAACCAAAGCAGTCCGTCACTCAAATAGAAGTTACAATCTCTGCCTCCATTACAAACTCCCTATGGTGGCAAGAGAATTCTTCAGACTGATAACAATGACAAATATTGGACAGTAGTTATCCTTGAAGAATATATAGCAAGAGAAGAATATGTGGACATAAAAATGGAAGATTTTCTCAAGCAAATATTCATTATTATTCCATTTTCAAGGAAATTCTAACCGTTAAGTGTGGGATTAAGAAATTCAAATTCCGTCTTATTGGTCATTATTTCTTTGTGGAAATGGACATGTCCTCTTTTCCCCAAATGTTAAAGTTCAAGCAGAAAACAGTCTCACATCCTCAACTCCTCAGATGGGCAGAGTGATTTTCCAAATATTCCTTTAAAACCAAACATATTGCAGGGAAGAAGAACGTGCTTGCTATTTTTTTATCCAAGTCAAATCCATAAATACGTATGCCTCTAGGATTGCCAGTGAACATATCAAGGCTTAGCCAGTGTTAAGTTGCCAAGTAAAGAGTAACCCCCCCGGAAATTCCAGACTTTATCTAGGGAAATGTTTTTGCTAAAAGCATCATTGATCTTTTGGGTATATATCAACACAATGTTTTCAACAAGTATAGAGGATTATGTTGAAGACCCCTAGGATTACATCCGAAGTATCCGTTCATACATCCTCTCACCATTTTCGCCGATGATCCATTTCTTGAGGAATTGAAATGATTTTTCTGGTATTTGTTAAATCTGCATACTATAGCCTTTGAATTTCCTACAGCAAAAATGCCTCTCATTATTGGCAAGATTATTTAAGGAGAAACACATTTTCAACATTTAGGTGAATTTCTTACATGGTTCAAACCTTGGTAACCTAGAAAGCATTTTTTCAAAGACCACTTAGGGCTTGTAGACCTAATCCAAGAGTTACACACCATCGTTGTGTGTCATCGACCATGGATGGCCCAATGGCAACCTTCACAAAACCCCAGCACAAGTAGGCGTTTCAACTTTCAAATCACAGCCAACTTTAGATGAGTTATACAAGACTCTCCATGCTTGCATTAGTCAACTTCCGCAAGAATACCACGAGCTTCATAGGATTCTATGTCAACACAACAGGTTGTTCGCTTTAGAGATATGGCCTCATGGCAATACCGTATTGCGTCACTCAAACCCCAAATTTTCTTGAACAAAGCTCTAAAATCTGACAAGCTCTTAGAGAGTATTATGGATATGATCTCATTGATGATAAAGATGATAAACCTACCACATGGTCCCAAGATATTCCTTTTTCCTCACAAGATCCACGGGGTGGCCCGCTAGCACAAAACCCAAACTCCTCATTCCCCTCCCCCCACAATTGCAGCTAGCCTTCACTACCCCCAACCACGTATGGCTTGTCCCTCACAATCCAAGAAACAAAGGACGGATGCCTGATCTACATTCATGTTAGGAATCCATGATGATCCAATTGCTGACCAATTCCTGTCCTAGTGGGAATCAATAGCCTTATTCGAGCTTATCGGTAGCATAAGGATGGAGATAGCTCAGATAGCTCTACTGACAACACAAAAGAAGAATTCAACGATAAAGTAGGCATGTGATAATTGTGCATGTGGCATGAATTATAGCTGTGAAGTATCTATACTATGTTGTGTGAATTATATGTTTGTATGAAAGTGTAACTGCATCTACTTTAAAGATACTTGTAAGATGTTTGTACTACCGGGAGCGGAATCCAATGTTTGAAGCCTACATAAGGCAATGTATTGTGTAATGGAAGTTAGACCTAGCCCTCGAAACAAAATCGTGTTGTGTTCTAAACTCATGGCTTTCTAAATCCTCTCCATCTTATCCTAGAATTGCACCTTCTGATTAGGAATTTGTTATTAGTTCAGTAAGGTGATGTGGTTAAGTAGGCTATCCACTTGCCACAAAGTGGAACTTATGAATTAGAAAATCTGGAACTTAAATGTTCGGTTTCGAGAAGCAAGTTTGGTGACTAAAAAATATTCCCCTCGAAATGGCGAAGTGTGTCGATGTTTTAGGGATAGCATATCTATCTCACTTCAATGAGGGGTAAATATGACACGGATGTATAAGGCCGAAAAGAAAAGCTAGAACGAAGTACGAAGACATAGTTTGACAAAAAGGAAGAAACTCATAGAGAAAATACAAACTATATGGAAAATAACCTTGCCAAAAAAAATATATGGAAAATAGCGACAACCCAAAAAGAAAAAAATATCGAGTCCGCCCAGCTCCTCACTGCCCCTCCTCGTCCTCGTCCTCGTCCTCGTCCTCCTCCACGGCCCACCCGCAAGAGAGAGAATCTCTACCCCCGAGAGAGAAGAAACAACAGGCGTACGCAGAAGAAAGGGAAGCTCTGTTTCGCGCTAAAAGCGAGCGATTCCGCTAGCTCCGCTGCCCAAACATTGGCGATTCAGCAGGACCCCTCTCCTCAATCTTCAGGTAAACCCCCCCGAAATTCGCAGATCACCTTGGTGCGCGTTGTTGCTGGATCCCACTTCACGGTGCTTCGTTTCTTTCGCGGGGAGGGAAACAGGGGGGGCGCTCTGCTCTTCTTCCGCAGATCTGATCTCCTGATCTCGTTTCATGCCCTCGTTCGGGCCGGAGCAAGATGGGGATTGTGTTCACGCGGATGTTCTCGTCCCTGTTCGGCAACAAGGAGGCCCGGATCCTCGTGCTCGGGCTTGACAATGCCGGGAAGACCACGATCCTCTGTACGTCCCTCTGGTTCTGGGGTTACCCTTTTCTTGTTTCGCGGTTTCGGGTGGTGGGTCCGTGTCGGAATTGTTTGATTGTGTCCTGATGTGGTGATTTGGGTTGTTGCTGCAGATCGCCTGCAGATGGGTGAAGTTGTTTCCACTATTCCAAGTTGGTATCCCTTGTCTTTGCTGAATCTTTCTTTGTGTGGGTTTGTCGTCTGTGTGGGTGCTGAGAGATGTGTTTGTGATCTTATATCTGATGCAGCGATTGGATTCAATGTGGAAACAGTCCAGTATAACAATATCAAGTTTCAAGTCTGGGATCTCGGTACGTTGGTTTCTTTTGTCCTTTTAGATAATTTTCCCTGTCTCTTAACTTTTACGGGATCATACACTTGTCATGCCAATAGAATCAAAGGGTAGAGCCAAGACATTATGCTGAATTAAATTAGCTGAGCGACATCGTTTGGTCATTGCATTCATATTGGTTATGCTGCAACTTTATCAATTTTTTTAACTTGTTTGGGAATTTCTAGAAGAACTGCATATTTCATTTTCTTACTCCTCTTTGTGCATTGTGCTTTAGTTTTTTGCTGGTTCCTTTCCGATCATATACTCTGAACCCTCGATGCCATATCAGTGTCTTGTCTGTGGATAAGTAGTATAGCTATCTTTATGACGCAGAATGTTGATTTGATGGTGAAATTACCAATTCGGATATGTTATGTTACTTAAGATGAGAGCAACATACTGGATGTAAATATACTTCTCCTTTCAATACCACGAAATGCTGTGTGTATTTTTACTCAGTCAATCCTTCTGTGAAAGGATAAAGTTTGAAAGGTATCATGGTGGCCTATGCGGTGTTTACAGAACTGACTAGATTGGCTTATATTTATCTGATGGACAGTCTTTCTTTCATATTTTTGCGAAGAAAAGCAATAGTGAGAAAGTTATCAATGGGATTTTGAGATTGTTGAAATGATCATGTTCCATCCAAATACTTTGTCTTTATGGTTACTTTCCAAAGCATGAGCATGATTAGGTCATTCAAATAAAAGGGAGGGTTAGGTCAACCATGTTTAGTGCACAGTCTAATATGTGGACTGCAAATCGTTTGTGCACATGAAGGGAGAGAGGGAAAATAGGCGAGAGAACCACCCCTTATCAATATGGATTTTCTAGGTGGCTTTTCTCTGGACTAATAGTTAACATGTGTTAGTACAAATCTGTTGACTTTGCAAAAGAGAAACACGTGTTTGGAAGAGTATGAATAGTGAGAACCCTCAGAAACAGATTGGTGTAGGAAATGTTCTGCATAATTAATGAAATATGTTGATTGCAGTAAATGAGCATTTTTATTCACACTTACTTGGATGTTTGATGCTGTTAATAATATCAAAACCTCTTCCTTTAGATGCAAAGGAAAACCAACATGCACAAGCATATTATTCCTTGACAAGAACATTTGAGATAGAAAGTAATTTGTGGAACGAGTTGCCACCATCGTTGCTATTCCTGTCATATCTTTCCTGAGTCTAGGCTTTCTATTGATGTTAACTTCTTATGGTTACTGGATAATTGGTTTTGATGTTTTAATCGGAATTAGAAATATGATTATTGGAATAAGGAATGGAAGTTTAAGAATTGTAAACTGTTTACTTGCCAAAAAAAGGGAAAAGTTGAAGCATTTTATTTTATTTTGAATTGCATGGACAGAAGTTTTAATTTTCATTGACCTTGTAGAAGCACACAGAAAAATTGTTTCTTGTTTATTTGTCAGGATATGACTTGATTGCATTCTGTCAACTCTACTATTGCTATTGTGAGAGCTAGTGTGTTCGTGTCTAGTGTCCCTCTTGCCTTACCAGTTTTGATCTCCATAGTTCTTTCGACTATTGTCTTCAGTGTTCTTAATATGAATGTTGTGGCTGGTGCTTGTTCTTAAATTCTAGAGTTCTCTAGGGTAGTTTCTACGCTCCTAGCCAAAATGAGAAAGGACCATGAGAACCATCAATACATCATTTGGGGGTGATTACTTTGTTAATGATGATTTTGTGCTTTTGGTATATTTCATGCTTTATATAGAGAAACATTTGCTGAATGGTTTCTATGGGGCGAATTAGGTTCCCTTTATGCTGATGGTACTGTTTTTGTGTGTTGATGCAGGTGGTCAAACAAGTATCAGGTAACTGCTGCATTTGTATCGTTACTCTTTTTTGAAGCTGATTGATTTATAGGAGATTCTGAATTTATTGTTACTCTGTTGTTTTGTTTGGAAGTATCACTTGTCATTGTAGAAGGTCTTAATCTTACAGAAGCATGATTTATGAATGTTAGATAATAGATATGGCTTGTCTGGATGGCACTTTCATGTGCAAGAACCATAATTTGTAAGATGATCTAGCTGGCAACAACAAAGCATGGTTAAGTAGGTTTTGAACTAGAACTCCTGGTTGTGGAGCTATAAAATATAATTGATGAAGATATACATTCTAATAAAATAGGGGAAGTGAGAGCTCTGCTTTTTGAATGAGTACTATAGTCACTGGATAAAAGAAAGGAAAGATTATCTATTTGTCGTTTGCTGATGTAAGATATCACTGCATCGAACAAATAAAACTACCGTGGCTTTTACATTCATTGAAACTGTTAGATATTGCAATGTCCGTGTTTTCATTTCTCCGATTGAAATACGCCACAAGCTATGTCCTTGTGCCATCTGCGTATATTCTTAGTCATGTCACTAGCTTTTGTGATTTCGTCAATACTTGTTTAAGAATTGTTTGGTATATCATTGCCTTATCAATTTTCTTTATAAACGCCCATAATTATGACCTGTCCAGGCCATATTGGAGATGCTATTTTCCAAACACTCAAGCCATTATCTATGTGGTTGATTCAAGTGACACCGATAGGCTTGTGATAGCAAAAGAAGAATTTCATGCTATCTTGGAGGTATCCCCTCTTCATTTTTTGGGACAAATGCATGGAAAGTACGTGCCTTGTTTAGTTAACTTCCATTTGAGTTTGTTAGAATTTTCCAATTAAGTACATCTGTAATTAACTATGTCAATCATGTGTATAGTCAAATTTATGAAAATGCTAACATTGACATTGACATTATTCGCTGACATGTCATGTTTGATTAAGGACCCAACTAGAAATTTTGGAAAGTTCATCTATTCATACACAATTACCATTAAAAATGAAAAAAAAATTTATAACACAGAGAAATCTGAAGTCCGCTTACATTATGATGCAAAGAAAGAAAAGACAGCATACAGGCTTGCATCCATCTGCATGGACAGTCGGTAAATAGAGAGGGCTCTCATTCTAACAAAAGCTTAGTGTATGTAACTGATTGTTCTTTTTTATAGGGACTTTTGGTGCATAATAAGACGTGTCCAAAGTTGAAGTGCAATGACCTTATTTTCTGTTGTTTCCTTAGGGTTAGGAATGGCTATGCAATAGAACTTTCCAGGAAATTTTTTTCTTTTTCTTTGCATAAGCAAATTTTTTTCTCTCTTAGAAAATTTTTGTTTTACCATTGTGGAGAAAATTAAATACAAATGCATGAACTTTGCAATTTAAATCTCAGCAATCAGTCAAACGTGACACGAGGGCATTTGTGGTCAGTGTTATCCATGTCAGCATGTCAAGGCAATCATCACTATGGTTTGATAGTTCATTAACACTTTTTGGAAAAACTTAAGTCTTGGGCTCTAGTATGGAAATATCAAAAAGTACATGCACTTATCTCTTGCTTTGTTATAACAATTAGAAGGAAACACAAGGATCATTTATGAAGCATTTTCGTATTTTCAGCCTATGATAATTCAAAACATGGCAAATCCAGTTTATAGTTAGTCCTCTTCTATCTTAACAGCTTAACAGTGGCCTGGGTCTGGGGTTTCAGAAGTTTTTATTACCAAATTTGCAAAGTTTGCCACGGAAGAGTTGTAGCTTAGACCCTAGATCTCAGACACGTGAATCTCAATTATCCAAGGCCATTTTGTTTTTGTCCATCTTGGTGAAATTGATGACTCCTCAAGTACAGATCTTTAGGATCTTACCAACTTCTTACATCTATTCTAACAGTTCTAGTGTTTTGGCAGGAAGAAGAGTTAAAAGGGGCTGTTGTCCTGATTTATGCTAACAAGCAGGTGCTTGCTTTGGCTATCTTCTTGAGAATTGCAATTGTGAATAATATTTGAATTGATATGCACCATATGATTTCAGCACTGATCAACCTCTAAGGCTTTTCTTTACTCATGAACTGGAGTTTACTTAATGAATCGATGTGTTTCACATTGCTTGAACATTTCCTTTTGCAAGTCTGCCTCTTTCTTTTGCCCTTGGGTTTCTTCTGATATTCACTTTGGTCTCCCCAGGATCTTCCCGGAGCGCTTGATGACGCTGCAATAACTGAAGCATTGGAGTTGCATAAGATCAAAAGTCGCCAATGGGCTATCTTTAAAACTTCTGCTATTAAAGGGGAGGGCCTTTTTGAGGGCCTTGACTGGTAAGCCAAAGTAGCTAAACTGATATTTTGGTTTGCAAGCTCTTAGTAATCGAAGCTTAATGTTTTCATATATGTTTTCAAGACATAAGAAAGCTGGATGCTTTCATAGAAGGTCTATTGATGTGTTACAATGTACTGCCAACTAGTCGACTGCAGTCCAATTAATTCCTAGCGGACTTCACATGTCCGATGTCTCTAGTTGAGATTTTCCTTGTTGGACTCGAGGGAAAGCCTTTCTGCAGTTACAAGTGCACCCATCATAATTACTCAGCAATCAGCACGTATCCTGGTCATGTGAATATGTAACTATTTTTAGGGTGAATTGAATCAGCGATGGCCAACTTGTCCTTGTTTTCTCAGTTTTCTCATGCAGCATCAAGAGGAAACTTTTTTTTTTAATGGTGTTTTCTTCATCAGTATCTCATTCTCTTTGGAATAGAATGTGCTTTGATATGTGACTGCTCTGTGTCTGTCTGAGGGGTCTGGGATTTTCCAAAACCCATCTTATGGTCAGCCTTCTGATGTGAATATGCTAAACCCAATCTCCCTAAGTCTACAAGCATCATGAGACACTTCATATCCTGTGTGGTTGGTCTTTGATAAATCTCTGATGTTTTTTGTGGGTATCGTCTACCTTCTTACATATTTATGTAGTGAATGCTGCTTTGTCTTGCTTTTGCTTAGGGAGCAGTGGCACTTCTCTGAGGGCTAATGCCGATACTTGCTTTGCTTGTGTGCAGGTTGAGTAATACACTGAAGTCGGGAGGAGGCTAAGGTCAATTGTGGTTTGTCGAGAGATGAAAATTCAGCCATTGTCGAGCATGAAATAGAAAGGGTCTAGTCTTTACTTGGTTAAACTTGATGATTGAGTTTGACATTCATCCACTCAAATGATATAATCTGATGTACTGATTTTAGGGAGTTTTGGGTGACTTACTCTCCAGAATTGTGAAACTTTCATCAAGCACACGAACAAATGGCTCTCACTTTTCAATTGTTGCATTTTTCCTTTCAATTGTGTAATCTTGTCATTCGTTTTGTCCTTCACCTCTTTGAAAAACATTTTCTTCCTAATGCTTTTCTCTTCAGACTTTGGCATTTTTAAGCTCAGGGTAAAATGCACTTTAGCTCTTTCAATTTTCAACTTTCTTTCATCAACCCACTCAACTTAAAGTCAGTGAAAAGTTGAGGTGGTGGTCTATACGGCTTATTTTACTATTGTTTTGTCTCAATTGATGTGGCATCTTATGTGTGCAGTGATATTTTTGAGATGTAAAGAATGCTGAATGACCTAAACTATCTAAGGCCGGATGACCTACAATGAAATTCATAAAGTTTGAGTGCTTTCAAGTAAAGTTCAATACAATCACACGCATCCGCGCTGGTCATTTTGCAGTGCGCAAAAGATGCAAAAGATTCAAGTACCGTTAGCTGCTACATTAGATTGTTGACGTAATTTTGGTAGGCCAGGTCGTCTGGTCGTGACTCAGATTGACTTGACTGAAAGTCAAAGCGAAGTTGAGTAACACGTTTAAATTGAGAGACTAGTCTGCATATCATGTTAAAAGTTTTGGCAGCCTGGTTAAGTTTGTTTCAACCCCACACTGGTCAAGTTTGCAGAAAAGAAGAGACTTTGAGTTCAATGCCAACAGTTTTCCCTATTCTTACCTATAAGAAGTTGACATCCTCCAAAAGTTTGAGGTGTCTGAACGTGTCTTGTGCATAACAAATCAACGCAGTATAAATGGTAGAAAGAGGATAAGGAGATTGAAAATAGACAGAAAAGATGTAAGGAAGACAAGAAGAGAGACCCAAGAAGATTAGCTGAAGTTTCGTTCTTCAACGTTCAATCATGATAAGAAAAGAAACAGTATTAAACCCTAATTTCTTAATTATAAGACCTAAAGAAAGACTAAGCATGTAAGACGAGAATGCTATTAGAATTCCTCTCCTGCATTCACATGGTCTCCATCTTGTCTCATTTCCTAGGTTGGGCACATGCGGCTTCTCACTCTCGCTCTATCCTAATCTGGCGAAGGGCTACCCTCGCCAGCCTAGGCCCGAGTGTCCCTCGCCCTCGCCCTCGCCCGATTTGGCGAAGGGTGGCCCTCGCCTGAGGCCGGTAATCATCGAAGCCCGGCGATAGCCAGCAAAGGGAAAAAGAAAAAAGAAGAGAAAAGAAAAGGAAAAAAAAATAAAGAAGGAAAAGAGAAAGAAAAGAATAAAAGGGAAAAAGAAAAAAGAAAAGAAGAGAAAAGGAAAAAAAATTAAAGAAGAAAAAGAGAAAGAAAAGAATAAAAGGGAAAAAGAAAAGAAATAAATAAATTCGAAAAGAATATTAAAAATATTCATTAAAAATGTCAACGTGGCCAAATGTGAAAAGATTTATAATTCATTTTTAAATAATTAAAAAATTTATGATGGAATTGGTAAAAACGCAATAAATTTTAAGATTTTTTTGGATAGGTTTCCCACTTTGGAAAACATGACTAGGTACATGCGAGCCCTTATTATAAGGTTCAATAGGCTCAGGAGGATTATGGTTGGATAAACCCAGGATTTCTTACTAGTTTTGGAGGCTCCAAGGTCTTACCTTTCTCGTGTTCCACCACAGCACCAGCACACCGACACCTCCTTCGTATTTAAATCCATCTGCATCCGTCGCTCTTGGCATGGCGGCGCTTCACGGCGAGGCCGTCGGGTGATAGCCCGAAGGCGAAAATGGCGGCGAAGAGGAGGAAGCGGAGGGACAGTCGGAGGCGCTGAGGATGGCGGGCGAGGAGCTCGTCAAGTGGGACATGGCCCGGGAGGGTTTTCTGGGGCAGACGCAAGGACGGTGGAAGAGACCCGCCATCCTCTCGGCCTCCAACTGTCCCTCCGCTGCCTCCTCCTCCTCTTCACCGCCACTTTCGCCTTCCGGCTATCCCCCGAGGCCCCACCACGCCAGGAGCGACGGCAGCGGTGCCGGGCCCCATCCGGCCTCCCCATCATTGGCCTCGTCCTCGCCGTCCACCGCGGCTCCTTGACTCGCCCCTATGAGCTCTCCAGGACTTTGAATGCCAAGAAGCTGATGGCATTTCTCAGTCGGCATGTGTCGCCCGCTGGATAGGCCGGCCCCATGGTGACGTGAAGAGGTTGCACCATCCAATATTTTCTCTGTATATTTTGGTCGAAATATTCTCTGTACAGATTTTTTTTTTGGTCGGACCACTGTATAGATTAGATGTCTGTTATTGGTCAAAAAATTGATAAGATGTCCCTTCGTCGCGATAAAGCATACCAGAACAGGACTAGGGTGACAAAATTTCTACTTGGTCTGCCATGGCATTGATCAATGTCAATGAAATCAAAAGTTCGTCGCTGTTGCATTGACGAACATGCAACGAAATAAAAAACTTCGTTGCCTTTGCATTGATCACGGTTCGTGAATTTGAATTAATAAATAAAATCATATTAAAGGATAAAAACTCGTAGAACATAAAAAAGTAAAAATCAATAGCACACCTATCTTAAACGTGTTAATACAAATAGTCTTGCATACATGCGTTTTACTTGTCTATCGTTCGTCATGAACAGGTAAAGCATCATGTCGTGTCAACACCAAAGTCATGGCATATCATGGGGCATGCTTGATTAGGCTTCCAAAGGCAGTGTGAAATGTTTATTAAGTGTGTTGTGTTCAGGGTAGCTAAATTCGTGTTATGCTCCCATCTCAACACGTCGTGAAACGAATTGTCGGTCCCATAAAAAATAATAGACAGATACAGATAATCCAATACGTGGGAAAATTACTAAAAAAGTCCTAAACTTTTTGCAATTGTGCCAATTCAATCCTAAACTTTTTTTTGTCAATTCAGTCCTAAACCTTTTGCAAATCAGCCAATTCACTTCTTTTGGCCGGCCGGCGCTGACGTGGCCGCCGGCCGACGCCACGTCAGCCGGCCAGCGTCTACGTGTCAATATTTTAATATTTTTTTTTATTTTTTTCAATTTTTTCCCTTTTTTCTTTTTTTTTTCTTTTCCTTCTCCCCCCTGGCCTGTCCGGCCAGGGGAGAGGCTCGCCGGCGAGGGCCCAGCTCCGGTGAGGCGAGCTGGGCCCTCGCCGCCGCTGGGCTAGCTCGCCCAGCTCCAACAAGGCGGAGCTCGCCATGGCAGGGCGAGCTCCGCCTCGCCAGATCTAGGCGAGGGCGGAGCTCGCCCAGCCATGGCGAGCTCGCCCAAATCTGGCGAGGCAAAGCTCGCCGCCATGGCGAGCTCCGCCTCGCTCAGCCCCGGCGAGGCGGAGCTCGCCATGGTTGGGCGAGCTTGCCCAGCTCTGGCGAGGGCCTAGCTCGCCTTGCCGGAGCTGGGCCCTCACCGACGAGCCTCCCCCCTGGCCGGACAGGCCAGGGGGGAGAAGGAAAAGAAAAAAAAGAAAAAAGGACAAAAATTCGAAAATAATAAAAGAAATATTAAAATATTACCATGTGGACGCCGGCTGGTGGCCACGTTAGCGCCGGCCGGCCAAAAGGAATGAATTGGCTGGTTTGCAAAAAATTTAGAACTGAATTGGCAAAAAAAAAAGGTTTAGGACTGAATTGGCACAATTGCAAAAGGTTTAGGACTTTTTTGGTAATTTTCTCTTCAATATGCAGATGTGCAAACACACGGGTATTTGTTTTCAGATGAAAACTCACAGAAACTTTTCTCTTTTATGTAATGGTGAAATAATGATAAAACACTGTTTGAAACATCGAAAAGAAGAAATAAATATTCTTGAAATCGTAGTTAACATGAGAATTTAAGGGTGGGTGGTTCCAAGTTTGGTACAGGTTCAATCTATAACCTAGAACCCACCCATGGGAACATATTACTTATTTTTTGGAACCTGGAACCTACCCTATTACAAGTTTCAGGATCGATTCCAAGGTTTATCTAAGTTCTACCAGGTTTCACCTATATTATTAATTGAACAATTGCAGTGAATTATCACATTTAATTGCCGTCACTTGCTGTTATGATCCACTGATCACAACTTATATTTAAACACATGAAGAATATAAAACATTAACAAGTCATAAAATAAAAGTTCAAACTAGTGGTTTTAGATTATACATTCATCATCTAACGCCATGGAACACCGCAAGATCACGCGAAGACATAGATCAAGAAAAAATACAAAAAACTTGTTTAAGGTTTCAGGTTCCAGATTTCATGTTCCACCTACCTAGAACCTAAAACCTAAAACCTATAACTTACCCGTCAAAATAGATTCCTCAATTTTTTGAACCTAAGACTTACCCTATATACCTTGAAATATGAAGACTACAAGTTTTCATCGATCGGGTTCTGAGGTTCCAAGTTCTATTTTGAAATTATGCTTACCCCTATGAGAAACCCCGAAAATGACCCAAAGTAGTTAATAAACTCAGAAAAATAAACAAAAGCCTAATTAGAAATAAAAATAGAATAGTGTCCCCAAACACACCTAAATATTGGATTTTGAGGCTCGAAACAATTGCAGATAGGTCCGCAACTCAGCGAGAAAATTATTAAAACAGTCATAAACTTATTTCAATTGTGCCCATTTAGTCTATCCACCCAACATTAAATTTTGAGGCTTGGAACAATTGCAGACAGGTCCCCAATTTAGCCATAGAATACTGCTCGGAAGAAGTTTTCTGATTTTGGTATTATGGATCTGCTAACACCTCCTAAATCAAAAGTTATGTTTATTTTATCGTTCGTTATGTGGATTCTTATTCCAAGCCGCTCGTTATGTGGATTCTTATTCCAAGCCCCACATGTCCGATTTCTACTTTTCCAAACGCTCCCTTCAGCAAACACGTCGCCTTGTTGGATATTTCATCCATCTTACCTAATTTTTCTTAAGCTATTTTATTTGGTTTTATCATGGTGGTTACAGTTATCAATTAGCGACGCGGGCACGGTGGCGGATGGAGTTGGAGGCGGCTTCAGCGAGGTGGGTGGTTGGTCTTGCGACGGTTGGAGCTAGGAACGAGAAAAGAGGAGATACCGAGTAATTTGGGATCAAGCCTTTTCGAGGGATTGATTCATCAAATCAAATGTGGATCCTTGATTAAAGACGAGGATATGTCGTCTATTTAAGATGAATTAATTAATTATGTCAACGTTAATATAGCTATACATCGGATCGCCCCGGGGGGGCGGGGGTGTGGTGGGTGGGAAGGCGTGTGGTGGCCCGAGCCCTTATCCCTGCCGCGCGCCACCAGCCCACTTGCCTTCACGCGCTTTCAGAAATTGACCAACCGTTCCAAACCCGAACCTCAATACTCATCAATGCCGATCCCGTGTCCACGATAAAGTATGTTATAGTGCAATATCACGGCAGATATGGTATGACTAATTAATTTAGTTTTTGTTATTTTAGAAGGAAAAAATCACAAAAAAACTCCAAATTATGCCTATTGTGATACATCCAAATTATTTCCACCGTGGCATATTTACCTTAAGCTTTTTATTATGACATAAAAAACTCTAAATTTATACTTATGTAATACATTTATCTTTCGTCAAGGTTCTATTAAATGATTTTTCAGTAAAAATAATGTGATTTCAAATGTATAATCTCATCATATTTTTTGTCCTTCGCCTCTCTGTAGGACACATTTTCTTCCGAATGCTTCTCTTCGGACCTTGGCCTTTTTAAGCTCAGGGTAGAATAAACTTTACCTCACTCCATTTTCAACCCTTTTTTCACCAGCCCGCACAACTTTTTACTCATTGAAAATTTGAGGTGGGGATCTATCTGGCTTATTTTACTATTTTTTTAGTCTTAATTGTTGTGGCATGTTATGTGTACAGTGCTATTTCTGAAATGGACCTAATACCCTAAAAAACCTCTAACTTTAGCTCTTGTCCCAATTTTACCTATAAGTCTCGTAAAAAGCCTCCAAGTTTAGGTCATGTCCCAATTCTATCATAAACTCTTTTTTGTCCTATAAAAATCCTCAAACTTTAGATTCAGTCTCAATTCTATCTTAAACATTTTTTGTCTCATACAAAACCTTCAAGTTTAGGTCCAATATCAATTGTACCCTAAATTTTTTTGTCTTATAAAAAATTCCAGCTTTACATCTAGTTTCAATTGCACTCTAATTTTTTTGTCTAAAAAAAGATCAACAATTTTTACTTGAGTCCCAAATCTGCTCTCCGTTAACCCTCCGTCAAAATCGCCCATAGGAATTTTGCGCTTGTCAATCTCTCGTGTTTGGGAATGTTCCATCTCTCATAGTCGAAGAGTTAGCGCTCAGAGCGCTCGAACAACTCGTGCTTGGGAGTTTTCCATCTCTCAATTGTCATCGAGAAATTTTGGACAAGGATTAATGATGACAGATTTGTAACTCAAGTTAAAATTTGTGGTTTTTTATGAAACTATAAAAATTTTATGGTAAAATTGAGACTATGCGGTAAAATTAAGACATGACCCAAAGTTGGGGGGTTTTTCATAGGACAAAAAAAGTTTAGGTAAAATTGAGACATGATCTAAAGTTGAGAGTTTTTTTATGGGACAAAAGAAAGTTTAAGGTAGAACCGTGATTAGACATAAAGTTGGAGGTTTTTTACAGGTCAAAAAGTAAAATTGGGACAAAAATTAAAGTTGGAGGTATTTTAGGATATCGGGCCATTTGAAATGTAAAGAATGCTGAATGACCTAAACTATCTATAGCCGGATGACCTACAATGAAATTCACGAAGTTGAGTGCTTACAAGTAAGTTTAATAAATTCACACAAATCCACCCTGGTAATTTGCAGTGCAAGCTTAAAGTAAGTCCTACTAGCTGCTACATTAGATTGTCGACGTCATATTGGTCGGCCTGGTTGTCCGGTTGTGACCAGATCGACTTGATTGAAAGTTGAAGCGAAGTTGAGTAACACATTTGTTTAAATTGAGAGACTAGTCTGCATATCTTGTTAAAAGTCGAGTAACCTGGGTAAAGTTTCTTTCGACCCCACGTTAGTCAAGTTTGCAGTTAGGAGAAGAAGAGATTTTGAGTTTGATTCCAACAGTTCACCTCTCCTTACCTATAAGAAGACGTCATGCTCCAAAACTTGTGTAGAACATGTTAGTCACGAAAACGACATCCAAGATCTCCATATCTAGAATCTAGAATACATATAATCAAGTGAAAAGAATTTGTGGATTTGCGCACATGATTTGGAATCCATTGTTCTTGATGCGGAATAGTGACGATCCTTCGCACAAGTCTTCTCTTCTATTACCCTTTATATTATTGGCTCGATGAAACTGCCTTTCATAATTAGCGTATGCTTCTTATGTGAGATGATTTGTGCATCGAGACTAGAAGAGGGATTTGAGCACTATTTATAGAGTTTTAATAAGCTAGGCTCTCTCGTTACGGGCCGGACCTTACTTGGCCCATACTAGGCAGTTCCATATTAGACTATTTAAGAAACTTTATATCGTATCTTATTAGATCAAGCTCGTAAAATGATTAATTACAATCTCAATTAATGTAATCCACACAAGAAAAACTCTTGCAGAACAAAAATCTCTAGGAGTATAAATGGGAGAAAGAGGATGTGAAGAATAGTCAGAAAAGATATAAGGAAGACAAGAAGAGAGACCCAAGAATATCAGCTGAAGTTTTGTTCTATAACGTTCAATCATGATAAGGAAGAAACGGCATCAAACCCTAATTTTATTAATTTATAAGACCTAAAGAAAGACTAAGCAAAAACAGGCGAAAGTGCAAATAGAATCCCTCTCCTGCAGTCACATGGTCCCCATGCACTTCTACCAAATTCCCAGGAGACTTCACTTATTAAGTTGCGTTGAGCTGTGAAAGAAACCCATAACAATGTGGAGTAGTGAAGGACGTAAAAGGCGGTGAGAAGGGGTGATGGTGGGCTAAAATGAGTTGCAGAATAGAGTGATACTCTACACCCATCCGTTTCATGCAAACTATTTTGCTCGGGCCTACTTGTACAAGTTAAAGATATGAATTTAATCAGTTCATGAGGTTTTTAGGGTGTTTCAAAGGCTTAGAAGCAGTCAAGCTTCTTGTGCTCAATAAAAAAATAAAATAAAAGAGTGCTTTGATAGGACTGCATTCATTGTGCTAGCGGCAATAGTGAAGGTTAATGATCGATGTGGCATAGAGATCGGTATTAGTCCTTGCCTTGGCGGTAGTGGAGTTGGCTGCAAAGGAAACGTAATTGAGACAATGGTTTTGTAGTAGTGTTGCTGTTGGTGGTAGCGAAAGAGATTGGAGTGTTGAAGGATGATTAGGGTGAGGCCCGCCTTGCCGTCCACATGGAGAAAAAATAGAAATTATAAAAAAGAATTCAGAATTGATTTTAAAAATTGCAAAAATTATTTACATCATCGCTGGCCATCCAATGTCAGCCATGCCACGTAGGACAGCTGGCGTCCACATCAGTGATTTCTAATCAAAATTACTAGAATGATTATATTGGCAAATCGTTAAAAGATTTAAAATTAAATTGGCTAAATTGAAAGGTTTAGGACTAAATTAACAACCGTACAATAGGTTTAGGACGTTTTTGAGGTTTAATGTAGTAACATCAATGGTGTTGGTTTTAGAGGATGGGATGTCTAACGTTTTTTTTACTTGGAGAACTAATTGGATTGTTATGAGCAGTGCAAACAGGGAGCGCTTTGATAGAATCACTCTGTACTGCGCCATCCTATCGGGAAGGGCAGCTTTGAATACTCAAAGTTTCATATCTTAAGCAAAGTTTCATATCTTAAGCAAGTTTTCAAGAAACTATTCGAGTTTTAGCAAAAGTTGTTCTCCGGGGCCGTGTCGATTGGTTGAAAAGCCTAAAAGACAGCCTTGTTATGGGTAGACAATGCCCATAGGTACCAGATTCAAAACAAAAGATGGAACACAAAGAATGGAGAAAGAAAGTAAGTCTCCATTGCCCTACTCTTAAGCATTCAAATGCCATTGCATTTCGAAGCTCGTTTTCCTAAAATTGAGTTGTGTCGTAACTTAGAGATATAATTCAACAGACCATTTAAAAGGTGTTATCTACACTAAATTCCAACCAAAAAAAAAAAAGTGGTGAGACATTACAATAAAAAAATTTATTAGGTACTTTGAGATTTAGTCATCTATACTTTCTCGTTATAGGAAAAGAGTTAAATTTTAATAAAAGCTTTTTTCACATCTACTGTAAGCGAAAAATCTTCTCGAGACAACACATGTCCCGGACCAATACTTAGATCGCAACCTTAGGGCACTTGCATCTCGATTGAATAGGCCTTGACAAAAAGGGAGAAGTGGCAAATTCGTGAAGACCCTGTTTTCCTCTCTGCTCTCTTGCAGTCCTCTCTCCCATGGAAGAGCTTTACCCTATCCCTCTTGGTGATAGCATACCCATTCCTTTGAAACCCCCTTAAACCCTAAAACTTCTTCGTCCTATTCCTCAAATCCCATACACAATACCCCTACCCAAGCTGATTACTTCTTCGTCCTGTTCTTGCCTCCCCAGAGCTTCTTGGTGGAAAGTGTCAAAGATTCCTCGCCGAAGTATCCTTCCATTGTGGCCTTGTGTTGTCTCTTTGTCCTCTTGTGACAAGAAACGGTATTTAGCTCTTTCGATCTTCGCATCTCAGGTATTTGGCTATTTCATTCTCCGTCAGCTTATGCCCTAAATTTGCTTCACTCGAACTGAAATGGAAGAGCCCAAACCCTAATCCTTAGTGGTAGTTCTCACCTCCCTACCCTTCATCCTTTGTTTTCACAAGTGGAGTTGCTTCACCCGACCCCTAACCTTTGTTTTCCTAGTGCTTTTTGGTCTCTTTCTTCTGGTGCTCTGTGTTGTTGTTCCCTGCAAATCAGGCCCTGGGTTTTCCTCTGTTGGAATCCAATGGAGGAGGGTGATGCTTCAGATGCTCGCTTAGCTTCCATATGCAGTAAGTTGGGCAATTTATGGTCTGAAAGTGACTTAGCAGTTATTGATGGAGCGGTTCCTTTGGAAAAAATACAAGAGTGCCGATTGATGTTATATGGGCAATTGTTCTGAGCCCCTGATATTAATGTCCAGGCATTCCAAAGCACGATGAAGAGAGCCTGGAGAATTGATTCAGTCAATATTACCCAAGTAGATCAAAACACCTTTGCCTTTACCTTTACCTTTAAATCTGAGAATGAGATGAAAAGGGTGAGGGATTCGGGGCCTTGGTCTTTCTCCAACAACCTAGTGATGCTCACACCTTTTGTCCCGGATATTCCACTGCAATGCTATGAATATACTCATTGTGATTTTTGGATCCAAGTGCATGGTTTGCCTATGAATTGGATCTCGGAAGAATCAATAAGGAGAATCACGGCAGCTGCGGGCCTTGTTTCTGAAGTGAAATGCGACGCAAAAGCCTCTTCCACCTTTTCAAGTGGAAAGGCTAAAGTCAGACTGAACTTAGCGGCCCCTTTGAAGCCTGGTACGATTGGTAGCTAAGAAGGAAAGAAATTGTGGGTTGATTTTAGATATGAGAGGCTGCCACACTTCTGCTATGCTTGTGGTCGGATTGGGCACTATGCCAAATTCTGTGAAGTAGAACAATATGACGAGAGCAAGCTAGAGACGGATAACCCAAGATGTTTCGGTCTTTGGCTCCGTGCGGAAACGAGAGAATGGAGCCCGCTTTGGAAATCAGTCCACGCTACAAAAGTGAATGAAGTTAGGGATGAGGAGATAGATCATGATACTCCAACCCCTACTCTTCATATGGTGCCTTACAAGTCACGGGGAAAGAGTCCAATGATCCCAAGCTTTGAGAATAAGATTAAGAAACCAGGACAACCCTTTATAAATGAACTAGTAGCAAGGGGAGTTGGTGGCTGTTTTTCTAGTCCTCCCCCTGGTGAGTGAAGGGTGCTCTAGTGGCTCTCAGAAGAATTATAGCAAGGGAAAGAAATCAGCAAGCAAGAAGATCCAGAGAAGGTACAATTCCTACTCCCCCCAAAAGGGTCTCTCCCCTACCTTCGACGAGACCCATCTTCAAGATACTCCGATCCAGGTTCTGAATGAGCCTCAGTTACGTGCTTTGGTGGTTAGCCCTAATAAGCCATTGGGTTTCCCATGAATATCTTAAGCTGGAATTGTCAGGGATTGGGCACACCGCTGACAAGCCAGAAACTGTGAGCCTTAGTAGCTTGTGTGAAGCCCAGTATCCTCTTTTTGATGGAAATGAAGAACAAAGAAGTGAAGGTTCAGAAACTTATGAGGCGTCTCAATTTCCAGTTTTACGAAGTAGTAAACCCAACGGGAATAGCAGGTGGGTTAGCGGTGATGTGGACGGATTCGGTATCCTTGAATGTGGTAAGGGCCTCTCTGGAGCTATTTGACCTGATTTGCTCAGATAAAGTAAGCCAAACTCATATGAGAATTACCTTTGTCCATGCCACAACAATATACCAAGAAAGGCTCCAACTCCGGAGGGAGCTGCAAAGAGTTAGCCTTTCAAACTAGCTACCGTGGATTTGTATGGGCGATTTCAATGAAATCTTGCACCCGTGGGAAAAGATCAGAGGACGCATGGCAGATAAACTACAAGTTAGCTGCTTTTAAGGAATTCCTTAACAATTGTTCCTTGCTTGATCTAGAGAGCAAGTGTTGTGCGTTTACCTAGGCAAATAATAGGGAGGGAGAGGCACATGTGAAAGAACGCATAGATAGATCCCTATGCAATGTGAAATGGAGAGTAAAGTTCCCACGTGCAGAAGTTCTTGCCCTACCTGCGGTCGGTTCAGACCACAGCCCACTATTGGTAATATTCTCGTCAACCTCATCTAGAAGAAAGAGGGAATTCAAGTTCGAAGCCTTCTGGATGGAAGATGAAGACTCCATTAAAGTTGTACAGTCGGTGTGGAGTGTCCCTGGATTGGGAAATGAGAAACTCACGAGGAAATTATTGAGAGTGTCAGAAGCCTTGACAAAGTGGAGTAAAGAGAAGTTCTCAAATGCGCAACACCAAATAAAATCTGTGAAAAGAGAACTCTTAGAGATTACAAATGCCCCAACTTTGCAACTAAATAGGGAGAGAGTCAAATCTTTAAACCAACAAATTGAAGACCTATGGAAACAAGAGGAAATGTATTGGGGCATGAGATCACGCATTAGCTAGCTGCGTTGGGGAGACAGGAACACAAAGTATTTTCATGCGACCACAGTTCAGAAAAGAAAAAGAAACAAAATCTCTATGCTGAAAATGACGGAAGAAGAGTGGAGTTGTGATCCAAAAGAACTATAGGAATTGACGATGCATTTCTTCCAATCGCTTTACACCATAGTGGGTCAAAGAAATTTTCAACCAGTAATTGATATGTGCCCTAGCATAGTGGAGGATCAGATGAATCAGCATATGCTGAGGAGTGTAACAATGCAAGAGGTCAGGGAAGCAACTCTTCAGTTAGGCGCCAAGAAAGCTCCAAGACCGGACGGTTTAAATGGACAATTCTATCAACATCATTGGGAAATAATCCAACATGATGTGCTTAATATGGTGAGATCTTTCTTCAACACAAGCTCTCTTGACCCAAATCTGAACAAGACCCACATTGTTTTTATTCGCAAAAACCCCAACCCAGAAAGGATTGACCAGTTCAAGCCCATTAGTTTGTGCAACTTCAACTATAAAATTATATCCAAGGTCTTGGCAAACCGCCTAAAACCTTGGCTCCCTAATTTGATAGCAATGGAACAAAGCGCCTTCGTCAACGACAGACAGATACAAGACAATATTCTTGTGGTACAGGAAGTCCTTCACCATTTGAGAATCAGCAAGCGGACAAAGAGATTTTAGGCAATTCTAAAGCTGAACATGAAGAAAGCCTATGATAGAGTTGAATGAGATTTCCTAGAAGCATGTATGATAAAGATGGGCTTTAGCACGAGATGGGTTTCTTGGATTATGCAATGTATCTCCACCATTTCTCTTAGCGTCAAGTTTAATGGGGAACCCCTCTCTTTCTTTAAGCCCTCGAGAGGTCTTCGCCAAGGGGACCCTTTGTCCCCATACTTATTCATTATTGTGGCAAATGTACTATCATTTCTCATGAAAAAAGCAGTAGATGACGAGAGCTTCAAAGGAATCAAACTAAACAGGAACTGCCCCAGCCTATCCCATTTATTGTTCGTAGACAACTCAATCTTCTTCTTGGATGGAAAGGTTAGGGAATGCCAAAACCTAGCATCTATCCTTCATCAATATTGCTTTGCATCGGGTCAGGAAATCAACCTCAACAAATCGGGTATCTTCTTTAGTGCAGGGTGTCCATTTTGGCTGAGAAGGAGCATGGCTCAAGAGATGTGTGTTCCGGAGATCGACAAAACTGGAAAGTATTTGGTCATCCCCTCAGATTGGGGCCAAACAAAAAAATAGATGTTTGCTTGGATACTGGCAAGAGTAAACATGAAGTTGGAATGCTGAAAAGAGAATTTTATTTCCAAAGCTGGAAAAGAAATATTACTCAAAGCAGTGGTACAAGCTTTGCCTCAATATGCGATGTCTATTTTTAAAATTCCAGTATCCATTTGCAAAGCCATAGAAAGGAAGATAGCTTCGTTCTGGTGGAAAACACATGCCTCCAAAGCTGGCCTTTATTGGAAAAAATGGGAAACGCTGAAGAAAAGGAAAGACAAAGGTGGTTTGGGCTTTAGAGATCTTCTTATTTTCAATAGAGCAATGTTGGGAAAACAAGCCTGGAGAGTCGCGCAAGCTCCAAACGTGTTATGGTATAAAGTACTTAAAGGAAGGTATTTCCCAAACTATGACTTCTGGCATGCTGTTAAGGGTTCTCGCCCTTCATGGGGTTGGCAAAGCCTACTAATGGGTAGAGAAACGATTTCAAAGGAGGTGAGATAGAAAGTGGGTAATGGCTAGCAAATCAGAATCAGAGAGGATAGATGGTTGGAAAGAGGTGTGCTGGGAGGGCCATATAACCAACAAGATCCCAATATGGTTGCTGAATTGATTGACTCAACAGAAAAATAATGGAAGGCACAACTACTGGGGAATCTTTTTGAGGAGCAAGTCGTTAATGAAATTCTAGCAACTCCATTGCCAATCATCTCAACAGAGGATAAGCTAGTTTGGTCAGCAAATCAATTTGGCTGCTACTCGGTTAAAAGTGGTTATAATCAACTTCGAAAGATTGAAACCATACAAGACAACGGGCAGGCTTCAACCTCCTACCAAACACCTAATTCTCTGTGGAGCAAGATCTGGAAGCTAAAAACACTCCCCAAAGTCAGATTATTCAAGTGGAGTATTTGCCAAAATGCTCTACCAACCAGGGTTAACTTGTATAAAAGAAAGCTTTTACCTGAGCCTTACTGCCCCATGTGCCGCAAGGAATCCGAAACGGTGGAACATCTATTTCTCCTATGTGATAGGACAAAGCAGGTTTGGTCTAGCCCAGAATTCAATTTTCAGTTCTCTCACCAATAAGTGACCAGAATCGACGAGTGGTTGCTAAACTATGAAGATCTTACCCAAAAGAACCTATCCTTTGAGATCATTGCAACCACTCTCTGGAATATTTGGTTAGTGCGTAATTCCTTTGTCTTCCAACACCAGATTCCTAGTCCCAGAAGCATAGTAGACTCAGCTTTTGCAATGCACTACAACTATGCAAAGTGGAACGGGAGTAACAAGGCGGGAGAGCGAGCATCAGAGGATTTACCTTCAAGGTGGAGACCACCACAGCCAGGGACACTGAAGATTAACATCGATGGATCACATCTCCCGAGGTTTACGGAAGGGGCTTTTGCTTTCGTGTGCCGCGATTCTGAAGGGACATTGATTGAAGGAGCTGCGCAACCAATCCGAGTATCCTCCGCCCTTCACTCTGAAACCCTTACTTGTCTCCATGCTCTCCGACACTTTGCTAGCCGATCTGGACAGAAATTTGTGCTGGAAATTGACAGCTCCACCTTGATAAGCTTCCTACAAGATTCCTCTCTATGCTCGTGGGACGTTGAGCCCCTTATCACAGAATGCTTAGGCTTCATGACCCTTTTTGAGAGTCTTGAGTTAGCCTACTACCCTCGAGATTCAAATAGATTAGCAGATTGGGTTGTAAAGGCCTCAAGAGTTAAGGCATTTCCACGTTATTGGGTTTCTTACCCACCACCCCGTCTATGGGAAATCCTGTGCTTTGATGCCCCTTTCTCTAGAGGGCTAGTTGTTAAATGAAATGATAAGTCTCTCTTATGTCCAAAAAAAAATAGGCCTTGATGTGCTCGGTTCAATCTAAAATTGGTAAATGAAACGATAAGAATCACGAAATATTGGATCACAAATGAATAATCTCAAATGAACAATTAAGAGATGATAAATTGGTTGAGGATGATTCCAATGAATTTTCGAGGAACTTCGGCCATGGAGATGTCGAAGACTTGTTGAGGAAGGGCAGCGCAAGGAAGGACCGTCAGAACCAAGTTGTCGGAGCACCGAAACCGGTGAGGGAAGGGACGGCTTCAAGGATCGACATGGAGCACGGTGATTTTGCCTAAGTGAAGATCGGGCCAGTTTGAGGTCGTTTGGTAGGATTCCAATGAAACTTGACTTGCGACTAGCTTGAAGACGGCTTGAGGGAGATCGGAGCAACGGCAGCGTGCTGGAAACCAACCGGCAAGTGGCTAGCAACAACAAAGGAATCAGTGGCAGAGAGAGAGAGAGAGAGAGAGAGAGAGAGAGAGAGAGAGAGAGAGAGAGAGAGAGAGAGAGAATTATCTTCGAATGGCTAAACCCCTAATTTTGAAGGGAAAAATGCATATATAATATTGCATCTTTGAATTTTGGCCTTTAGATTAATCCAAAGGCTCAAGATGTTTGCTTCTTGATTAAGCAAAATCCCTATTGGTGGATTTTATGTCACATGGATTGATGACATGTCAAAATGGGTGGCCATTATTAAATGATGATGAATGGTTGAGATTGCATCCTTAATGATTAAGGAATGCCTCTCATTAGTCAAAATTTGGTAATAAGGATTGATGGCATAGCTTTAGGGGCGATTTTATAATTTCACCAATGAAAATTGTGTATTTTCTGCACATGGGAGAGGGAGGGGCCAGCCATGGCTATGGCTGATTGGAATGGACACTGGCCGATCAACGCTGGGTTGACCCTGTCTGCCCAAGTTGGACCGGGTTGAACCGACTAGATTGACTCAATTGGATTAAATTTGATTAAATTGGATGAATTTGATTTGAAATGTGAACACAATTTAACCAATTTTAACTTGTTTGGCTAGATTCCCCTCCAAATTCGGTTGAATTACATTACCAAACTAGACTAGTGGACTTAATTGAAGTTTAATTGGCCAAATTGAATCTCAATTTGTCAAATTAGTCACTAGTCTAGAATGGGTCAAAGTGAGTTGTGCTAATTAGACCAATTTTCCTTAAATTTCCCAATCATTGGATTGCCGAATTAGTCAAATTGAGTTCAACTGGTATGACTTTTTTGAAATTGATATCAGAATCGAGTTTTAGTCAATCAATTGTATTCAATTTTGGCTAATTTGAACTAATCATTAAGAATCAATCGCAATCACTAATTGGGGTCTAAATTGAGGGTTTTTACCTCTGCCTTGAAATCTTAAAATTGGCTTAGAAATTGAATGCGAAACAATCTTCTAATCAAATGTCATGAAGGAAAACTATCCTAAAAAATGACTATAAATAAAGTAATTTTGATTTTGGTCGATTTCGAACCAAAATTCACAAATTGGGTAAAATTCATTTCAAAATCGATTTTTGTAAAATTGATATAACCTAAGTCAAATTATGGTAAAAATGGGTTGATTTAGGGGTTTTTAATTTTTTTTCAATTTTTTGGGAAAGTGTTGACAAAAAATCAACTCTTTAGTGATTTATCACTAAAAAGTCAATTAATGGGTCAACCTTTGATTTTTTTGAAAATTGAAAGTGCAAAAGTGAAATTGACACTGATTTGGGACATTTCATGCAAAAGGCCAAATTTTGCATGCAAAAGCCATGGCTATGGCAGATTGGAATGGACAACTGCCGGTCAACGCTGGGTTGACCCTGTATGCCCGAGTTGGACCGGGTTGAACTAACTAGATTGACTCAATTGGATTAAATTTGATTAAATTTGATGAATTTGATTTGAAATGTGGACACAATTTAACCAATTTTAACTTGTTTGGCTAGATTCCCCTCCAAATTCCATTGAATTACATTACCAAACTAGACCAGTGGACTTAATTGAAGTTTAATTGGTCAAATTGTTTGTCAAATTAGTCACAAGTCTAGAATGGGTCAAAGTGAGTTGTGCTAATTAGACCAATTTTCCTTAAATTTCCCAATCATTGGATTGCCGAATTAGTCAAATTGAGTTCAACTGGTATGACTTTTTTGAAATTGATATCAGAATCGAGTTTTAGTCAATCAATTATATTCAATTTTGGCTAATTGAACTAATCATGAAGAATCGATCGCAATCACTAATTGGGATCTAAATTGGGGGTTTTTACCTCTGCCTTGAAATCTTAAAATTGGCTTAGAAATTGAATGCAAAACAGTCTTCTAATCAAATGTCATGAAGGAAAACTATCCTAAAAAATGACTATAAATAAAGTAATTTTGATTTTGGTCAATTTCGAACCAAAATTCACAAATTAGGTAAAATTCATTTCAAAATCAATTTTTGTAAAATTGATATAACCTAAGTCAAATTGTGGTAAAAATGGGTTGATTTAGGGGGTTTTAATTTTTTTTCAATTTTTTGGGAAAGTGTTGACAAAAAATCAACTCTTTAGTGATTTATCACTAAAAAGTCAATTAATGGGTCAACCTTTGATTTTTTTGAAAATTGAAAGTGCAAAAGTGAAATTGACACTATTTTGGGACATTTCATGCAAAAGGCCAAATTTTGATTGAAAAGTCAATTCTAAAGTCAACTTTTTGATTTTTCGAAATTAAAGTACAAATGGCTTGTAGATGAAAGGCCAATACTAAATGACTCTTTTTGGCAAAAAAGGTGCCTCGTTGCGATTAGGAATCCCTATTCTCAAGTTTTTACTTCGTGAGATGCATCGGCTAAAATCAGGGGTGAACAATACGTATAATCGATTGTGGAGAAAAATGTTGGCTCTGACTATAATTATGCATGATATGAACATGAAAGAATGAGACAAGCACTGAACATGCACTTTTTTTGGACAGTGGCAAGCATGCATTATTCAAGGACAATTTTTACAGTCTCTCAAATTTTTTGCCGTGTTTTGAGTGAAAACATATATCATTTACCATATTTCAAAATCATTTTCTTTCACACACACAACGAGTGTGCCCATTTGCTAATATATAATAAAATAGGATATTAACACAAATGGTCTCAGGGCTTTGACTTAATATGCGATGTCGTCCCTGAACTTTAATTTACTTAATGTGGTTCATAAAATTTTGGTAAATGTTTAATGCGGCTCCTAAAATTATATGAAGATCTACAATTTTATGCTTCTATTAATTCAAATTTAGGGACAACAATGAACATTTGCATATAATCTAAGGACTAAATTGATCATACACCAAAAGTTTAGGGACCAAATTAAACAGATTTAAGTTCAAGGATGAAATTGCATATTGATTTAAAGTTCATGGATTACCTTGCACAAATAAAAAATTTAGAGACAATGTTGCACATTGAGCCAAATTTCAATGATCATTTATGTAATTTTTCCATAAAACAAACTCAACTAACTTTTTTCAATAAGTTCCCTCCAAAGCCAATGGTGACATTATAACAACAATAGAGGGACAAAGCAGTAATTCAAACGTAAACCGAATCTCTAACATTCATGATACCTTAAATTTTTAGCACTTTCCAAACTTGCTCGAATATTTTTCCTTTTCTTTTTAAGTTAAATAGTTTGTTATTTCAAAAGAATTACAATTCACTTTTCCAAATAGGTCAAATACTTAAAGACCTTTTGTTTAAGTACTTGAAATTTGTTATCATTTGGATTGAAAAGAAGTTTTTCAGTATATATTGTTGGGCAACTCGGCCACCTCAAGAAGTTTCTTTTGGATCCATTCCTACTTGGAAGTGCCTTGAGTCATATATAACTTTTCTGTACTTTCTTCTTTGGGATAAGTATATTGAAAGTCCTAAAACTTGTCATCAAAATGCAATCGAGTTCTAAAACTTTCAAAAAGTGCAATTAAGTCCTAAAACTTGTCACAAAATACAATTGAGTCCTAAAACTTTCACAAAGTGCAATCGAGTTCTAAAACTTATCAAGTTAGTCCAATTGAGTTCTTCTTTTGATTGCACTTTCGCAATAAGTTTTAAGATTCCATTGCACTTTTTGAAAGTTTTAGAACTTAATTGCACTTTCATAATAAGTTTTAGGACTTGATTGCACTTTTTGAAAATTTTATAACTCAATTGCACTTTCGTGATAAGTTTTTGGACTTCTAATGCGCTTATCCCTTCTTCTTTTGATGACTGTTTCCCTAGTTTTTCCTTTTAATTTCATTTTGCATTTTGAATTTGTAAGTTTATTATATAACACTTTGGTCTTGGACAACAGATAGGCCTCAAAACTATTTATGCATGTTGTGAACGTGGAATGAGTTTGCAAACAATGGCTAACACGAACTCTTTTTTAAAATGCCAATCATGCATTATTTTCAGGAAAAGTTTTAGCATCTTAGTGCTCTAATTTCTAGTCATACCTCGACTGCCTTTCTCCTTAATTAATAAATTTTTCGTTTGAAGTTTATATGTATATTTGATTGTCGAGAATAACATCGGTTATGGCAATAATTATGCTTGATGTGACCATGAAAGAATGAGACAAGCGGCAAACATGCATTGTTTTTAGGATAGTGGCAAGCATGCATTATTCAAAGACAATTTGCGATCTCTCAAATCTTTTGCCATGTTTGGAATAATTTTTTTTATATTTTACCATCTTTCAAATGTCAATTTTTTTCACACATGCAACGTGTGTGCCCATCTGCGAATATATAATAAAACAAACTCAAAGAAGTTTTCTCAATAAGTTCCATCAAAAGCCTATAGTGACATTACAATGACGTAACATTAATAGAGGGACAAAATCGTAATTGAAATGTAAATTGAATCTCTAAAATTCATAATTCCTTAAAATTTTAGAACTTTCCAGACAAACTTGAATATTTTTATTTTTCTTTGCAAGTTAAATAATTTGCTATTTAACAAGAATTACAATTCACTTTTTCAAATAGAACAAATCTTTAAAAACCTTTTCTCTACATTCTTGAAATTTATAATCAATTCAATTAAAGAAAAATTTTTCATTGTATATTATCACCAACCCAACCGCCCTAAGAAGTTTTTTTTGGATCCATCCCTACCGATTTGTGCCTTGTGTCATATATAACTTTTCTTCTTTTTTCTTCTTTCAATTCAGTCTCTCTACTTTTTTTATTTAATTTATTTTTTATTTTAATTTGTATCATTTATTACATAACACTTTAGTCTTGGACAATACATAGGTGTCAAAACTAGTCACGCATGTGGTGAAAGTGGAAGGAATTTGCAAAAACATGGCTAACATGTACTGTTTTTAAAATGGCAACCATGCATTATTTTATGGAAAAGTTTTAGTATCTTCATGCTCTAATTTCCAGTAATATTTGTATATTCGTTCATCGAGAAAAACGTGGCCTCTATGACCAAGAAAAAATGAGACAAGTTGCAAACATGCACTTTTTTGGGTAGTGTCAAGCATGCATTATTCAAAGAAAATTTTTTTCAGTCTCTCAGATCTTTGGCCATGTTTGGAGTGAAAAATTTATCTTTTACCATTTTTCAAATGTCAGTTTCTTGAACACACGCAACGTATGTGCCCATTTGCTAATATATAATAAAACAAACTCAAAGAACTCTGGTGACATTATAATGGCATAGCATTAACAGAGGGACAAAATCGTAATTCAAACGAAAACTGAATCTCTAAGATTCACGATTCCTTAAATTTTCAGCACTTTCCAAACTTACTCTAATATTTTTCTAATTCTTTTTTAAGTTAAATAATTTGTTATTTCAAAGGAATTACAATTCACTTTTTGAAATAGATCAAATCATTAACTTTTCTCTAAATACTTGAAATTTGTAATCATTTGGATTAAAGAAAAGTTCTTCATTATATATTGTCGGCCAACCCAACCACCCCAAGAAGTTTCTTTTGGATCCATCCCTACTTGGAAGTGCCCAATTTCTCTATTTTTTCCTTTTAATTTCATATGCATTTTGAATTCGTACCATATATTACACAACACTTTAGTCTTGGACAATTGATTGGCCACTAAACTAGTTATATAGGTGGTGAACCTGGATGGAGTTTGCAAACATATGGCTACATGTACTCTTTTTAAAATAGCAACCATGCATTATTTTATGGAAAAGCTTTAGCATCCCGATGCTCTAATTTCTAGTCAAACCTGAACTACATTTCTCTTTAATGATAAATTTGTCTTTTGAAGTTTATATGTACATTCGGTCATCGATAATAACAATGGCTGTCGCAATAATTATGCATGATATGACCAGGAAAGAATGAGACGAGTGTCAAACATGCATTTTTTCAGGATAGTGGCAAGCATGCATTATTCAAAGACAGTTTTCAGTCTCTCCTACATTTATCTTTTACCATGTTTGTTATCAAAATCAATTATCTTTTGCCATATTTCAAATTCAATTGCATTGCTCAAACTTATGATCTTGTAGTAAAATGTACAACCTCCGTACCATTGTACTCAGTGGTACACTATCGACCAATAAAAGGGTGAAATTTTCGCAATACATAAACAAGGGGGGGAAGAACAGCATTGGTGCCAAAACTTGTGTACGGAGGCCATTTTGGTGCCAAAACTTTCATTTGGATCACTTAAGTGCCAAAAGTTTACGCCGGCGATCACTTAAGTGCCAAATCGGAGAAAAAACGATCACTTAAGTGCCAACGGCGAGAAATTCCGATCAAATTTAATACGTGGCTTTTATATTTAAATTTTAATGACACATAGCATTTCCATGTGTATAATTCAATTTTTTAAATATTTTTTCCTAATTTTTTTATTTCTTTTCTTTTTTCTTTTTTTTCTTTTATTTCCGATCGCCGGCGTCTGGCCACCGGCCATGGCCGGCCTCGCCGGGCGTCGCCTTCCTCCGGGCGAGGCCCGACGAGGCAGCCGTGGCCTCGGCGGATCTGGCGAGGCGAGCCCTCGCCGGGGCTCGCCCTGCCCAGGCGACCTCGACCCTCGCCTGGGCAGGGAGAGCGCCGGCGAGGCCGGCCCTCGCCGAGGCCACGGCTGCCTCGCCGGGCCTCGCCCGGAGGAAGGCGAGGCCCGGCGAGGCAGCCGTGGCCTCGACGAGGCCGGCCTCGCCGGATCTGGCGAGGCGAGCCCTCGCCGGGGCTCGCCCTGCCCAGGCGACCTCGACCCTCGCCTGGGCAGGGAGAGCGCCGGCCCTCGCCGAGGCCACGACTGCCTCTCCCGGAAGAAGGCGAGGCCCGGCGAGGTAGCCGTGGCCTCGGTGAGGGCCGGCCTCGCCGGATCTGGCGAGGCGAGCCCTCGCCGGGGCTCGCCCTGCCCAGGCGACCTCGACCCTCGCCTGGGCAGGGCGAGCCCCGGCGAGGGCTCGCCTCGCCAGATCCGGCGAGGCCGGCCCTCGCCGAGGCCACGGCGGCCTCGCCGGGCCTTGCCTGGAGGAAGGTTACGCCCGGCGAGGCCGGCTATGGCCGGTGGCTGGATGCCGGCGATCGAAAATAAGAAGAAAGAAAAGAAAAAAAAAAGAAAAGAAAGAAAAGGAAAAAAAATGCCACATCAACCTCCGGCGAGCTACATCAGCCTCCGATGAGCTACATCAGCTTGAGAAATTAATAAAAAAAATGCCACGTCGGATTTTCGGCGAAGTGGCACTTAAGTGATCGTTTTTCACAACTTTTAGCACTTAAGTAATCCGATTGAAAGTTTAGACATCAAAGTGGCCTCCGTACACAAGTTTTGGCACCAATGCTGTTCTTTCCCTCATAAACAAGCGTAGCTATCCATTTTGTGGGCCTCACTTTACACCTCTTTTTGTCACCATGAGACTGAATGTGGAACTTGTGCCTTTGCTGCTCCTGTTCTTCAGTCTTTCTCTGTGTGAGATGGCATATGTTTCCAAAGAGGATGATTTAGACTTGGAAAGACAGGTCAATCCATCAGGACCTTTTCGGTAATTTTCCTTCAAACCCTCTTTTACAATAGTCTAATTTAAATTTCATGGAGATATTGGAATTTATCTAGTTAATCTTTGAAATATGATTGCTTCTCGACGAACGACTAACTGTGTTTGATTTTATCAAGTCTAAAGAAGGAGACACAATTGACAGTGTTGATATAAACAAACAACCAGCGCTCGATCATCCTCTACTAAAGAATCATAAGGTTTAGGCAATAGTAATCATTTTATCCTAAATCAATTGATAAATATGCAGACCAATATCGGATAATTTAGGTGAAATGGTCTACTTGATACTTCTATAATTAGTTTTTTCTTCCTGTAGACAGTGCCGAATCTACATGTCACTAACTTGCGCAAAACTTCTTTGAATGCAACATCAGTGAGATTTGGGTTGAGAGAACCTTGCCCCATTGGAACAGTACCCATTCGTCGAGTAACAAAAGAAGATTTGATGAGGGCAAGATCCTTGCCCAAGATACCATCCGTCGCATCTATGAGACAAAGTATTGTTTCTTCAAATCAACATGTACTATCCCTCTCTCCCATGCTCACATGCATATTTACATACATAAGATATCGTTAGTGATTCTTTTTTTCAAATCTATTAATGAGGTTATGTGCATATGAATTTCGTGAGACCACATGTCAAATGTCGACTTATGACAATCTCAAAATCTGTTATTTCCATCATTTATTTACAAAAAGAAAATCAATATATATTTTAAAGTAAGACGGCAGGCACAGGTGAATAAGAGATTATTTAGTTTTCTTTCACTTTCTAGTAGTCTAAGTTACAAATTATCATTTTCAGGTGGTTTCTCTAACGGACAACATGATAGAAAATATTAAATATGGGGCAGGTAGAGGTACAATGGTCTACAAGCTTAATGTCACTCCCGACCAACTCAGTGCACATAATATGTGGATTGAAACTGGTCCCCCAGAGCATATTAGCATGATTGTAGCTGGTTGGATGGTAAGTGATTTTTTAAATAAGTCCATGTCATAGTTTCTTTTTTACACAAGAAGTTCAATATACGGTAAAGTGATTTGAGAGAAAAATCTCTTATTTTCCTAGGTTTCTCCACAGTTATTTGGCAATATTCATACTAGGATTTTCACATATTGGACGGGTGATATGACATTTTGAATTTCGACCCATTTTTGAGATTTATAAAGCATGTATTTTGTCAATGTGCTTATGGTAAAATCTCGCCCAAACTAATCACTCTTGGGTTATTTTTTTAAATTAGAAATTTCGCTAGAATCGCACTCGATTGAATTTAGCCGTTATTTAGAGCCAGAACTTTGGTGTCGAATTTCTCGGAGTTTCGTGATGAATTTAATTGGACGGTATTCATATTATTGTGGCCAGCGTCGATATTTCTCGGAATTGGTGAAAAGTGAAATTTGGACCTGGTACGGATTTTGACTAGTAGATCTCCCTCTTAGTGTATTTTATTTAGTGTCTTCTGGGCTTTTTCTTAATTTATAATTTGGATTTTTCATGGACCGTTGGATCGATTTCGAGTTTGAATGTGAACCGTTAAATTGCACTCAATTAGGTTGACTCTCTCTCTCTCTCTCTCTCTCTTCCGATCACGTCTCCCCCTCTGCCACGCACGTTTCCCCTTCCCCCCATGCACACGTCCCCTCCCGGTCTGCCCCATGCAGACCTACTCTCTCTCTCTCTCTCTCTCTCTCTCTCTCTCTCTCTCTCTCTCTCTCTCTCTCTCTCTCTCTCTCTCTTTCTTCTTCTTCTTCTTTCTTCTTCTTCCTTTCTTCGCCTGCGACTTGTGCTCCTCCCCTTCTTTGGTCGCCTGCTCACCGCCGTTCATCCCAGCCGCTGCTCGGCTGCTCGCTCATCCCATCACCGCCCAATAGCCGCTCATCTCGTCACCGTCGCCGTGCCACCTAGCTCACCGACCAGCTCGCTCACCAACTAGCCGAGCCGTACGCTTGCTCATTCGCCCGTCGTCACCGTCGCCGTCGCCGTCACCCGCGAGTCCCACCACTCAGCTCACTGTCATGTGCTCACCCATCGCCGCCATCGTCGCCTGTCACCGTCACTGCTCGCCGGCCACCTGCCCAGCTTGCCGTCACCTAGCTCGCTTGGCCGTGTCGCCTAGCCCGCTGCCCAAGCCGTGGCCAAGCTCACCTGGCCACTGCCTCAGCCGTGCCCGTGTTGTACCCAGCTACTCGCCCGCACGCCTAGCCGCTCGCCTGGCTGTGGCCGAGAGCCCCGGGCCGTGGCCGAGGGCTGCACCGAGCTTGGCCGGTCGCCTTGCCCATTGCGCCCGTGCCGCGTCGAGCCTGTCGCTATTCCATTGGGCCATTTTTGCCCCTTGCCAATTTTCCTTAGGGCAAAACCTAAGTAAGTGACCTCCTAATCCTTAGTATTTTGGGTATTATTAAACTTGTTGAGAGGTTGATGAGGGTTGGTTTAGTGACTAAGTTATGTAAGGATTAGTTAATTAAATGTGATTGGTTTATGGATTCTGTGGTGGTGATTCTTTTTGTGGCTAAATTAGTGATTGATTAAGATGGGTTCAATGACCGGGTTGTCGTGGCGTTTGTAGGGGAAATAGATGCTTGAATGTGGCCGACTTGAAGGCCGGATTGGTGGGCTAATATGGTGAGTATAACTTGAATTTGAATAGTATGACATGTTAGATTGGTATTGGCGAATTGTGTGTAGCGTATGTGCATGAGGAATGTCCTGAGGCATGGTCACACAGGACTAAGCCCGGATTGATCAAAGGGCTGCCAACCTGAGGCGTGGTTACGTGGGTTGAGTAAAATGTCCTGAGGCGTGATTATGCGGGACTAAGCCCGGATTGATCGAAGGGCTGCCAACCTAAGGCGTGGTTACGCAGATGTGGCTAGAAAGGCAAGAAATGACTTGAGGCGTGGTTACGCGGGTCGAGAGAAATGTCTTGAGGCGTGGTTACGTGAGGCTAAGCTCGGATTGATCGGAGGGCTGCCAACCTGAGGCGTGGTTACGCGAGTGTGGCTAGAAAGGCAAGAAATGACGTGACACATGGTTATGCGGGTCGAGAGAAATGTCCTGAGGCGTGGTTATGAGGGACTAAGCCTGAATTGATTGGAGGGCTACCAACCTGAGGTGTAGTTATGCGGGTGTGGCTAGAAAGGCAAGAAATAACCTAAGGCGTGGTTACGCAGATCGAGAGAAATGTCCTGAGGCGTGGTTACACAGGACTGAGTCTGGATTGATCAGAGGGCTAGACTTGATGCGTGTTGACGCGGGTCGTGGTTTGTTGGTTGGCTACGCATGCGAAATGTATTTGGTTGAATTGGGTGAATGTACGTGGTTATGGCGCTTGAGTGTTTATGTTATGTTCTTGAGCTATTATTGCATTATTGTGATTTGACTAATGTGTAGAGTTGACGTGTGATTTGAGGTGAGGTAAGTGTGTATGAGAATTCTATTATATCAATTGCTAGATTGCATGTTAGGACTCGTCTAGGTATGCATTAGCCTAGGTAGGGTTTAGATTGTATGCTTGTAATGTAAACCATTTCAGATCCTCGACCCTGACCACAATCATGCCGCCACCTCAGCATTTTGGGGCCCCTATGCATACGGTGCATGAGGAGGCTGAGTATCCAGTGAGTCCATATCAGACTTATATTAGGCACCTCACTACGGTTTGGATAGACGTAAGCCTAGACGACTTGAAACGTCACACTTACTTGGCCTGGTTTTATTGTGACGGGTTGAAGTTAGTTGGCCTAATCCGGGGCTTTGAGGGACAGCAGCACGACAAAGAGGATGTCGTGGATTGGGAGCCCGGGGACATGTATTCCCCCGATGGTGAGATTTTGGACCCCGAAGATCCCTCGGAGAACCCTGGTCCTAAACCCGAGCCCATACCAGAACTTGTAGCACTTGTGAATCTCGAGCTCGAAGAGGAATTTGAGGAGTCCGAACCTGAAGAAAAACCTGAACCTGTGCCAGAGCCCATGGAGTCTGAGCCCGATGAGGAGCCGGGTAACGAGGAAGAGCCGATCGAGATCAACTCTGACACAGAGTCGGAGTCTTCAGAGTCTAATTTAGATTGGGCGCCGTAGGAGTGTTTGGGTACTAGACTTATAAGCTTTTGGTAGAGTCTTTTTTGTGTAACCAGCTAATCTATTTTACCACCTGTCCCTTTTTATGATAATGGTGAATGTTAACCCTAGGAGCCTAATGTCTAGTTGTCTGGTCGAATGTTGTAAGTGACTGTTCTTCATTGCTATGAAATTATTGTCTTATGCTGTTGTTATCCCTCTGTCATTGTCTATTGTCTGGGTTGTTATATTTCGCTTCCGCTTGCATATTCATGTGGGTATTTCGTTTGGGTCGGCAACACGTCATGGGATGTCGCGTTCGATACGACCCTAAAGGGGTGTCGTGAGCCCGTTAGGGTCCGGGGCACGACAGGAGGCGCCATGCTCCAATTGAGCGGCTCATCCATTGAAAGGGGTGGATCATGAGGCTAGGGTCTTGAGGTACTAAGAGAAAAGGAAGAGCCGGTGGTTTGAGAAGACCACAAAAAACCCCGAGGTGAGGCGAGGTGAGGCTTGCCTCAAGAAAAGCTTACGCCGAGGCGAGGCTGAGGATCAAGGGCTAGTTCACTAAGAAGGGTCGAGTCCTCGAAAGGGAGGAGGATGAAAGCATCGCCGTCAACGTCCACAAAATCAGCGCAGAAGCAGAGTACGGGGTTGTGCCCACATTTTCGTGTGTGCCCATCAATTAAACTTAAGGTTAATACCATAAAAAACTCTAAATTGGTACACTTATGACAAATTTTTCAAAAACTAATTTTTTAATCATGAAAAATCCCAAACTTATATACCTGTGACAAATTTATCAAAAACTAATTTTTTTGACTACAAAAAACCATAAATTGGTACACCTGTGACAAGTTTTCTCAAAACTAATTTTTTGACCGCCAAAAATCCTAAACCGGTACATCTATGATAAATTTACCCTCTGTTAGCTTCCGTCAAATTTTACCTTTAAATTTGTTGACTTGGATGGCACATGGTGACGTGATATGGTGATGTGGCAAGTTCATGTGGAAATCCATAGGGTAAATACCACGAAAATCCCCAAATTGGTCAACTAACGGAGATAAATTTGTCACGGGATTACTAGTTTTGAGTTTTTTGTTGTCAAAAAATTAATTTAGGATAAATTGGTCACATGTTTATCAGTTTAGGGTTTTTTATGGTCAAAAAATTAATTTGGGATAAAATGATCACAGGTATATCAGTTTAGAATTTTTTGTGATAAAAAAATTAGTTTTAGATAAATTTATTACAATTGTACCAATTTGAAGTTTTTCATGCTATTTTTTTTATCAAATTTATTTTTCGTTGTATTAAACCTAAACTTAACAGGGCATGTGAGGTTGTAATAGTCGGTGCAAGTTCAATTCTTCGTGTGAGTTTGTCCTCAGCTCTTCTTTTTTTCCCAGGAAACAAAAAGTTATAAAAATGGCACTAGTTGTTCACATACTTTTTGAAAATATTCACTTTAGTTCTTGAACTTTTGTCTGAATTTGCCCTTTTGTTATAATATATAAACGGAGATGCCAACGTCAAGTGTAGCTCCACGTCATCTCCAAGTGGATAAATAGTTATTATATGAACTTACTTTTGCTGATCGGATCAAATAGCAACAAATTGAAAAAGTCTCGAACTCAAGGAGAGAAGGAGGTGATGACTAAATTTTCGGGAAGGTACAAAAAAAAAAGTCCTAAATCTATAGTTTTTTTTTGTAAGGTAAGATATGTATTACTTTTCAACACACCAAATACAAACTAAAGCCAAAACCAACCCTTCACCCAGTTAGGACATGGAACTAAATCTATAGTATTTTTTTTTTTTTGATAACCCAGGGAACCCCCGCACGGCCGACAGCCGGGAGGTAAACCCTGGGGGCGACACGTGCTAGCCACCACACACGTGCACCGGTTAAGTCACCCTGCTGCGCCCGGGATTCGAACACTCAACCTTTTGCGAGAGGAAGAGTGTCATCTCCAGTAGCGCCACCCAGGCGGGTGGTCTAAATCTATAGTATTGATATCTATTTATTCCTAAATTTTTCAGTTGGACCAATTTAGTCTTAAACCTTTTCGTATTGATACCAATTCAGTCAATTCCGCTAATTTAGGCCAGAAATCGTTAACGTGGATGCTAGCTATCTTAAGTGGCATGATTGACAATAACATGGACATTTTATATATTTTTTAATAATTTTTTTCTTTTTTCTTTTTTTTCCTTTCCCTTTTCTTTTTGCCGGTGACGGGGCGGCGAGGGGGTCCCCCTTATTTGAAGGGCAAATATGGAGATATTTTCATTGTTCAATTCATTTCAAATATTTCCAGGTAACTCATTAAAAGAAAGCACTATATAAGTAGGACTAAAGCATCCAACAATACAAGAAATGTATAGGGTTAATACCATATAAAACCCCAAACTGATACACTTGTGATAATTTTATCCTAAACTAATTTTTTGACCATAAAAAACCCCAAACTGGTATACTTGTAACAAATTTACCCCAAACTAATATTTTGACCACTAAAACCCCAAACTAGTACATTTGTGACAAATTTACTCTTTGTTAATTTTCGTTAAATTGAATTAATATAAAAAAAATCACAAACTGTTACACTTGTGACAAACGGAAGGTAAAACATAAAACTGGCACATCAGTCAACTGTCATGTATCATTTATCATAGATGTATTAGTTTGGGGTTTTTGGTGGTCAAAATATTAGTTTGGGGTAAAATTGTCATAGGTATACCAGTTTGGAGTTTTTCGTGGTATTAACCCAAATATATACTTGAGAATCATTCCTCAAACACCAAGACCTGCAGTATACATCTGAATTTCTCGGTGATTACAAGATTCCAGCAGTGGTCAGAGCATGCCTTGATTCTGAGCCATGAGGTTATCATCCGTTTCATTTATCCTTTGATGTAAATAACCAAGAAAACTTGCCCGGTTCTTGTCTGAATCTGTTAGATCGTTTCTAGAACAGAACACATCTCTGAATCGACTTCATTGATTTCTATTCTGGGGACAGCAGTGACAACTTCGCTAGGTAAGCCGGTCTGTGTTACCAATCTGTCCTATGTCCAGTCATCAAGTTGAGTGATTCAAGACGCGAGAGATGCTTCCTCTTCTGCTTGGGATTTCTTTTAAGACAATAGGTACACAAAAACATTTGTAAATTGATTTGAGAAGCACATGAACTGTCTTTTGATTACACGAACGAAATCATATGGCCTCCTCAGTTACTGCAAGCAGCACTAGAGTCACTTAATTGGCAATTGGCATTTGGCATGACATACTGCTTGAGGAGGATGTCTGAAAGAACAGGACTACCATATTTCTTGCTGCATTTTCGTAATCTTGACAATTAAGTTAATGTGCATGTAAACGAGCTAACAAGTAACAACCTGTCAATTTACGGGCAGTCATCAAATTTGTACACTGAATCAGGAAATGCAGAGAAAAAAAAAGTTATATTGGGAAATACACAAGTCAAGCTAGATATCCTCTATGTTTCAGTACCTTCTTCGATAAAAGATTTACATAACTGAGTTACTAATGAAGGAGCTTGGTTTAAAAGTAACTGAATTCTGTTGAATATGCTTTAACCTTGTAAACAAGGAATTTTGATAGCATCTAGAACATGATGAATTGCCAACGCAATCGCCAACTCACACGGAATCCTCCAAGGAAATATCGGTTGGAACCTCGTATCCAAATACCATGGAGTAGTCATCCACCTCATCAGAAGAGAATTTGGGTATCCTCCAGCTTTTGGCTACGTCGGAGTCAAGGCCATTAGTCAGGAGCTCTAACACCTAGTTCACGAGATTATTCATTCAGACAGTGCAAACTTTGTATAGTGACATGCTTTTCCCTAAGCTATAAGGTTTCATGTACCTCACTCATCGTCGGTCGCCATATTGAGGATTGTCTCACACAATAGGAAGCAGTTAATACCACTCTGTGCAATTGACCAGAGTCGTACTTTCCCTCCATTTTCGGGTCTGCCAGTTCGGCAATGTTTCCAGATTCCATGAGAGGCATTGCCTACAATGTTAATTAGCCAAACGTTACAGATGAGAGTGAAAAGGAAAATGAGGAATTAATTGTTTTTCTTATCGTTGTCATTGAATCACTGCAACGGCCTCTTGGACTGACAGAAATGCAAAAAAGAAGATGATGTACCCAGAGGAGAATGTTCTGCTTTGATGAATTGACAGGCCTACGGCCTGTCACTATTTCCAACAGCAGCACTCCAAATGCAAACACATCTGTCTTTTCGTCCACAATCCCATGCATGAAATACTCTGGTGCAAGATAACCAAAAGTGCCCTCGATTGGAATCACGGCATGATGAGTCCACTTGTTTGGTAGCCATTTTGCTAGACCGAAGTCGGTAATCTACAGAGAGAACGCTAAGTTTGTTCAGAATGGTTTAAAAATTGCTATGCAGCTTGAAGCTGCAAAAATATAATCATTTCCTACCTGTGGTTCATAGTCAGGGCCGAGAAGGATATTTGACGCTTTTATATCTCGATGTATAATGCGATGCTTGCAGCACTTGTGAAGATAGTGTAAACCTCTTGCAATGCCCACGGCAATCCTGTATCGTATGGGCCACTCAAGTGACTTGGTTGCTTTACCTGAAAGAGAGAGAACTATAGTACCACTGCAATATGGAATTTTTCAACTAAAAGAACTGTACAACTTTATGAACGATACTTTTGGACAAAGAATTCATAGTCTTGCTTACCCTTATCTTTTACTTTTGTTTTTTCCTTCTTTCTTATCTTTCTCAGCTTCTTAACTATGATGTTGATTAGGCTTGACCTTCCTCTTGCTCTCTACAGAATGATTAAAGTTTCGGACTTTTTTTCAGCAATTCATGGGCATGACAGTTACTTCGGCCAAGAGAAGTGACACTCACCATGTAACGCAGAAGCTAAATTTCCATTCTCAGAGAAGTTGAAAACCAGGTAGAGCCCATTTTCAATACAGTAACCAACTAAGCTGGCGGTATTGGGATGACTGACATGTCCTATTACGCCCAATTCCATCAGAAACACTCTTTCTTTGTTTTCATCATTGCTGTCTTTGGCCAACCTCTTCACTGCTATTACCTGTCCATTAGAAAGATCGCCTCGGTATACCTCTGAAAATCCACCTTGTCCCACCATATAATCTGCAGAATGAATCGATAATGAAAATAAAAAAATGATACACACATTTCCAATCTTATATGGTGTCATTTTTCGATCACGTATATCTTCATTGTTTAGCTAACACACGTACATGGAAAAAACCCATGCTACTTGAAAGATTGAGTGTTTTGTCACTTCCAGCTTTGGGAGTTTACCAGGATGGAAATTATTTGTAGCATTCAGGATTTCCTCATGACTGAAGCACCGCAGTGGAGGCTGGTGGCTCTCTGTTTTAGTATTTCCTTTTCTAAATGGCAAAATAAATAAAGAGTATATCAATTTGCAGGGAGATGCACATTTCCTTCTGTTTGATTGTGCCTTGATATTTTGAGGCCGAGGAGGTGTTGCTGCCACAACAGAGTCTTGGAAGCTAGAGGTATATTCATCTGTGGTTGTCCAAGAATCCTTTTCAAGATCATCAAGAACTGTTCTTGGTGAAAAGCTTTTACTCTTTTTTTCTAGATCAGTAAACTTAACGTGGGATCGTTCTCTGCCACCGCAGATTGTCTGGTTCAGCCACGTTGAACTTAGTTGATGAGTTTTAACTGTCAGAAGCAAGCATATAGATATTTTCAGCTGACAATAACTTCCATAACATTACAATTTATAGATTTTACTAGCACCAACCTTTTGATTGCTTGGGAGGTATATATGTCTGTTCTTTCGTGGTACATTTCCCCACTGAGATGACCGCACAGTCTTGAGGTGCATTCTCAAAACAATACCTTAGAATCCCGTGTGAGTATCTGATTTGAATTTGAAGAAAAAGGAAAAAGAATCAGAAATTGCAGGTCGTAAAGTAGATTTTCGCAAAAAAATTGTTACCTATCAGATTCTCCTCTCGATCCCCGAAGAAGGAGATATTCTGCTGAAATAGATTTCACTTCTTTAACTAGACCTCTCCCAACACTTGTGCCGAATCCTACTCTAGCTTCCAAGTTTATCTGAAAGTAAAAGGACAATGAGCTCTGAGAAACAGAGACTCAAAATCAATTAATCTGACGCAGTTCCATAATAAATTTCAAGATAGTGCACCTGGTGTGACTGGCAGGTCTTAGCGAATTCACCTAGCAGAGATATAACATTTGCTTTTGCTCTGCGGATTTTCGACAAACACTTCTGGGTAATTTGTCCCTTCTTCGTGTATCCACCGACTGTTGTTTACAAGGAAGGGAATAGATATCATTAGATCAAAGATCACCGGTTTAGGACCTGCATTTGTCAGTGGGTAAACGAAAGCACCAACGTCCTGTTGGCAATAGCAGCACGCATATTTTCTCAACTATTAACATATTCTACTCAAAAGAACAACTGTAGATGGTAAACTGACCCAGGACATGGAGGGCAACAATGTTGTCACGAGGACGAGCTAAAGCAGTGACTGCCCATGAGAGAAGACCTCTGCTTTCAGATGGGTCTGAAGAGATGCCTACTAGTATGTTAGCGGGACTCAAAGGCCTCATTTTTTTTTTTTGCTGACAAGAGGAATCTGCGGAGGGGCTTCACTTGCTCATGTCAGTATCTTGGCCATAGGGAGCACTCAAACCCAAGCTTATAAATGAGTGGGAAATCACTAGAAAATGATTGAGGTCAGTGAGAGAGGATACCACTCCAGCTCCCTCATTCCACCAGTCTTGTTTAAGAAGCATAAAAAAAACCTCTTTTGCAGTGTCAGACAGTTGAAAAAATGTGATCTCTCTCTTTCTCTCTCATGGGATCCACAGTACAGTGAAAAAGAACAGAGATTATATCCAACAAATTCAGTCTCCGCAGTGCTATCTCTTTCTCCTGTGCTTGCGCGTGTTCTTTTCTCTTTAATTGGTTATGGTGGAATCCTAGCTTTCTGGGGATATACAATTAAGTGCAACGGTTGGGTGCTTTGGGGGATAAGCAAAGGTGGGTTGGCGGGATGCATATGATTTGTCTTGCAGTGGAAGCCAAAAGGAAGGCCTCGAGCCCTCCAAAAGGGGCCAGATAAAGGTACAGTTATTGGGGTTTGGTGGAAGGGGGGGGGGGGGGGGGTCTGTGAAGAGCCGGCCAGTCTCCAAAGGCCTCTTCACTCCACGATGAGTGGGGGAGACTTGGAGATGTCATCTATTCACTGTTTTCTTGCCACTTCAGTTATGTGCATCCGACAAAACATCATCCTTACCATGATTGTAGACAACACTTTCAAGTTCGAGTTCGAGATCGAGAGACAGTGCGTATGGCTTCAAGGTTCTCCCAACCACACGTGCTAATGATTTATGTCCTCATGAAATGCTGGTGAGTTTGCCCTTCCCTTTTATCGTTGGAATCATATCTCAACCGCTGGAAAAAAAAATTATGGGGATGAACAAACAGGTTGTTTCAATATCGGGTTTGGAGGCGAGCATGATATGACACTAAACGGAGAGATGTTGGTGTTGATATTTATCTTGCGGCTCGTTCACTTTTGGCATTTGTTAAATTTTAAGCATTTTAAATGTTCACAAAGTGCAAATGTCAACACGTACACTTTTTACTTTAGTTAATATTTTAAATTTGGCAAAAGAGCAAATTTTTACTTTCAGCTAAGTTTAAACAAACAACCCCTTCGGCTTGGTTTGGCCACACCAAACTGGTTCTACTTGCATTGCGAGCATGACTGATGATTCCATTTGATGATCCCCCTTCTCATTCGAGGAACTCTTTGCAATGTGATGCACTATTACCTCCCTCATATCTGTCTCGCCACCAGTCGAACAACATGGATTCTATGCACCGACACATGCCTGAGCTACATTCTGTATGGCTTTATGAGTCATTTGCTGTACTCTGTCTCTCTCTCCAGCAGATTCGAAGAATAAGTAGAAGAGTAACTTTGTTTGCACGTCGTTAAAGTAGCACTAGAATATTGTGAACATCGAGAGAAAAAAGGGTCAAAGAAAAAGGCAATGTTGTAAGTGTGACCTATTTCCAAACATTTCATCCATACTCAAAAGGAATAAAAGAACTACCAATAAACAAAGTAAGATCAATTAGACAATACCAATATCTTCATTGCTACCAAAATTGGACACACGACTGACCTTTTTTTATTTTTTATTTTTGGGCGGCAGCGGAAATTTCTAGCAAATAACAATATTACTAACACATTGCTCTTGGGTTCAATTTCCATTAAAGCGAGTAACTAGGAAACTCCTGCCTTGCACTTCTCATATTACTGGATACAATTACAAAACAATGTACAGAATCAAGACAACTCGACAATGTCAGGCCTCTTTTTCGGTTGCTTTCTTGACCGTTCCCTTCCGATCGATCCATGCGAATCTTCTTCGCCATTTTCAGATCGCCCATGCTTTACGGGAACGCCTGCTTGGGTAGTACCACAATCGTCATCACCATCCTCACAGCCATCATCACTGTCATCGTCGTCGTCATCGGTAGTATCATCTGAATCCATTTCACCAAAGCTGGCAGCTAAAGGATTCAGAGGATGATGACTTGCAACTGCAGATTCTGCAGCAGCTACTGCCTCGGGGGTATTAAGATCGGCAATCCCCAGCATTAAGTCCTGTTTTTGTAAAGGTGAAAAGCATCAGGTGACCATTCCATAACCCAAAATTACACCAAGGTCACAGAGCAGCGGAAAAATACCATTTCTATTATTTCTGACTCATTCCCATCGAGAACTTCAATGTCATATCTTTTGGGATTGTCCTACACAAACCAAGAATTGCTCATGGTAGGTCATGATGAGACAAGCAATTGTGCTGAAAAAGGCAACATCACGAAGGACCAAGATGATTTCACAAACCTTGACTTCAACCTGCAGTTTTTTATTAGCCTCAGACATGACTCCAAGAAAATCTTTCACTTTTCCAAGAACTGAAGCAAAGCCAAAAAGACAACAATTATTAATTTTTCCCCTTTTTGGGAATAGAAAATCCAATTAAAAGCTTAAGCTGCTAGGTGGAGCAAGGATACAAGTATACATGGCACATACCCCATAGACAAGCGGTCCGGATACTTCAATAGGAAACAAACTAGAGAATATGCTACTAAGACCAAGCTTACACATTACACAACCATATCAAATCAATCATAATATTTTGGAAGTCCTCTCTCAGCTGAAATCTCCACTGAAGCCCATAAATCCATTATTCTGAAAGGAATTAATTTGACTAAACAACCATTGGCATAAATTATGAAGAAAAGCATAAAACATGCATTATCCTGATCGCAAATTTAGACAGGCAAATTCAATACCTTGGCTAGAAGGAACTGAACTTGTTAATGGCCTTCCATTGGGGGGCGGTTGCTTTCTTTTAGAGTCTGAATCCTTTTCTTTACATATAAACAAGGTGGACTCTGCACATTAAAACACATAACAAAGAAAATAAAAAGAATGGTGCCATTAGACACACCTATTTGGCCCATGCGAACAGAAGCCATTGTTACAGCCCAAAGATCAAGGTAAAAGCCATACCTATCAATGAGGAAGAGAGACTCTTATTCTCTAATTTCAAAAGCTCTTGACTTGTAGTCTCCATCTCTGCTGGCTATGTAGAAGTACTTTGGCAAAAAGTGAAGTTGAGGGATTGAAGTTGTCACTGAATGTAGAACAGGATCAGATCAAAATTGTTTGGAGAAAGAAGGTACTTAATATTCTCCTAACTTATAAAGCCTTGGTGAATAAACAATTCACAGCAAGAATTAACAAAAGCTTGTCCTAGTCGCCTATGATGTCAATCACGTTTCACAAATAATACCGCAAGGACCAAAAACCAATCACGCAAATACAACTCTTCCTAATAGAGAACAATTCAAACTTGAAAGTTAACCCACCACTCTTCTTTCAGGTGTCTCGTCTTCAATCCTCTTTGAACCAAGGCTTAGTATTTCATGTGAACACCCAAACCCCATTACTTTCAGCCAAAAAAAAAAGTCTTTGACAGCATTCTGGCAATCAAATGTACATCATCCTAGTCTCACAAACAAATGGCAGAGCAAAATGAACTTCACAGACAGCTGATTCAACCCTGTACTCAAGACAAAAGCCCCTGAACCCTGCCCATAGATCATAGACAGCTAATAATAAGTACACCGCCATCAACTCTTCAGCACCTAAACTAACTAAACAAAGACGGCCAAAAAACAACAAAAACAAAAAGGGTTCCCACAATGTTGTTTTACAGTGAACACAACACAACATGGGTCCGAATCGACATCAGTAAGGATCACCCATGACTTGACTCACTAGAAGTCGAGAGCATGCACCAAAAAGAAAGAACCCAAGCTAGTTCAAAACCCAAACTTTTCCATTCCTTCAAGGCATAACTCACCCTTTGCAACTGGAAATTCCTTCTATGCACAACTGGGTTGTCAAAAAACAAAAAGGGAATCTAGACAAGGCGATTTCTTGGCAATCAAAAGGGGTGAAACAAAAGAAAAAGTCAAATCTAGAGAGAGAGGGAGAGAGAGAGAGAGAGAGAGAACCTGTCTATGTCTTTGCAGCTAGCTCTCGGTGCCCAGCGAAGTTCTGGGCGTCTGAGAGAGGTGGACGGTGAAGATGGTGATATTCGGGTTGGACCGGGTTACGGTTAGGGTCGGCCCATTATTCCTCCTTTGTCATTGTTGTACGCGTGAGCCCAATATTTGGACCTTATCACAGAAGATGATGCAATTGCATAGTACGGCCTTTCATTCGTTTCGCGAAAAATAAATAATTTAAAAAATATTTTTTAAAAAATAATTACTTATATTATTTAGAAGCATTGGTCAATAGAAAATATTTTCATCCTCGATGACAATCTATGCATAACTATTTTCGTGGGCGATGAGAAAATTTTCCGTTCATTTCTTTTTGCAAGCATTATAAACGACTATTTTTTTTGAAAGTACTTTCCAAATCATTCATTTTTCATGAAATAAATGCATCCTCAATGTAGTAATTTTATAGACTAGTCTTAAAAGAACTTTAAATTTTACGGACCAACCTTAATGTCACTGACCATGTAGCAGCTCGTCATACCGTCCAATGAGGTGAAACATTCTCGACATAAGGGCATTAGAGAGCAAATTACAGGCTCTCCCTAGAAACATTTTGTTAATTTATTATCGGAATAATGTCATGGGTCGTCCCTGAATTTTTATTCGGTGTTTAATGTGAGTTCCTAAATCATGTTTTTTTTTCCTGTTAACTCTCTAAACTTTTTGAATTGGGTTTAGTGTTTTCTGTTCGTTAAATAGACAAAATGGAATTGCTGATGCGCTGATAACACACCCATTTAATGTTCCAGTTGGCATCCCACGTGTCTAATTTGACGGTCGTGATGCTTTGACTCCCTCCATCGTGGGGACCAACAACAGGGGTTGGCCCACAAAATGCTGAGTTGGCAGTCCCCATAAGCTAAAAAGCTCTTGATTTGGCATTTAATCTTACGAAAAAGAGAGCGGATTTTGAAAAGTTCAAGGACAAAACTAAATAAAGAGAGTTAGGGATAACATTGAACACCGAGAAAAGGTTGGGGGTTTACTCATTACTTCTAACCTATAGGTAGCTTCTCTTCAATTGAAAACAAAAGTATATGCATAAATCTGAGTTAACGTACTTTATTTTTTTCCATGAGGAAAATGATATAAATAGTCTATGAATTTTAACCCAATATGCAATTTGCTTTCTAAACTTTTAATTTATTCAATATAGTCTTTGAACTTTAGCCTAATGTTCAATGCGGTCCATGGACTTTTGGCACATGTTTAATTTAGTCCCTAAACTATATGAAAAATTTAGGGACCATGTTGAACAAATTAAACATGTACCAAAAGTTCAGGGATCACATTAAATAAATTAAAAGTTTAGGGACCACATTGAACATTATACTAAAGTTTATGGACTGCATTAAACAAATTAAAAGTTTATGAAGCAAATTGTACATTGATCTAAAGTTCATGGACTATTTGTGCCATTATCCCTTTCCCATATTTCCTTGACAAATCCACCACGCTGGACCATGTGCTATTTCTCAAAGTCCCAAGACTTGTAGACATTCATTCCTTATCTTATAACCATGGAACGGACCTTGTTCGCTTAAAATACTCATCTCTCTTCCACCTTCATATGCCTCCAAGGCACATGTGACACCCTTGTTATATCGACTCTCGACGATCCGGACTACAGAGTCTCAAAAATTGTTAACGTCTTACCTTAAAGAAGACAAAAACCATTATTCTCCATAATATTAGTAATCATAGATAAAACTATTAGGGCTTATGTCACATCCTGAAACCAACCAGAAGAGGGGATATAACAGGGTCATCCTTCTTCCCAAAGAACGCAACCTCAAATCATACAAAAAACAATCAACTCCCAAAAGTTCCTGTCAAAAGTGCTATGGTACCATTGGCCGTTAACGAAGGAACCTAAAAAGATTGAAAGAAATGAGGTGAGCAATAAACTGCTCAGTGAGTAGTGCATCTCTTCTAAACATAACGAAGATTCACTATGCACCTTTATAAAACAATATCATATCTCATCACTTCCAAATTCAAAATACAATATATGTAATTTATCAAAAGTAATGATTCTTTCCTTCAAAACTTTTTACATTTAATTCAATCAATAACATTAACAATCAATTGTCTATTTCATTGATTAATTTCAACCAAATCAATGTCAATGATCCATCCATTGAGTAATTTAATGTTCAACATTTAACTATGGTCTCGTTTAATGCAGTGACAAAGGCGATCAAGTTTAACCCTCTTGGCTAGATCTACCACATAACAAAGACGTCCCAATCTCGTATACATACTTACCCCCCTCAATAGGTTCTAAACATATCAATATAAGATAGTCCATCAACCTCAATCTTCAATAACTCACAGCCAAAACCAGGAATCATCTCATAAATTGGTTTCACAAACCGAATCATATCACCTTTCACGACCCACTTTATCAAATAGAATGCGCTTCACAAAGCATTTCACAAATCAATACATATAACCTTTTGTAAACATACTCAAAATCAAGAGCTTTTCATATTTCTTTCACAAAAGGTTTTGCAAACCCCTAGTATATAATCTTTCTCAACTGTGTTCATCAAACATAATACATTTCACAAGTCATTTTTCAAACCATTTCAGAATTCTTCATAAACCAAATTCTCAAATCAATATGTATAGCCTTTCGGAACATTTTTCATAAAACGTTTCTCAAATCATTTTAGAACCCATTCCATAAACTAGTTCGTAATGTAATACATATATTTAAACTTTCACAACACCTTTCATAATAGGTTTCTCAACCATTCTCAAACAACCAAAGAGTAGTAAATGCCCAATCCAACATTTTATGCAATAAACATGTCATTTTGTAAACTCATACAATATATAATATATATTACTTTTGAAATATGAGTTTACAAACTTGAAAACCAACCTACGATGGCTACTCGAGCCGACGCACTTAAATCCTATCAATTAATTGAAAAAAGATATAAAAACCGAGTAATACACTACTCTAATGAACAACTAGACTAATTACGGTTATTCATTGATAAAACGGCATCTAAGCGTTAGCAAAGAAACTTGTTTATAACAAATGCTCATCTTTCTCCCGTTATGCATATTTTCCGCTAAGCATAACTCAAATGCAAAACTTCATAAATTCGTTCCAGTCAAACGTACTTTGGAATCAATTTTTGTTAAGCCTCACAACTCTACAAGCCCTAAACTATCATTTCCATATATATATATATACCCATAGCTTAACAACTCTTCAATTGAATCCCATAGTCCAAAATTGACATAACTTCAAATTTACAACCTAACTTCGAAAATTACTCCAATTAAACGAATAATGGGCTTGAATACTTACCCGACATTGTAATTCAGAGTTGATTCGGCTTGTTGGGAAGTCAGGATCGGCTACATCGTGAATAATTTTTCTCTTTTCCCCTTTTCCCTCTTTCCATCGCAACGAACGTCTTCTTCTTTCCTCGTTTACTTCGCTGGCTTCATCACTTCATCCGTTGAAGAAGATAAGATGGCTTGGCCTTGGGCTTTAGGGAAATGGAACGAGTTTTATAAAGGTCTATGTGTTGGGACAATATAATACAGCTTAACCCTCAATGATGAATTTAGACATTTATTTCGTCAAATCAATGATAATCTTCTTGAACTCATTTAGGTGATTTTCAACATGCATGTCTGTCTCATTACATGAGATACAACGAGCCATTATCAACTCATTCTTTTCCTTTTCCGGAGTTGTGGGCAATTCATCCTGCTCTCCCACTTCCAGGCCTTCCACAAACCTCGTGTCCTTAGCATTGCGTGCATCTTGATCCGCCATACACAAACTCTGATCGATCTTCTCCATTTCAAGTTTTGTCGTTGTAGCAACAAAAATTACAATGACTCCATATCTCTTGGTATTACCTAGACAGCAATTACATCGATAGATCTTAACCTTCTCAAAATTCTCGAAGAGATCACTTTACTTCACATAGAACTCTCAAAACCTCTCTCAATGTGTTTGAAATGGCTAACATCAAATGGCTAAGTACAGTTTACATATGGAACAAGGAAAACATTCTTGCTGCAAAGTCCGTTATCATCATGGTCCTAGATGTGGGTTACAAGGCTCTGGTCACTCATTCGAACCCATCCACAACTCGGAAAAAGTCGACCATCTGAGTATGAAAACTCCGTACATGGATTTAGTTTCACCTGCACGTGTGACTTTGCGTTCTACTAAATCCATATCCTCAGCCGGATGGGGGTCCTGTGGCCCCAAACCTCCTACATTGCATTGTCCTTTCTTCATTCGTGTGAAACTGAGTTAGGCCTCAATACTGCAAACTAAGTCACGGTTACCACATATAGTAAAATAGGTAAATGAGAAGGAAATTAGACAAAACCATATACAAGATCATTGGATGGAAAAATATGCATACAAGGAACGTCACTTAAATCATTGCGAATCTAGGAGAAAATTCTCAATATATTCACGTAATAAATGATTAAATTGTCGTATTCTAGAATATGGAAGTCATTGACTAATTTTTGATAAAAAGCGGAGAAAATCGAGAAATTTTACCTTAAATGGAGAAGCGAAAGGATATATTTAAGCCTATCATGGATTCTATTGTACTCAACAAGAGTAGAAGAAGGAGAGAGGGTCGATAAAGCAGGAAAAAAATCTAGCTCTTTTTCATTGTAGATCATAGGATTTGGACAACTTCTCGCAAAGGTTAGTCGATTTCTCTCTTTCTCTCGTTTGATTTTATGAGTCCTGGATTGTGAATCACTGTTTACGGAGAAATTTGTGATTCTGTTGAATGATTCAAGAGTTCTAGAAGTAATTGCTAGGAAATTTCATGCAATTTTGACACGATAGTTTTCAATACAAACGAGGCTATGTAACTGTGCTCTCGTTTGTGTTTTTTCCCTAGGCTCCTCTCTAGGGAAATCGATCAGGGGGGAACTTTTTATCTTTGTTATGTTATCGCCATAAGATTCAACGTACTTTTACCTAATGCTGCAAAAATGGACTTTTGATACGACCTTTCAAAAGTCTTGAAAAAAGCTTTCTACTCGCGGGACAATTTTGACATCTGTTGTTGGCGGCCGAGGTGAATGACGATTTGTGACCTAGTTATTTGTCATTGCACAGTATTACATGAAATTTTTTCGGCCTATGAGAAAAATTGGATTCAAATGAGGACTTTTGGATCTAGGTTTAAATTAAAGTCGACAACGATAAGGCTCTTTCTCTCAATCTCACTGCCTCTCATCATCACTATCATTTAAATGATTCCAACATTATGATTTGGAATGTTATCATTGACAATTGGATTCCAATGGTCGGCGGCGCGATTGAGAGAGAGTTTTTTCATGTCTGTCGTTCACTTAAATTTAAACCTAGATCCAATGGTTGTCATGTAATAAATTACATCAAAGGCCAGAATGATTTTATGTAACAATGTACAATGACGTGAAAACTACATCACAGATCGTCATTCACACCAACTGCTGCATATTTTTTTTAACTATATGTCATGTTAAAAGTGTCTTGGAAGTGAACAATTTTTTTTTGAGAGGTTCAAAAGGTCATGTTAATCTATATGGCCGTTTGTTTGGATGATCTCTTGAGCCTGAGTACTATGTATGGTTGATCTCTTATCTCTTTCAATGGTGGTGATCTATATGGCCGTTTGTTTGGATGTGTGGAACGTGGAATCGTTCAATTGTGCAAGTTATAATCATGTTACTTGTCCACATATTTGATTGAGTTTTTCAACAAAGCCATCACATTCAGTCCATTGCACCTTTACGAGAAACAAAAATTGTCGGAAGCAATCAATGAAGAAGTAACGGTAGGGTAGAAGGATAAATAGGAAGAGGGGGTCGCAAGAGGAAGTTGGAGATGAAATGAGAATCATTAAAGGTGAGATGATCTATCTTATGAATCACGTAGGGCAAGAGAAGATTTCACGGAGTGTTGAGACTCGAGTACCATTTTGTCATGGCAAAATGGACCTGCACTTCATTTCATCTTCAGGGAATGAGTTTATGTCTTGGCATATTGTCACATTGGCAATGAAAGATTTGAAACATTATGTGGACTTGTGTTTCAGGATGAGAAAGAGAAAGCGGAACGATATCGCATGGCACTTTTGCACTGTTGTTGACGGCAACGTCGGGCGTGTCCGTTGCAATTTCTGTGGACACGTGATGTGGGGAGGCGTGACTCGACTTAAGCATCATCTGGCTTGTATCAAAGGCAACGTGATCCCCTGCAGGTGCTGCCCTCCCAATGTAGTGGCGCAGATTCAGGAACATCTCGGCCAGGGCTCGCAAAAGAACGAAGAAAGCATGGACGGTGGTAGCAAGCAAGTGAATGACGTGAGAAGTATAGGAAATGAAGGGCAATTACCGCAGGATGATGGATATTGGCCCAAGCTTATGCGTATGGCTGAAGAATTTCTCACCCATTTCTCGCCAAAGAAGGAAGAAAACATAAATGGTGGTAGCGAGCAAGTGAATGACATGAGTGGTGGAGGAAATAAAGAGCAATTACAGCCGGAGCAAGATTGTTGGCCAGAGTTATCCGATGCGATTCATGAATATGTCTCCCAAGGATTGCAAAACAACGAAGAAAACATGGACGGTGGCAGCGAGCAAGTGAATGACATGAGCTGTGAAGGAAATGAAGAGCAATTACAGCTGACGCAAGAATGCTGGCGAAAGAGTGCCGGTGACGATATGTTCCCATATTTGTTCGGAGAGCCGGTCCGCCGTGGTCGGGTAGCTAGGAATCTAGGGAATGAGATGGAATTGAAGCTCAAGATTGATGAGGAAAAGCGTGCACCCGAGGCTGCGCAACATGTCGGTGAGCTTACTTTCTGGGGGAACGGAATCCATCGTGGCGAAGGTTGTAGCGGAACCAAACCCGTACCATCTTACCAAGAGTATGGCATGACCGGTACTGATTCCGATGATAGTAGCGACCTAGGGTTCTAGGCCCTAATCCATGTGTGCCTTAAAAGAGAGAACCATCGAGTTAGGTCTCTTCTGTCTCTTTCAAACACTAGCATCTTAGCTTACTTTGGCATGCTCTGTGCCTATGCAATTGAATTTGGGACAAAGTGACTGTTTATTATGTTGTTGGTGGTGTTATGGCGTGCTTGGGTTGACAGGTGCATGGTGGTATGGTTTAGTTCATTGTTTTGAGATTTTTATATGCGATTTGCTGATACCAAAATCATTTCGAAACATTTATGTGCAATATTACAATATTTTGAAATATGCCAAGGTCATGAAATCTTATATATGATGATTGATTTGGATGGATGTTGATGATGACATTGGAAGTATTAGATACTTAGTATTTAAAAATACTCGAGAATTGCAGATCATATTGTTGGAAATATGTAATAGATGGGGAATTTTTCTTTTTGGGATGACTTAGATTCAACTTAGGGATGAATAATCTCTTAGGGATTCATTATATTTTAGATTATTCAACTTTCATTTTGTGCTCCTTGTCGCGACTTGTTCAGAGGTGAATATCAAAAGGTAAGCTAATGGAATACTAAACGGGAAGAAAAGTTCCTCTCACGAGACAATCGCTCGCATTTAGCATGAACCTCTCGCATGCTCTACCAATCACAACTTTGTACTCGATTTAACATGCAATTTTCTTACCTTGCGAAGCCGCCGCTAATCAGTTAAGGTCGATTAGACACTTAAGTAAAATGTGGGAGTACATTTTACTTTTACGAATTAGAAATTTCAATGGATTCAAGGACTTAATTAAGCTAGATTATTAAAACACTCTTTCAGTACCTTTTCTCTTTATTTTTAAAAATATTTTGCAAGCAACTTTGATTGATTTTAAGCCTAAGCCACTAACATGCAAGATTAATCATGGTGGGTGCGCTATAAAAAATCTAACACTCAATAAATGTAACAGCCCGAATTTCGATGTAATATCCGGGATCAATGAAACTGATATTATTTCGCATTTCATTTTAGTAAGTCTCGCCCAGAGCTGATCACTCTCGGGATACTAACCATTAGGGTATGGCTAACTAGAAAATGGTACGTGAACCAGGGACTCTATCGCAAAAGGGATACCGATCACGAGAGACGCTGAGGAAAATATTTTGGGCCAACGTGGGCCGATCTTAGGAAAGAGTAATGGATTGGGTTTGGCCAAGGCCTACGATGTACAATTGGGACGCAGGTGATTCTGCAAGATCAAAAGTGCACGTGGTCAACCAGTCCTGAACTTAAACCTAATGATTGTGACCTCTGGAACTAATGATAATTTTCTCATTCTCTCAATGATCGAGACCATCACGATACGGATAATCCTAGGTCGATACGCGTAACCTCTAAACAGCCGCCCGTTAGTGAGAGACCCTGAAATTGAAAATTTAGCGAGTATTGTTCACGGAATTGGGCCCGGATTTTGATGTCGATTTTCGAAGGGTTAAGAGACTATTTTTGGGAATCTGACATCATATTACGCTGGCCACACATGTTTGGAGTTAGTACAAGTGAAAATTGAAATTTCGGTCCGGGGATGAAAAATTACGATTTTGCCTCTCGGGATGCCAGCGTTGCTTTTTGAGGTCAAATGAGGTTATTTTTCGAGGCCGATGCCATTTTTGGGTGGCCACGCATACCAGGAGTCGTTTTGGACAAAAACTGAAATTTCGACAAAAATTGGAAAATAATATTTTTTTATTCCCGAAACTTTGACGTGGGTTTTCGAGGGCTTAAAAAGTGAATTTCGCGATTCCGACGCCATGTTAGGTTGGCCACGTATATGTGGAACGCGTATGTGCAAAAATTGGAATTTCGTCCCGGGACCGGAAAAATGACGGTTTTGCCCCTAGGCTATTTTTGGCTCCGAATTTTGGGAAATTTTTAAGGAAATTAATTAAATTTGGACTTATCTTAATTATGACAGTAAAGGACCAAAGTGTCCTTAGATTTTTGGATAAGATTTAATGTGAGCCATTGGATGAGAGGCAAAAAGGTCAAAGTGGCTTGATTTTTGACACTTGGCACCCCTAGACTCTAGTTTTGACCAAGATAAACTCTCTTTCTCTCTCCTCTCACCTTCATTCTGGCCAGACCAGTCCCTTCTTCCCCGTAGCTCACTCCCCCTTCCCTTTTTCTCTCTTTTTTTCTCTTTTGTTTGGCTTGCCGGAGTTCACCGCTGGCCATCGGAGCGCCGCCGCCGGCCACCGTGCCCCGCCGTGGACCACCTCAGCCCCCTCAGCCTCAGCCTTGCCTTGGCCGACCTTTTCTCTCTCCCTTTCCCTCTTTTTCTCTCCTATTTCTCTCACGGGTTAGCCTTGCCGCCGCTTTGGAGCCTCGCCGGAGCTTCGCCGGAGCTTCGATCGCCGAACCGTCACCACCCAGCCGTCCAGCACCGCCGTACGTCGCCATCCGTGCCCGGCCGTACAGTGTCCGTACGGTACTGTTCACCGTCCGTACGGTCACTGTTCACGCCCGACCGTACGGACCGCCGCAGCCATCACCGGCACCTCGCCGGCCACCCATCCCCGCCTGTCCGTACAGTGTCCGTACGGGTGATACTGGTCACCGCCATCCATACGGTCACTGTTCACCGTCCGTACGCCGTCGCCGGGATTTTCGCCGTCGGTTTCACTGTTCATCATTGATCGGCCACCATTTCCCCATCGTCGTGACCTTGGATTAGGTGAGTAAAATTCCTAAATCCGGATTAGGACTGATATTGCATTTTTCTGGACTGTTTTAGGTATTTATCGGTACAATTTGGACTGGGTTAGGTAGTGTCGGTGTGTGATTGAGACTGGGTTGAGGATGGATTGCTAGAAATCGTTATTGGGAAAATTTAGTGGAATATTGAGAATTATTTGGGGAGAGTAAGTGGATTAAATGACCAATTTAGGAGCCCATTGGAAATTATCGGGTATGTCCGAATTGACTGATTATATGTAATTGTGCTCAATTGTGATTGATTGTGTACTACCATGTCGCATGTCGTGTGATTGAATTATGTGGAGTGCGATTGGTCAATGATGGGGTTGAAATTAATTGTTCACTTGTGAATCGCGCATTAGGCCACACGGTATTAATTAGGCCAATTGAGCACGTGTTGTGATATTGGGTGATTGAATTTCATTGGTGCTTATGATGCATTGCATCGCATAACATGGACAAGCATTATGTATGCCTAGAGTGAGGCATGTGGTGAAATTGTGCGAGAATGCGTGCCTGCCATGAGCATGTGATCACCTAAAATACCCTGAAGCGTTATACGCTGGGTTCAGATAATAATGAGTTGTGTGATCACCTATGGACCTTCGGGTCGTGACCTTCGGGTCAATACCGTCCTCATGCACTTTGAAGCAAGACGATGCCCGGTACGTCCGGAAGACGACCATCCTCATGTACTTTGAATTAAGCTCTGGTTCGTAAGTAGATCAGTGTTGCGCCTCATGCACTTTGAAGCAGGCTAGAGACACTGGGCCAGATCGGTTGCTGCGCCTCATGCACTTTGAAGCAGGCTAGACGCACCGGGCAGTGAATTTTGTTGACTCGAGTCGTAATAATAATAAATTGAGCAAGTGTGCCAGTGTGGGCTAGTGGGCCAAAGAAATGTGCATGACATACCGATGACATTTGCATGCATAAACATGCATTGAATTACCATGCGAGGGTGTGAGAGTCGGTGCATAAGCATGTGATTGACGTACGTGTGATATGTGTGCCACGTATGTACCGTGATGATTATATATTGAACTACCTAACCTGCAGGGTTAGAGAATTGTTTGATTATTGTTATATTGTGATTTGAATAATTGAATACTGTCAGGAGATTGCATGTTAGCCTAGCCTAGGTTTAGGGGTTGAACTTACTGAGATTCGTCTCACGGTTGTGTAAATCGATACTTCTCAGACCCCCGGCCGTAAGGATGGAGAGACCACCGCCACTTTTTGGGATCCCTCGGCAGATCCGGCAGTATGTTACTACCTACCCCTCAGGAAATAGAGAGGCTTTTGTGCGATATCAATCCGATGTAGTTGTGAATATAGGCAAGCATTATTACCAGCATCAGGAGTATGTGGCATGATGCCACCGGGATGCCAATGGAAATGAGGGAGAGCCCCTCAGGACCTTTGATATCCCCGTTGACAGTGTGAGGATGTTGCAACCAATTATAGCGGCTGGTGAAGTAATAAACCCCGAGGCCACGCCTGAATGGATGAGGCAGGAGGAGGAGATGGAGGACGAGCCTGAAGTACTAGCGGAGGACCCCGAGCCGATGGATGAGGAAGAAGATGAACCCGAGGCCATGGAGCAGGACATAGAGGAGGACGGAGAGGTGGCAGAGCTAGGATCAGATGAGGAGGGGTTCGAGATGTACCTAGACCCGGAGTTAGAGATGGACTCCGAGGACGAGCGAGCATAGGCCATGGATTCGGAGGAGTGAGGGCCCAGTGAGGACGCCTCTGAGGAGTTGTCAGATGATTCCACTGAGTCGTCCGATCCCGATTGGGAGCCGTAGAGCCGCCCAGGGTCCCCAGCTAGCAGTGAGGGCAGCTACTTTAGGATCGTAGCCCTCTTCCCTAGTTTAGCCTGACCTCCCTAACCACTTATCCCTTTTTGACCAGGTGGCTGCTGACTGTTCGTATCTTTTGTTGGTTCTTGTAAATATTGTACAAAAAGGTTTTATCATAGTATAAATGTGTATTTATTTTCTTCAATGATGGTTGTTGTATGGCTATCTTAGGCTCATATTGTAGTTGTCTGGGTTTGTTTGTTTTATGCTTCCGCTTGTGTTTGATCTCTGTATGGGTGTTGGGTCGGCGACGCATCCTGGGACGTCGCAGTCAAACGATCGAAGGTGGGATGCTCGCGCTTCGTGGGGTACGGGGCGTGACAACCCCCTCTTGAATTGGTATCAGAGCAAGGTCAGCTCGGTCCAATTAGATTGATGTTTGGAGTGATAAGGAGCGATGAGACCATGGGTAGCCAGTAGGGTGACCTCGTGTGCTACATGCATCTCATGACAATTTGTGATGGTGTTTGAATTATGATTGTGTGACCCGTAAGTGCAGGTGCGGCAGGACCCGAGGTGAGTATGCTAAACCCTTGGGGTGATGAGTTGATTAAGTCCTAGTAAGTCGCATGCTGATTGCTTGATTGTTGTTTAATACCTGCCTAGGACTTAGACTGGGATAGATTGTTTAAGTCTTTAATTCCTTTGTGGAATTATAGCAGGTAGTTGTAGAACCGAGTAGCCGAGATGAGTGGCGAGGGGAGAGGTGTAGGAAGAGTTCCCAGAAGGGGTGCCGGGAGAGGATCCAGAGGTGGAGGTCGTGTTCGAGTGAGAGCAGTGGATAATCTGGGAGTTAATGTGGGAGCTGCAGTAGACCCCAGAGTTGATGTTAGACCGGTGGAAGATCCACGTATGGAAGGAGTTCTAAGGGTATTAGAAAGGATCGAGAATGTATTGGATAGATAAGCTCAAGGGCGTGATAATGTGGCAGCCCAGGCCGCTGAGACTGTTGCTGCTGCTGCTGCTGGGAATGAGAATCAAGCTAATGTTAGATAGGCCCAGCCAGCCGGGGTTAGTCAGATGCCCCAGTTAGTGGAACAATTCATCAAGTTAAAGCCGCCCCAGTTCCATGGTCGTGGTGACCCTGAGATTGCACCGAGATGGGTGGAATCGTTGGAGAAAACTTTCAAAGTTCTGGGGTGCACCGATGAAGAGAAAGTGATGCTAGCAGCTTATCAGTTACAGGACGGTGCCAATGATTGGTGGAATGCTGTGGAAGGTAGAGTGTTTCCTGCGGGAACGGCCCGGACTTGGGCTGTGTTTGTGGAAAACTTCTATGAAAAGTATTTCTCGGAGAATGCGCAAGAGAAGAAGTTAATGGAGTTTATGCGCTTGCATCAGGGACAAATGACTGTTGATCAGTATGAGGCCGAGTTCGCGAGATTGGCTAAGTTTGCCCCAACTATGGTAGAGAACCCGAGAGATAGAGCTCAAAGATTTCAGGATGGACTGAAGCCGAATCTTCGAAGTTTGATTTTGTCTCATGATATCAAGGACTATGGGGAGATGTTCAGACGGGCTCAGATCATAGAATGAGATCAGCAGGAAAGGGCAGCCGCTTCAGGATCGCAGTTTGCTCAAAATCGAGATAATCGCCGTTTGGGAAAGAGACCTATGATTGGAAATAGGCGATTTGTCCCGCCAGCCAGACGGAATATCGGGAAACCGAGTCCTCAGTTGGGTAGATATGGGGCGTGTTTTAAGTGCGGAAGTATGGGACATCATATCCGCGATTGCCCGCAGATGCAACCATCAGGACCGTCCAGAGTACCGCCACCGCGATCTGGAAATCAAGCCGGACCTCCCCCACCTGTTAATCAGGGACGACCGCCAGCTCAAGGGAGGATTTATGCCATGGCGCGCAAGGAAGCTGAGAATGCGCTGGGCGTGGTCACAGGTACAATTTCCTTGTGTGATCATGCAGCGTATGCATTGTTTGATCCGGGGGCAACCCATTCGTTTGTTTCAAAGCAGTTTATTGAGTTAGTGGGTATAAAACCAGTGCTGCTTGAGCATGTGCTTTGTGTGTCGACACCTATAAATGATAGGTTGCTAGTTTCTTTTGGATGTCCTAACTGTAAAATAATCATTGGGGGTACGGAAGAGAGTATTGATTTGGTAGTATTAGCTATGTTCGATTTCGATGTGATTATTGGAATGGACTGGTTAATCCAACAGAAAGCGATAGTGGATTGCAGTGATAGGACAATCCAATTTAATCCGGATGGACGTCCTAGTTTTGTATTTCGGGGAAATCGAGGAGGAACCTCGATCCCTTGGATTTCTTCGCTTGAGGTGAGTAAGTTGTTGGATGGAGGGTGTGAAGGATATCTGGTGAATGTTGTGGATCCAACAATTGAGGAACCTAAGTTGGCAGATATACCCGTAGTAAGCAATTTTCCCGAGGTGTTTCCTCAGGAATTGCCGGGTTTGCCGCCTGAGCAAGAGGTGGAATTTGTGATTGAATTGGCGCCAGGAACAGAGCCGATTTCGAAAGCGCCGTATAGGATGTCTTTATCAGAATTGAAAGAGTTAAAGGTGCAGATACAAGAACTTCTGGACAAAGGCTTTATTCATCCTAGTACGTCTCCATGGGGAGCGCCAGTTCTGTTTGTTAAGAAGAAAGATGGAACTCTGAGGTTGTGTATAGATTATCGACAGCTGAATCAAGTGACAGTGAAGAATAAGTATCCGCTGCCGAGGATTGATGATTTATTTGATCAACTGCAAGGAGCCTCAGTGTTTTCCAAAATAGATTTGAGGACCGGATACCATCAGTTAAGAATTAGGAATGAGGATATTCCCAAGACTGCTTTCAGAACTCGATACGGACATTATGAATTTACAGTTATGCCTTTTGGATTAACGAATGCCCCAGCTGCTTTTATGGATTTGATGAATCGGGTGTTCAAGGAATTCCTGGATCAGTTCGTGATAGTTTTTATTAACGATATACTAGTGTACTCCAGGAGCCCCGAGGAACATGAGGTACACTTGATTGAAGTGCTATGGACCTTGAGAGAGCACGCATTGTATGCTAAGTTCAGCAAGTGTGAGTTTTGGCTAGCAGAGTAGGATTTCTTGGACATATCGTTTCTGGGGAGGGAATTTCGGTGGATCCAGCTAAGATCGAAGCAGTTACTAAGTGGCCTAGACCGACGTCAGTAACCGAGATTCGAAGTTTTCTGGGATTGGCTGGTTATTACAGGCGATTCGTGGAAGGATTTTCGTCAATAGCCATGCCATTGACAAGGCTGCTTAACAAGGAAGTGAAATTTGAGTGGGATGACAAGTGTGAAAGGAGTTTTCAGGAATTGAAACACAGGTTGACGACTGCTCCTGTATTGACCATTCCGTCGGGCCCAGGAGGATTTGAGATTTATAGTGATGCTTCGCTAAGAGGATTGGGCTATGTGCTGATGTAGCATGGGAAAGTGGTGGCTTATGCGTCGCGTTAGTTGAGACCGCATGAGATGAATTACCCGACGCATGATTTGGAATTAGCTGCTATTGTGTTTGCACTTAAGATCTGGAGGCACTACTTGTGTGGAGAGAAGTTCCAGATTTTTACAGATCATCAAAGTCTCAAGTACTTATTTTCGCAGAAAGAATTGAATATGAGGCAGCGCCGTTGGATGGAGCTTCTAAAAGATTATGATTGCGACATCCTGTATCATCCTGGGAAAGCTAATCGGGTGGCAGATGCCTTGAGTCGGAAGTCTAGTTTAACGCATTTAATGGTCAAGGAGTGGACGTTATTGGAAAGGCTTAGGGATTCAGAGTTTAAGTTGGAGATGAGTCAAGTATCGAATTTACTAGGCGCCTTGAGAATTGAGCCAGAGATTCAGATCAAGATTAAGGAACTACAGTCTATGGATCAAGAAATTCAAAAGATTATTGAGATGGATGCAGCTAAGAGGAAACCAGACTTTCAAGTGTCCGAGGATGGAGTCCTGAAGTTTAGAGGACGATTGTGTGTACCGGATGATGTGAAACTTAAGGAAGAAATCTTATCGGAAGTTCATAGGAGCAATTACAGTATCCACCCGGGGAGTACGAAGATGTACGAGAATTTGAGACAGCACTATTGGTGAAATGGGATGAAGGTGGATGTGGCCAGGCATGTAGCTAAGTGTTTGACGTGCCAACAAGTGAAGGCACAACATTGCAAGCCTGGAGGATTATTGACACCATTAGAAATCCCAGAGTGAAAATGGGAACATATCACAATGGATTTCGTAACGGGACTGCCAAGAAGCCAGAGAGGACATGATTCAATTTGGGTGATAGTGGATAGACTGACTAAGTCAGCGCACTTCCTGGCTGTGCGAAAGGACTTTGAATTGGAAAGATACGCAGACTTGTATGTGAGGCAGATCGTGAGGTTGCATGGAGTACCGGTATCGATCACTTCGGACCGTGATCCAAGATTTACGGCCAACTTTTTGAAAAGTTTGCAAACGGCCTTAGGAACGAAGTTACAGTTCAGTACGGCCTATCATCCACAGACATATGGCCAATCTGAAAGGACCATTCAAACCCTGGAGGATATGTTGAGAGCTTGTGTGATAGATTTTCAAGGCAAATGAAAGGAACAGTTACACTTGGTGGAATTTACGTATAATAATAGCTATCAGCATAGCATTCAGATGGTACCATTTGAAGCCTTATATGGTAGAGCGTGCAGGACGCCGGTGTGTTGGGATGAAGTGGGTAAACGAAGTATCACTGGTCCAGAGTTGATCCAACAGACAGTTGAGATAGTTGAGGTCATTCGGGACAGACTCAGGACAGCGCAGAGTCGTCAGAAAAGTTATGCCGATCGAAGACGACGATCTTTGGAGTTTCAGGAGGGAGATCATGTATTCCTCAAGGTGTCGCCTATGAAGGGATTATCTAGATTCGGCAAGAAGGGAAAACTGAGTCCTAGGTATGTCGGGCCATTTGAAATTTTGGAAAAGATTGGTGATATGGCCTACCGACTTGCCTTGTCGCCTAATTTGTCCCAAGTACATAATGTTTTCCATGTGTCGATGTTGAGGAAATATGAACTAGATTCGACTCACGTTCTAAGGTACGAGGAGATAGAAGTGGACGATAAAGTGTCGTGCGTAGAAAGACTAGTCAGGATTGAGGATAGAAAAGAGCGTGTGCTAAGGAACAAAACGTTTCCGATGGTCAAGGTTGTTTGGGAGCATCACGGAACAGAAAGTGCCACGTGGGAAAGCGAAGAGGTTATGAGACGTCAACACCCCCAGTTATTTGAGTAGATAAGGGTAGATTGCAAATTTCGAGGACGAAATTTTTGTAAGGGGGGAAGATTGTAACAGCCCGAATTTCGATGTAATATCCGGGATCAATGAAACTGATATTATTTCGCATTTTATTTTAGTAAGTCTCGCCCAGAGCTGATCACTTTCGGGATACTAACCATTAGGGTATGGCTAACTAGAAAATGGTACGTGAATCAGGGACTCTATCGCGAAAGGGATACCGATCACGAGAGACGCTGAGGAAAATAATTTGGGCCAACGTGGGCCGATCTTAGGAAAGAGTAATGGATTGGGTTTGGCCAAGGCCTACGATGTACAATTGGGACGCAGGTGATTCTGCAAGACCAAAAGTGCACGTGGTCAATCAGTCCTGAACTTGAACCTAATGATTGTGACCTCTGGAACTAATGATAATTTTCTCATTCTCTCAATGATCGAGACCATCACGATACGGATAATCCTAGGTCGATACGCGTAACCTCTAAACAGCCGCCCGTTAGTGAGAGACCCTGAAATTGAAAGTTTAGCGAGTATTGTTCACGGAATTGGGTCCGGATTTCGATGTCGATTTTTGAAGGGTTAAGAGACTATTTTTGGGAATTTGACATCATATTACGCTGGCCACACATGTTTGGAGTTAGTACAAGTGAAAATTGAAATTTCGGTCCGGGGATGAAAAATTACGATTTTGCCTCTCGGGACGCCAGCGTTGCTTTTTGAGGTCTTATGAGGTTATTTTTCGAGGCCGATGCCATTTTTGGGTGGCCACGCATACCAGGAGTCGTTTTGGACAAAAACTGAAATTTCGACAAAAATTGAAAAATAATATTATTTTATTCCCGAAACTTTGACATGGGTTTTCGAGGGCTTAAAAAGTGAATTTCGCGATTCCGACGCCATGTTAGGTTGGCCACGCATATATGGAACGCGTATGTGCAAAAATTGGAATTTCGCCCCGGGACCGGAAAAATGACGGTTTTGCCCCTAGGCTATTTTTGGCTCCGAATTTTGGGAAATTTTTAAGGAAATTAATTAAATTTGGACTTATCTTAATTATGATAGCAAAGGACCAAAGTGTCCTTAGATTTTTGGATAAGATTTAATGTGAGCCATTGGATGAGGGGCAAAAAGGTCAAAGTGGCTTGATTTTTGACACTTGGTACCCCTAGACTTTAGTTTTGACCAAGATAAACTCTCTTTCTCTCTCCTCTCACCTTCATTCTGGCCAGACCAGTCCCTTCTTCCCCGTAGCTCACTCCCCCTTCCCTTTTTCTCTCTTTTTTTCTCTTTTGTTTGGCTTGCCGGAGTTCACCGCCGGCCACTGGAGCGCCGCCGCCGGCCACCGTGCCCCGCCGTGGACCACCTCAGCCCCCTCAACCTCAGCCTTGCCTTGGCCGACCTTTTCTCTCTCACTTTCCCTCTTTTTCTCTCCTATTTCTCTCACAGGTTAGCCTTACCGCCGCTTTGGAGCCTCGCCGGAGCTTCGCCGGAGCTCCAATCGCCGAACCGTCACCACCCAGCCGTCCAGCACCGCCGTACGTCGCCATCCGTGCCCGGTTGTACAGTGTCCGTACGGTACTATTCACCGTCCGTACGGTCACTGTTCACGCCCGACCGTACAGACCGCCACAGCCATCACCGGCACCTCGCCGGCCACCCATCCCCGCCTGTCCGTACAGTGTCCGTACGGGGTGGTACTGTTCACCGCCGTCCGTACGGTCACTATTCACCGTCCGTACGCCGTCGCCGGGATTTTCGCCGCCGATTTCACTGTTCATCAGTGATCGGCCGCCATTTCCCCGTCGTCCTGACCTTGGATTAGATGAGTAAAATTCCTAAACCCGGATTAGGACTGATATTGCGTTTTTCTGGACTGATTTAGGTATTTATCGGTACAATTTGGACTGGGTTAGGTAGTGTCGGTGTGTGATTGAGACTGGGTTGAGGATGGATTGTTAGAAATCGTTATTGGGAAAATTTAGTGGAATATTGAGAATTATTTGGGGAGAGTAAGTGGATTAAATGACCAATTTAGGAGCCCATTGAAAATTATCGGGTATATCCGAATTGACTGATTGTATGTAATTGTGCTCAATTGTGATTGATTGTGTACTACCATGTCGCATGTCGTGTGGTTGAATTATGTGGAGTGCGATTGGTCAATGATGGGGTTGAAATTAATTGTTCACTTGTGAATCGCGCATTAGGCCACACGGTATTAATTAGGCCAATTGAGCACGTGTTGTGATATTGGGTGATTGAATTTCATTGGTGCTTATGATGCATTGCATCGCATAACATGGACACGCATTATGTATGCCTAGAGTGAGGCATGTGGTGAAATTATGCGAGAATGCGTGCCTGCCATGAGCATGTGATCACTTAAAATACCCTGAAGCGTTATACGCTGGGTTCAGATAATAATGAGTTGTGTGATCATCTATGGACCTTCGGGTCGTGACCTTCGGGTCATGACCTTCGGGTCAATACCGTCCTCATGCACTTTGAAGCAGGACGATGCCCGGTACGTCCGGAAGACGACCAACCTCATGTACTTTGAAGTAGGCTCTGGTTCGTAAGTAGATCAGTGTTGCACCTCATGCACTTTGAAGCAGGCTAGAGACACTAGGCCAGATCGGTTGCTGCGCCTCATGCACTTTGAAGCAGGCTAGACGCACCGGACCGTGAATTTTGTTGACTCAAGTCGTAATAATAATAAATTGAGCAAGTGTGCCAGTGTGGGCTAGTGGGCCAAAGAAATGTGCATGACATACCGATGACATTTGCATGCATAAACATGCATTGAATTACCATGCGAGGGTGTGAGAGTCGATGCATAAGCATGTGATTGACGTACGTGTGATATGTGTGCCACGTATGTACCGTGATAATTATATATTGAACTGCCTAACCTGCAGGGTTAGAGAATTGTTTGATTATTGTTATATTGTGATTTGAATAATTGAATACTGTCAGGAGATTGCATGTTAGCATAGCCTAGGTTTAGGGGTTGAACTTACTGAGATTCGTCTCACGGTTGTGTAAATCGATACTTCTCAGACCCCCAGCCATAAGGATGGAGAGACCACCGCCACTTTTTGGGATCCCTCGGCAGATCCGGCAGTATGTTACTACCTACCCCTCAGGAAATGGAGAGGCTTTTGTGCGATATCAATCCGATGTAGTTGTGAATATAGGCGAGCATTATTACCAGCATCAGGAGTATGTGGCATGGTGCCACCGGGATGCCAATGGAAATGAGGGAGAGCCCCTCAGGACCTTTGATATCCCCGTTGACAGTGTGAGGATGTTGCAACTAATTATAGCGGCTGGTGAAGTAATAAACCCCGAGGCCACGCCTGAATGGATGAGGCAGGAGGAGGAGATGGAGGACGAGCCTGAAGTACTAGCGGAGGACCCCGAGCCGATGGATGAGGAAGAAGATGAACCCGAGGCCATGGAGCAGGATATAGAGGAGGACGGAGAGGTGGCAGAGCTGGGATCAGATGAGGAGGGGTTCGAGATGTATCTGGACCCGGAGTTAGAGATGGACTCCGAGGACGAGCGAGCACAGGCCATGGATTCGGAGGAGTCAGGGCCCAGTGAGGACGCCTCTGAGGAGTTGTCAGATGATTCCACTGAGTCGTCCGATCCTGATTGGGAGCCGTAGAGCCGTCCAGGGTCCCCAGCTAGCAGTGAGGGCAGCTACTTTAGGATTATAGCCCTCTTCCCTAGTTTAGCCTGACCTCCCTAGCCACTTATCCCTTTTTGACCAGGTGACTGCTGACTGTTCGTATCTTTTATTGGTTCTTGTAAATATTGTACAAAAAGGTTTTATAATAGTATAAATGTGTAATTATTTTCTTCAATGATGGTTGTTGTATGGCTATCTTGGGCTCATATTGTAGTTGTCTGGGTTTGTTTGTTTTATGCTTTCGCTTGTGTTTGATCTCTGTATGGGTGTTGGGTCGGCGACGCATCCTGGGACGTCGCAGTCAAACGACCGAAGGTGGGATGCTCGCGCTTCGTGGGGTACGGGGCGTGACAATAAACTAAAACAACAAATAAATCACTAGAAATAGGATTAACCTCAATGCAAAGCAAAGCATAAATTCGTTTCGATTACGCCCTAGTACGTGCAAGGTGTTAATGAGAAACGCATGCATAGCCTAAACATGAATTGCACATGTAATGCAATTCTAACTAATTCGTTTTGGGTTTTTTTGATATATGAAAACTAAATTATATGCAATGCATGAGATGCAATTTTAGTCTTAAGTTCTATGAATAGTGAATTCTAATTTGAGTTAATGACATGTGACTCGAACTATCCAAATAACCCAATCCTAATGATGAGTAAAATTATGAGATAATCTAACATGACATGCCATCTAATTTGTGTGACATCCTGAAAATTTGTCCATTTGGGATTTATGAAATGCTTAGTTTTATGAACGTACTCGTAGTTAGTTCTCGCCCGGAACTGATCATTCCTGGGATACTAACCATTAGGGAAAGGCTAATTATGGATTTAAATTCGTGCGACTAAGAGAAAATTCGATCGTGAATTGATTTTCGACCATAAAATCGCTGAGGTGACATTTTGAGCCACTGTTTGCCGATCCAAGGATAGCCAGGGTCAGTTCACCATTGTCATAGTAGTGGATCGCGGGTGATTCCATTGGACCACGAAATAAACTGACGAATGATCTCGAACCTATACCAAACGATCGTGCCCCTCGGATCTAGCGATCGATCCTCGCGATTTAAATGACAACCAAAATCGTCACGAACCGAATGAACTTGCACGTGGCTCGATTTATTATCAGTCACGGGTTAAATATGCGAATTTCCCCAAAAAGCCGCCCGTTAGTTTGAGAAACGCTCAAGTTGCGTTTAATAAAATTTAATTATTTAATTGAGCCCAAATTGGACATTGAAAAATTAGGAAGTCACGACGGGACATTAGGACGACGTTATGGTTGGAACGTACAACTTTGGATTTTCCCGAATCCTTCAGAAAAATTCAATTTTGGTGAGAAATGAGGAAAGTGACCGTTTTACCCCTAGGAATTTTTTAAGAGTAAGTTTTAAGAGGGAATGGCATTTTGGTCATTTTGCCCTAACTTTTGAGTTAGACAATTTTGCCCTTGGAATTTTATGAAATTTCCAAATTGCCCTTGGATATTTTTGGAAAAGATTCGATCTGGGCCGTTGATTTCAGGATAAGATCGAATCTGAGTCGTCGGTTGGATTTGTGAGAGAAGGGCAAGATCATCATTTTAGCATATCAATTATTGGATTGGACTATTTAGTCCCAATTTCTCTCTGTCTCTCTCCTCATTCTCTCTTTCTCAACTCTCGGCCCACTCTCTCTCTCCTCTCCTCCCGACCGAACCAGCCGCCCCTCTCTCTCGGCCGCGTTGCCGCCGTCCAGCCATCGCTCGCCGTGTCGCGCCGTCCCACCGCCGAGCCACCAGCCCCTCACGTCGCCGTCTCTCTCTCTCTCTCTCTCTCTCTCTCTCTCTCTCTCTCCCTCGTGGCCGTGAGCCGCGGCAAGAAAGCCGCCGTCGCTGCTGCACGTCGTCCACGCCGCCAAGCCGCGCCGCCGCGCCGCCGCCGTCCACCACCGATCGCCGCCGCTTTTCGCTCTAGCCGCGTTAGTCTAGAGTTTGGTAAGTCGCGCCCTAAACTTTATTTAGGACTTCGGGTATCGACGGACAAATTTGAGGTGTGATCAGGTTTAATTAGGCGTGGATTTGTATGATTTTAGGAGCGGGATTGATTAGCGGGCTTTAGAGGTGAATTTAGGAAATTTTGGTGGAAAATTGGAGACCAAAAGTGGGCTGTGATTTGGCTGATAGGTGTGATGTGATGTGCCGATCGGTGTGTAAATTGGGTATTTAGATTCGGCAATTAATTGTGTGAAAATGTCATGAAGGGCTGGAATTGATTTGACGTAGTTTGGACATGGAAAAATGCCAATTTGTATGTTGGTTGTGCGTTTGAACTGTGGTTGAATTGTGGTGATGAAATTGGGTGCATTAGTGTGCAATTGATTGATTGACAAAATGCTTTGCTATGTGCACGCTCGGGCCAAATTGAATTAATTATCAATTGGCTATATTGGATGCTTATCGAGCATGAAATTGTGTGTGAATTGATGTGTACACGGGTCACGTGTGATTGGCTAGTTTATTGACAAGCCAGTGTTAAGCATGTGAATAAGCAAGAAATTGTGTGTGGTGTGGCATGTGTGATCGTGGAAATCCCTGAGGCGGTATCATTACGCGGGGATGTTTCCATCCTAAGGCGGTACGACTACGCGGGACGATGCCCGATTTTACCAGAGGACGGCCAACCTGAGGCGGTATCATTACGCAGGTTGTGTCGTAGGTGGTGGGTGTTGAGCCTGAGACGGTACTATTACGCGGGCAAGATACATGGCCTGAGGCGGTACCATTATGCGCGCCGAGTAGTGTCGTAAATATAGCCAACCTGAGGCGGTACTATTACACGGGTTGTGCATTAGGAGAACGGATGTTGAGCCTGAGACGGTACCACTACGCGGGCAAGATACATGGCCTGAGGCAGTATCATTACGGGGGCCGGAAGTGTTGTTTGAGTTAGTCGCAATAAGCCTGAAGCGGTACCACTACGCGGGCCACTGGCGAGATAAGTGTGAGATGGTCACAGTGTACCTGAAGCGGTTTCATTACGCGGGTCACTGGCGAGTAGTGTGGAAAAGATGTGATTAAATCGGAACGAATGCGTAAAATGAGATTTGAATGTGCATGTGATTGGATATGATATGGTTGTGACTAACGTGCAGGTAGCACGCAGGATAGGCCTATGTAAGAATAAATGATGTGCCTGCTATGAGATGGTTGGGTGTGTGATTGTCTGGAGGTACGTGATAGCCTAGGTAGGGTTTAGGGGTGTACTTATTGAGATGTAATCTCATGGTTGTTTCAACCAATATTTTTCAGAAACCCGGCCTTATCAATGAATCCCCCTCCGCCATCACCACTTGAGCGTTTTGGAGTATCGATGCATACCGAACATGATATTGTAGAGTTCCCTATAGATGACCATATGACCTGAATTAAGCATATCACAGTAGTCTTTGTAGATGTAGGATTACCCCTATGGGAGGCCCATACATATACCGCGTGGTTCTTCCGAGAAGGGATAGACGAGTTTGGTCCCGTCCGAGGATTTGACGTCCCTTTTGATGAAGTCGGGGGCTGGGACCCGTCTGCTATACCTCCTCCGGATGGCGAGTTGACTAGTGTGGAGACTAGTCTAGCGCAGTCAAGACTATAGCCGGTGCCCGCAACACCTGAGTCTTCAGGGGCCGAGCAAGAACCAGAGCCCGAAGGATCGCAAGCAGAATACGATCCGATAGATGTGGATCTTGAGCCGATCCCAAAGGAGGAACCTGAGGTGAAACCTGAGAACGAGCCTACTGAACCTGAAGGAGAACCGGAGTTTATACCCCCGTATGAGCAGTGGATTGACCCTGGATTTGTACCAGAGTACGGGTCTGATGAAGAGTCCGACTCGGAGGAGAGGGACGAGGCCCCAGCAAAGTCGGGTGACATAAATCACCCGATTGAGATTGAGGCTGAGCCGGAGTCTTCGGAGGAACAGACCGTCCAGGGGGATTCAGGTTTAGAGGACGAGGAGTCTGACTCTGAGTGAACGCCGAGCAGAGGGCGTAGGGGCTAGAGTAGGGGTTGGGATTAGACTTTTTGGAGAGTACAATTTTTTAGGATAGAATATCCAGGTCATCGATCCTTTTGATATCGGTGGTTGTAGTATGGTGTGCATATGTATATTGGTGGTTTGTAAATTGTGAATATTATGTGAGTTTGAATGAGAAACGAATATGTGCATTCTCCATATTCTCCCTAGTTTTAATTGTTCGGGTATTTGTGGTTTCCGCTGATCGTTCAAAATCTCTGATATTTATAAGCGGAGTCGGCAATACCCTGGGATGTCGCATAAATCGACTAAAGAAATGTGTCACGAGCTCGATGGGATTCGGGGCGTGACAATTTATATAAGCCTAAACATGCAATCATTAAGTGACGTGGAAATCATGACATGGAAATATGATGATGTGGAAATAATGACATGGCAAATGATGACATGGCAAGTGATGACATGGAATTGATGCGGCTAATTCTATATGATATATGCATATTATTTTTGTGATTTTCTTTTAAAGTTAAGATAGGAAAACTACCTAAAATATATGATTACTTAATTTAAATTAGGAAATAATTTATATTAAATCTTACTCTAAATTATGAAATTTCCTAAATTACTACATGTTTCCTAGGTATGCAATTCTAAAATAGGAAATAACTAACGAATGCATTTATCCTAATATGAATGCGATTTTTTTTTTGTATTTTCAAAATAAAAAGTTTACTAAACTGGTAACGTGCAATATAATAAACCCATATAATTCAATATCCACCATAACTCAAAACAAAAAATCAAAATAATAAAAAATCCAATCTTACGTCTCGTAACTCGAATTCTTGATTATTGACATTTTCAATACGGGAACTCTCCTAATTGAGGTATGCCTAAAAATCTCACTAAATCAAAGTTGGAATCAAATAATTCAAACTACGCAATTATATAATCAAATTAGGTTTAGCTCAGGAAATTACCTAGGTCGGAATATTGCCTTCCAACGATGACCGGGGATGAGGAAACTTGCGGCAATCGCATTCTAGGACGATTTGCGGTAACCGATGAGGCGACATTCACGGTGGTTACTGGCGAACAACAGCTAGGAGGTGGGATCGCGGACGCTGTTGAAGTTGGCAAGGCGTTGCCGTGGACGATTCGGATGCAGCTGTGCTGATGTGGTGCGAACAACCTGGCCCGGCGAGGATTGAACAGCAACGTACGTTGAGATTGGCAGGACACAGCTGATGATATTGACAACGTCAAGACCTGCAAAGAAAAGGGTGACTTGCTGGTTTTTGCCGAGAAGTTAACAGGTGCATCGCTGGTTGTTTGCGGCAAGGACTCTCTGGGTAATCACCGTGGAGTATCGTTGAGAGACTGGATCGTGCTGGAGCTGCTTTGGAAGCGGTGAACTGATCTGGATGGCTCGGACGCACACAGTAGTCACTGGACTCGTCGGGATTTGCCTGCTGGGCGCTGGGACTGTTGGACAACTTGCCGGGTTCTCTGGGTGTCTCGCCGGAGGAGCCTGCTAGGAGGTCGACGGTGCTACTTAGCAGCTAGGCTCAGTGGCGAGGCTGAAGTGGCGTCGCTGAACTGAGTGCTACTGGAGTTGCTTAGTCCATCAAGGGAACTTGGCAGAAGGCACGGTGACTAGTTGGTCAGGACGGCAGGACTCGCATGGGCACTTAGGGACGTTGAGGGACGCTTCAAGAACTGGACGAGGCCACCAGAAAGTTTGGAAAACCGCAGGGGGGATGCAGGAAACTCGCTGGGTCCACTAGTGCTGGTCCTGAACGTCGTGGGATCTGCAAGAATCTGCTGCACCGCAGGAACCTGGCCGGGATTGTTCGGACCTCACTTGCTGGTCGCCAAGTTTGAGTGTATATACTCTTAATCAAACACCAAGGATTCACCGAAGAACCCTGGTTTAAGAGGCAAAATGCCATTTTTGCTTTGCGGAAAATCTCTCGAATGATATGAACTTTGACAAGAAATTATTCGCTCTATTTTACCGATGGTCAAATAAATGGGCTGGATCTCGAAAATTCCAATGCAATCCACGACCGATTATTGAACTTCTCCGTTTCAATTTTTGTCATTGTAGTTCACGAAGTTGGCTTCGAACCAAAATAATAAACCTAGGAATAAACATTCAACACGCAACGTTTGCCTAGTTAGGTAAATTTTACCGACATTCACAACAAGAGTAGAAAACCCCAACAAAAATTACAAGGACTCCATGTCTCTTAGTATTATCTGGACAACAATTACGTCGTTAAATCTTAACCTTCTCAAAATTCTCGAAGTGATCACTTTACCTCATGTAGAACTCCCAAAAAACTCTCTTAATGTGTTTCTAGTGGCTAACATCAGATGGCCAAATACCATGTAATTATGGAACAAGGAAGACATTCTTGCTGCAAAAGCTCGTTTATCATCGCGGTCCTAGATGTGGGTCGAGAGGCTCCGGTCACTCCTTCGAACCCATTTATAACTCGGAAAAAGTCGATCATCTGAATCTGAAATCTCCAAACAAGGGTTCAGTTTTGCCTGCACATGTGACTTTTCATTCTACTGAAGCCATATCCTCAACCGGATGGGGATCCTGTGGCTCCATGCCCCATACATTGAACTGTCCTTTCTTTATGCAAGTGAAACTCTGTTAGGCCTCAATACTACAAACCAAGACACGGTTACCACATTTAGTAAACAAGGCAAAAGAGAAGGAAATTTCAATATACAAGTCTTTGAATGGAAAAATATGTCGCATATAAGGAAATCATTGCGAATCCAGGAGAAAATTCTCAATAAATTCACGTAATAAATGATTAAATTGTCGTATTCTAGAATACGGAAGTCATTGACTAACTGTCGATAAAAAGCGGAGAAAATCGAGAACTTTTACCTTAAATGGAGAAGTGAAAAGATATATGTAAGCCTATCATGGATTCTATTGTACTCAACAAGAGTAGAAGAAGGAAAGAGGGTGGATAAAGCAGGAAAAATATCTAGCTCTTTTTCATTGTAGATCATAAGATTTTGACTTCTTGCAAAGGTCAGTCGATTTCTCTCTTTCTGGTGTTTGATTTTATGAGTCCTGGACTGTGAATCATTGTTTATAGAGAAATTTGTGATTCTGTAGAATGATTCTAGAGTTCTGGAAGTAATTTTTCGGAAATTTGATGTAATTTTGACACGATCGTTTTCAATACAAGGGACGACGTTACGTACATGTGCTTGTGTAGGTGTTTTCCCTTTCGCCTTCTCTTCCAGGGCAATCTAGGGAGGGGGCACTTTTTATTTTGTTAGGTTATCGCCATTAGATTCAACGGAATTTTAACTAATGCTACAGACCGTCTTTGAAAAGGCTTTATCTCGTGGGACAATTTTGATTTCCGTTGGCGGCTGACATGAATGATGATTTGTGATCGGTTGTCATGTCACTGCACATTATTACCTGGAATTATTCGGGCCTTTGAAAAAAATTGGCAGATGACGACTGTTGGATCTAGGTTCAAATTTACGCCAAAAATGTAACATCGATAAGGCTCTTTCTCTCGATCTCACTGCCGCTCGTCGCCACTATCATTTTAAGTGATCTTTTCTTTTACCATCGTTATGATTTGGAATGTTAGCATTGACGATTTGATACCAATGGGCAGCGGCGAGATTGAGAGAGAGCTTTCTCATTTCTGTTGTTCACTTAAACTTGAATCTAGATCCAACGGTTGTCGTTTAATAAATTATATCAAAGGCCAGAATGTTTTCATGTAATAATCTGCAATGACGTGGCATAACAGATCGTCATTCACGTCAACCGCCAAATAGATTTTTTTTAAGGAGGTTCTGTTACATAAGGCTTAAGTGGATGCCGAAATTGTCTCACTGGCAAAATGTATGCTTCCTTGAAAGACATTTGAAATGTCATGTTAGAAGTATCTTGGAAGATAACAATTATGTTATTTTTTTGAGAGGTCTGAATGGTCATGTTAATCTATATGGCCGTTTGTTTAGATGATCTCTTAAGCCTGAGTACTATGTATGGTTGATCTCTTATCTCTTTCAATGGTGGTAATCTATATGGCCGTTTGTTTGGATGCGTGAAACGTGGAATCATTATTTGTTCATGTGTGAATGAGGTAGCTTATCGTATTTCTTCAATCTTGAATTTATGCGGTATTTGACCTTTTCATTTTCTTGAATCAACATATTGTTATCAAGAAAAAGAAAAAGAAAAGAACTCCATGTTTAAGCTAGTTATAACATCACATAGGGCAAGAGAAGATTTCACGGAGTGTTGAGACTCGAGTACAATTTTATCATAGCAAAATGGACATGCTTTTCATTTCATCTTGAGGGAATGAGTTTATGTCTTAGCATGTTGTCACATTGGCAATGAAAGATTGGAAACATTATGTGGACTTGTCTTTCAGGATGAGAAAGAGAAAGCGGAACGATATTGCATGGCAGTATTGCACTGTGGTTGACGACAACGTTGGGCGTGTCTGTTGCAATTTTTGTGGACATGTGATGTGGGGAGGCGTGACTCGCCTTAAGCAACATCTGGCGTGTATCGAAGGCAACGTGATCCCCTGCCAATGCTGCCCTCCCGAAGTAAGGGCGCATATTCAGGAATATCTCAGTTACAGCTCACAAAAGAACGAAGAAAACATTGACGGCGGTGGCAGGCAAGTGAATGACATGAGAGGTGGAGGAAATGAAGAGCAATTACAGCCAGAGCAAGAATATTCGCAAAAGTTTGTCAGTGAGATTGAAGAAAATCTCCCCGATTGCTTGCAAAAGAACGAAGCAAACATAGACGGTGTTAATGAGCAAGTGAATGACATGAGAGGAGAAGGAAATGAGGAGCAATTACAGCCGAAGCAGGAATGGTGGCAAAAGAGTGTCGGTGATGATATGTTCGCATATTTGTGTGAAGCAGCATTCGATTATGGTTGGGAAGCGAGAAATCTAGAGTATGAGATGGAATTGAAACGAAAGAGTAATGAGCATGAGCGTGCAGTGGACGCTGTGCAACGTGAAAGCGAGCTTACTTTCTGGGAGGACCAAATCCAGCGTGGCGAAGGTTGTAGCGGAACGAAACCTGTGCCATCTTACCAAGAGTCTGGCATGACCGGTAATGATTCAGTTAATAATAGTGAGCTGGGTTCTAAGCCCTGATCCATGCGTGCCTTAAGAGAGAGAACCATCGAGTTAGGTCTCCTCTGTTTCTTTTAGACAATAACAGCTTAGCCAACTTTGGGATGCTTTGCGCCGATGCAATTGAATTTGGGACAAAGTGAATGTGTTTGTCATAATTGGTGGTGATGTAGTGTGCTTGGTGGTATGGTTTAGCTCATTGTTTTGCGATTTTGCTTTGCAATTTACAGATACCAGAATGATATTGAAATACTTATGTACATTATTTGCTCTGATGCGACTTCTCTGTAATTAGGTGTCTTGTTAGGTGACAACCAAGATTTTTTTAGAGGATTTTAAGTGCTAAGAGAGTACGAAATTTTCGTCCACCCAAGTCAATAACCATCTAGTGTCAAGTTCATGAACTTTGTTATATGATGATTGACTTAGGTGGACAGAGATAATATATTTCGGGAACGGTAATTACTTCACAAGTATTTCAAAATACTGAACGAGTGTGGATCATATTCCATGTGATATTGTATTATGAAATTGATTGGAGGCATCTCTGAGTCCATCCGTATCTTTGAATGTAGTCATCTCACTGAGTAAATCAAGCAGAATCCATAAGATCGAATGACACACGTGCTTGAGACATGCACCCAACGGTCTGTGATAACTTCTTGTCATAGAGAACGGTCACGATTTACACATGAATTTTTTTTTCAAAATGGCTGAGAATTGCTAATGGGACCGAAAAGCATTTGATGCCTCCTAGGTCCACGGGATAAATGGGATTTTTCACGGGCTCGAGATTTATCTACTTAAGGTATCTTCACAATCATACTACCAATAGAAAAAGCCGCTCGACTAACTGATGAGGTAATGAAATGATCGTGTGAAATTTCCATACATTTCATGACGATTATAGGGAGAGTATAAAAGTATTATGACCATGACAAATAGGGAGAGAATAGATGATGCTGATGAAGGCAAATGGCTAGGCAAGAATTACAACAATACTTCTTTTCACACATTGGGAAAAGAACAAATCGAACGGTCGTGTTCTTCGGCAAGAACAACAACGATCATCGGATCCTAATGTCCTGGCATTACCAAGATCAGGAAATATAAACCACTACATAAACATGTGTATGTATACATGATTAAATATACCAGAACAGCCAAACTTTCCCTTGGCATGGAAGGAAACAATTGTCAAATGCCTCTCCTATTATTGCCAAACCTTGGGTTGTAAGGTTCTGGCATCTTTTGCACCTCTATTGCACTAAAAATCCCATATGCGTCACTTTCATCAGCATCCCCCCTTTGACGATGATCGTCGTCGTCGTCGTCGTCATCGTCATCGCCATCGTCATCGCTGGTTTGATCTTGTGCCATCAAGTCCTCGCCATACTTGACGCTCTCCATCCTCGTCTGCATCGCTTTGGCCTTGGACTCTTGGCCCTTCAAGATGCTCACCACGTCTTTCATGGTGGGCCTCCTCTCGCCTTCGCTCTGCACGCACAGTGCCGCCACGTTGATCGCCTGCTTCAGCTGGGCCTCGTCGAAGTTCCCTCGGAGCTTCGGGTCCGCGAGGTCCCGGAACCTCCCCTTCACGATGTACGGCTCCGCCCACTCGGTGATCGTCCTCTTGATCCCCCCCGGGAGCTTCTCGATGGGTTTCCTCCCCGTGACGATCTCGAGGAGGAGGATCCCGAAGCTGTACACGTCGCAGCTCTCTGAGACCTTCCCCCACATGGCATACTCGGGCGCCAGGTACCCCAGAGTGCCCTTGACGCGAGTAGTCATGTGGCTCACGCCCTCCGGGATGAGCTTCGCGAAGCCAAAATCGGCTACAAGCGGTTCGAAGTTCGAGTCTAGAAGTACATTGCTTGCCTTTATGTCCCTGTGGATTATGTGAGGCGTTACCTCATGATGCAAGTACCTGCAGAAGAATATTCAATCACAGGGTATGTAAGATATCACAGACCAATTGATGCCCTTAGCTAGGCAAGCAATTCAGGGGAATGCTTGGGATCTTCTCAAGGAATAATCGATACGCCAAAAAAAAAAATATATTAATAAAGATATAGCAATTACTTATTACTAAGGAACTAGACAAGTCAATAGATATGCCTGCAGTCAATAAGAAAAGAGAAGCTGTTCTGTAAACTCTTGTAAACTACATCAATGGCATATCAAGACATAAATGAGATTCAGAGTCTCAAAAGTACAAATTCTTGTACAGTTTGTGCATTGTGATTGGCTCTGATTGGCTCTATTCATCATGTCATCCACGGACGATGTCTCCTCAATATTTTTCCCCGAAAGAGACTACTCTAAAGAAAAGGGCATTCAACAGTGTCATATATATATTATCCATTCAGAATATACTCACGAGTACCATTTCTGAGGATCACCTTGTAAGTTTGAAAGGTTCTTCGTTTAACACTGTCTAATAAATCTTTTTTTTTTTTTGGTTTTCAATCAATTTATTTTCTTTACGATATCTTATTTATAGAATAGAAATCAAACAGAAACTAATAAATTTAGAGAAAAGAGGAAGGCCAAGGCGACTGATGCTTACACCAAGCCTTCGGCCGACCCGATTGCAATCTTCATCCTCCTTTTCCAGTCCAACTGAGCGTCGGTCGCGAATTGGCCATGCAAGTGAGAGAGCAGACTCAGATTCGGCATGTAATCATACACGATCATCCGCTGATCGGTCCCAACACAGTACCCTCGCAGGCCCAACAAGTTCTTGTGCCGGACTCTGCCAAGGACCTCGACCTCCACTGCAAACTCCATCTCGGCCTTCGAGTTCATCGCCTTCAACTTCTTCACAGCTATCTAGAACCAACAGTCGCATCAACATTGCTCAGCTTCCACCATGGTGTCAAGAAATACGATCTATACACAATTTGCGCTGGAGAAACAATCAAAACAACTGGTTGTCTAACATGGTATCGGAGTTTAGGCGAAACTCAAATTCTAACATCAATCATTACTATTTTGCTCAAGTTTTCTATAAGAACAAATGGTTGTCTAGCATGATTAGTCGAATTGAGGGAAGTTCGATAAAGGGTGAGATCAAACTGGACAAGAAAATACTTGTCTGCACTTATTGCACACCAGGTTCTGTTTATCGCGTTAAAGGCATGAAAAACGAGTCTACGCAAAAAAATCATCTAGGGTTCTAAGTAAAGGGAAATTAATCAATTCACCTGAAGGCCATCGGAAGTTTTGCCCCAGTAGACACTCCCAAACCCTCCCTCTCCAAGCTTGTTGTCATCACTGAAACCATTAGTGGCCGTATGCAGCTGCTTGTATGTGAATATCCTCCATGAATTATTGCCTCCACCTATTCCACTGAACCTAACAATTCACCAAACAAGAAATAAAAATACTGAACGGAACATAAGAGCTATAAACATGGTTGATAAAGTTAGATGAAGGAATTGATCAAAGACTTGGATCTGCGCTCACCCTTCGTCGACCTTCTCTGAACCACAGCAACTGAGAGATGATCCCATAGCTTCTCCCTATGGGATTTACGCAGTTTGAGCTTATTTAGAGCCTTTTTTATTTGTCAATGGAGTTTCTTCTTTTAAACTGGGCTGGTGGCCTCTGTCGTTTTCACTCTTAATGCCAGCCGACCCTGGCCGGCTTTATTTTAGGGTTTTTTGGTTTCTTTTCTTTATGTGAGTAAGAGCTTATCATGTTTCATATTCATTTCTATCATTATTTATTTCTTTTCCAACGGTTATTACTAAGAACCAGAATATTTTATGAATCTCCAATGTCAAAGTTTGACACTCCACTCCATGATGTGCACAGAGTGATGAGCTCGATACAGTCCAAGAAAGAAACTAAGTTAAACATGCATGGAGCCATCCGCCAAGTGGGTTTTAGACATCTTCCCCATAGATAAAACTGTTGTTTTTTCTTTTCCTTGATTTCACACCAGCTGTCAATGTTCTACACACGATCCGCCAGTAGTTTTTGTGATCGTCTTGAATGATAGGGGATTGATAAGAGCGTTTACAAATGAAACTGACGCTGGAGTGTTAGATTGGCATCATATGAACTTTGCTTAATAGGGATGGGTGTTACCTTGTGCCTTGTACAGTCCGATCTCTCTCTGTCTAAGCAATCAGTCTCCGCTCTCGTTAGAAGGTCCTGTTGTAATGTAATCTGTAGCAACCTCACTCGTTTCACGGGATCCAAATTCTCAAAATAATAATAATAATAATAATAATAATAATAATAATAATACATTGAGCGACCATTCTGGGTGGTGACTACTTGTGGTGGTTCTTGCTTATTAATCACTTAGTAGGGCCTCCCCCCACTAACGCGGGATTTTAATATATTACAAAGGAATTCAAGAATCATTCCAAGACAAAAAAAGAAAATCTCTCTGCTGAGCAAATTTCCTAAACAGATTTTGAAGTTGACAAAACTATCCATGTTAATCTTGTAAATCTGATATGTACTCTAAAGTATTTTGATCCAGGTATATATACTCTGGAAGTAGCAACTTTAATACTTCAAGAGAACTTAACTTTCTGGACGCTCAGACTTTACGAGATTCAAAAAGCAATCTTTAGACTCTACAAGGTTCAGAACGAGAAGTTCAGACTTTACTGAAATAGACACTCAGTCTTATTCTTAAGATGTCAAAAACCTTCATATTCTTATTTTGAAGAACTTAGACTTTATTAAAGACCTACGTTGACTCAGGTTCTAAATGTAAAGCAAGAACCAAAAATTCTTCAGGTTTAGAATTTATTCATAATGAAACATAATAGCTAATAATCTAGCGCGGATTTCACAAAAGGAAAGTTTTGATTGATTCAATCTAAGCCTAATTGATTGACAATGAAATATTATGACAAGTATATATCACAACGGATAAAATTCTACTTATGAAAACCAAGATTCTGGTTGTATGGGTGATCAGATTCAGTAAGATTCAGATTTTGTTAACCAACAACTACTCAATTCATTTTATACAAATCTGTCCAAAGTAAATATTGGAAGATGATCATCTAAAAACTGTCCAATAGCTAGCTTGGAAGTAGAGGAGTATAAAAGGAGACCAATGAGAAGCAGAAGGTACATAATGAAATCGAGAATTAACAAGTCTAAAGTCTAAGCTTATTTCGATTCTACTACTTGTCCTTCCTAAGCTAAATACTGAGATTTTGAGGGATACTCTGTAAAAATGATTGTGTGAGATAAAGAGTTCTATCATTCACCAAGTGATATCACTCAAATCTTGTAATTCTTTAGATCACATAGTGGAATCTAGCCCATATGCTATCAGCATGGAAGGGTGGACGTAGGCTTGATCTAAGTCGAACCACTATAATTTCTTGTGTACAGTTCTCTTTATCCCTAATCTCCTTTTATATTGTTTACACTGCACAATATCACTTTCAGAATCCGAACATTGTTCAGACTTTATTGATTATAAATAGTTTCCACTTTAAATTCATAAAAATCACCCGTATCACCTATTCACCCCCCCTCTAGGTGATACTTGCTAGTTATAACACTCTCCACTGTAGAACTAATCATAGCTGTTATTGAATCGGCAAGGTGTGCCAATTGGCGTCATCATTTTTTCTTTATAAAATAGGCTGTCCGAAATATTTGACTTGTCTAATCCAAATGGATGCACGTAAATCCTCTCGTCCATGGACGTTCTGGTCCATACGGTGGCTCATGTGGCTCCGAAATTACTATGAGCTAGAGACATCATTATTTGAATATAGAATCTGAAGTATCTTTGTGTAAGTGCTTGACTGCAAAACCAATTGCCGACTAGTATTATCAAGAAGACAGCACTTCAAATTTATGGCACTAAAGTTTCATTATAAGTTTTAAACTTTTTGTTCGGAATTAGTCCAGTCTTAAACCATTTATCCGATGCAACTGATTTGTAGATCTATTCAAAAAGAGCAATGAGTCATTATGTTAAAACCAACTAAGTGGTTGGTCCAATGGTCCAAGACTTGATTTGCAAGCCAAAGGTCACAAGTTTGATTCCCCAATTTATTCTCGATCTTAATAAACCTTGGTTAGTCTATAAAAGATGAGTCTAAGCTTAGGTGTATCCCTCAGTCTTGAGCTTCCCTACTCGGACCTGGTGGGCCTATGATGACAGGCTCGCCAAGTAGGCAATTAGTGTTTCATTGGCATCTTAAACTAAACGTTCGGGTAGCGGATGAGGTAAGTCCTAATCCTGTCCAATCTCTTTGTACCATACAAAAGTCATTCCGTCAGAATCTGCCTATATTGCAACCAGAAAATTGCCTCCAAGACAGCTTGGAAAATCAAAGAAGTGACAATCGAAAGATTTGATTGCACTTTTTTTAAAGAAAAAGTTTAGGAATTAGCTAAATTAATTGAAAACTCTTACACTCGATTGCGCTTCCTACACAATTACTTACAACTTTTGTTCTATTTTTTCCCAAATTCAAACCTTTCTTACCATAAAATCACGACCACATTAGACCGGAATTGAAGTTAAACCTATTCCTGTATCAAGCATCGGCATGATAATTCTACGGCAATAAGTCAAAATTACATACATATAAAGTACTTTTAACTGCTACTCTTATATATGACGTTAATCTTGTCCATTCCCTCTCTCCGAGAAGCTCAAGAATGGAAGCCATTGGCAATGTTGACTTCAAAATGAGCAAACGAAAGGTAAAAAGAATGAAAATAAGATAGTTTATATTAGGCGCCAACTTGGTTAGTTTACTTAAATTTTCCAAATCAAATACAACACAAAAGCAACATTTCAACATGAATTGCTCAATTCATATTGGCCAACCACCTTGCGTTTGAATCTTGAATGGTCAAAGGCTTCTCCATATGCTGACGATCGAGTAGGTGAACAGGGAAGATCAGAGAACAGTGCATTAGACTTGTGTAAACACACCATACAAAGCCATATGGATGCATTGCAAGGCCACAATGGACTTCTTTGGGTCAATACGAGAATATGCAAAAGTGGTCCGTCCGTCCAAATGCAAAACGACAACTTCAAAAGTCAGATCTCAAACACAGGCTTGCGTGTTTTAAAAAATGTAAGTTGTCTTTCTAATTTCCAAGATTTGGGAGGACTTGTAATAAATAAGCAGCAGAAGTTAGAGGTAATCATGGGACGAGTCCAACTAAGCTTAGGTCTGTGGGTCGGGCCTAATGTGTTGCGCAACCTAGCCCATCATATTAATTTCATGCAATGAACTTTCGGTCGGGGCTGAACCAGGCCTAGGTCAAAGAATAGCGGGCCGGGCTTTCTCGTGTAAGCACATTGCCCAAGCCCATCTATTTAATTCTTGGGCCTTGGTGGGCTTGGGCAGGCCCATTGGGTCTCTCGCTCATTGATCACCTCTAGCAGAAGTGGCCTCAAAAGGAATCTTAAGAGTGCATTTGTTTCACGAAAAATATTTTTTTTAAAAATATTTTTTTTAAAAATGATAGCTTGTATCCCTTTGTAGAAATGAATTAACAAAAAGTATTTTCATCATCAATAAAAATATTTATATATAGATATTTGTTGATAAGAAGAATATTTTTCATTAATTAATACAAGCGATCGTTTTTTGAAAAACTATTTAGTTGTGTTCTACATCTTTCTTTCTCTTTTTTTGGTTGAATATGTTCTACATCTTTCACTAGTATTTTGGATTTGTACACTTTATTAATATTTTCGACTTGTTGATAGTCAATTACCGTACAAAAGAGATTAATATATATGGTGGATCAATTTTTTTGGTAAAAGTCTATGTAATGCTCTCCGTATCTGTGACTATTAAAAATTGACTTCTCAAATCTTAGTTGTCAGAAAATCCGCAAGTAGTACTTCAAAATTCACATTATCTTCCTGTCACTTTTTTAAAGTTAAGTTGAATACAGATGATCAACGTACGAATACCAGTGATATCATTAAAGCCTCAATTTCTAGTTTCAATACCGGTCATGCATTTCCAATTTCCTTTCTCTAGTCAACTTGAATTTCATGCAATACAATCATCTTCTCATAAATTATTTAAGTGTAAGTTTATCCATCCGATCTTATTTCGAGTACTTTTGTGCAAGGATGAGGAGTCGAGAAGTGATCTCGGTAGCTTCTCTGTCATCTGAAGTTCAAGTTACCTACATGATGTGCTTTGTGCAAAAAAAGAATACGATGTGGATTATCTTTTAGATATAATTTATTAAGGTATAAAGAGTTTCCACTGAAACTTAAGGTGCATTTATTTCGTGGAAAATGAATAATTTGCAAAATATTCTCCAAAAAAATGATCATTTGAATCATTTATAAAAATGAATAAACGAAAAATATTTTCATAGTCCACCAAATTGTTTAGATATAAATTGTTATCAATAATAAAAATTGTTGCAACAGCCGTAATTAAGAATTTTAATAATTCCCAAACTATCCTTGGAATAAAATCTACTATGATAACTGCAAATGTTCATAATGATTATTGAAGACTGTGTGATATACATGATATGTTTATTGGAAGAATATCGCAAGATGTCTACAGACTGACCATAAACAACATCAACTAACTGAGATAATCGGCTTGTGGTGATTTCTATGTCACTTACGAGGGTATCATGTCACTAACGATGTTGGAAGAGCAACCATATGAGAATGCTCAGGATAAAAACAGTAGAAGTGCCATAACTTTTGTATAGTGCTCACTTGAGCGCCATAACTTTCTTTTCGCTAATTTAAATGCCACATCAGAGTAAAATCAATCATTCGAGTGTCATTTCCGACAAATCCTCCTACGTGGATTTTTTTTTATTAAATTCCCATTCTGACATGGATTTTTTTTTTCATTTTTTCATTTTTTTATTAATTGTCCATGTTAATGCTAGCGATGTCACGTCAGATTTTCCGGTGAGGTAAATCGCCGATGACACTTAAGTGATTGATTTTTCAAATTTATGGCACTCAAGTGAGCGTCGTAGGAAAGTTATGACACTTTTAGTGTTTTTATCCCAAAAATACTTATACATGTTTCCATTGAAGGAGTGATTATTTAAATATCTGGGAAAATTATCAATTTAGTCATAATCCTATTGTATGGATGTTAATTCAATTTTAACTTTCCAATTTTGTCATTATAGTCCTACACATTTACACGATATTTAAACGTAGCCTTTCTTGCCAGTTGCCGTCGCAAATTGTGACGTGGAAATCAACAAATTGCCATCCTAACTTTTCACTTAGAATGGCCGGCATGACTGAATGCCACGTAAGCGAATTTTTTGTGGGAATTGCTGGAAAAACTACATTGAAAAATTGCTCAAAAGTTCAAGACTACGTTGACAAAATTAAAAAGTGTGGCTCTTTAAGTGGAATAATTAGTTATTAATAAGAAAATTATGATAATTGTAATTACATTGTAAGACAATCAAATCAAACCATTGGCAAATACATATTTTTTGTCAATTCTAAATGCGTCAGAATTTCCAAAGAAAGAAAAGAAAAGAAAGGTAAGAAATAATCTTAAATTTGGACCAGCAAGAGATATTATGGTTAGTTTAAAGTATCAGGGGGCGTTGAAAGTAAAAAAAATGGATGGAAAAAGGCCTTTATGCATTTATCCTGTTCACATAATTACTCATTTAAATGTTAAACCTAACCAACTTAATTATATTTGAGTTGATGCGAGTAAAATAATGAGAGAATATAATGGGTTTCTAGAATCAAGGTTGTACGGTGGTTGAGAAAAAGGAGAGTCGAATGATATAATTTATAAGTAATACTACTTATGTATTAATACATAATAATTTTTTTGATGATATTTTAATTTTGATCTTTGTTGAAAATTAGATTTAAAATATTTTGGATTTTCTATATAATGGGCCTCATTCATGAAAAGTACGTAGTTTTATAAATATGGCACCTACTTTTCTATTAATATGCTTTATAAAGAATTAATTAATGTAAGGCATTTATCTAAGTGAGACCCTTATGGTAAAGTTCAAAAGGAATTGCATTGATTGGCCCTCCCTAACCTTTTCGCTTGATAAATAAAAATGTTTTGGAAACGAACAGCAGGAATACCATAATTTTCATACGGCGCTCACTTAAATGCCATATCGGAGTAAAATCGATCATTTAAGTGTCATTTCTGGCAAATTGTCCTACGTTGATTTTTTTATTAATTTTCCATTTTGACGTGCATTTTTTATTTTTGAATTTTTTAAATTAATTATCCACGTTAGCGCCGGTGATGCCACATAGGACAACCGATGTCCACATAGGATTTTCCGGTGAGGCAAATTGCCGATGGCACTTAAGTGATCGTTTTTTGAAATTTCCGACACTTAAGTGAGCAAAAAGAAAAAGTAATGGCACTCAAGTAAGCGCCGTACAAAAGTTTTGTCAGTTCTAGTATTCTTACCCCTAGAATGTTCATTGAAGACTTAAATATAGCTATTGGCAATTGGAAAATCATAGCAAAAGAACCGTAAACAGCTTTTGTTAGAATTGTTAGAGTGACTAGTGATGTGAGAGCAGTAATAGAACTCACTTTCGAGAAAGCTTGCCGATGTTCGTGGAAAAGGAATGCATGAGCAATCTAACTTCAAAACAGCAGTTAGGGAAGAATCCTAACGACTACTTGCTTCTCCGGACAATCTCCATGTGACATCCTTGATTCGACCACAATTTCAGAAGCAGAAATCAAAGACAAAATTACTATTCGGGATTACGTTAATTGAAGATGTTTTAAAGCAAAGTTGTCTTTTCTCCCCTCTCTTTTGTTGGCCGACCAATTGAAGAAGACAAGTGAAGATGGTCTCCTTTTCTTCTTTTGTTTCTTGCATATTAATGCTGCGACATCCTGAAAAATAGTTCGATTGAGATTTATAAAATACTGAATTTTATGAATGTACTCGTAGTTAGTTCTCACCTGGAACTGATCATTCCTGGGATACTAACCATTAGAGAAAGGCTAATTAGGGATTTAAATTCGTGCAACTAAAGAAAATTCGATCGTGGATTGACTTTCGACCATTAAATCGTCGAGGTGATATTTTGAGCCACTGTTGGCCGATCCAAGGATAGTTAGGGGTCAGTTCGCCATTGTCATAGTAATGGATCGCGGGTGATTCCGCTGGACCACGAAATGAATTGACGAATGATCCTGAACCTATACCAAACGATCGTGCCCCTCAGATCTAGTAATTGATCCTCGCGATTTTATTGACAACCGAAGTTGTTACGGTCTGAATAAATTGCACGTGACTCGATTTAATATCAGTCACGGGTCGACTATGCGAATTTCCCCAACAAGCCGCCCGTTAGTCTGAGAAACACTCGAGTTGTGTTTAATAAAATTTAATTATTTAATTTAACCCAAATCGAACATCGAAAAATTTGGAAGTCACAACGGGACGTTAGGACAACGTTACGGTTGTAACGTGTAACTTTGGGTGTGCTCGAATTCTTCAGAAAAATTCGATTTCGGCGAGAAATGGAGAAAGTGACCATTTTACTCTTGGGAATTATTAAAGGGTTAGTTTTATGGGCAAAAGGGCATTTTGGTAATTTTGACCCAAAATTTGGAAAAGACATTTTTGCCCTTGGACTTTTTGAGAAATTACAAGATTACCCTTGAATATTTTTGGTAAGATTCGATCTGAGCTGTCGGTTTCAAGATAAGATCGAATCTGAGCCGTTGGATTAAAAATTTTAGACGAGGGCATTTTGGTCATTTGTGAATTTGGTCAAATTTAGTCTAAGTTTATCCTCTCTCTCCCCTCATTCAGTCCCTCACCCCCACCGTGAGCCCCTCTCCTCCGATCTCTCTCTCTCTTCCGCCCGGATCGCCGGACGCCGCCGCACCGCCACCGTCGCGCCACCGCTCGCCGATCCGCCGCCCCCACCCTCACGCCGTCCCTCTCGGTTTCTCTCTCCCCTCTCTCGACCGTGAGCCCAGCCGCCCCACCGTGGACCGCCGCTGCCCGCCCAAGCCGATCGCCGCCCGCCGGAAGCCGTACACCGTCGCCGCCGCTTGCCGCCGTTCCCGATTGAGTGCCGCCGCTTTCCGTTCTAGCCATATCAGTCTAGAACTTTGTAAGTCACGCTCTAAAACCCATTTAGGACGTTGGGTATCGACGGATGATTGTTTGGGCGGAATCGGGTTTATATAGGCGCGGGTTTTTACGATTTTAGGTGCGGAAATGTTAGGCGGGCCTTGGAATTGAATTTTTGGGAATTTTGGTGGAAAAATTTAAGACTGAAGTGGGCTGTGATGGGCCGATCGGGACGAAATTTGGATTTTTAGAATCGGCAATTAATTGTGAGAAAGTGCCGTGAAGGGCCGGGATTGATTCGAAGTCGTTTGGTTGGAGAAAAATGGCTTATTGTGCGTTTATTGTATATTTGAACTGCGACTGGGTTGGGATGATGAAATTGAGTGCATGGTTGTGGAATTACATGTTTGAAATATGCCTGTGTGTGCACGTTTAGGCCAGACTGATTTAATTATTGAAATTGGCCATGTCAAATGCTGAGTGAGCATGTTTTATGTGTGAATTGATGTGTGCACGGGCCATGTGTGATTGGCCAATTGAGTGTGGTAAATGCTTGTTAAGCATGTGTATAAATAAAAGTGGATGTGGTATGACATGAGTTCATCGAAATTGTGCCGTCCTGAGGCATGTACGTTTACGTGGGACGATGCCCGGTATTACCTGAAGACTGCCAGCTTGAGGCGTGTACTTCAATGTGGGTTGTGCAGTAGATGGTAGGTGTTGAGCCTGAGGCGTGTACTTCAACGCGAGCAAGAAACATGGCCTGAGGCGTGTACGTATATGCGGGCCCGGAAGTGTTGTGAAAAGTTAGTCGCAGTGTGCCTGAGATGTGTTCTTCAACGTGGGTCACTGGCGAGGAATGTGGAAAAGATATGCTGGGAATGGAATGAGTGTATGACATGAGATTTGGGCATGGTTGTGATTGCGTGTAAAGTGCCTGCTATGTGACGATCTGGTGTATGTGTGATTGTGCTTGGTGATTGTCTGGAGGTACGTGATAGCCTAGGTGGGGTTTAGGGGTGTACTTACTGAGATGTAGTATCATGGTTATTTCAACCATTAATTTTTCAGAATCCCGACCTGAGCCATGAATCTTTCGCCACCGCCACCAGAGCATTTTGGGGTACCAGTGCACACCGAGAATGAGGTTGCAGAATTTCCTATGCTCGATAACGTGACCTGGATTAAGCATACCACGACCGTTTTTGTAGAAGTAGGACTACCTCTTTGGGAACCCCATGTTTATACTGTCTGGTTCTTCCGAGATGCAGATGGAGATGAGTTCGGGCCCGTTAGGGGTTTTGATGTTCTGTTTGACTTAGTAGGGGATTGGGACCCGTCTGCCATACCCCCGACAGATGGAGAGTTGACCAGTGCGGAGACTAGTTTAGCTCAGTCTGGATTACATCCAGCACCCGCAGCACAAGGATCTTCGGAGGCTGAACATGAACCCGAGCCCGAAGCATCGCAAGCTGAAGACGATCCGATGGATATAGACTTAGAACCGATCCCTGAGAAAGAACTAGAGAAAGTGGAGCTCGAGGTAGAACCCGAGGACGAACCTGACCAGCGTCATGAGCCCGAGGAGGAACCGGAGTATGTACTCCTGTATGAGCAGTAAATGGATCCTAACTACGTGCTGGAATACAATTTCTTTGATGAATTATGGGAGGAGAATCAGAATGATGTTCCAGCTGAGTCGCGTGACATCAATCATCCGATTGAGATTGAAGCAGAACTAGAGTCCTCTGAGGAGCAGGCCGTTCAGGAAAGTTCAGAGAGCTCGGATTCAAGGGACGATGAGTCAGACTTAGAGTGGACGCCGAGTAAAGGGGCGTAGGGGCTAGCCTTAGGGGTTCAGAATAGTAGGTTTTGAAAAGTACCATTTTTTTGGATTTAAAATGCCAGGTCATCGATCTTTTTGTATATCGGTGGTTTGTAGTACGGTGTGCAAGTGTATGCGATGGTTGTAAATTGTGACGGTTATAAATTGTGAATATTTTATAAGTTGTTAGTGGAATCGTATATGTATATTTTCTCCCTGACTTTCTCCAGTTTTTCATTGTCCGGGTTAATTATGGTTTTCGCTGTGGATTTAAATCTCTGATGATTATAATTGAGGTCGACGATAACTCTGGGATGTCGCATAAATCGACCAGTGGAGGGTGTCGTGCTCTCATTGGGTTTGGAGTGTGACAAATGCAATTTATGATAATTAGTAAACTTAGCTTGGAAGTTCAATTCCTAGCCAAGCATTCTAGCTTGTTGAGCAAGTTCAATTCCTAGTCAAGCATTCTAACTTGTTGAGCAAGAAGAATTGTGAACCAAGTGTTCTTGGCCTGGCTTGAGTGAGAAGATGTCTCTCTTCCTCTCATTTCTCATCCCCCATCTCTCTCTCTCTCTCTCTCTCTCTCTCTCTCTCTCTCTCTCTCTCTCCTCATTTTCCCCCATGTCTCTCTCATCTCTCTCTAACCCCTCTCTCACCGACACCACTGCCTCTCGCCTCACCACCTCACGCCACCGCCACCGATCGCCGGGCCTTAAGCCACGCCTGAGCGAGCCTCATTGGCTGCTGCCTAGCTCTTTCGCCACGTTCTGCGAAGTTGGTTTGTGCTTTGGAACACTCGCGTGGCTCCATCGTCACCGCGCCGCCACTGTGGCCATTAAATGGTGAGTTAACTACCTAATCATTGATTAGACCGTTAATTACGCTTAAGGATAGATTAGATTATAAGTAAACCTAATTATTGTTAATTAATTAGGATTAGTGCGATAAATTATTGGGATAGGTTATCGGTAATTGCGACAAGTTATTGTTATATTGTAGATGTAATTTGGTGGTTTTCCCATTCGAACTCAATTCTTGTTTTTGTTCTGGAAATCCCATATTCAGTTCCTCTATACTTCTTCATTTTGTTATTTTTTGTGGAGAATTTTGTTGACCGAATTTCTAGAAACTTCCTTCTTAAAAATTGTTCCAAATATCTTTAAGTTTAACATATTTTAATTTCAGAATTTTTTGACTTGATATGAGTAGTACGAAAGCTTAGTTTTTGGACCATGTAAAACTACCCATAATTGATATTTCTGTGATATTTATACTTTCTCAATTTTTTACAAACTTTTTTGGATCGATTTTGAAAAATCTTCCTTCACAAAAGTTCTTGAGGACTTCTTTCTCTACAACATATAAAAATTTGATAATTTTTGGAGATTTTTTATGTATGATAAAGAACTGATTTTTTGGAATAACGATTCTATTCCAGTGAGCAATTTTTAGTCTGTCTTTGGGTTATTAAAAAATACACTTACAAAAATATTTGGACTTTGGTTCCTTCATAAGAAATGTTTATCTAGGTGTATTTTGTAACATATACAAATTTTTGAATTTTCTAAGTACATCCACTATTTATTTTGAAGGAATTTCCGTTACTGTGCAAAATCGCCCAAATTTACCCAATTTCAAAGATGCACCATTTCTCACGTGAAACCTTAGGAATTTGGGTTTGATATCTTCTGGTGATTTAATGTGCACATTCTGAGCTTTCAAATAAGATATGTTAAATTTTGATTGGACATCAAATGAGTGGACAAATGTGATTATGCATGTGATGGCAGAATCTAGAATATGGCGTGAAAGTTGCCATGAGTTAGAAGGGTGTCACACTACCATAGTGGCCTTTGAGATATTATAATATAAGGCTTGGTAATGAGATGTGGAATAATGTATGAGGTTCATGATGAGAAACATTTGTCATGTGATAAAATATTTAAGTGCATGATGTAATCTTGGTGTGCAATATTGGTGCATTAACTGGTGGCATGTGACATGTAGGAATATTTTGTACATTTTCACGTGTGAAATCGAATATATTCCGAAGCATGAGCATATATCACTCTTGCATCGAGTTAAATGAGACAACTTATAATTTGACATGAGTGGCTGTGTGCTTGTGTAATCACGTAATACTCTGATACGTTTTACGCGGGGTTAAATTTGTCTTGACGCGTTTTATGCGGGACAATGCCCAATTTATCGGATGCCCGAAAAGTGTCCGGATGCCTTGTCGCGGTAGAGACCAAACTTGATGCTCCGAATGGAATGTCGTTTTGAGGTATATGTATACGCGGGACGATGCCGTGCCCGATGGGTTGGGACGATGCCCGGGTAGGTCCGGAAGACCGCCATCCTTCAGGATGTGCCGTGGCCCGAGGGGTCGTTAATAATCGGAACACGCGCGGTGCATTGCGCATGGAACTGTTGTAATGTGTTCTGATTATATGTGATATATGCTGCTTATTTATGTGATATTATAACCTGTCGTGTGCAGCAAGTGTGCTAGGACTAGGTAAGGTTGCTTGCATGTGGATGTGCTTGGTTAATTTATTATGTTATGATTGAGTTGTCAACCTATATTGTAACTAAGGCAGGGTGTGAGGCGCCTCGCTATTGATCTACCATCGTCATTGAAACGCGGGAACAGGGGACGCCTAAGGCGAATCAGCATCCTAATCGGGGATTAGTTTGTTAACTCATTGAGATTTTATCTCACTCCCCGTTGTCTAACATTTTTCAAGACTGTAATGATGAAGGTGCATACGATCTACTTTTTGGAAGCCCGTTTTTGGAGTAGAAGCATGACGTTAAACCCCTAACCACCAACCCCTTTCTTATTGGTTGGTCCTATAGGAAGTACTGTAGTGTTCGTTTATAAATATACTAACTTCCTAAGGTAAGGATGTAAATGTACAAAAGCATCTTGTTGATATGTTTATCAATGGTTGTTTTCCTGCGTTATCCCCGTCTTTTTAATTGTTAGGAGTTTAGTATACGTTTCCGCATGCTAATAATTGAAAGATGAAATAAATGGGTCGGCAATGCGTCTTGAGACATCGCAACATAATGATCGCAATGGGATGTTTGTGTGCCCGTAGGAGCGAGGCGTGACACTCCAACAAAAAGATTGAAGATGTCTATATAAGAATAGATCATTGAAGTCGAAAAGGGTTTGACAAAAAATCTAAGACAAGCCGAAAGTGTTCATCATTGTATTATGAGAAAATTGTGTTTCATTCTTTGAGATTTCCAGAAGAGTGTTCTTGTTGCATTGTAATCGTGAGAAGATTAATTGTAGAGGCTTGATAGCAATATTTGAGTCTTGATAATTTGAGGTATCATCTAATCGAATTAGTGCTTGCTGGTTATAACTTATCTTGGTTATTGCTAGTGCAATCTAGCCCAACTTGAGGCTGTTCGTTTGAATAGCAGACGTAGGCTTGGTGAAAATCTCTTTTCCTTCAATAAGGTGGGGTTTTGAGGCTGACCACCGACTTTGGGCCACAACTTTTCCCCATTCATGATTAGGAAGGAAAATTGATAACATTTTTCATAAGCATCTTTCTTAAAACAATCATCAACATAAGTATTGATGTCTAACTTCATGAAAGCAATGCACCATATGGCATTTCTTCTTGGTATTCCAAAGATATCTCATTCCTTACCAGCACAAGTGTCGCGACCTAAAAATAATTCCTCTCAGGCTAATGGATTATTAGGACTAAACCTAACTCGAGCCCTCCCAAGCTCTACCAATTCGCAACTTTGGGTTTAAGTTTTTATCATGCAAATATTTTCATGCTCGGAGTCGCCACTAATCAATTTGTGGTAGGTTGATTAGAAACCTAAATAAAACATAGGGAGATATGTTTCATTTCTACGAACCAGAGATCCTAAGCCCGGGGACTTGATTACGCTAGATCCAGTCTAACGCCCTTTCGGTACCTTTTCTTTTCAAAAATATTTTGGCAAGCAGTTTGGATCCATTTTAACTTAGTCACTAACATATGAGGTGTTCATGTGGGTGCGCAAACCACCAATTTAACACTCAAGAAAGCATTAAATAAATTGCAAGATTAGGAGAATTACTTACCTCGAAGCAACGTAAGCATCTGCATGGTTAGCTAGAAAATCACATCAACAACCTAATATGATTTCTAATTAACAAGCAGTTCACTCCACATTTTTTTATTTTCACTTATTTAAATGAAAGCTAACCTACGTGCAATGACGTACAAGAATTGACACGCGAACAATGCAACCTAACATGCAAACTATATATCATGCGACGATATGACCTAATTCTGATGACGGGCAGATGATTTATTTTTGGTATTTTCTGGTGAAATTCGGAATAAAAATATGCCTAAATTAACATGCAACCTATGATGACCTAATATGTCCTAACACGATTTATTTTTTGGGATTTTTGTTAAAATTCGGAATAATAAATTACTTAAATTAAGAATGCAATCTATCCTAATCTACCATAAAACAATTCATTTTTTTTAGGGTTTTCTTGAAAATTCGGAATAAAAAATAACTTAAATAATCTATCAAGACTAGAAAATTATTTAATTTAAACTAGGAAATAGATTATCTCAAATCCTAATTTAAATTAAATAATTACTCTATCGTCTAGATATATTTAAGATTCCTAAACATGCAAAATTCAAATTCTAATCCTAACTGATATTTTTTGAATTTTCTTTTTTATTTGAAAAGGAAAGATAATTTAAACAGAGATAGCATCCACATTTAAAACAACCACGCAATCCACAAGATTCGTTTTAAATTCGGATTAGGCACAAAAATCGAGCTATCAGTCATATCTATAGGGTTATAGATATTGACGGAAAGTCGATCGTTCAAATTCGGAAAGCAGATAAAAATCATTATCGTACCCAAGTGATTATGAATAGGATAATGATTTTCCGTATCGCCACGTATCATACCTTAGGGATAAGGTCGGATAATTGTCCAAATACGTTGCTGAATTAGGAAAGATTCCTAATTTTGAATATTTTCAAATATTGCGAACAAGGCAAGCATTATCCTAAGATATCTAGCAATCCACGCAATATTCGCAGAATATTCAAACATTCAAAATTAAGAAACGAAATATTCTAAAAATATTGGATGATGTTCAATTACCTAATTTGCGGATAATTTCCAAATTCGAACTTGCGGATCGGGACGAACGATGAACGGCGGATCGGCAGCGCGGTGTCGGGAACGACGACGGAACAGCGGCGACGGAACAGCAAGGCAGCGCCGGCGTGTGACGGCTCCGGCGAGGACGGCGGCAGCAGCGTCGGGCTCGGCGGGGACAGCGGCTGGGACGTCGGCAGGGCGCAGCGACGGAACAGCAAGGCAGCACCGGCGTACGACGGCTCCGGCGAGGACGGCAGCAGCAGCGTCGGGCTCGGCAGCAAGCAGCAGCGGCGTCGGCGTTGGCGGGAAGGGCAGCGGCAGCAGCAAGCAGCAGCGGCGTCGGCGTCGGCCTGAGGAGCAGCGGCGAGCAGCAGCACCGGCGGTGTCTCGCGGGAGACAGCGGCAGCGACGTCGCGGGGGGAAAGCAGCAGCGACACCGGCGGGCGCGACAGGGAGCGGCGCTCGGCAGCAGGCGCTGGCAGGAAGCAGCGTCGGTGGCAGAAAGCGGCAGCAGGTCCGGCGGGGAACGGCAGCAACAGGGGCGTCCCGCGGGATGTGCGGCGGCAGCAGCAGCGGCAACGGCGTGAGGAGGAAGCAGCAACGACGACGTGCACGGCAGCAGCAGCGTCAGCGTGAGGTGGCAGCGGCAAGCTTGGCGGCGGCGTGCGCGACGTGAGGGGGCGGGAGCAGCGGCGGCGCACGGCGTGGGATGGCTCTAGCGGCGGCGGCGGTGTGCCGGTCTTCTTCTCTCTCTCTCTTTCTCACTCTCTTTTTTTTCGCTCACGTGTGTCTCTCGTGCTCTCAAAAATTCTGATCTGAAAATTTTTTGTTCCCCTTCTATTTTCTGACCTAATGAAGTATTTATAGTATTAATCTAGGTCAATTAGATGGGCTTTCTGGTCCTAATGGGCTTAGACTTGGGCTTTAATTCAAATGGGCTAAATTAATTAATGATAATGGGCTGAATTAATTAATGACAATGGGCTGAATTAATTAATGACAATGGGTCGAATTAAGTTCAAATTAAAACAACCGAGCCCGTTTGACTTATAATTCCCGGCCTTTGCATTTCAAGCGAGCCGAGTTCCATTCGATGAAATTTAAGCTCGTTCATTCACCGCCGGTCCGATGCAAAAAATGCAATTAATCTAAAATGAATTTAAACTATATGTTATGCAAATTAAATATTTTTTGTTTAGGGGTTAAAAATTTAATCCCTAATTTTCTATGCAAATTACACTAAATGATGCGCCAAAATTTAGGTGTCAACAGCTGCCCCTCTTTGAAGGTGAGCTCGTAGAGGTTGCATTCAAAGACTAAATGATACCTAAATTTCAACCATGCAAATGCAATGAATGTTGTTTTTGTCGGGATTATGAGTCCCATTTTTAAATGCATTAAGAAATGATGCATGCTGACATGAGTAGAAAACGTACCTGGAATTACTTACCTGACAGGAGCAAGATAATGCAATTCGAGGCACAACTTCAACTTGTATGTTGTTTTGGCAAATGTATGGGCTCAGTCCCATAGGTCTTGCCTGATATACGTTGATGAACTTCGGTGATCTGCAGTTAAGTCAAAACACACGAAGAAAGCTCGACGTACCCAATCATCATTTGGATTCGTGAGAATAGTTCCGATCCTTACGAACTACCTATACATCTCTCTAGGTGTTTGCAAAGATTTGGCCGCTTCACTTATACCTGCTCATAAGTGAATTGCGGGGAAACTTTTGAAATCAAGAGGATATTCCGACCTTTACATATACCTGCTCATATGCAAAGATTTGGCCGCCTCACTTATACCTGCTCATAAGTGAACTGCGGGGGAACACCTGGGGTTGAGAGAATATTCCGACCTTTACATATACCTGCTCATATGCAAAGATTTGGCCGCTTCACCTATACCTGCTCATAAGTGAGTAGCGGGGGAACATCTGACATAAAGAGAGTATTCCGACCTTTACATATATCTGCTCATATGCAAAGATTTGGCCGCTTCACCTATACCTGCTCATAGGTGAGTAGCGGGGGAATACCTGAGATTTGGGAAGAATATTCCGACCTTTACATATATCTGCTCATATGTAAAGATTTGGCCGTCATGTCTATACCTGCTCATAGTCATGTAACGGGGGAATCTTCTCGAGATTGTATGAAAATCTGTGATTTGATGAACAAAAGGGGCTAGCCCAAGTGTTCAAGAGTTCCTTGACAGAGTATCTGGATATCATCAGAAGTACCTGAAAAGGTTTGATCAATAGACACCTGAACATAATCAAAGGCGTTTAGAGATCGCAAAAATGATCAAATGTGGGACCTGACAATTGCTTGAACAGGTCAGGGAAACCTAGATAATCATAGGCATCCTAGGGATAGAGACATACTTACCTGGTGATATTTCCAACTCTGAAGGTGTGTCTCCTATTAGACACGATTTTAAGTAACATGTAATATGCATTCGCACACTGTCAAGAACACATATACACATGCACTATGATTTCAACTGATTTTCATGCACGATGGTTTTGTCAAATCGGCATTACAAACTTCGCTGGGGAAAAATCATGACAAGACAACCCGAACTCACAAGCGGATATCTTGAAAATGTCGAATGAGGGACTTCCGGTCCAAAAGGGCTTTCTCTCATTCTCATCGAAAGGCTGATTTATGGAGAATCGCTCCATCTCACCATCATCATGTTGACAAGGGTCCGAGTATTCTCGCAAGCAGTACGACTTTACCAATCTGAGAGGCCTTTGTTAGGACTGTAACATAGGGCTTGGTCAATGGCTTAGCAAAAGAGACTCTTCGAGTCGAGGCTACTGAAAGAAAATACTCTGCAATTGTCTCCGGGTTTACAAGTCAAGAACCTGCAAAACGAGATAGAAATGGACTTGCTCGCACTTCTTCGAGCTAAGCTTATAAACATCAGAAACTCTACGTTAGTTCAAGTGCCCTAATCTGAAGAGACTTTGCAAGGGATGTAACGCAGGCTAGGCTCATGGGTTGAGAAATGAATGGATCATTGGGCTCAAAATGTGTATAATTGGGGTGAGAGTTGGTGATCATCTAGGCATTATCACCGGTCTTCTTCTTCACCAGGGATTGTCTTCTCAGTAAGTGCTCCATTGGCTTCAAGAATTCATCACTTGATATTTTTGTGACTTTGACACATCTCAACATTTTCTAAAGTCGTCACTTTTTTCTCCATTTTTCTTCTTCTTCTTTTTTTTCTTTCACGGGCATTGGCCTTGCTTTTACTAGGCACACTGCTTTTTCATGCCCTCTAGTTTTTTTTTTTTTGACACACACTGTCTACAATGCATACATTGGCCAGTCACACTTTGGCTTGTTTTGACCGAATGACTAACATTTGGACTCTTAGGGTCTTCGTCTTTTATCGGCGCTCCGGATATACTGCTTGAACAATGATGACTTTTGCCTTGCCCCAGTGTGGGGGATGATCACCAACTGGGTTTAAGAAATGAATTTGTAGGCTCAATTGGGCTTAACAAAGGATAAAGTGTGTATAGGATAGAGAAAGAAATGCTCTTTGTCATCCTAAGGCACTTGAACTTCACGTGAATTCATCTGAAAAAAGCAACACTCGAAGATTGATGCAAGTGAGAGCATGAAAATTTCTACTCATTTTTCACCTTATGACGTTGACTTACCTCCAGTTTGCCCCGATGTGGGGTGGTTCTTGACAGGGGTAATTTGAATGAATTTCTCCAAGTGTTTAGGCTCAAAGTGGCGAAACAACGGATAACCTGTAGTGTTTGGGATAGAGAAATGAACCGCCTCTCGTCATTTCAGTTGCCGTACCTTTTGCGAGATAACCCTTTACCTTGCAGACATGGAATTTTTCCACTCAACTCACTGGAGATTAGTGCACGGGACTGTGTATAGGATATGGCTTGCCTTTCATCATCCCGATGTACCTCATTCAACACATTCAATTCATTCCACGTGAGTTATCATATTGTCTAAATAGATCTTCCCTTTGAGGTCAATAATACAGGTTGACAAATAATCATGCAGAAATTAAAGCCAATGCAAGCATCTTAACTTGAAATTGATTGAAACCATTTATTCATAAATGCAATGTTTGCAATTCAGAGTATAAAACCAAACTTTTGAAAACTTTTACTGCAAAATGTTAAATTCCATCAGGGATAATAGATCTTCACAGCATCAGAATTAACAGGACTGGAGAACTCACGACCATCCATTTCTGCGAGAATCAGGGCACCTCCGGGAAGCACCTTTTTAACCACATACGGACCAATGTAGTTTGGGGCAAATTTTCCTCCAGGAACAGGAAAGACTGGCAGTACCTTCCTTAGGACTAGATCATTTACCTCGAAGTGTCTTGGACGCACCTTCTGATTGAAAGATCTGGCTATCCTCTGCTGATAGGTTTGACCGTGGCAAATGGCTCTCAATCACTTCTCATCAATTAGGTTTAACTGCTCATGCCTTTGTCGCATCCATTCTGCCTCGGATAACTCCACTTGAGACAGTACTCGTAAGGAAGGGATCTCTACTTCGACGGGTAGGACTGCTTCCATGCCATACACCAATGAAAAAGGTGTTGCTCCGACAGAGGTTCGGATCGAAGTTCGATACGCCATTAGTGCAAATGGCAACCTTTCATGCCAGTCACGATAGTTTTCAGCCGTTTTGGCCAAGATCTTCTTGATGTTTTTGTTGGCGGCTTCAACTGCTCCATTCATCTGTGGACGATAGGGAGATGAATTCAGGTGCCGGATTTTGAACTCGTTGAACAACTGATCATTGAACTTGTTGTTCAAATTTGTCCCATTGTCAGTGACGATAGCCTCAGGGACACCATAACGAGCAATTATGTCTCGCCTGATGAATTTTACAACATTCTTTGCGGTGACGTTTGCATAAGATGACGCCTCAATCCACTTAGAGAAATAGTCAATCGCGACCAAGATAAATCGGTGTCCATTCGATGCCTTAGGATTAATCGGGCCAATCACATCGATGCCCCACATTGAAAAGGGCCATGGCTCAGACTGCTGATGTAATTCTGTCGGGGGAACATTTATTTTATCCCCATGAACCTGACAGCGATGACATCTTCGAACATGTTGGATGCAGTCACTCTCAAGACTGAGCCAATAATAACCCAATCTCATAATCTTCTTAGCTAACATGTGGCCATTCATGTGTGGACCACATATCCCTTCGTGTACTTCTTGCATGATTCTGGTAGCTTCGGCCGCATCCACACACCTTAATAGGATTGAATCATACGATCTTTTGTACAGCTTTTCACCACTAACAAAGAATTTTGAAGCCATTTTCATTATGTACTTCCTGTCAGCCGGGGTGCTTCCCTCAGGGAATTCTTGTTTCTGGATGTAACTCATGATATCGTAATACCATGGCTTTTCATCAGGTTCTCCGGCCACAACCATACAGTAGGCTGGCTTTGTCAGGACTTCGATCTTCAAGGGTTCTACCTCTAACCCATCAATCACTTGCAACATGGATGATAACGTAGCTAGCGCATCAGCAAACTGATTATGAGACCTCGATAAGTACTCAAAAGAGACATCTTCGAATTCCTTTATGATTTCTTCGAGGTATTCATGGTACGGCACTAGTTTGGTGTCTCTCGTCTTCCACTCTCCCACAGTTTGGAGAATAATCAAAGCAGAATCACCAAACACTTTCAACTTGGTTATCCTCATTTCCACTGCGGCTTGGAGTCCGAGAATGCAAGCTTCGTACTCGGCTATGTTGTTGGTACAGGGGAACACCAATTTTGCCGCTACAGGATAATGTTGCCCATCTGGGGATATTAAAACTGCCCCAGTGCCGGAACCGGCCAAGTTTACAGCTCCATCGAAAAACATGATCCATGTGTCTTCCTTTATTACCAAAATACGATCTTCTGGAGAATATCTATCATCATCCGGGACTCCAGGATTTTCAGCTAACACATCAGCAATTACTCGACCTTTAACTGACTTTTGTGGTTTCATCTGGATATCAAACTCTGAAATCAAAATCTGCCACTTGGCTAACTTTCCTACCAAAGCCGGCTGATCAAGTAAATACTTGATGGGATCGTTCTCAGTTACAAGCAAAGTCTGGTGATGCAGTGTATATTGTTGCAGCCTATGGAGCACCCATACTAGCGCAGCGCAAGTCTTCTCGGCTTCGGAATATTTCAACTCCGAGACGGTGAACTTCTTGCTTAGGTAATAAATGGCCCGCTCTTTTCCATCTTCAGGACTTTTCTGGGCTAGCATCGCACCTAAAGACTCACTATGAATCGTGAGGTAAAGGATCAAAGGCTGGCCCGGCATTGGTGGGACTAGCACTGGCGGTTTCATCAGGTATTGCTTTAGTTCATTAAACGCTTCCCGACAATCATCGTCCCATTCCACTTGAGCATTCTTCCTTAGAAGTTTGAAAAATGGCTTAGCAGTTGCTGAGAGCTGAGAAATAAAACGGGCTATGTAGTTCAATCTACCCAGGAGGCTCCGCACTTCTTTTACGGTCGACGGGGATTGTAACTCACATATAGCCTTCACTTTGGAGGGGTCAATTTCAATGCCTTTACTGCTTACTATGAACCCAAGTAATTTACCCGAAGTTGCTCCGAATACGCACTTGGCCGGATTAAGACGGAGCTTAAACTCACGGAGTCTCTCGAATAATTTCTTCAAAGTATCGACGTGACTCTTCCCAGGTCGAGCATGTCATCGACATAAACCTCAATCTCCTTATGCATCATATCATGGAAGAGCGTCACCATTGCCCGTTGATATGTTGCCCCGGCATTTTTAAGGCCGAAGGGCATGACTTTATAGTGGAATGTCCCCCAAGGAGTGATGAACGCCGTTTTCTCTTTATCATCGTCCTTCATTTTTATCTGATTATAACCCGAGAAACCATCCATGAAGGAAAACAGCTCGAACCCTGCAGTACTGTCCACCAAAACGTCTATATGTGGCAATGGGAAATCGTCTTTAGGACTGGCCTTGTTTAGATCGCGATAGTCAATGCAAACCCGAACTCGACCATCCTTCTTCATGACTGGCACAATATTAGCCACCCAGCTGGGGTATTGGGTGACTTCGATGAATTCCACTTTCAAGAGCTTCATGACCTCCTCCTCTATTTTCTTCGAAAGCTCAGGCTTGGTCCTTCGCAACCTCTGTTTCTTGGGTGGCATGTCTGGATTAGTGGGTAGACTATGCTCCACGATAGAAGAGTCTAAACCCGGCATATCGACATATGACCAGGCAAAGATATCCCGGTAATCCTTCAACAGTTGGACCAGGCGTTTAGCTTCACCTTCGGGAAGGGTTGCCCCTATCTTCACCTCTTTGGGTTCTCCGGAATCACTCAAATTGACAGTGATAGTTTGGTCTACCGTTAGGACTTTAGGTCTTTCATGATGCTCTAGATCACGCTGGAGGTCCGAGGAATCTTCGAGTTCATCGGTGTCATCGACATCAGGTTCGGTGGCACATAATTCATCAAATTGGACCGTTCCCATACCCTTTCGTGTCACAAAATTGCCCCTGAAACATAAAGTAGGGGGTTCAGTAGGACAAACAGGGCTAAACAGTGTATTTTTATTTCTTTTGATTTTGATTTTTTTGAAATTCTTTTCAAAAAGGTTTTAACACGAGGAAGCATGAAGAAACCCAGGCCTCAGAATTCTCCTTGGACTATATTTTATTTTATCGGTTGGATATCATCACCGGGCTGGTTTGATGTACCTCAACATGCCCTCAAAACGAAAATGACTTGTAATTTCATTGATTATCACCAAATGAATTACATTTATTGGAATGAAAATTACAACAATCAAATCCTAGAAATGAAAAGTACTAAAAAGCAGCTCCCGAGACGGGGCAAGTCCTAAAAAGCAGTAAAAATTCCCGCGTAGGGGAATGTGCGAAAAAGGTAAATGTGTTACTCTTGCGGGCCAATGCCCATTCCCTTCAACGGTCCTTCCTCGATGGCTCCAATTAAGAAATTATCGAACAGGGCAGTGATTCCCTCCATTGCATCATCAGAATCTTCTGTCACTAGAGGTGTTGAATCATCCATACCTCCCCATCCATCCGGGACAATGTCACGGGGGTCAACATAGAAGCTCGGGGGTGCTGAGTATTTCACATAATAGTCGAACTTGCCGCTCGGCTGCCCCAGAGTGTCGATCACCTCTTTCTCTTCATGCATCATTCTTGCGGGGCCTGGAAATGTGGTGCGGATGTGTGGAAGCGACCTACCACGCCCACGTTCTTCACCATTCGGCTCTTCTTCGGATCGCAATCTATTTTGACCATTTCTTCGAACTTGACTTCGACCACGTCCACGTCCACGTGCCACATTGTTCGGCTCACTTGACCCCAGGTATCCCAACCCAGTAATGCGGGGCCTCTGAGAAACTTCCACCGGTTGGCGGATACCTTGACTATTTCTACCAAGGCCTTCACCTGGAGTAAAGCCGTGAGAGATCATTACTCTTCCAACCATGACCGCAGCATTTGACACCTCAGGAATAGGCGGTGATGATCCTCTTGACGCATGTATGGTTGATACGAGCTCCAGCGACTGATAGCTCGATTCTATTTTGCAATCAGGCTCAACATAGGGGATAGCCGCTGCGTGGTAGATTGGGTGTTCTTCTTCACCGTGGACCGTGACTAACTTTCTCTCCACGACGAACTTCACCATCTGATGTAGACTGGATGGCACAGCTCCAGCAGTATGAATCCATGGACGACCCAACAGAAAGTTGAATGCAGTGGGAATGTCCATAACTTGAAATAGGACATTGAACATCGTTGGTCCTATCTGTATGTCAAGGTGTATTTCTCCCATCACTTCTTTCTTCATTCCGTCAAAGGCTCGTACGGAGGTTCTTGCAGAACTTATCCTAGAAGGATCTATCTTAAGGCGGTGTAAAGTCGCCAAAGGACAGATGTTCAGGGCTGACCCGTTGTCAATGAGTACCCGGGCAACATGTGAGGCCTTGTATTTGACGGAAATATAGAGTGCCCTGGTATGCCCCCTCCCTTCTAGAGGGAATTCTTCATCTGAAAAGGCTATGAGGTCCTTGAGGAGTATAGAGCCCACAAATTCCTCTAATTTGTCATGATCGATCGTTTCTGGCACGTGGACTTCACTTAACACCTTCATTAAGGCCTTCTGATGCATGACAGATGTCTGGAGCAGCTCAAGCAGGGAGATTTGCGCGGGCAGCTTGCGCAATTGTTCAACTATGTTGTACTCGCTAGCCTTAATCACAGCTAGAAATTCCTTGGCTTCTTCATCAGTAACGGGTTTTGCAGGTTGGGCATTAGCTTGGCCGTAGGAACGCCCAGATCTGGTAACTAAGTCGACATCGAGACTGTAGGACCAGGGAACCGCCTTATTGTCACTGTACTCATACGGTTGAGGTATCTCGATCACTATCCCTTCATCAGTTGTAGGCGTGCTTACAATGATCTCCTCATTATCGGACGCGTCTTCAAGCGGAGGCATGTCTTCAGGCAGAGGGTCGCCCTTGTCGCTCCTGCTGTTCAATGTAGCAAACTCCTCCTCCCAATTAATAACCACTTCAGAGATAGTGGAAACGATGCCAGTGTGGTCAGCATAAACAATCATCCCAGCTTCTACCATTCTTGAGATTCTTTCTTTCATGAGAGCCAGGGGCAGGTCTTCATTACTTGGGTAACAACCGGCTTTCACTAACTCACCGTAGACGTCGGTAGTACACACCTTAACATTCTTGATTCGACCAGCATTGAAGCTAAATATGGCATTCACATTGCCTGCGTGATCAGGGAGTGGGTTGCTCTGAACATTAGGCTTAGCAGGTTGAAATGAGAACGCCTTCGTGTCTAGGAGGTTTTGGATTCGGTGCCTGAGGGCATAGCAATCATCGGTTGAGTGTCCCAGCTCACCCATGTGATAATCACATTTCTTTGACGGGTCGAAATTATAGAACCGCTCAGGATTGGGCCGCTTTGGCTCAGTAGTAAGCAAACCTTTCTTCTGGAGCACTGTCAACACTTGAGACAACGATCTGGGGAGGGGAGTGAATTGCCTCTTGTTATTCCTCCTCTGAAAAGGTTGACGACCCGAGTTTTGTTGCTGAGCTTCTACTACTTGGATTGCTGGGGCGGAGTTAGCATTCCGCCGGCTCGGTTGGTTATAAGCCACATTCACTTCAGCTGCCGGTTCTTTCTCTTTTCTTGCACCAAATCTTCTGGCCGAGGAGGGCGGCTAGACAAACCATCCATCTTTCAGCCCTATTTCAATTTGTTCGCCCATGGGGATGAGTTGGTTGAAGTTGTCAGTCGGAATGGCAACCATCCGATTACGGTATTTGAACGGGAGAGTTTTCATGAACATCCTCTTTAACTCACTGTCTATGGGTTCTGGGACAACCTGAGCAGCTAAATTTCTCCATCTGATAGCATAGTCCTTAAAGGACTCAGTCTTTTTCATCTGGGCACGTTCGAGATCATCACGGGTAGGAATGATGTCCGTTATGAATCTGTACTGCTTCAAGAATGCTTCACTGGCTTCTTTCCAAGTTTTGAGGCTATTTATCTTCTTCATGAGATACCAGCTCAAAGCCGGACCCGTCAAACTTGCTTGAAAGGCATGGATCATCAGGAGTTCGTTATCGACGTACGAAGTCATTTGTACGTGATAGAGCTGTAGGTGGGCCTTTGGACATGTGGTGCTATTGTACTTGTCGAAATCCGGCATTTTGAACTTCTTTGGGATTTTGATCTGTGAGTAAAGGGACAGATCAATCGAAGGTGAATCCTGCGAACCTTCCAGCTGCTTCACTCTTTCTTCAAGTTTATTGACCCGTTCATCAGGTTTGTCCTTGTTGACGATGATCTGGACAGGGTCATCTTCTAAATCAGGAATATCGTCATCTCCGTCAACATCGACACTTTTCCTGATTTTCTGCTTTGGGACAGACGCTTCGGGAGGTGTCGAAACAGGAACCGACCGGAGAGCTTTGATCTCAGCGGACATTTGTTGCATCGCGATGACAAGTTGCTTGATCTGGTTTTCCACACCAATAACACGTTCTTGCAAGTCGGTTTGATCGGCCATTCTGGCTCTCGACCGTGTACGAATGGGCGACCGTGATCGATCCGTAGCTACCTAATTTCGAAATGAAACAGGCATACATGAGTGTTAAGCAAAATCATACGCCAATCCATGACATTGGTCTAACCGCTTCGAATTGAAAGGACCACTTTATTGAAATGACGAAAATTTTTACACCAATTAATGACTTGAAATTGAACTGAATATAAAGACAAATGACTCAATTCCTAAACAAACTTTAAAACTGAAACTGAAATAAGAAAAGAACTTCGAGCTTTTTTATTTAGCTTGATCTATGGACATATGGGAGGCGACTTCCTTCTTCAATTGCTCATAAGCTCGAGCTATCTTGGATGCCTTTTCTTCAGCTTCTTCGGCCTTCCTTTTGAGGCGATTGTTCTCTGAGCGATTGGCGGACTTGAGAGGCACCTTAGGTATCTTCGGGAGCCAATCTTGCGGGATTTTGTGCCGACGAATGTACTGGGTCGTCGCGAAATAGGACTTCTGCTCTCCCTTTAGTTCTCTTTCGGGCCGTGCTATCTTCAACACACGACACTTCCTCCACATCTTATTGAGCTGGGCTACGGTCGCTTCGTGGTCTTTATCATCATTGGCGAAGTCAACTTGTAGGAGTTCTGGTTGTAACGCCGGAGGGAGTCCTTGGAGAATCTGATACTGACGAGACACTCTGGCGGGGTAGTATTCGATCGCGCCGGTGAAACCCAATAGTGGAACCGGCCCGATACCATTACAGGTAAGCCGAGCTTCCTCGACTTTGAACCAGTTAGCATGCCATTGGAAACCTTGGGGTCTAGCGTTTTTCATGAAAATGATCCATTCGGAGTAATGATAATCGGGTGCATCCCCTTGTTTTTCTTTGTACCTTAAAACTGGATGGCTAGAATCACTAAGCTCGGGTATTGTGAGTAAATCGCCACACCCTTTTATATGAGATAAAAACCAAATTTGCAAAAGTTCGAGGGGGGCATGAAACGTTTTGTCAACATGTTGCTTAAATTTAGTGAGGGAAATGAAAGTCTCGGCTAAAACGGTGTTGATAAAATTCTTTTCAAGACAGACCTGTTGGACCAACCATGCGATTGACGGACTACATGCATTCTTACAGTAAGGAAAAATCACGAACCCGAAAAACGCTAGCAAAAAGATTCTACCTTTTTGAAAAGATGTGGCTTTTTCAAAACACTGACTCAGGAATGAAAATGGACATGTGCCACGATTCGCTTTTAACACTTTTCCCAATTCATCTTTTCCGACATTCAAAAATCCAGCCAACATTAAAGTAGAATCAATTCCCAAAGGTGGTGTGACTAACTCCGACTCCAATGGTTTTCCAATGAGCACGCTATATTCTTCCAAGGTCGGGGTGAGCTCGTGCTTACCGAATATAAAGGTAGAAGTCTCAGGACACCAGAAGTGCGCTAATGCTCGAACGAGGCCGGTACGGACTTTGATTTCCAGTAGGGGGAGGAGCCTCCCGATGTGGCCCTCAACTAGCTTGCGGTTGGTCGGACTGAGTAGATTCCACCAGGCACGGAGCTCGTCCTTAGGAGCATCAAGAATCCGGATGTCTGCCCTTCCCATAGTGTATAGACCAAGACTCGCGACCGACCTAATGTCATGGACCGACCAAAGAAAGAGACGAAACATAAATAAATTGCGAGGTAAAGGTTTAGAAATCTTACTTCACCCGGTAGAATGATGGCAATCACATAGACATGCGCATGAAACGTGAGGTTCGATTTCTACCTAGACTCTGGCTTGCAAAATGGAGACACGAGGATTACCGAGCTAAACCAGTCATGGTGGTGGTTAGGCTGGGATTCCCCTGACTCCGGCTTAGTCAAAGAGCCGATCCGGGTTGCAAAGGGTGCAACCGTGGTAGGTATTCAATGACACCACGAAAGAACTTTCGGGACCAAGAAAGGCGACCCATACCACGCGGGTGTGGTCGAGGTGTCCGTTTTCTCAGTACCATCCTAAACCTATGCCGCCCAGGTCCGGCAGCGGGTAGTGTGTGCGGTGTAGTGTAAATGCAAGGCATGCACAGCAGGTTATATCATACAGCGCTCCGTGCATAAAATAAACCATTCATTCAAACACCTCCCTGCAAAACAAGGGTTAACAATCACGCCTCCCCTTATACCTCCCATACTGCAAAAACATTTAACACCTAAAATGTTAGGGACGTACCTGGGATCCTCGCTGCCAAGCAAAAATATTTTTTGAAAAGAAAAACTGGCCTAAGTCCACTAAGAGTTTTAACTCAAGTCCCCAGCGGAGTCGCCAAGCTGTCGCGACCTAAAAATAATTCCTCTCAGGCTAATGGATTATTAGGACTAAACCTAACTCGAGCCCTCCCAAGCTCTACCAATTCGCAACTTTGGGTTTAAGTTTTTATCATGCAAATATTTTCATGCTCGGAGTCGCCACTAATCAATTTGTGGTAGGTTGATTAGAAACCTAAATAAAACATAGGGAGATATGTTTCATTTCTACGAACCAGAGATCCTAAGCCCGGGGACTTGATTACGCTAGATCCAGTCTAACGCCCTTTTGGTACCTTTTCTTTTCAAAAATATTTTGGCAAGCAGTTTGGATCCATTTTAACTTAGTCACTAACATATGAGGTGTTCATGTGGGTGCGCAAACCACCAATTTAACACTCAAGAAAGCATTAAATAAATTGCAAGATTAGGAGAATTACTTACCTCGAAGCAACGTAAGCATCTGCATGGTTAGCTAGAAAATCACATCAACAACCTAATATGATTTCTAATTAACAAGCAGTTCACTCCACATTTGTTTATTTTCACTTATTTAAATGAAAGCTAACCTACGTGCAATGACGTACAAGAATTGACACGCGAACAATGCAACCTAACATGCAAACTATATATCATGCGACGACATGACCTAATTCTGATGACGGGCAGATGATTTATTTTTGGTATTTTCTGGTGAAATTCGGAATAAAAATATGCCTAAATTAACATGCAACCTATGATGACCTAATATGTCCTAACACGATTTATTTTTTGGGATTTTTGTTAAAATTCGGAATAATAAATTACTTAAATTAAGAATGCAATCTATCCTAATCTACCATAAAACAATTCATTTTTTTAGGGTTTTCTTGAAAATTCGGAATAAAAAATAACCTAAATAATCTATCAAGACTAGAAAATTATTTAATTTAAACTAGGAAATAGATTATCTCAAATCCTAATTTAAATTAAATAATTACTCTATCGTCTAGATATATTTAAGATTCCTAAATATGCAAAATTCAAATTCTAATCCTAACTGATATTTTTTGAATTTTCTTTTTTATTTGAAAAGGAAAGATAATTTAAACAGAGATAGCATCCACATTTAAAACAACCACGCAATCCACAAGATTCGTTTTAAATTCGGATTAGGCACAAAAATCGAGCTATCAGTCATATCTATAGGGTTATAGATATTGACGGAAAGTCGATCGTTCAAATTCGGAAAGCAGATAAAAATCATTATCGTACCCAAGTGATTATGAATAGGATAATGATTTTCCGTATCGCCACGTATCATACCTTAGGGATAAGGTCGGATAATTGTCCAAATACGTTGCTGAATTAGGAAAGATTCCTAATTTTGAATATTTTCAAATATTGCGAACAAGGCAAGCATTATCCTAAGATATCTAGCAATCCACGCAATATTCGCAGAATATTCAAACATTCAAAATTAAGAAACGAAATATTCTAAAAATATTGGATGATGTTCAATTACCTAATTTGCGGATAATTTCCAAATTCGAACTTGCGGATCGGGACGAACGATGAACGGCGGATCGGCAGCGCGGTGTCGGGAACGACGACGGAACAGCGGCGACGGAACAGCAAGGCAGCGCCGGCGTGTGACGGCTCCGGCGAGGACGGCGGCAGCAGCGTCGGGCTCGGCGGGGACAGCGGCTGGGACGTCGGCAGGGCGCAGCGACGGAACAGCAAGGCAGCACCGGCGTACGACGGCTCTGGCGAGGACGGCAGCAGCAGCGTCGGGCTCGGCAGCAAGCAGCAGCGGCGTCGGCGTTGGCGGGAAGGGCAGCGGCAGCAGCAAGCAGCAGCGGCGTCGGCGTCGGCCTGAGGAGCAGCGGCGAGCAGCAGCACCGGCGGTGTCTCGCGGGAGACAGCGGCAGCGGCGTCGCGGGGGGAAAGCAGCAGCGACACCGGCGGGCGCGACAGGGAGCAGCGCTCGGCAGCAGGCGCTGGCAGGAAGCAGCGTCGGTGGCAGAAAGCGGCAGCAGGTCCGGCGGGGAACGGCAGCAACAGGGGCGTCCCGCGGGATGTGCGGCGGCAGCAGCAGCGGCAACGGCGTGAGGAGGAAGCAGCAACGGCGACGTGCACGGCAGCAGCAGCGTCAGCGTGAGGTGGCAGCGGCAAGCTTGGCGGCGGCGTGCGCGACGTGAGGGGGCGGGAGCAGCGGCGGCGCACGGCGTGGGATGGCTCTAGCGGCGGCGGCGGTGTGCCGGTCTTCTTCTCTCTCTCTCTTTCTCACTCTCTTTTTTTTCGCTCACGTGTGTCTCTCGTGCTCTCAAAAATTCTGATCTGAAAATTTTTTGTTCCCCTTCTATTTTCTGACCTAATGAAGTATTTATAGTATTAATCTAGGTCAATTAGATGGGCTTTCTGGTCCTAATGGGCTTAGACTTGGGCTTTAATTCAAATGGGCTAAATTAATTAATGATAATGGGCTGAATTAATTAATGACAATGGGCTGAATTAATTAATGACAATGGGTCGAATTAAGTTCAAATTAAAACAACCGAGCCCGTTTGACTTATAATTCCCGGCCTTTGCATTTCAAGCGAGCCGAGTTCCATTCGATGAAATTTAAGCTCGTTCATTCACCGCCGGTCCGATGCAAAAAATGCAATTAATCTAAAATGAATTTAAACTATATGTTATGCAAATTAAATATTTTTTGTTTAGGGGTTAAAAATTTAATCCCTAATTTTCTATGCAAATTACACTAAATGATGCGCCAAAATTTAGGTGTCAACAACAAGTCTTCCTAACCAAGTAAACCACAAATCTATTGCCATCTCCTTTAACCTCAAATTTATTCCCTAAAAATGTTCTAGCAAAACAATGCTTAGACTCCAGTTTAATTTTCTCCAACTTCATTCTAATCCTTGGGCAAATTGGATATGTTCGATCAACATTAATCGGCTTCTCTCTATCATTCTCTCTATCAACATAGCTAGTATTTCTTCAAGCATCTTAAAAATGGGTTTTTGCTCTTGATATGCAAATGTATCCATTAACGGTCTCACTTAAATCATTTTCAATCGCATCACACTTGGTACCTGACAGAAGTGCTTAGGGCCTTGTCTCATGAAGTCTTCATAACCTTTAAGGCACTCTATCTTCAAATCTACTATTACTAGATAAAAATCAGCTTCGAATGTATACCTCACAGCCCTCCAGAAGAGATTCTTTAAAGCGTCCCCTTTGTCAAAATTAGTATATATATATATATATATATATATATATATATATATATGTCTTGCACAATTTTAATGTTCTGCTTGTGGAGATAGCCATGAAACTGCATTCATTAGTCCCTACAACCAAAATCAACCAATGAAAAACAAACACATCAAAACAATGATTGCACCGGTGTAGTGTAATAGTTAATAATGACAAATGTGAGATATTACCTTTTGTTGATCATTGCTAAAAGTCCAACCTTCATCCGTGCCCACATTCAAGTCAATAAATAACCGAGCGAGAAACCAAGTCCAGAATACCTCGAACTCAACTTCTACAACTATCCAAGCTATTGAAAACATTTGATTGTTTCCATCTTGTCTAACAACAGCACATAACAACATACATTTCAATCTAGTCTTAAGGAAGCACTCATCCAAGCCTACGACATGCCTACATCCTACTAACCCCCCTTTTCAACTCATCAAAGCCTATGTAAAACCTCTCAAATACATTAGTTGCTGGTTGAACTCCATCTCAAATTTTCCATTCTTGCTAACTCCCTTATACAACTAAGGGCTCCATATGGCTTTGTAAATTTTTTTTTATTAAAGGTTAGGGCAAATCTTTATCTCGCATATATCTACATTTCCGTAGCTGAATAAGTGAGTCTAGCGCTAATCATAGGCATGTACTCATGAGCAAGCTGAGTAGAAGTGGCTTGCCTATTTATAAGGTCTCTGTTGCAGTTATGTGGATTTCCAAATGTCTTTATTTTAAAAGTTTTCTCATCTTGAACCCAATTGCTGTACAACCTCCAACCACAACCACACACACACTTTGCTTCCATTCTTTTCTTTTGACTCCTTTACCAAAAAAATGTCAAATCCATTAATTACTGCATATTTTTGTAGAGCTACAATAAACTGTACATGAGATTCATATCTCTTGCTTAGACTACAAACATTCTCGTTATGGTCACACATAGGATCATACCTATTAACCATTCAACCAATTGTAACACTAATTTCTTCAAAATTATCAATATCAAGATCATTTAGAGGTTCATCATCCGATATTTCATCTTTCATCATCATCCCTACTTTCGTGTGGAACAACAACACCAACCTCTTCCTACATTCTTACATCAATAGAAACATAAGGTAATTCTCCACTATCATCTACCTTTTCCATTATTGCTTCCCTAAATTCTTTCCTCATCTTCCTTGTCTTGATCTCTTCGTCATCTGATATATATATATATATATATATATATATATATACATATATATATACATATATATATTTCATCATCACACAAGTCTCATGAACCATCGTCACTATCACTTTCATTATGTGAAAAAACACACAAAGTCATACATTGGAAACTAAAAACAATAATTAAATGTAAAGGGACAACAATTGAATAAACTCACCATTGTTTCTTATTCAACCTACAACACTTTAATTTTCCACGAGCAAACCGACGATCGACATGGAATCCCAATTGGCCCTATCCTATAAACAAAGATAGAGCAAAAATTTGGAGATTTGAAGTCAAAGTCAAACTCATGACACTAATTAAATAGCTAGTAAGATAACAATAGCTTTAGTAATTGTACAACATAATAAGCAATTATTACACATTTCACATTGTGAAGAAGAGTTGCACACAACGTCTTTTGATTAGAAACTCTAAAGAAAAGAATAAGTTTTGGCTCCTAATATCTAAACACGTGACAACCCATAGCTAGAGAACACATTTGAAATACATAACCTTCTAAACTAATCCGTTTGTTCAATGCCTTCCAATAACATAGAAGGAAGAAGAAGAATAAGAAGAAAACCATCTATTCAATGCCTTCAATGCTCTATCTACTTCGACCCATAAGCAAGCGTCCTTTGAGCCCAAAATTCTAGATGGAAACGACGTCTTTGGGCAACCATGTGTGAGTATGTACAAGAGTGACCGTCTCTGAGTGAAAGATTGAGTGAGCGAACGAGATCTTTAGACAAATTGAAGACTTCGTCATGCGTATCCAATGATGAAGGAAACCCTAGAGAGAAAAATCATGTGAAGAGAGATGAAGTGAAAATGCATGTGTATTTTTGCCTTTATATCCATGTATAGTTGCTGTAGTGGATATTATTGCTAACGTGAAAATGCCAGGTTAGATGACTAATATTGACTATGGATAGAGCATTAACATGTGCTAGATTTGGGATACTGATGAAAGTTAGTGATTTTTTTTAGACAAAATAAAGTTAAGAACAAATATGGGACTAGAACTAAAGTTCAGGCCAGGTTGCCTAGTTAGCCCCAATAATTAGTGTCTGAGATTTGTTACTTGTTAATTGAAGTGCATTACTTCTAATCATAAAGATCTTTATTAATGGCTAACTTTGGTAATTTCTGTACAAGTGATTCTTAGGCCCCTAGCAAGCCTCCAAACTTCGATGGCAGCAACTATGGCTACTGGAAACAAGAATGCAAGCCTATGTTGAAGCAATGGGTCCCATTATGTGGGATGTGATTGAAAATGGATTAGTAGTACCAACTCAAGCTACTGCTCAACAAGAAGCTTAAGTTGCTGAAGCTGCAGCTACTGTGTGTATGTCATGACCCTCCTAAAGATTATGGGAACATGTTTAGAAGTATTGCTCAAAAGACAGTCCAAATTGTTCACCGCAAGATGACAATCAAGATGATCTATCAATTAAGAGTGCAGGCTCCCTCAAGCCCATACTTTCCATGACATTTGGATTTAATTATAAGTTCTTTTTAAACCTAATGATTTCTAGGAGTCGCCACTAGCCATTAGACGTTGGATAGAAACTAAAGGAGACATGGGAGATTTGTCTCTTTTCCTATGCAACCAGGGACTCTCCACCCAAGGACTTGATTATGCTAATATTTCTATTAACATTCCTAACTTGAAAGTTGTAATCTAAATGGCCATGCATTAATTTTACCAATTATGTCCCTAAGTCTATTAACATTGCTATGTGATCATGCAAGTGATCTTGAGATGTTTATTATGATTCTAGACTAGCCCTAATCATTCGAGTAAAGAAAATTAACAAACAATCTATTGAAACGACGTGAATTAAACACCTAAGTATTTAAAAACTCAAAGTGAAAATGCATATGAAAACTTGATACTCATCAGGCAAAAAATATACATGGCCATGTTATAAACCCTAGGACATGATCCTCTATGAGCTAAATTCAAATCAAGTTCATCTCCTACTTAAAGGATTAATCTAATAAGACTAAATTTATCAAAAGTAACCCCTAAAAGAAAAACTAAAGGTTATGCTAACTAAATAAAACAAGGCTAAATCTATTACGAAAACCACATGACTAGGTCAAGACCTATCTCCAAGCCATTTTATGAATTATACAAATTTTTGAAATTTTGAATTTTTTTTTAATATTTTAACATTATTCTAATCCAAAAATAGGGACTTGGGCTGGGCCCTGGGTCCGGTCCAAACATGGGCAGTTGTGGAGTTTTGTGGGCTTGGATTGAGGACATGAATTAGGCAACTCTAAAAACCCCACTTCATGAAAATTTAAAAACGGTCCAAACATCCGTAAACTAAGCCAAGCCTAAGTCCGCTTAACTTAAACCAAACCCAAATCTACTAAAACATAACCTTAAGCCCATCCCCAACTATAGCCAGAATTAAGCCCAATTTCCAGTGAGCCAATTTAAGCCCAAAGAACATCAAAACCTAATTAAGCTCACATGTTTTTCTATATTTTCTATCCCTTTCCACTACAAAAAAAAGGGATTTTTGCCACGAAAATTTGCAACGAAAAATTTTCGTTGGAAAATTTGCGACAAATTTTCCAACGAAAACTAAAATTCGTTGGAAATTTCCAACGAAAAAATTTTCGTCGCAAAATTCGTTGGAAATTTCCAACGAAAATTTTTCGTTGGAAAATTCGTTGGAAATTTCCAACGAAAAAATTTTCGTCGCAAAATTCGTTGGAAATTTCCAACGAATTTTTTTTCGTTGGAAATTTACAACGAATTTTGCGACGAAAATTTTTTCGTTGGAAATTTCCAACGAATTTTCCAACGAATTACAAAAAAACCCGGTACTATTCGGCATTTTTTATATTCGTTGAAAAATTCGTTGGAAATTTCCAACGAATTTTCCAACGAATTTCATTTTTCTGGGCAATTATTTCAGTGTATACAATTTTCGTTGGAAAATTCGTTGGAAATTTCCAACGAATTTTCCAACGAATTTTAATTTTCCGGGAATTATTTCAGTGTGTACAATTTTTGTTGGAAAATTTGTTAGAAATTTCCAACGAATTTTTTTTCGTTGGAAATTTCCAACGAAATTTCCAACGAATTACAAAAACTCCCGGTCCCGTTCGGCATTTTTTCTATTCGTTGGAAATTTCGTTGGAAATTTCCAACGAAATTTCCAACGAATTTCAATTTTCCGGGCATTTACTTCAGAATGTACAATTTTTCGTTGGAAAATTTGTTGGAAATTTCCAACGAAAAAAATTCGTTGGAAATTTCCAACTAATTTCAATTTTTCGGTTCGCGCTCATTATTCCCAGTCAAATTCCCCCGCCCCCCCCCCCTCTCTCTCTCTCTCTCTCTCTCTCTCTCCTTCGCCTCCGCCTCCTCCCCCGCCGCCCCCCTCCTCCTCCGGCTCCGGCGCGCCATGGACACCGACGCCCTCGACGCCCCCGACGTCCCCGACGCCCCCGACGCCACCAAGCCTCGTCGCCGGCGAGGGCCGAGCCGCCCAGATCTGGAGCTCGGCCCTCGCCATGGCCGGCGAGGCTAGGAGACGACGTCGACGGACTTGATGGGCGGCGGCCCGAAGCCTGCTCCCGCCCCTGCTGCTGCTGCTACTTCTTCTTCATCTTCTTGTTCTTCGGCGCAAGAACAAGATCGCCATCGCCGGCCATGGCGAGGGTCGAGCTCGCCCAGATCTGGGCGAGCTCGCCCAGATCTGGGCGAGCTCGGCCCTCGCCGGCAACGAGCTCGAGCTGGGCGAGCTCGGCCCTCGCCGGCGACGAGCTCGAGCTCGCCCAGATCTGGGCGAGCTCGGCCCTCGCCGGCGACGAGCTCGAGCTCGCCCAGATCTGGGCGAGCTCGGCCCTCGCCGGCGACGAGCTCGAGAGCTCGCCCAGGTCTGGGCGAGCTCGGCCCTCGCCGGCGACGAGGCTTGCCCTCGCCGGCGACGAGGCTGGCCCTCGCCGGCGACGAGGCTGGCCCTCGCCGGCGGCGAGGGCTATTTTTCAATAAAAAAAAATTTCGATGGAAAAAAAATTCCACAATTTTTTGACCAAAAAAAAATTTGTAGTTTCCAACGAAAAAAAATTCATTGGAAAAAAAATTATTTTCCAACGAATTTAGTCACGAATTTTCCAACGAATTTTTCAACGAAAAAAAATTCGTTGCAAATTTCCAACGAAAATTGAAATTTTTCGTTGGAAAAATTTGCAACGAGCTATTACCAACGAATTTTTTTTCGTTGGAAAATTCGTTGGAAATTCGTTTTCCAACGAATTTTTCCGAATTTTTCGTTGGAAATTTTGTCGGAAAAAACATGTTTTTTTGTAGTGTTCTACGTTACTATCTTTTCCTCAACAAACCAGAAATGCGAATTCTGACTAAAACTCTTCAACCATACCGAGAAGAAATTATGTTGAAGTATTATCTCATATCGACTGACAACGGGTCCTAAATGCTATTTATATCCACGTGATACCACCATGTTAGAAAGTTCAATCCAAAAACTTAAGCTGTTAAGTGTAATAAGAACACTTTCAATATGGTTTGCTTTGTTTTTTGCCTTTCTTGGTGCCTTTTTTTCCTCAAAATCTGCAGGTTTTCCATATAAGTTCCAACGGGTAGCCTTAGTATGATACAACCTATGGCAATGTTTACACTTCACAACCTCCTTAGAGGTATCATTAAATCGAGAGAATAAACTAGATTCAGTAATAGTGCCGACACTTATTTGCAAAGCAGATCGATCAATAGTAGAGGGGTGAAGCATTGATGTCCTACAACTTTCTTCTGAGTGAACTAGGGCATGGGACTGTTCTAGAGTAGGGAATGGAGACCCGCTAAGGACTTGAACATGTATTTGATCATATTTAAAATTCAATGCTGCCATGAAATCATAAACTCTGATCATGTCCACATGGTTCTTGTAAGCAACAATGTCTGCAGCATTGGTTAAGCAACAATGTCTGCAGCATTGGTTGGGTGATAATTAGTATAATGATCTAGCTCTTGCCACAAACTCCGAAGCTTAGCATAATATTGAGATATAGTCATCTCATTTTGAGCGATGTCATGAACTCTTTTTCGAAGTTCATACACCTGTGTATCATTCCTGATTTGACCATAAGTATACCTAGCAGCCGACCAAATCTGTGCGGTAGTATCAAGAAACAAATATCCTTTTGCAATATGTGGCTGCATCGAGTTAAGCAAAAAACACATTACCAAAGAGTCATTTGAGATCCACTTGTCCTGAGCAGCACCAAATATATCCAGCTTCACAGAAGTGTGATATCCTCAATCCGTCACCGCTTAATTACACATTGTTGAATTCATTCGGTCTCGTTTAGGCGCCAATCAAGAGGGTAAAGCCTATCTTATCACATTTGATCTTGATTGATTTTTAGAATATTGCACCTTAAAGTGCAATGTGCTTGATTAGTATCCTATGATTGATTAACCTATAGTTTTCATTTAAATGCAACTCCTAGAAGCTTAGTTAGGGGAAAAACCAAAATTTGGTCTTACTTCCCTAGAGTTGGCGCCACTTTGGTGAATGGAAGAGGGGAGAGACCAACTTGGTTGGTTTCTAGTTTGGTTACCTTGGTGAGTTCCTAACTAATTACATGTGTCTATTTCTAGTAGTTATGATTACCTTAGGAGTGAGACTTGATGGAGATATTTCCAGATGGCTTCTTGTCCATAAGTTTGCTTAGTTGGGAGTAAATTAAGGAGACTAGGCTAGGCTAGGCTTGATGGTTGAGCCATTAATGCACTTGCATTACTGGGGTCTTCTTGCAAGACCAATTGAGGGGATAATTTTCTCATTTTCTCTCATTTCTCACTCTCACTCACTCTCATTTCTCTCTTTCTCTCCCTCTCTCCCTCTCACGCCACCGACCGCCGCTACCGCCGCCGCTCGCCACTCACTGCCGAGCCACTGTTCACCGCCACACCGTGCCGCCGTCCGCTTGTAGTCGTCCTCACTGTAGCCGCTGTGCCGCCTTGTCGCCAAGCCACTCACCGCTCACTGAGTTGTCGCCATCCACGCCGCGCCAACCATCGCCTTGTCGTTGTGAGCCGCTTACCATCCGCGCCACGCTACGCCGTCTGTACCGTCGTTCGAGCCGTTCACCGCTATCATCCGTGCCGTGTTGATGCTCGTTTCCCGTCACCTTTCGCTCTTCGCCACCCGTAGTTTGAACGGTTTCGTAAGTAGTTCTTCTAATCCGTGGATAGGATATTATTCTACTCATGTTGGACTTCGGTTTATTCTTGTTTGAACTCGTTCTATCGTGGGTATGGCGATCTTTGGATAGAGATTGTCATGGATGGAATATGTTGAAATGGAAGGTTAGTGGGAACTGGCGATGGGTGATGCTAATGTTTGTCTTGTTTTGTTTTGCTCGTTCTAGGAAGAGGAAGCCATTTAACAATGTTGTAAGGTTTGTCTTGTTTTGTTTTGCTCGTTCTAGGAAGAGAAAGCTGTTTAGCAATTTTGTAAGGTTTGTTCATGAAATGCTTCCGCTATTCCTATTCTTGTTGCTTGCTGTATGAATTTATATGGTTCTCTAATGTAAGTCTATGATGCGGGATCGAATGGAGGGTATGTGTTCATATGATTGCTTGTTATTATAAAAGTTGCATATTGGCACATTATTAGGAGTCTATAGGAAAATAACGTCATATGACATCTTGCTTGTGTCCATTATTACAAGGTAAGGTTGCAAGTGCAGTGTGTGCAATTTCGCATGAAGATGAGTTGTGGTTGTTCACATGTGATTATTTTAGTGCATTTTTATATGTACGAAAGTTAGATGTTCTAAGGGCGTGAGCATAAAACACTCTTACATTGGCCTAAGTGGAAGATAATAATTGGCTTGAGTGATTGATATGCTTGCTTGATCACATAAATGGTTTCGTACTTGTATGTTTGCGAGGGACGATGTCCGATGCATTTCAGATGTCGTTCGCAGATGGATTTCGAAACGATGCTCTTAAGTGAATGCCGTCTTCGAGTGAGGTCAAGACGTTACCGTGATCGATGGGGCGGGACGATGCCCGATCCCATTAGAAGACCATCGACGCGAGTGTCGGTCGTGGCCATAAGTGGTCGTAATAATCGGAACACGTGTATATGCATTGTGCATGAGCTATTTAGTGTAACGTGTTTTTTACTACTATGTGTGATTGTTGCATGCCGATTAAAAGCAAGGTTTCGTGTATGATTGTTGATTGTGTTCTTGGAATGATTAAGATGGTGGGTTTACTCTTCATATTTCTAAGGTGAGATTTCATCCTCCTCATTGTTTTATCCTACTCGAGGTTTAGAGGTTCTACTTATTGAGTTTTACTCATGTGTTGTGGCTTAAACATTTTCAGGACCTTAGGATGGATACGCAGTAGTGCATTTAGTGTACCAGTCAACCAAGACGTAGAGATCGTCGAGTACGTGGCATCAAAGATGGACACGGTGTACGAGGAGTACACAATGACCATCTGGGTCGACAAGGGACTTTCGAACTTGATTCCCCATCGCTTTAAGGCATGGTATGTGTTGTTCGGGGGTGGACTTTGGGGGCCTCTTCGGGGCTTTGACGGACCACCGGGTGCATCGGGTGCAATCCCGTGGGATCCCGCCATGTCAAATGTCCCCGATGGTCTCATTAGCGACTCGGAGTTGGACCCGGATTATGACCCCGACCCCAAGCCATAGCATATCCGAGCATGGAGGAGTCATGTTCTTTTTTAGGAGGCCCTCATAGATAGATGAGATAGATCTAATCTCGACCCCTTTGATCGAATCGGAAAAAGGCCGATTGTAACGGATTTGTATTTAACTAACTTACGATTATTAATGATGCTTATATCAAGTGTGTTTTGTCTACGTGTTTGCCTTGCTATCCAGCTTGTTGTGGTTGAATAGGTATTGTTTAAGTACGCTTCCGCATGTGCTTAATCGAAAGATAAAAATGACGGGTCGACGACGCCTCCTGGGATGTCGCATTTCAATGACCAAGGCAGTTGTCGCACGCTCGAGGCTCGAGAGGATAGGGTGCGGGGCGTGACAAAAGTGCCATTGATATATCCTATAAGGCCACGGCCTGCAATGGTCAAGAATATAGATCAAGACCATATCAAATAATTTGTACTGTCAAGCTTCACAGAGATCGTAGCGAAAGTAATATAATCTGTACGGCCATCTCCTGTAGGTGGAGGGTTCTCAATTGAACCGTCAGACATTGTGTCTCTGGTAATAGGCTAAAATTATCCTCCAAAAAAATCAGCTAGATTAGATTAAGGGATAAGTACAGCGCAAGTGCCATAACTTTTGTACGGAGGATACTTAAGTGCCATAACTTTTTTTTGGCTCACTTGAGTGCCATAACTTTAAAAAAAAGATCATCTAAGTGCCACTTATGAGCTGATCGTGAGGGCCCGAAACCGCGGCTTTTTCGGCTGAACGGTGACCTTCCCAGTGAGGCGAGCACCACCAGCTTGAAGAAGAGGTGTCGGTGAATCATTTCATGGCTTCCGTTTATCTCGAAATTTCCGTTTTAACCTCCGTTGACGAAGGTAAAAATGCTTCGTAGTCACACATTTATCGAGCCGATTTGTGTGACTACGAAGCATTTTTACCTTTGTCAACGGAGGCTAAAACGGAAATTTCGAGATGAACGAAGGCCATAAAATGATTCACCGACACCCCCTCTTCAATCAGGTGGTGCTCGCCTCATCGAGAGGTCATCGTTTGGTTTGAAAAGTCGCGGTTTTGGGCCCTCACGACCAACCCCTCTGACAAGCTGGTCGTAAGGGCCCGAAACCGCGGTTTTTCCGATTGAACGGTGACCTTCCTAACGAGGCAAGCACCACTAGCTTAAAGAGGGGGTGTTGGTGAATCATTCCATGACCTCTGTTCGTCTTAAAATTTTCGTTTTAGCCTCCGTTGACGAAGGTAAAAATTCTTCGTAATCACACAAATCGGCTTGATAAATTGTGTGACTACAAAGCCTTTTTGCCTTCATCAACGGAGGCTAAAACGGAAATTTCGAGACGAACGGAGGCCATGGAATGATTCACCGATACCCCCTCTTCAAGCTAGTGGTGCTCACCTCGCCGGAAAGGTCACCGTTCAACCAGAAAAGCCGTGGTTTCGGGTCCTCACAATCAGCTCGTAAGTGACACTTAGGTAATCATTTTTTTAAAGTTATGGCACTCAAGTGAGCTAAAAAAAGTTATAGTACTTAAGTGTCCTCCGTACAAAAGTTATGGCACTTGCGCTGTACTTATCCCTTAGATTAAGGGAAGAAAAAAAATCGATTTTTTTAGGGTTTTGAAAACCTAAAAAAAATCGATAATTCTAATTTTTTCCAAAGAATCTAAAAAAAAAATATGGTGGTCCACGAATTGCAGTAGATTGGTCTTCACACACGAGATAATTGTCGGCCAACGGCAAGGCAGAAACAATTCTTGACAAGAAGATCCAAAAAATTGCAAGAGAGGTTAAACCACCTATTGCGGACTAAGAAGTTTTAGCTTATCTCATAGAGGTGAAGTTTAGGGCAGACACTAGATTCAAAGAATCACCTCATTAGTGCCACCTTACACTGTGAAAGAAAACAAAAGAGAGGATGAGAAGGAACTGCGGTGGGAGAGAGTGAAGGCGTGAAGAGAGAAGAAAGAAAAGTTGCATAGAGGAAAGATCAGGGCTAGGGTTTCAATTCAGATTCGGCTTTGATACCATGTTGAGAGAAAAAAACTGAACCGATTGCTTGATTAGGTCTATGTGATCCCAAACTACCTATTTATTATAAAGTCAAAACACCAAAATTACAATATTACCCTTATTGCTGCAATACATAAAAATAATAAAGGAAATAGACAAATATGCCCCTATTAGCCAAGTACTCTCAACAAACCACCTCAATCAAAGCTCGCTACACCAACACATGAATGTATACATCTCACCACCAATTAAAATGTACCCATCACTGGTCCCCTAACCATCGATCGCCCCTGGTCATCAACCACCACTACTCTTGCACAGGACATAATTTCGGAGCAAACATACACGAAGCAGAGAAATTCTTAACAACATATTCAGTAAATCCACAATGAATACTATGATTCATTCACAAAGGAAAGATGTCGAAGGAATCAATGATAGATAATAGTGTATGGAATTGATGTCAATTATTGCATATAAATGCAAGATAAATTACGATCGCCACAAAGGCCTAAAGGACAAGCCACCAGCCAAAGATCAAGACCAAGATTGATAGAGTTCACCACCAAAGCTTAAAAGACGAACCACCTGCGAAGAATAAAGGACTTCGAGATAGCAGAAGCTCACCACCAAAGCCTAAAGAACGAACTGCTAGCCAAGGATAAAGCGTTTCTTAGGTCACCACCAAGTATAATCCACTTTCCATAGATAAAAAATCGAGATAGAAGAAACTCACCACCAAGGTCTATAGGAAATTCCACCAGCCAATGATAAAGGTCTTCTCAGCTCACCACCAAGAAAGAATCCACTTTTTTAAGATAAAGAAACCGGGGATAGAAATTCGCTCACATAGAGGAAAATCTCATATATTCATATACTCAAGTCTTTATGTTCTTTTACAATGAGATTACACCTCCTGTAACAATCTGAATTTTCGATCATTTTCCCGAGATTTAGGAAATGAATATTGATCAATGCACTATAGTGAGATCTTACCTGGAAATGCGCATTCACGGGATGCTAACCTTAGGGGTAAGGCTAGTACGGGACTGAGTTCGCACGACCAAAGAACTCGATCTTGGTTCGATCTTCAACCATATCGATTGACGAGAGAATGTTTTGAGCCAACAGAGACCGATCTATTTGATTAATCATGTCCAAAGGGAACTAGTGACAAACTCTCGCAATTATATGATGATCGAGGTCGCTTGGTTCTAGCAAACTTAAACGTGATTTGATTTAGTGTCGGTCACGGGTCGAAAGCGCGTAATCCCAACGAGCCACCCGTTAGCCAGAGATAAGCTAAAGTTGTGATTGTTCGATTTTAGTCATTTCTTGGAATTCGGGCCCGAGAATCGAGAATTTTGAAAGTGACAATTTTGGACAGCCGATGACATTTTTGGCTTGGCCAACCTTGGGGCCACCCATTTCTGCAAAAAAATGAATTTCTGTTCGGGATCGGAAAAATTACGATTTTGCCCCTCTGGACACCAACGTTGATTTTGAGGCCGTATGAGATTATTTTTCGAGGCCGATGTCATTTTGGGTTGGCCACGCACATTTAGAATTGTTACGGTCAAAAATTGGAATTTTGGCTTGGAAGTGAAAATAATATTATTTTATTCCTCAGGACTTTGCAGTCGATTTTCGAGGGCTTAAAAAGCTATTTTCACGATTCCAATGCCATATTATGTTGGCCACACACATTTGGGGTTGGTACGGGCAAAAATTGAAATTTTGACCCGGGACCGGAAAAATGACCGTTTTGCCCCTGGGCCATTTTCAGTTTCAAAATTTTTGGGATAATTTTGGGATAATTTTGGGATAATTAAGTCTGAATTTTCAGCTCAATTATTGGACAATTGACCTCTTTGCCCCTTAATTATTGGATTGGGTTGAATTTAGGCCTTTGGATCAAGGGCAAAATGGGAAGATCGCGTAGGATCGCGACACGTGGCGCCCACTAGCCATCATATTTGACCAGCTTGGACCATTTCTCTCTCTCCTCCCCCTCATTCAGCCAACTCTCCCGATCACTCTCTCTTTCTCTCTCCCACGTTCTTCTCCTCCTTAGCTATTCGGATACCATCACCGCCAGCGCTGCTGCTGCTGCTGTTGTTCCGCTCATTTTAGCCACCCATCCAGCTAGTTTGTCTTGCCTTTTTAGGATAAGTGACCTCCCCAAATGTCGCCTAGGACCTCGGATATTGCTAGGCTCGTTTAGGACTCGGTTTAGGGTGAATTAAGTGGCTGTTTTGGGTTTCATATAGGGGCTGGAAATTGGTTGTTGTGGACTGATTTGAAGACTGAAAATATGAGGTTTGGGAGATTCGGATAGGGCCGTGATGATACGGAACGATTACGGTTTGAATTCGTGTGATTTGGTGTGATTTTCGAATTTGTAACTACTGTACCCGTCCGGTTTGCTATTTTTGTGGAGAATTTTGGTGGCCGAATTTGAGGAAGTTTTCTTCATGAAAGTTGCATAACATACTTTAATTTGGGAATTTTTGGAAATCATTTGAGGCCATTCGGAAGTCCATCTTTGGACCGAAACAAAACTGCCCGATTTACTGTTCACTCGACCTTCTGGTCTGTTCGAATTTTTATAAATTTTTCCAGGCCTATTTTCAAAATACTTCCTTCACAAAAATTGTTGGGAACATTTGTGGCTATAACATATAAAAATTTCAAAACTTTTCAAGGTGATTTGTGTGTTGAAAGAAATGTATTTTGAGGACAAAATAGTCTGTTAGAGCGAACAGATTTTGGTCTGATTTCGAGGGATAAAAAGACATGGTTGTAGATTGAACCGGATTTCGTGTTCTTCATAAGAAATGTTTATCGGGATGTGTTTTGTGATATATCCAAAATTCAGAATTTTTGGAGTTCGTATATGCGATTGTATGGTTTGTGATTGTTGGTTGATTCTGGATTGTGTTTTGGGCTGAATGTGCCGTGATTGTGTGCCAAGAGTGTGTGGCCATGAGGAGTGATGGTGTAATTGCGCATTGAGTTTGCGTGCCAAGCATGGGTGTTCAGGTGGTGTTCGTGTGACGAGGATGTGAAATTGTGATATGTGTGTGAGGTGCGTGTGTTTGGCTGTGTGTATGTGTGGCCGTGTAATATGTGTGGAGAGTGTGAAATTAAGGTACGGGAATGTAGGATGGATTGGAAAAGTGATACCATGAGGCGTGTTCGTTTACGCGGGGTAAGGTCCGTCCTAAGGCGTGTACGTTTACGCGGGACGATGCCGTTCCTGACGAGGTGACGATGCCCGGCCCGACGGGGTGTCGATGCCTGACGAGGTCAGAAGACCGTTGGTCTGATACGTTTTACGCGGGCACGGTAATTAAGGAAAGAGAGAGGTAGGATTCCGTCCTGAGGCGTGTTCGTTTACGCGGGACGATGCCGTCCTCGACGAGGTGACGATGCCCGACCCGACGAGGTGACGATGCCTGACGAGATCAGAAGACCGTTGGCCTGATGCGTTTTACGCGGGCGTGGTAGTGGTGGAAGAGTTGTGAATGAGCGGAAATTGGCTTGAGGCGCGAGATTTGAGAAAGTGACGCATGGTGTGAGTAGTGTGTGAGTGTGTTTGTATCGCGTGATGTGATACTTAATTATAGGGTAGAAACTGCTAGGCACGGTATGGGACGTGCCCAAGTGGTTTCTGTCTTATAATTGAGGCACGCGCGTGTCTGTGACTCCTTACTGTGACGTGCTGATTGTATTATGATCTAACGTGCATGAACGTGCATGATGGGTTCCAGGTAGGTTCGTGTGTGACTTTTAGATTGATTGATCGTCGTGTGAGATGCGTGTTCTGTCTAGCGGTACGTGAGTGCCTACGTGGGGTTTGGGGTTGTACACTTATTGAGATTCGTCTCATAGTTGTATAATCCAACATTTCAGACCCCCAGCTATAAACCCGAGAAGTCCGCCTCCTCTTTTTGGGAGTTCTAGGAGCTGCCTTTGGTGCCCAGTGGAGCTGCAGGTGAGTTTCCAGAGGTTCAAGCCAGAGAAACAGGAGCGGAATGGAAAGCAAAGCGATCCTTAGGTTTTCCCTGGGGTAATTTTAGGGGTTGTGTAAATCGGATTGACCCATAGGGAAGTTAAGTTAATCAGACCCTGATCTTTTTGTTATGACGGTGATTTCGGATGCTGGTTTGCTGTATATGTTTGTAATATAATGTTTGTATATTTGGTGTAGTAATATCGTATGAAATGCTATTGTTATTGTTAGTCTGTTCTATTGGTCTATCCCGTCGTCGTCATTTTAGTCCGGGGTTGTTTTATCCGTTTCCGCATGTGGCTCTGATGTTTGGGTTGGGTCGGCGATGTTCCTGGGACGTCGCAATAAATTCGACCTGTAGTAGGATGTCGCGAGCTCGATGGGGTTCGGGGCGTGACACCTCCATTTATAGAAATATTGCTAAACAAAAGAGAATGCTTTTTGAATTCCCAAAAACTGAGTAGATTCTTCAAAACTGGAACAGCTCTTATCTAACAAGTCCTAAAACCACACCTTTATCTAACAGGTCCTGAAATCGAGTAGATTCACCACCGAACGGAACTTAGAACCTACCCACTGGAATATATTCTTCATTTTTTAGAACTTGGAACATACCATACATATCGTGGAACCTGAAACCTACCCTGTCACAGATTCCAGGGTTGGTTCCACGATCTACTCAAGTTCTACCCGTATTTTAAATTGACTAATTGTAGTGAACCATCACCTTTAATGGCCATAATTTACTGCTACAATCCATTAACCACAACTTATATTAAGACACACGAAAAATATGAGACATTAACAAAGTAAAATTCTTAGTCATAAAATGGAAGTTTAGATTATTGGTTATAGATTATACAAACATCATCGAATGATATTGAATACCGTAGGATCACACGAAGACATAGAGCAAGAAAAATACAAAAACTTGTTACAGGTTCCAAATTTTACCTACATGGAACCCACCTATCGAAATAGGTTCCCTAATTTTTAACCACCTTGTATATCTTGAAACCTGAAATCGGATAGGTTCCCATCGATCCAATTCTCCGATATTAGGTTCTATGCCTGAAACATGCTCACCCCTACTTGTATTTAGTTGCCACCGTTGAGTTTGAAACCCTGTCGGTGATAAGCTAAAGGAAGGCGAGGATGAAATTAGGCCATCATGTCCCTTATGTCTTGGGCTACACACGTGCTACAATGGCTGGGACAAAAGAATTGTGATCCCATGAGGGTAAGCTAACTCCAAAAACCCATTCTCAGTTCAAATCGTAGGCTTTAACTAATCTGCATGAAGTTAGAATCACTAATAATCGCGGGTTAGTAATATGATAGTGACTTCTTTCCTGGGCCTTTGTACACTGCTCTTCACACTATGGAAGATGACCATACAAATCATGGCCGTAACCACAATGAGGGGAATGCAGAAGGCAGGGCTAGCAAATGGAGTGAAGTCATAACAAGGTAGGAAGGCTGCAATGTATGTGCCCATTTATAATATGAGATTTCGTGAGATCAATACCAGCAGTTCTCAAAAGTTAAGCTGTTAGATAAATGTGCGATTTAATATTTAAGTATTATATCATACAAGTTGGATTCTACACAAACTTTATTGACTATTTAAAATTATAAATACATAACAAAGTTAGATTACGGCTCCTTTTTTTTTTTTTTCAAATTGCTTTAAGGTTTTGCAATTAATAATCTTAACAGTCCTTGTCTAGATATGTCATTTTATTACGAACTATTTAGTTTAGTTCAAAATATTATCTAGTGTAAAATCAGAGTTAGAGGGGCATATTGGATGTGGAAAGAAACCAAAGAAACATTCTTCGTAAAATACCTCAGGAACCTTTGCAGCAGCATAATGTCCAGGCAAAATAGTCGCTCGGGGGAGTCCTTAGGACAGGTATCAGTTTCCCAACAGTGTCAAGAGGCCAACTGGATTACAAACAAGAACAATAACAAGAGAAGTAAGCAACACGTTGGCGTTAGTGTAGATGGGACATGACCGAAAAGCTTACATACTCTGACACACATGTTCATCAGTTGAACAAGGTTGAATGCACTCTAAAGAAACCACACAAAACACCAAAGAGAAAAAGAAATTCCATCATCGAGCAAATAAAATCAGTCAGGACCAGCCCTGAGAGGGTATTGCGTCAGGAAATTCACGACACTTCGAGCTTGGTACTAAGCCAGCCAAGGAAAATAAAGGCAAGAGAAAAACCTGTCACTATTCAGGAACCAAACACACACAACCAGCTCACCCCAAAAGGACGACAAGAATTTCAGGAAAAGCATAACGGTATGCCCAGCCGTGGACCGAATAGAAAGAAAAGGAACCAAGTACTTGTTTCACCATATGAGTTGTTGAAATCTATGTCAGCTAACCTGATGAGACCGATAATTATCGATATCAGCCACTGCTTCCAATCAAGCTTTACTGATGAAGTAAATGTTCCAAGAAACTCAATCATAATGACCTGAAGGAGTACAGACAGAAAAGTTATATAATGGAGGATTTCATGAAGGAACACCAAACACATCAAATAAGACTAAGCATGACTTACCTGAAGAATAAGTGTTACACCCACTATTACCATGAAGAGGTGGTTTCTGGTGACTCCTTTGAACACATTCAATTCATCTGGTTTCCGAGCATTAAATTCGTTGAAAATCTGCAGTGCAAATGATATACTATTCGTCAGTTGTTCAAGGAAAAACATTTAGCGTTAGCCTGTTATCAAGCAAAGAGAGCAGTTCACCAAAAACCATCCAATTACAAGCCTCCCTTTCCCATATGTGCTGAAAGAATGTTTGTTCAAGAAAAGGGTTACTCTGCAACCACATCATATAAAATTGAGAATAAAACAAATTTTCATGAGGAAGCAGAGCTATGCATCTTCGTCTTCTGATTCTCACAACACCCTATTACAGAAAAGAACAAGAGCATCCACTATTTCAATTTCAAGAGAAGTTTTGAAATCATATATGACAGAAAATTTCACTATAGATCAACAGTTTAATTAGATGATCCATTTCAGGACAATGCAGTAGGGCATGCTATTCACCGTCATGTCTCAGAACCTGGATGCACAACAATAGCACAATTCTGTCCTGGATAAGAGTAGCATTTTAAGCTAAGTTTTCATAACTGTCCACACTATTCACTTCTAAAAAAAAGTAAAAGACAAGTGCCAAAATGGAATAATCACTCATGCACAAATTTGATTCCAATATAAGATTGATTCAAAGAGTGGCACTTACTTGGCAAAAGACAAATGCATTGAAGATCAAAGTATTCTTCACTTTGTTTGCATGATCACTGCTATCATTCTCTAGGTTTAGCAGGCTCCTTCCTCGAAAATTGAGAACAAGCAGGACACAAACTTGATAAAAAGACTGCAATAAAAAATTTACATTTGTAACTTTTGGTAAACAGTAGATGGAACTTAGCACAGAGGCATTTAAATTGATCTTTACCTGTATCAGCAAGTTCCGCCACATAATATTGGTTATGAGAGGTTCTCTGGTCATACAAGATTGAACCAAATGCATCATACATCTTACAGTGAAATGTATATGTTAGAGAAAATAAGAGATTTCTGGAAGATAACTTCCCAGGTTAGAGATATTTTGATAATTTTGTTGATTCTCCATATCTGTCAAATTGCATGAATATCTTGATTGATATGATATCTTAGGTAGTCATATAATAAAGTCTTTGAATAGGCTTATGTATTCTTCTTCAATATATATCGAAATAAATAGAAATTCCACAACTTAATTTTCCGCTTTATTCTTATCTTATAAATGGGTGGTGGGGAATTCAGAAAAGAACAATGAAGATATCGAGGATATGGGCGCAAAAGTGGAGAATTGCTTAAGACAAAAGCTTTACTGTAGAAAAACAAAAAATATTTGCATGAATCCCTCACACAAACACAAAGCTCAACCGCTGATATAATTGCTACGACCAATAAATTTTTACCTCCGACCCACAGGTGGCCTATGCATCAGGTGATCTGTGGGGGGCTCTGTGGCCAATGCAAGTGCTGCAAGAGTGTCCTGGATGAGATTGACCCAGAGAAGCTGCCCAAAGAGGAAGCCAGCCAAGCATAGGATTTATACAGATACAAATATGTGTAGGAATAAATCGAACAATCTCTGAGTGAGAGAGAGAGAGAGAGGGGATCAAACCTGCACTGTATTTAGTGGAACTTCGCCAGAGGAAACAGCAGCAATGACGTTTATCGCAATAGCTGCAACATTAATTGTAAGCTGGAACTGGATAAATTTCTGGATATTTGCATATACAGATCGTCCCCACCTGACAACCTGCATGGTGTACATGATAGGTGAAGATGATTTTAAGAAATTTAAGGACTTTGTCCATAAAAGGACCTCCGTTGAAACTCCTTTTGCATCAACAGGGTTGTCGACAAGATAGAACTCAAGATTACGAAAAAGAGAAAAATTAATAGCACGATAAGAACTATATTATATTGGTCATCCTCCTTCCACCCTATAAATTGGTGTATGCAACCGCATGCTGCATTTTGCAGCCAATGTATTTAAATGCATACTGCCAAAGAAAAAAAGGAGGCACTGAATCAAAAACGAAAAGCAAAAGAAGCACAGAAAATAAAGACCAATAAAGACCAATCTTACATCACAGCTCATGCAGTTCAGCACATATCTAAGTCTCATTGGTCATATAATTATTCAAATACAAGAGATTAAGAAATCTCTAATGGATCGATATGTGACTGAACCTTAGTTGGTGGAATAAGGATAACAAGGGTCATTTCCGTATTTGACAAGAAAAGATATAGGAACTACTATGCCCCAAGCGGTGAGAGGAAAGAGTGAAAATTTCCATCAATATCACTCTGTTGGTGAGATGTGAGATCATAAGCTAATCATGGCGGCAAGTACTAACCTTCACAACAGAAGCAAAATTATCATCCAAAATAATGATATCGGAGCTCTCCTTAGCAACTTCTGTCCCTTGGATACCCATTGCAAGGCCAATATCCGCCTAAACACCATAAAAAGTTCACATCCCAACAACAATACCAGAGAGAAAATATATCCAATCAATGAATATTATACCATGAGCAGGAAATGTAAAACATATGTGTAATGTACAAATGATAATGTACCATAAGACAACAAGACCCCAACGAGTGTACAAACCAATTTGGTAACATTTATTGCACCCAAGTTATTTTGTGTTACACAAAGTCCAATCCAAAAACTTAAACTATTAAGTGGAGGGAGACCACATGAATATAAAGAGCATTTATAACCCGTTGTCAATCGATTTCAACACCCCCACTCGCATGCAAGCCAGATTAACGTGAAATTTTGACTGCACACATTCATATGGAATTTTTACCTTGCACATTCGTGAAAAAGATAGCATTGGCTTTAATACCATGTTAGAAAGTCTAACCCAAAAACTTAAGCTATTAGATAAAAGGAGACCGCATGAATATAAAGAGCATTTAGGACCCGTTGTCAATCGATGTGGGATAATATTTCAACGCTTTGACCGTCTACCAGTCAACCAAAGGATTTAAGAGCCTATGGATAATTGAGCAGCATAATGCAAATGTGGCTGCCAGTATAACCACATCATAAATAGATCTGAACCTTCCCATAAAAAAGAAGAAGAAGACCCAAACCTCATGTAGAGCAGGAGCATCATTTGTGCCATCTCCAGTGACAGCAACTACATGTCCTCGTTTCTTCAGAGCTTGCACAAGCAGAAGCTTGTCATTTGGCGAGGATCGTCCCATCACCTAAAAATGCAAGGCCCGATCAAATTTCATTCTACACCAGAAGAGGGGAAAATAATGGAAAACTAATCAACGAAAACATACGGATATCTTTTCTGCACTTTCTTCCCTTTGGACTTCAGATAAGGCACGAAATGCTCTTCCTTCAATGAGATTAGGCTCAATAGCATCTGCATCAGAACATAATATCCCACATTCCAAAGCAATTGCTTTAGCAGTTTGAAGATTGTCGCCTGTAACCATGCGTACCTACGCATTGAGAAAAAGGATACATTTTACAAAAAAGGCAAATTGGAGGACCTAATTTTTCCAGCCATCTTCTAGACTTAGGAGGATGCTTTGTGGATATATGTGTACGTAATTTGCATAATTTCTGGCATCAAAATGAATAATAAATGTCCAAAAGCTTAACAGGGCTGATGGAGTGATCTAACAATAAGAAGAAAGAGAAAATTATTCTCTAATAGCAATGATCCACCTGTTTCCCTTAATGGGAAGGACAAAACAAAGTATTCACATGAGTCACAGGATGAATAAAATTATGAGACTGCAGGAAAATGCCCAAACATAGCAGTGGCAATAAGCCAAGCTTGGTTTTCAGAGGATTTAGTGGGGCATTGTTACCTTCACGGCTTGTCACCAATGAAAATAACATCAGGTCTCAGTCTTCATAAAAGTCTAGATCCAACAGAGCTAAACGAATATTCATCCATGAAAAACTTAAACATGACTTAAATCAAAGATTTATGAATGGGAAAAGAACCTACTTTAACACCAGCTGCTTGGCATTTTCTTACAGCATCCTTTACACCAGGTCGACATGGATCCTGCAATGCAGTGGAAAATAAACAAAAAACAGAAGTTGTCGATCAGTTATAGAGACTGTTAAAAAGTAGCAACAAACTAAATCATTTAGATGCAAGACAGCTTGTCATCAGTCTATTCTATTTGTCACCTGATATAAGAAGAAGCCATAATCGAAAAATAGATTGGTTTTAATTGTAAAACTAGAATAACTATCACTAGCATAGATGAATTACACCTGCATCAACATTATTATTATTATAATTCCTCATTTAGCATCAGATACAATGCCAAGTCACTATCATTTATCATGAGTGCACTTGGAAACAGAATCCCCACCTTTTATGAACTGAATGCTATAAGCATCTATATAGTGGTGTAACAGCTGTGTTTTTCGTCATAGGCATTCAAAGCATGGTGAAAACGTTATATATTGCAACATAAAATTAAATATAAGGTGAAAGGACATACTAAAAAAATGCAACGATGACAACAACAATTATTTGCACACTATTACTGCTATCAAAATCATTTTCCATGATATAGGTTTAGAACAGAGAACATTCTCATGCTCAATAATTTGCACACAATAATTACTATCTAAATCATTTTCCATGATATATGTATGGAAAAGAGAACATTCTCACAAAAGCATTTCATGCTAATTTCTCAAAGAATGTATCTGAATGAAAAATAAAGAGACTTGAGTGAAGGATATGTACCTTTAGGCCAACAATAGCCAGTAAAATAAGCTCGTCCTCAGGCAGTGCCCACTTAGTTAATTGTTCTTCAACAGTTGGAATGTCTTTCAAGTCAATGGTCCTATATGCAATGGCAACACAGCGTAGACTACTAGCAGCCATATCTTCAATAGCTTTCATAAAAAGCATCACCTGCAACCAGGGGTTATGATCAGGAAATGTTATATAATATAAAGTACAATTTATCAGAAACACGAGATATACTGATCCTCAGGACTTAGTATGACAATCATTAACAATAACATCAGTGAGAAGAACAATTAAACTTGTGCATGTACAACTGCAGGTAACTGATCTTTCATTTCTTCATTGTTGGTGGTATAACAATTTTTACATATCTTGCTTGCATATTTCACAAAGCTTGGGCAACATACTTTTGACTCCAGCATTCTTCATTTCCACCACTTATTTAAGAATCATATAGTGGAATGAATTAGGTGGACACCAGTGCAAAGAGAATCTGGTGAATCCTGGTTAAATGTTTTCGAATTATTGGGTAGAAAGTGTCTAGTTAATAGTACTATCATCGTTTTAAATACAGAAAGGGACCCTATTTCTAGACGACTTAGCAAACTTCCATCAAAATTGTGACGGAAAAAGGAAAAATAATTCCTCAAAACCAGCGCAGCGCCCTCTCACAAATAATCATTTACATTATCAGATTCGAGCTCAACCACACTTTAACTAGCTCAAAGACATCCGTGTCATAAAGGCTTAATCTCACATACCTTTTCTTCGTCCAATGCAGCCAGCTGATCATTTAAATCCATGTATTGGGTACATGAGGACAAGACTATTTCGGCAGCTCCTTTCCAGTGTACATGAACCTCAGAGTTTGTCTGTGCATACAACAAAATGGACAACCTTTTAATCCTACATTAAACTGCTCAACTATGTCATGATGCAACATTCAGAATCCTCAGTAAAGTATCCTCAGTTAAGAAAAGAGAAAAAGCGTTAAAGCGAAATATGTAGAGAGACTGAAATCATTCATCTAGATATAAGGCATGAGGTGGTAAAAGAGAACTCTGAGAACTGTTTCATCATAAGCAAAGCAAAATATGGACCAGAGACGAGAGAATTATCGACCAGAAGAAGAATTAAAAAAGTTGTAATGATTAGAAAAGAACTTCGATTTCAATGACTAATGTTGACCATAGTGAACAAAATCTTTCAGCACATACAAAATGACAGGGACATGATAGGGAAGAGAGAACTTTTGGCACAGTGGAAGTACCAAGTCAGCTTTTGTCATTGGGAAGGCCAAGTGACTTCTATTGGAATATTTTCAACTTACTTTATAACCATTAAGCTGGCAGAATGTACAACAAGATCAGAAGGACTGCTCTGCTTTGGATGTAAAACAAGATATTCTGGGGCTATGACAATAATTGTGATCCATTTCCCAAATTCTCTAGATTTCTCAAGAGTGGTCAACTAACTTAATCATGAAGAAAACAACAGGTGTCCAAGTTGAAGAGGAAAACTTGAAGGTGAAAAAAAAGACTGCTTAATCATGAAGAAAGAAGAACCTAGAAAGTGGACAACAAGTAAAACCAAGCAACGTACAGCTTGTGAAACAAAGAGATGTCAAGTTGAAGAAGGAAAGCTTCAGTCAAATGTTGAGTTCAATGAACTTGTAAAAGAAGAAAAAATTGTGCGCTACCATGTCAGTTGGGATGCCTATAAATAGGCATTACTTATTCATGTCGAGAGCGTGTGGAGGTGAGCTTAAAACACATATCGTATGCTCCTCCATCAACACCTCATCCAACTTCTCGCACTACCATTTCTATCAACAAAATAAACTATATCCCATGGCCTATATTTCTTAAACTATCCTATATTTTTCCCTTATCCATCCTCTAACACATGTCCTACGCACATACACACTAGCGCGTCGCTAACAACAACTATCTATCAAAATCATGCTTTCGCACACTCAAATTTTTAATGTAGCATCAGAACTCCAAAAACCCAACATTACTGTACATATGTCGAGAAACACAAATTAGCATGCACGTTGCTATAGCATATAAAAGACAAATTCAACAATTACCAGCTTTAATGCGACACCCCCTCGTTTCTTCATAGAATTAAACGGGCAAACATGAATTATTGAGGACTGCGATCGGGTCGCTTCAAAGTTCATGCCAAGCTACCAAGAAGAAAACAGCATATAATCACTTTGAACTTCAGAATCTAAGGAGTTGCAGATTTAGCATATTTAAGTTGAGATTGAAAACCTTAAGTCCCCAACAAAGGATGGCCTTTTCTGTCGGTGAGCCAGAAACCTCGACATCTTCCCCACCCTGCAGATATCAGAAAACAAATTATAACCATGCTTTATAAATTCCAATGTCAAATACTTTGGCTCTGATAACTTTGGAATAAGAATACCATAAGTGCCATAACTTTGATACGCCGATCACTTATATGTCGTAACTTTTTTTCGATCACTTGAGTGACATAACCTTTAAAAAACGATCACTTGAGTGCCATAACTATCCATAGATTGCTTAACTGCCGTAACTTTTTGAAAGATGTTCACCCAAGTCCTAAAAATCCAACTTGGCATGGCACTTGTGGTATACGTTTTTAAATAATTATGACACTTAAGTAATCGATTGAAAATGTTATATGGAACTTAAGTAATTTGGAAAAAATTGATGATACTTAAGTGAATATTGTACATATGCTAGGGCACTCAAGTGATTTAGAAAAAATAAAAGTTATGGCCTCAAGTAAGCGCCATATGAAAACTATAGTACTTGAGGTGTCATTTTTCCAATAACTTTAGACCGTTAGACATACCTCAGGGGTGAAAACACTGCCATTGGTATTCTGTGCAATACCTTCAGTGAGTAAAGAAACCATTGTTGTGGGTAGCTGTGAACTACTATTAGGAGAGTCCATTTTCACCCCACCGACATAGGCTTCAACAACTGTCATCTGTCAGATAATGAAGAACCATCATCAAACTAAAGCTTCTTCCCGACAACAAACCTTGAATTCAATAAATTAGTTGTTAAAGATTAAGCTTGCTTGAAATAAAATTTTTTTTTGGTAAAGAAGCTTGCTTGAAATATTTCAATCTTGTAAATAATAAAAATTGGGGAAAGGAAACCATCTAAATGTAATGAGATACTAAAAAGTTAGGGACTCGACTAGATAAACTATTACTTCTTGCTTTATGCTTAATATAAATTTTGCGAGGGATATACTTTGCCTTATTCTTAGCCCGAAGCATCTTAAACGTACACAATATACAAATGATGACACATAAATTCACACATATAATTTTTTTCATATTCTATTGAAATTTGAATAATATTTTAAATTTTGGCAAGAAAGCAGAAAAATGGTTTATCTTTTCTTTCAAAAAGAATGAACTAACGGGCCCAGAGTTTTTAGAAGTAGCACCACAAAGGGGAAAAGTAATCATCGTACCTTGTTCAAAGTCAAGGTACCAGTCTTGTCACTACATATGGTAGTGGAAGATCCCATAGTCTCACAAGCTGAGAGTCTTCGCACCTGCAAAATTTACTACTTCTAAACCTCATTCCATATTTATATTTTATATTCCATGAAACAGGTTTGATAGTTCAAGAATATGCACCAATGCCTTGTCCGCCATCATTTTTCTCATTGAGTAAGCAAGTCTGCAAAGTGGGGGAAAGAAAATAGGATACGGATGGAGAGATTAGAGTAAAATGGACATCATGACTGTCCAAATCTGTTAATTATTGCAGAAAGATCAGAAGATGCTATCAGCATCACGCAAGCAAGCGTAGATTGAGATTGTCAGTCATATGCAGGCATGCAGTGTTTGTCAGTAGGACAAGTGGGACTTTGCTAAAAGATACAAGATGAACACGACTTGGGGGATATGTTATTTCACTTTATTCCTAAGATTATCCATAGACATCTTTAAAAAACAATCAACTCAAAGTTCAGCCATCCATTGACATATTCATGTCTTCTTTGTGAATTGGCTTAATTTCTAATAAAAGTAACATAACTTCGATGATCACATATATTCATAGTGTCCAACATTCAAACATTCCTTGTAAAATCACTGCACAATATTGTACACATAGAGTTCCTCGTAGACGTGTTCGACCATGAATCAATGTTCTGAATGAAGGGTAGACCTATGTTGCTAAGTTCACATCCCTACAGGGTCCTAAAGAACACTTCAAGGAATTGCATGGTTTGAATTCCTGTGCAATTTTTACGTAAATGAACTCGAGAAGAAACAAGTTTGGTTGAAAGTGCTTACGTCAGTGTAACAGCTAGAGGGAGCCCTTCAGGCACTGCAATAACGACAATTATGACCTGTGCATTGTATCGTCCATCATGAAAAGAGGAAGAAAGAAAGGAAGGTTTGGTTGCAGATGCAAAATATTGAATGCTACCCACCGAAATCATGAAAATCTTGACGGCTCCATCTACAGTGCTACTAACACTAGTTTTTCCTGCCTGAAACTGGGGACTGCCATCTAGATTTTTCGTATGGCCGGTAAAGTATCTGCACATGCACAAGTTGACACCCCATGCGCACAAAAGCACTTGTGAGAGAGAGAGAGAGAGAGAGAAGAGAGAAGACGATCATCAATTTAATAGTGCTTGCCTCGCCATAACCACGATCAAAACCGCTGCAGCTAAAGTCAGGCCAACATTCCCAATGAACGCGGTGACTCCACTTAAGCGTACCTATTCATGAAAGGCAATCATATTCAATGTCCACTAAATTAAAGAGATAATGGCACAAATGGTGCATGAACTTTGATCCAATGTGCAATATTGTCCTCGTACTTTTAATACGTGCAATGTGGTCAATTAACTCCGCTTCAATGAGCAATATTGTCTTTAGATTTTTAATTTGTTCAAAATGATCCTTGAACTTCAGGTAAATGTTCAATATAGTCCGTATAATGTAGAAAAATGTTTAAAGATGCATGGACCACTTTGAACAAATTAGAAATTTAGGGACGACATTGCACATTGAACCAAAGTTCATACACCATTTGTGTCATTTTCTCTAAATTAAACAAGGACATGATTGAGCCAAAACACATATAAGCACACGCGCATAGACAACACAAGAATTATGTAAGACCGAGTATGGAACCCAATCACAATCAATCTTCTCTTTACTCTTTAGCTGGACTGGGATGGATCTCACATTTAAACCCTCTCCTATTACTTTCTATCCATATATTCCACAAAATGTTGCAACAAAGAGTGTTCCAAAGTCTATCCATTTATCTGTCAGAAACGCCTAATTTCAGCTGTTTCACCTGCCTCCAGAATGTACCAGGCCAATCTGTGATGACAAACCTCTTCCATAAACTTCCTTCCCTAGCTTGTTGTCCTAATGTGAAGAAAGCTACCTTAGTTCCAGCAGTTCCTCCAAAATATTTCCATGGAAATTACAGTTAATACCCCCTCCTTGTGGGGCAATGTAAAAAAGATTCATGGTGAAAGTTTGCACCATGTTAAATGCCCTATCAAAGATTAGGTTGTCTTTTAATAAGTCTGAAATAGTTCCCCGCAAGACACCAGGGGAGGGTCAACCCATTTACCGAAAGCCGAAAGAGACCTCATTGATGATTGAAGGAATCCAGTCAATCAAAAAATCTGTCTATTGATAATTGGCACTGATCAAGTCTACTGACAAGTAGTTAGATTTGTTCCAACCCATTTACATAGCAATGTGCAGAAATCTTTGTTAAGACTTCTTACAAATCCATCTTTCTGCACATGATTGTCAATAGCATGTCAGTTAACCAAATGAAACTTTTACTGCTTTCATTATCATCTTCCCAAGGTTCACAACTCTCCCGCTTTTGTGCAACTGAAGATGGAAAAAGGAAATAAAGAGAACTAAAGGAAGATTGGATGCGCTCTCAATCAATGTTAATCTGCCCCCTCAACAAACAAATCTGATTAGGACCTGTTCCTTCCTTTCCACTCTCACCAAATTGTTGCTCCAAACCAAAAGTTTTTCCCAGATGAACCATAGGAAGACTCAACAATTCATCAGCAATGAACCAACCCGAACTTCAGCTTACTAAACACATTATCAATCTCTTCAGCAGAGCAACCTCACTTTGTTTTGAATGGATTTCGAAATGAGGCATGACTTGAAAACAGAGAAGCAAGCATCTTAAATATCTTAGTTGATCACCTTCAATTACCGGCATATTAGAGATGAGGGATTTGAACAAGGCTAATATTACTCAGTTCAACCTTAAACCAGCCGAATATGTCACTCCTATTGCTTTCAAATCTTATGAAGAACTTTCTCGACAATGATAAAGGAAAAGGTGAAGCGCAGATATCACAGAAGACACCAGCAAGTATTTCAGAACCTGATCCTGCTACGCAGTACCCAAGCAATCATTCGCAAATAATCCTTTCCTAAATCTGGTAAAGATTATAATTTCAGAAATACTAGCCTTGATCCTGCTATACAGCACCCAAGTGCTCATTGGCAATGGCATCCTCAATATATCTCCCACAGATATAGCATTTTGATAGGGGAAATAATCTTTTTTTTAATTGCAATAGGGGGAAATGATCTTTGCCGTATCATATTATAGACTATAAGCCAAACCCTTAGAGATAATCGATTAATGAATCATACCCATCTTCAACACTTGCCACATTAGGAAACAAATTGCTAAAAGAAGCATTAGACTTTTTGCCAAAAAGAAGTTAATAGAATTATTTGAAATCGATGGAATTATTTGGAACGGCTTCTCTAAGCACAGCCTAGCAAACTTCCACAACTCCATTTGTCAAACGTCAAATATAGGAGCTCTGTCTCGATATTCCAAGGCAACTTCTACATCTTAAAGAATGAATTGCTTTCTTAGCTTATCTCATCTTTGTACTGCAATCCATCATGTCAAGTAAACGCCTTTACATCTCTCCAATCCAGACTCTGCCTCATTATAGCCAATGCACTTCATTTTCTCCCAGAATCTCATTATCCACTAAAACAGACACCTTTCTAATTTCCAGAATACCAAAGCAATTTTATTGAATCATATCAATTTATCCGTAAGGATTTTAAGTGCTTGCCAGCACAAAACTTGGAGAAAAAACAGAGAAACCACTCCATCAATCAACATGTCCACGTAAAGCACCCAGCACAAATAAGTACAACTCAAGATAAATTAAAGAAGGACCTGCAAGGGTGTCTCTTCACCCGTGTCTTCTGAAATACTGGTCATAAGCATCCCCCATTCAGTATTAATTCCAACGCTTGTCACCTAGCAGAACGAAGATATTGTAGGCAATTTGAATTCTATTTGAGGGAACAACATGAGAATGTGTCCGTGAATGTGAGAAACAGCAATCTTTTTTCAGGCTCACTAAGCACTTCACAATCTGGAATTATGAGGAATTTCTTCAACACTAGTATGTGCAGCTAAAGTTACATCAAAGAAAGAAGCTGCCTGTGGAAAACAATGAATATTACTTGACCAAGGCTACTACCATGTGCGATTAAATATCACCCAGAAAGCATATGCAACATAATACAGCAGAAAGGACAGTCTAGTACTTAACTTGGAGCTTAACTATATTTCCATATTTATTCCCTCAGGGATTGCACTTAAACAAATTACCAAATTCAATTGTCTTGAACTCTTGATATCATACGTCATAAACTTTTTTTAGAGGACATTCAGATGCAAAAACTTATGGGAACATCTTAAAACAAAGTGCACAATTCGTCAGTCAATCAGCAGGACTTGATTTCATGTCAATATATCTAGTAAAATATGACATCAAATAGAGTGGCAGGGCACGATATAACATTTATGCAGCCAACAGCAACCATTAAAATGGATACATTTGTTGTGCATCTGAAGAACTGTTAGTCAACAATGAGGGAGCATAATGGGGGACTATGACTGTCACAGAGGAGCAACTGGACTTATCCCAATCCACTGTACAGAGTTGTACTCATTTTAACAACTAACATGAGACTCCATAAATTTTCACAAAAATGATGTATTTACGACCAAGAAGAATTTAAAACAAAAGAAACTGCAAAAAAAAATTAGTTACCAGCATGGTACCACTGCCATCAGCCACTTTGCATCCAGACATTAGAAAAGGTTCCCTTGAATTTTTATGAACCTGCACAAAAAAAAATAACAAATAAGAATTGCATTACATGATATAAGATCCAGAAAAACCAGCAGAAAGCCATACAAGTTTGCTCTCTCCAGTCATGCTAGATTCATCGATTGCAAGAGAATGACCAGAAACAAAAACTCCATCAGCAGGTACCTAAGGATGATCAAAGTGGATATAAGGCTGAATTACTTCCAAACACCGAGTAGAAATCTCAAAGAATATGAAGCAGCTTACCTGATCACCAATATTAAGGGGTACAATGTCACCAACCACCAGATCATATATTGACACCTCAACTCTACGACCACCTCTGACAACCTACAAGTACGTTCCACCATATTGAAAGCAAGACAAAAAAATTATAAGGTTCATAAACGTCAGTCTGAGTGTATATAGCATACCTCCATGTAAATGTTTCGCTTTTCTTCATTTAAGTTCTGGAATTGAAGGGACTGTCTATAGTCGCTTATAGCTGCAAAGTATTCACAAAGGTATGAAAGATCCTTTTAGGTGAACCGCTACTTATTTTTTTCAGTCAGCTTCCACATGCTTTCATCATAAAATTCCAAGTGTATAGTTGAGAAAAACTTAGTCTAACCATCATTGATTCTGTCACGATAACTTAAATATTAAACAATGCTTTTATCTAACGACTGCAAAAAGCACTCGCCTAAGCACTCTGCTGAGGTGAAGCACAGGCTCAGCGCTTCGCTTGGTCTTAGCCGAAGCGTCATCACCTAGTAGCTGCTTAGATGAGCGCTTCACTGCTGAGGCAACACCTCAGCAAAGTTGTTTTTCTTCGCCGAATACTTTTTTCTTTTGACCTTTTCATCTCTGTTCAAATAAAAGTGAAGGAAATGTGGAAATTTTTTTTCGTAAAGAGGCTAATCTATGTTTTAAACTTATGAGAAAAGGTTGACAACTTCTGTCTTCGGCAGAAATAATACAGAAGCTTTTCTGCTACCCCTCTCTCTCGATATAGTCTCAACATATCATTGAATATGTATAGCATCGTTGCAGACTTTTTTACCCTCCTCTCTCTCTGTCTCTCTCTGTAAAAATTCAAATAATAATCAGTTATATATATAACTAAAAAATAAATATAGACAGATGAGACTAGTAACTTCAACTGTATTTTACCTCTCGGACATCATATGAATTAATGGTACCAAAAGTACAAAGTAAGCATTGATTAACCAATAAACCAGCTTGTATCCTTTTGAACGTCAACACTAATACAATTCATCATTTGAAAACTTTCGCTAATCGATAAGACTTTCTTCTCTTTTCAACTTCGCAGCTCTCTTCTCTCAGGCATGTGCCTAAATTAACACCTAGCACCTTATGCATTACAAGGTCCTAGCACCTAGCGATTTTAACAAAATTGATTGTTAGTAATTTCGCAAATTCTCACGTGATATCAGAGCAGAATATCATGAGTTTAAATCTTTCAGCTCCCTTATTTGCCACCTGGTTATATATTTCCAAGCTTCAATCTCAGTCCAAAGTCCAGCCCACACATGAGATGGAGTGTTAGAATATCAAAATATAAAATCACACCTTCATCCTTGACCAAGAAAAAAACAAAAGAAGTCATGCCTTCATCAAATAGCATTAGCTTTTGAAATAGTTGACAATAGTCCCATAAAATTCCACAAGATTATCACAAGGATTAGAGGCACGCGAACAAGACCTAGACACAAAGCTAGAGAAAGATTTTAGATTTTGATTGTGGCAATGACCCTACAAAATTTCACAGATCCATGAAAGAAGCTAGATTCACATCGACAAGTCCTAGAAACAAAGGTAGAGAAAGACTTTTCAACATATGAAAAGCACTGGCAAATCATTACTCTATAGATAATGTCCCAGAAAGCAGGGGAAACACGCTGATGAGAAGCAATTTTCTTGCTTTTCTTTCGATGATGCATTAGTTTAATCACAATGGAACCTCCCTAAGGCCATGTTCGCTTTAGTGGCTTGTACATATGCAGCGTACTCCAGCATCCATAAGCTTGGATTGAACCAAATAAACCTGGACTAGATTGGGGTACAAACTACTGGCCAAGTAAACCTAGATAGATCCGGTTATAAGATCAGATACCTCAAATTCCCACATTCATCACTGCAAACACTGGCTCAGCACAGGTCGCTTCGCTAACTACAGATGTACTCACAATCAATCTAGGCTGTTCAATCACCGTTATCTGCAAGTTGTCAAACACCGTGAGCTGGATTAGATTACCACGGTGCGGTACTCTCTGTCTCTCTACTTCATCTCTTCGACGGAATCCACAGAGTTTGGGAGCACCAATCTAGCTGCTGCTTGGAAATGGACCGATGACCATAGCAAACTAGAAAGTTATAAGCTGGCTGTTCTTTATTTTCACTTTCTTTAGAGTAGTGCGTAAGAAAAATTCACAACGCTGTAAGCATAACTGAGGAAAAAGAACACGAAAACAATATCAGTCCTACCAATTCTAGTCTAATAAAAAATCTAAGGTACCATAAAGTATGATCATCCTTAAAATTCCCAAGAACATCCAGATATCTGGCTCACAAGATGAATGACTATTGTATAATCAAGAAACATTATTAGCAAGTTTTAGCAATTGTGAAGATAATGGGGAAAAATACATGTATACACCAAGTACAAACACCAGAGAAATTCATACCGGTGACAACAATCACGAGGATAACTGCAAAAGATATGCTCACACCGTCGTACCATCCTTTTTTAATGCCCTAGATAGGAATCGCAAGCAGAAATCAAACAAATTGATAGCACAAATAACACATATAATTGAAAGCAAGCAGCACAAACGTTCAACCTATAACAAACTCACAATATGTCTGGACTAGCCTTTTCTTTTTACTATTTGCTTAATCTAAATCTTGCACACCCACTTTGACTTTTCTTAAATCCAAAATACTAGAAATTTTTACTACCTACAAATACTGACACATAGATTCACAAATAAGTATTTCAAATTTGGGAGGGAAAGAAAAAAAGTACTTTTTGTTATTGGGATAAGTGCGTTGAAGTCCTAAAACTTGTCACAAAAGTGCAATTGAATTATAAAACTTTCAAAAAGTACAAGAAGTCATAAAACTTAACACGAAAGTGTAATCGAGTCCTAAAAATTTTTAAAAATGCAATCAAGTCCTAATACTTATCACGTAGGTGTAATCGAGTCATAAAACTTTCAAAAAGTGTACTCAAAGAAAGGGTTTGATTGAACCAATTTGATAAACTTTAGGATTTGATTACATTTTTTGAAAGTTTTATGACTCAATTGCACTTATGTGATAAGTTTTAGGACTTAAATGCACTTCTTGAAAGTTTTAGGACCCAATTGCACTTTCATGATATGTTTTAGAACTTTCAATGCATTTATCAATTTTGCTATCTGGAATTTTACACAAACAAGCCCTTAGTCAGAAGCGTTTGCACTATTAATGCACCGACTTTTAGGTATACTTGACCAATGTTTTCTGGATACTCGTTAACATGATTCCTTTAATAAAATGCTGAGGGATGTCCCTAATATAACTAAACACACACACTTGTTTCAGTAATACCAGCATTCTGAAACAAAAGAGACAATTTGACATCTCTTGTTTGAATTAATATGTTCTCCCCAGCTTACCTCGGTCTTTATTCCCAGCGCCATAGAAGCCACAGCCGCAATGATTAGAATAATCAACGTGAGATCCTGCCAAGCTTCCCAGAGGAAAATCTGAGTAGACCCAAATAGGGGGACAAAACAGTGAAGCATACCGTCAGCACATATTTTCCATCTTCAACAAAGAAGCTTCGAAAAATTCGGATGCTCACTTGTTTCAAGAAAAATAAATGATTTGAAAAATATTTTTCTAAAAATCATCGTTCGTGACGCTTATAAAAATGAATGAACAAGAAATATTTTCATCATTCACAAAGATGTTTAGACATAAATTGTTGTGGATGATTAAATATTTTTCATTGACTAATTATTTTAAGCAATACAAGCGATCATTTTTTAGGAAAATGTTTTCAAAATCATTCATTTTCTCGCGAAACAAATGGAGGGTTCTTGTGGATACATAATACATTCGGATATCTTATGTACGCATACAGACCTACTTACCCAAAAGCTTTTTCCTTGTTTACGAGGATATGTGTTCGACCCGAATGCATTTCTCCGTGCTTGTAAATCAGCATCATCACCACAAACACCCTTCTCTAAGTTTGTGTTTAAAGAATTCGACAGCCCCATGACCTGAATCAAGAAGTAGCAAAGATGAAGAAGACGATACCTCATTCTTCACAAGTCTAAGGACAATGACATTTTTCAAGTGAATTTACCCCCCCATATTCCTCAAGTGCAGAATGATCATGATCTCTCGTCATCAAAACAAGTTGGTCTTGAGAGATTGTAAAATCACCACTTGGGACTGGGGATCTTGCAGTTTCTGCCATTATCACCCATGAATTCAACCATAAAGCATGCAGCATTAGAGTGAGAGTAAAATGAGAAATTTCTACGCGTCAAGCTATGGACTGAAAAGAAAATTGATCATTTAGTTCCATTGCTGGACATATTTGTGACTCAAACAGAAGTTAAGGTGAAGAGTACCATCAACATCTTCCCCAGCAGCTTGAGAGAGATGCGCAGCCTAATTCCATGAAACCAACAAACCCCAAATTATTACTTATATTGCTGAAACGGCACAAAGCTATTAAAGTCATCCATGTAGAAGTTCGTACTGGTATGGCTTGAGCATTGGCTCCAATTGTCCACGGCATCTGCTTTTTCTCTTCCTCCTTCAAGTCCAGGGTGTATCGAAAGCGGCGAGAGGAATTCCGAACAAGAGCTGCTTGCTGCATTTTAGCCATGCAACCAATTTGCAGTTAATGATTGCTTGATGGCAAATTAGGATTCTAGTACAAAAGAATAGCCCAAAAAACGCGGAGAAAATCACACAGTATCCATCAAAGGGTCAGCCTTAGGGTTAGAAATAAGCTGGTGATGAAGAATCGGGTAAAACAGACGGATATAATCACATTCATAAATTTTAAGAAAGCTTTGTCAGATGAAAATAAATGACCACATAAAAAGTAGGCATCACATATGACATTTCATCACACGACATGACATGCGCAATATGCACGTGTGCTCTAACTAATACGTCAGTGTTAAGGAACTTTACCTTTCCAAAAGAAAGTGATCAATCACATGCCGATGAGCGTAAAATAGTGGAACATAAGCATATCATTATATATGTGGTTAACTAGACAAATCTTTTTTCAAGCAAAAAGTAACTTACTAATTCTCCACCAAAGCTTACAATATTGTTCAAACTACAAACACAATGGACAAAAGAAGTGTGTACGATTCGACGTGCCAAGTTAGTACATTTTGAATTCAGTTATCCAACTTTCGAAATCAGAAACAGCTGCCCCTAGGCAATAGCAAAGAAGTCTGCAGATTCGCCATGTAAATGCTCCGTGATCACACACTTCATTGAGTTCAGTAGTCGAGTTGTGACGACTTCATGAAACTCTAGTCACAAAAACAGGAATAAGAGCAAAGCGCAGTCACTTAAACTCTGCAATTCAAACTCACAACACATGAAGTTCCGATTATCCAGATACGAAGGTCGAATGCAGAGAGTACCGCACCCGCCAGCCCTTGAGGTGATCAACTGGAGCATTCTTTGTGCTAGTGATGCCGAACGGATCCGAAGATGAACCCTCGTCTGAATCTCCGGAGATTCCGCTTCCGGCTTCCACATCGCATTGCCTCCAGTCAGGTGAACCCTGGAACAGATTCGCCATCTGTATCTGTAAAAATCATTGCAAGGAGATGGCCCCATTACACACTCGCAATGTTGTCAGGCGCATGACCACAACAATACATGCACATATCGCAGACTAGACTCACAAGGGAGGAGAACACGCACAAGAGTTCACTTCACTCGATTTGACTCGACTCGACTCGACTTTGTCCCTCACTCCTATGCAAATCTCCAATGCCATTAAAAATCTCAAACTTATATCAAAATTTTTGTCTTACAAAAAATCTTAAATTAATAGATAACATATATATTCCAAACTAATCTTTATCTTATTAAAAATTTCAAACTAGTACACACGATATATTTACCAAAATTAATTTTCGTTTCACCAAAAAAAAAACACAAATTGATACCTTGATCCAAATCTATATTCCATCCAATATCATGTTAGGTTTACATATGTCTCGAGTTTGATCTCGAATTGAAAATCTGAATTTTGGAAATAAATAAATAAAGAGGAGAAAGTTAAGATCAAGTTTCCAGCAAAGCCGAATATAGTAACCTCCATTGGTGAGTTGGAGTCACTGAAGAAAGAAAATATAAAAGGAAAGTTAGATTGGGTGGTTTCCTTTGCAAATTCGATGTGACTTTGACTGATCCAAGTTGGACTTCTGGCGGTGGGTTTAATATAATATTCCCAAGATTTGTTTATTACATGCCCTTTACATGTTGATTTGCGCTAGAGTTACTCGTGGCTTGGCAGAGGGAAATTTGTCGTAATTACATCTTGGGCGTCTTTCTTTGTGCGTGGAGTCGAGGAAGAATAAGAGTATTTTGGCCGACAAATTCTTGCAGTAAGATATGTGTAATTTTTAATGAGATAGAAAGATTATCTCGAGAGTAATTTATGGCTAAATTCTATGTGAGTTATTATATGTAGTTAGGGTTTGGAAACATTGAGACTATTTGAGTGACTCAAGTGTAGTTATAATCTTTATTATATCGCTTGATCTATAGTGAAATTCTTTACTGCTCTCCTCCTGGACGTAAGTTTCCCTACCGAACCATATAAATCTTATATCCAATTTATTTTCTTGTTTTGTTTATTTTGTTGTTCGATTGATTACTGCTGTAACATGTTAAAATCCATACATGTCATTATGTCAATGCATGTAGCAAACGGCTACAAGACAAATCTAAAGCGGAAAATGGTAGATTCGACACAAAAAAATCCACGTGTGTTAATATATATGTATTACAATGGAGAGTAGATTTGAGTAAGGGGTAATAGTTTTTGATTTTTTATGAGAAGAAAATTAGTTTAAGATAAATATATCATTTGAGACTATTTTGAGATATTTTGTAAGATGCAAATTAGTTTGAGTTAAATTTGTAAAGGATATAAATTTAGAATTCTTAATGATTTTACCTACGACCGTAGGTTCATGTGGGGTCCAGTCTACATGGCAACTTTCTCAGGGACAAAAGGAACAAATACAGTTGTTAATTTGAGTAATTTATTTATTTATTCCAATAATGTGAACTTTCGGCCAAAAGAAATTAGCATTATGCTTTCAATTTTAGTTGATTTTTATTTTTCTGTATGTGTATTCACGTTATATATAATTCAAGAACAAATTCACATGAATGCACTCAAATCTCTCCCTCGCTCCTCCCCTAGCCATCAACAATGGTGGCGAACTTAGAGTTTTACAAGCACACAGGAGGGGCGGGGCATTTTAACGTAGCGCCTAGTGGGCTTCGGATATGATAGCTTCAACATGTCCCGTCAGCAGTTCGACAATATTAACAATTATAATTGATGAAAGGACTTGATTGTATATATTAAAAAAAACTAAGCGCTTGTTAGAAAAACAAGAAAAAAAATTGGAGAGCAATTGCACAATGGCCAAAAAGAGCTAGATGGTTACCGTCGTAACCGAACCCTTTGTGTCATGTGTAGTCGAGGAACCTTCAAGTTCATTGAAAATCTTAGTATGCATGGAATAGAGGTGGAAAGATGGGTCAGAAACTCATTTACTAACTCAAAATGGGTTTGCAACATTAAAGCCTAAGTTATTATGCAACAAACCCATATTCAACCCATTTAAGTTATTAACTTGTAGGCTAAATAGCTTAAATGAATCATATCATGTCATTTTAAAAAAAATTCATAATCAAATTTTTAATTATTTTTTCTTTTCATTTTTGCTTTTCATTATTTTTCTTTTCTTTTTTTGGTTTTCCTTTTCCTTTTTCTTTGGCCAGTCATTGCCCACGACAACAGCCGGCAACCGACCATAGGCGAGCTCGAGCTCGTTCAAATCAGCAAGCTTCTAGCTCACCCGATTCTAGCAAGCTTGAGCTCAAAGCTTGCCAATGGCTTGTCGCCGGGAAAAAGAAAAAGAAATATAACTAAAATTTTCGATTGTTTAAAAGATATATAAAAATATAAAAAATTAATTTCTTTTTAAATTATAAAAATTGTCCGCTGATTTGTATTACATTGAAATGTTTTAGCAATATATATATATATATATATATATAAATTTATAAGAAATAATTTTTTTTCTAAATTGGATTTAATATTAAAGTCTTTTAGCAATATGGGTCGGGTATGGGTTGCTCGATTTGCACTACATGAATATGGTCAAAACGAATTAAATGGGTCAATATGAGTCGAACCATTTTCGACCCAACCCAAATCTGACCCACTTGTTTGATACCTTTAGCATGGAATAATCAACAGAAAGGTAAAGATTCTGTATAGAACACATAGTTATTTTGCTTTTTCTTGAGAAACAAAAGGATGTCTTACCAAAATTGATCGGGATAAATTTTCTCTTAACCTCATCTACTTTGGACCACTTGTAAAATTACTTTATATAACTCCATATACTATAAGAATTGAAAAGAGAGACTACGGTACTCATTTTTCTCGTCATAATCTATCAATATTTTAGAGGATATTCACAATTAATTTTGACCTGAATATATGTTTGAACTGCCACCAGATTGCATTGTAGTCTATCAATTTATTGTTTTTATCTCATTTGTATGATGCAATTGATAGAGAAGCATACTTTAAGCTATACTATGCGGTGACAATCTTTTTAAGATTTATCCGAAGATAATAAGGAATGAAACCAAGCAAAGTGGCCCTTCATATCACTTGTGAAATTACAAGGCTATCCCACAAGAAATTTAATGCAGGAAACACTTTCACATATTATAATGACTTAAGCATAATTGACCCCTAAGTCAACAATAGTGAAAGATTCTTACTTCCTGTTGATAAAATCCCTATTCACTTCGTAAAATGTAAGCATCAGATGATTGGATGTCGTGTTAAAATCGGAAGTTTGCGGAATCGAAATGAAAAATCGCTTGCCATGGCCAGAAAATTGGTGTAAGATCCATGGTGAAATCATTACGAGTTTGAGATTTATCTTTTCCTTTTACCAGTTCTAAAGCAAATGTGACATTGAAGACGATAGAAGAAGACGATCAATTGGCCATAAAGAAGTTTCAGAATGTTTGAACGTCATGATTTTGACTTGGACGATGGAAAAATGGAAATTGGCCATTAAGAAGTCAACCTAAAATCGATTCTTTTCTCTCTTTTTTTGTGGTTATGCTTTATGAGTAATTTACATTTACTTCGGACAAATTAATGAGAAATGACCTGCAGAACTAAAAGACGGAGGAGACGAAACAGTGAGCATACTTTTTATTTCCCTGGCATGTTTTCACTCATCTATTATTTATTTGAATTTAGATTATGAACGTGGAACTATATTGTAATTTCTTTTCGTGATTGCTCACTTTGCCTAGTAAAGTGTACACGTTCAAACTCTAGTGATCACGACCAAAAAAAAAACAAACCTCCACAGATTGCTCTTAAAGCTTTTGTATTCAAGACCCAACAACACAGATCTCCCAACAACATCGCATGAAAGCACGATTTTAACAAGCTCGCTTACCTTATCGCGGAATCGGTACAATCAAATCCCTTTGCCAGAGCAGCAAGACGCGAGACCCGCCTCAGAAATGGAGAGCAGCGGGACTTGGTGACGACCCCGCTGGTCGGAGAAGTGGAGAAAGATATAGAAGAGGCGGGATGATGTAATGTCTCGCGGAAGACGGGAGCAAATAGAAAGGCGGAGGCTTCAAGATGAATGGAATGAAGTAGAGGAAGGTTCAAAGGACAATATATTTACTGTTGAAGCACTGGTGAAAACTCAGGAGTCGAACCAACATAAAAAATGAAATTTCGCGGGAGTATCCGGGGACAAAAGACGAGGGGGGGAAGCAGACGCGAAGTCGACATTATGGGACGTTGTCTTATCAACCCATCTTCTATCGATTTCACAGGTTTTCTAATGGCCTATTATACATGCCAACGAAACTTCCAGGAATTTCAAATTTGGGCCCCTCGGAACACGTTAAGAAGACTAATTAAATATGCAGCTTGAAGAATAAGCTATACTTAATTATTTAATCGTTTTGCCCTTTATGGTTTTGGGGCCAGGCGACTCGGCGGCGACTCTGTGTGACGAACGTGGATGGCAGCAGAACCAAAGGGGCTCCTCAAAAGAGCCAAGAGGAGCTCAGACAGCGAGGAAAAGTGTGCGTACTATGTCGTTCTCTTTTTTCTGGGTTGGGGGCACGACTAGCTTTTGAACATTTTGCTGTTCAATTTACGTGACAAATTTAAATTTGATCTATGAACTTTTTGTTGTTCAATTTAAGTGATCAATTTATTATAAATTAATTTTTTAATCACCAAAAATTCTAAATTGGTATATATGTGACAATTTTATCATCAATTAATTTTCGTTAAATTTTACCGTCAAATTTCTGAGTTGATTGACACATGACAGTTGACGAGTATACCAATTTAGAGTTTGACTCTCCGTTTGTTACAGACGTACCAGTTTGTAGTTTTTCATGATATTAATCAAATTTAGCATAGGGTAAATCTATCATAGGTATACAAGTTTTGGGTTTTTGGTGGTCAAAAAATTAGTTTTGAGTAAATTTATTACAAGTGTACCAATTTGAGATTTTTCGTGGTATTAACACTTATTTAATCCTTCAAATTTCTGGAATTTGCTCGACGTCGGTTCTCACCACCGCCATGGTTGCTGGTGTAGTCTTGTCATGCCTAACGCCGCCACTACCAGTGTCGGAGGAGCTCAATGCCAGGCGTCTTTGTCGATCAACCGTAGAGTGCAGCTACCTCAGGAAAGATCTAAGCTACCTCTAAGCCAGATTGCAGTTTCCCACCAACGACAAGAGGAAGTTGTCCAGACAATGTCGATGGAATGAAGCCACTTTGACAACTCAGATGAAGGAACTGCCAAATTCCTTGCCATATTTGTTAAGCTCACGTACCAAAATATAATACAAGTACAAAGCATATGTTTTTGCTTCTCTTGATATGTTACAGAAGTATACCTTTGGAAAAAAAAAATTTAAAAAAATTCTTACCAAAAAAAAAAATACCTTTGGAAAATGAAAAGAAAGAAAAGAAAAAAAGAAAAAAGAAAAGAAAAAGTATATAAATGAATTCAAAAAATATTAAAATATTATTAAAAATTGTTCACGTCAGTGCCGGCCATGTCACATAGGTCGGCCGACGTCCACCTCAACAATATCCGGCCAAAATTAGCTGAAAGGATTTAATCAGCTCTAAATCAAAAGGTTTATAACTAAATTAGCATCAATGCAATATATTTAGAACTTTTCCTTCTGGAAAATTGTGCAAATCCAATCATTCGGCTTTAACTGTTCTAATACAATTGGTTAAGGTTTTATGTACAGGCTCATCTATGAATGTGCTCTGAAACAGAGAAGCATTGAACAACAAAAGAATTTCTAATATTACTACACTTGTACTAAATCCATCTTCCCCCAACATATTCAAGCATTGGTTTACTGACAAATTTTTCACGGTAGAAGAGGTAGGCCAATACAACTTGTTGCTCATCTTGACCCTGCACAAAAGGACGACATATAGAATAAGTAAACACACAATGCAGGGACGACATGATAACATATAAAAATAAAGCTTTCTTGATTCTAGCAAACCATATCTTGCTTTCTAAAATGTCCATAGTGGATTAACTGTGAGAGTATTCTACGAGTTGGTGCTAAAACTTATGTTTATTTAGAGATATACTATGTTCATCATCACTATCAACAGGGCCAAGTTGCTAAGAAGTATAAAATCCTTATATACCTCAATCTATATAGGATGGATAATTGAATTTGTATCTATTATCAATTGTTCTGAGAAAGAATTTATTCTTTGCAGTTACATTTGTGGTTAAAATGGGCCAGCAGAATGTGTTCGCTGTAGAATTTTGAGGTCAAATTAGGTCTCTACTATTACGGGCAAAACGGGTCTCTATGAATTATGGGTGACTTGGGTCTTCGCGATTTGGACGGGGAGATCGGGGATTGCGACGGACGAAGGAGTTAGCCAAATGGAGAGTCAATTACGGTCAGTTTGACTGAAGAATGACTCGACTTAAGGGAAATGGCGAGAAGGGATCCAATTTGGAGGAAAATGTCCTTCGATCGAGAGCAATTAGGGTTCGTAGGCGATTTGGGCAGGATTGAGTGAACAATGCAAAATGGAAAGTGACGTTGTTTTGGGTTTTGGTTTTGATTTTTTTTATTACTGCAAACGGCATCGTTTTGATGGTTGATGGTCCACGTCAGTGCCATGCCACATGGGACGATTGGCACTAACTGGATTTCCACGTTAGAATTTCCTAATCTAAACTGCCTTGATGGACTATATTGAAAAATTGTCCAAAAGTTTAGGACTACGTCAACTAAGTTGGAAAGTTTAGAACTAAATGGACGACCATATAATAGGTTTACGATTTTTGGGTAATTTTCCCGATAGAAAACTTAAATACATAAAAAAATTACTAAATACATAACAAAGCAAAGCAATCTTTAGCTGGAGAATTTTACCAGTTTTCCATAATTATTCTTGGAGATACCCAGTTAGAAAAGCATGTAAATTTATAACAAACATTGATAGTTTGATCAATCTTGATCCCAATTATTATAAGAATGCAAAAGAAATTCGACAAGAATTGCTATATGTAAAAGTTTCCCCGGTTCAAAATAAAGAGAAAGTTAGATTTCACATTGATTTTGATAACTATGCTCATGAAGGGGAATGAAAGAGCAATTCCCAACCAGTCAGTCAGCCTTCTTAAAAAAACACTAAATAGACATTCTTCCAGAGATCTCTTTTAAGTTGAGAAGGTACCAAACTACCTCCAGTACAGCCCAACTTGTAACGTACCTTTCTCTAACTTGCCCAAGAACTTCTTGTGCTTCAGCACCATAGCCACTTTCTGCACCAGCCTGGGGAGATAATTTCCTCTAACTTGCCCAGGAGATCGAGCTTCATGCCGGACAGACGGTGGAGGATATTGACAACAAAACAAGAAGTTAATATGAAACAGAAAATCAGCTTAGCGCACCACCTGGCATCTCACGGTCAAATGGTCATAATTAAAAGTTGCATTGTCTCGGGGAAAATGACTGTCAATAATTGTGTACGGTGCTAACTTTAGTGTCATAAGTTTGTTTCGAATCAACTTAAGTGCCACTTTTTAAAAACATAATTACTTAAGTACCAAATCCAATCTGGATTGCCGAAAATCTGACGTGATAATATTTTATTAATTTTTTGATAATACGTGACTCGCCAGCGTGCCCAATTAGCATATAACTCATAAACGACGTTGTCTACAAGTTCTAAATAGTGATCTCTTGAGTGCCAAATTTTATTTAAAGTGATCACTTTGGTGCTAGTTGTTGTTAGAAAATGATCACTTTAGTACCAGTTAGATTGTACGACATCAACGGCCGAACTCGATAATGCAGGTTTAGAGGTAAATGTTCATAAAACGGTTCATATGGCACATCATAAAAGATAGCTTTATGACACATCATAAAAGACAGCTTTATCGAAGCGTCAATCTTTTAGTCGATCTTTTAGTCATCCATACGATCTGCATGACACATTATAAAAGACGGCTTAACAAAGCATCGATCTTTTAGTCATCCATATGGTCCGTTTGGTATATCATAAAAGATGACTTACCGAAGCATCGATCTTTGGGTCATCCACATGGTCCATTGATCATGAACGTTAATTTTTCCTAAATCCATGCCTCGCGTGATATCGGTTCAATTTTATCTTTTTTAAGAGTCGCCACTAACCTAGGTCAGGAAACAGCTAGAATACCCAACCGAAACGCGAGAGTTTCGTTTCGATTTCTACGAAAATCAGAGATCATGAATTTGAGGACTATCTTACATTAATATTTCTATTAACGCCCTTTCGATACCGCCAAACTTATCATGATTGTTATCTAAGTTGTCATGCATTTAATTTTTACCATTTTCATGTCAAAACCTTGGTCTACTAAGTGATCATGCATCTTGTTTTTGTGTTTTTATTTAAAATTCTAAGCTAATCCTATCTTAGTCTAGAAAAGAATGAAACAAACAATTGTAAAAAAAATATTGCGTAAAGTAAACAACCAAGATATTAAAAAGACAAAGCCAATTTTAAGTGTAAGAACATAAAACCCGTCGGGTGTTTTATTACAACTTGAATTGAAAGCCCGAGATCTATGTCAGGTAATGAATGAATTTTTACAATTGAAATGGTCGGAGAGGACATCGACCATCACCATGTACAAGGAATAAGGTCGGAACGAACATCGACCTTCGTCATCTTCAAGACTGCCGTCTTCTTAGACCTATTCTAATTCTAAAGCTAAACTAGACTAGGTACATACAAGGAAAATGAACATCATAATGTTCATAAAACACACAATAATTGTCCATACAAGAGAACGCAATATGCAAGAAGATGCAAAGATGCAAATGTAATCACAACAATGGCTTCGAGATCCGCCTTTGAATTAGACATGTGTCGTCCTCATCTAACGACCTACCCACTCCATTTTAATGATGACTTATGTACATTAGCCAACAAGCATGTTCGTTTATAGTGACTAACATGACATAGTCCCTAATTAGGGTTCTATGTGAAGCCATGGATATCCTCTTGAGCATGCATCGGTTCCTATCATACATCTAGAAAGCACATGCATCCAACTTAAAACAAGCATGCAAGTAGGTCACAAAGACCTCGATTCTCATCCAATCACTCAATTTAGTGAACTAACACCGGGTTGCTTCATTACATTCATCATGCGACAATTCATAAAAGAAAGACAAAGAACAGCAGAACAGGGGAAGAAAGACCTATTTAACAGAACATGACCCATGCGAAATTAAGTTCTGGAAAAATTGTGGTAGCTTAAGCACACAATGAGGAACAACTTTCATAGAGAAAGTTTTACTAAAAAATGTTCACATGATTTTATAAAAATTCGGGAACACGATTAAATGTGTCAAAAAAAAAAGGGAATTGATGCAGTTTTTGTTGCAAAGATAAGGCCATTTGCCTTACCATTTGATGCTTAGTAATTCCAAAATTTTGACACAATGTAATTCAATGAATGTCCTACAACTTTCATTATGGGTCTGACCTCTGATTATTTGTAGAAAAATCGATAAAAAATCAACAAGAGGTCTAACTCACTTTGAACAAAACAGGGGTTCCGAATTTACAAGTTGCAGATCCTAATGCAAACTTGTAGAAAAAATGAAAAATGTCCTAAATGACAAGCAAATGACATGTTCCTGGTGTCTATGGAAGTTTCATAACATGTATAACGACTTCCAAGAGGGCATGAATTCGATTAAGTCCAACTTTAGGTTTAATTTTCATGAAAGCATGTCAATGCATTAACTAGTATCAATGACATTTTATGGATGGCAAAGATGAACTAATGATGCATGAAATGTATGAAAATTTACATGGATTAGGACTAAATGCGATGACAAAGAGGATATGGTCATCTAATCCTAATTACATGAGCAAATGACCATACAAGTCCATGAACTATTAAGCATGAATTAATGTTCATGATGCATGAAATGCAATATGACAGAACGTGGTAGCATGTTTGTGCATGATTTTAACCTACCAAATGACATGCAAAAAATACATGTAATACGTCAATGCGAAGCTTGAATAGCCCTTTACAAAAGTCTAGAAGACTCCATATTCTGATTGTGAACAGAAAAATTCCTATAAAATTGGCAAGAGTGCTACATGAACAGCTTAATCCTTAATTGACAGATTTAGGGGTTAAGGAATTTCAATTGATTAAACACACTAATGACGAGCAATTGATGCATGTAGAGTGTCACTAGTGAGTTAACATGATGCTCTATGATGTTCATGAAGGTCACTTGAACAATTAAGTCCAATTTGACAATGAATTTTGCAGGAACGCAATTCGGATCAGTACAGGGCAGAATGAACAACCTGAGAATATGAGATGATTTTAGATACCAAATGTTGTCTAAAAATTCTAAAAAAGAATATATGACGTGCATGAGACCTGAATTTACAAGTTCACAGAAGCATGTAACTCGAAAATCGATTTTTCTTGTTCTGTACAAAAATAGTAAAATGTGCAGTTTCAGTTCGGTTATAGCCAAAAACCAACTTACTCTTGCTGCAACTTTGAAAATTGATTTCAGGTGCCAAATGAACTCCGATCAGGGATATCTTTAGCATTTTAAAGACTGATTTGAGTGCTTTACAAACTTCATTAAGGACTCTCAGCCAGAAAATGTCAATTTCAAACTCAAACGAAGATGTTTCAGCTAGTTCATTTCGGGTTTCAGTATAGGCAGACGAGACCTAGGGTTGAATTAAGGAATTTTCACCTATTGAATGAACTCCTAAAAATCTGAGAAAAAAGTATGTCATGATTGTGATCCTAATGAACAATTTTTGTGAAGGAAAGATCACCAAAATCAACTCACAAAAATCGGTATAAAATCAGCAAAACAATCAGACATTCAATAACAGATTTAAGCTTTAACAGAAACATATTGCAGAACAGAGATCCGAGATTTCGAGGGGATTTTGAGGTAGTAAACGAACTTTATTTTGGACACATAATATGTCGAATCGAAGCTTAGGAAGTATAGATCAAATGTCTAGAAGGACTCGAAGCATGATTTCAACATTTAAGACCTCATTTCAGCTCTAATAGAATATGTGTTCAGAGAGCAACGAAATTAATAGAACATTCTTATGCAATCATTCATCAATCAGAGCATCTCTATCTCACTAATCAACTCATCATCCTCCATATATGCATCAGCAGCACCCCTTAGCATCTATCCATGGCAAGCCTAAGGCGAGTTCTAGCCCCAGACGCCTAACGCATCCTCGCTTCATCGAACTCAGGTTAGAGGAGTATACCTTTGTGCATTTAAGCCTTGATTTCGTCAAAACCGAACTCCACAGCCTCCAATGGATGATTACAGAATGCTTAAAGACCTGAGATCACGAAAAAAAATCGCCAAAAATGAACCTAAACAGGTCCGATTAAGCTGCAAAAACAGAATCGAGTCCGGTTTGGACCCGATCTGTGCACCGGTGGGAGAAAGGACCACCGAAGCTCCTCCGTTGGTGATCCGGCCACGCCCCGACCTCCTGGTGGCGGGGAACACATCGGCGAAAGGTCTGAGGGCAATTGGAACGCTGCTAGTTCGCTATGGACCACTGATCGAACACCGGAACTTAGCTCGGCTCAAACAGAACCGGTTGAAGAGCCGACGGAGAAAACAAGCCGAATGGGAGTATCGACGGCTCGTCGGAGGAGGCTCCGACCATTAGGGGTTTGAGGCTGAAGTGGTAGTGCCGGTCGGAGGTAGAACGTCGCGGCAGATTGCCGGCGGAGGGGCAATCGCCGGCGGAGAGAAGTAGCGCGCGAAGGAGATTTCGGAGGAAGAAGAGAGAACGTGAAAAAGAGAGAGAAGAAGGAGAGAGTTATGATTTTTTCCAAAAAAAATCTGCAGAAAATGAAGCCTCCTCCTTTAGTTTTGGAGGGAAAATGGGTTATATACCCTCTTCAAGATTTAATCTTGGCCGTCGATTTAATCTTATGGTTGAGATTTGTGCTTATCCTTTACTTAAAGGTTAAGCAAAAACCTAATTTAACATGTGCTAATTTAAATGGTGATGATTTAATCTCATCAACGGTCTTGATTAATTTTGCAATTAAGGACCTAATTAGTGGCATTTTTGTAATTTTACAAAACCCGGGATGTTTTTGCAAAATCTAAAAGTTGGAGAGTTCTCAGGTGAATTTTCGCAAAATTGACTTCGGATGAGTCAAATGATATCAACCATTCGCGAATCATGAACGATTAATTCAAACCCCTAATTAGGGCTAAAATTGGGAGTTTTCATTTCAAAGTGCCGATTCACAAAATTGGTCGCACGAGTAATCTTATGATGACCTCTAGATCAAATGTCGTAAGAGGAACTAAGCTAAAATATGAACAAAATGAAAGTAATTTGGATTTTCGCCGATTCCGAACCTATTTCCACAAATTAGGGAAAAGTAGGTTCTTAATCGGTTTTTGTAAAATTTCAAATGCCAAAGTCAAATTGAATGTATAATAAGACGATTTTTGGATTTTTGTATTTTTTTAATTTTTTTTGGTCAAAGGGTCAAACCTTAGTTGACTTTTTACTAGGAGTTTGATTTTATGATCAAATCTTTGAATTTTTCTAAAATTTTCACTTCTAAAATGAAATTGGACTTGAAAGGAAATTTTTTATGCGAAAAGCTCCAATTTGAGCTAGGGTTGACTTTTGGTTAAAGGGTTGACCAAAAAGTCAATTTGAAAGTCAACCGTTTGACTTTTTGGATTTTTGCGTGAAATGAATGATAAATTGTCTACAGAAGTTAGGCCAACAAACAAAATCAAAAAATGACACTTTATGTTTAAGAAACGGGTTCCATCGCGATCGAAAACCCTAATCTCGAGTTTTCTACTTTTAATGACGCGTCTGCTAACAATTAAGTGTCAACATCAAGTGGACTTAATTTTTTTAAAAAATATGTCAAATCATATTTAAAAATTTAATTATAAATGCCACATAATAAATTTGGCCGAAATTGGCACTTAACTAATCGTTTTTTCTCCGATTTGACACTTAAATGATCATTTTTTCTTTGATTTGTCACTTATGTGATCCAAAGAAAACTTTTTGCACTAAAGCAAATGACATACACAACTTTTGGCACTTCTAATATCCTTCTCCTTGATATCTTGAGAAACTGGCTATCGGATTTGGGCTAATTAGGCATCGTTGGAAGGTTCTTGACAAGTAAGACCCAATTACATCATTTGATCGAATTTTAATAAAGTTCTATTCACGATCAACTTTGGTCGACACTTATATAAAAAAATTAGTCGTCTAGTTGTCAATAGGACCCACATCAGATGTACATTAGATCCACCATATTCAATGTTCCACGTGCAATTTAAAACACATATTAATTCTTAGCCAAGGGAACGGCGAGCACCGCGTGGACAGTTGCTTATAGTATTGTTGGTTGAGGTATGTAACTATTAGTCTCAGTTCAAGGCTCTATGATTGGTAGATTTCAATTTTCCATATAAAAATATAGGTAAATCTTTCGTTGACTTTGTCGAGGTTTGCATAAACGTATCTTCTGATGTGGCTAGCAGGGATCACCTAGAAGGGGTGAATAGGTGACCTTGAACTGTTTTATAATATTTATGCGGAAATAAAACCAATCACAAAAGAGTCTGAATATTATTCAGATTCAAGACAGATTATATAGATGAATATTTTGATGTGTAGAAAGTAAAATAAGAGATAAGGGATAGAGAATCTGCACACAAGTTTATAGTGGTTCGGCTTATAGCAAGCCTACGTCCACTCTCCCACGCTTACAGCCTACTGGCTGGATTTTACTATGTAATCAAGAGAAAGTTATAGAATTTGAGTGATATCACTCTGGTGTATGATAGGACTCTCTATCTCACACAGTCACTCTTACAAAGTAACCCTCAAAATCTAAGTGTTTTGGCTCAGAATAACAAGAGAGATGATTGGAGTATGCTCAGACTTTGGACTTGTTGATTCTTGAATCTGTTATCTCCTTTTGTTGCTTGTAGATCTCCTTAAATACTCTTCTACTCTCAAACTAACCGTTGGACAGCTTTTAGAGGATCATCTTCCAATCTTCACCTTGGACAGATTTGTATAATAAGAATTGAGTGGCCGTTGGATGACAAATTCTGAATCCCGTTGATTCTGGTCGCCCATACAATCAGAATCTTGGTTTCCATAAGTAGAGTTTTGTCCATTGTAATGCATTCTTATCGTAATATTTGATTGTCAATCAATTTGATTAAGATTGATTCAATCAAAACTTTCTTTCTGTAAAATCCATGCCAGATCACTAGCTGTTATTGTTTTGTTCTGAATTCTGCTCTGAATAATTTATGCATTTGCATCTGCGTCTGAATAACTTCTGCATCTGAATCTCAGAACTTAGATTCTGTGGGTCTTCAAAGAACTTATTTTTCCAGCTTGTAAAGTCTGAATAACTTTCTTCTGAACTTCCAGAACATGTATATATATATATATATATATATATATTTCTGGAACAAAATGGTTCAGAATAAATATCAGATTTTACAATTATCACAGAAGGTTTTGTCAATTTCAAAATTAATAGGAGTTTTCGTCAGCAATCTCCCCCTTTTTGATGGTGACAAAACTTTCCTGCAGATTGAATCACTTTGAAATTAATTTGAAGTAAATAAGCATATATATATATAGTGTATGGATCACAAATTGAAATTGAAAGAGCAAACTCTGTTGATATGTGTGTCTTTACTTCCTTTGTATATAACATGCATATGATCTGCATCAAATAAATTCTCCCCCTTTTTATCATCAGCAAAAAGTCAATAATAGAGAGTATAAAGCATTTATATTGAATAATCAAATAGTCTAACGAGAAATGTTAATCAAATTACAGACCAAAAAGAAAATAAAGATTATTTTGAGAGAAATGTTTTGAAAACAGGTTATTGTTTTGAAGAAGTACGAATCGGTTGAAAATTTTCCAATATTGAAACAGCTTCCTCAATCTTCGAACTGCATTGACCCACAGCTTTATCCATGTTAGATGAGCATAGGATAATGGCTTCCTCAAGTTCTGCTTTATCTGCTGCTGCTTGGAGTCGATGAGTGTTGTAGTTTTCCTCAACAATTTTCTTTAGATTCTTCATGTCTTGTTCTAGTGCAGCTTGCTTGTCCTTAATTTCAAGCAGAATAGAGAGGATGTTCTGATTTTCTGAAGGCTGTTCTTGGAACTTAGCTGGCTCAGACTGATCGAACCCCATGGTTGCTTCTTCTGGATTCTCCCCCTGAACAGGTGCTGGATCTTCAGAAACATGTTCTGTAGGAGTTGGCTCTGAAATCTTTGGAATTGGTTCAGAAACCTGTTCTGGAGCATTAGCATGGCCTGTATCAAGATGTTCTGCTTCTGCTTCATCACTTTCATCATGCAGAAGAATTTTTCTTTTCTTGCTATACACCTTTAGTGGGATGGGAGAATCTAACTTCTTGCTTGCTGAACTTGCTCCTTTTCTCTGTCGTGTTTTTCTGAAACTTGACTTTTCAGTAGACCTTGCTTCAGACAAATGAGCCTCTTTTCCTTTGATTCTTTCCTTCACATCATCAAACTGTTTCATCTTGGAGATCATTCTTTCTCTAACAAACATACAGGGAATAATATTCTGGCGCAATTAATCAGGAATTGATATTTGTAGAAACATGAAAATTCGTGAGATTAAAGCACCATATGGCAGTTGTCCCTTGTCTTTATGTAATGTCATGTACATATGAAAGATGATGATATGAGGGAGAGAAAAAGGTTGACCTTTTAAGATAGCCCAAATGAGCTTTATTTCTGATTTGGATAGGTCGGTCTTGGAGGCTGCCTTGGGCCTTAAGCAATTGATAATGATCTTGTGCAGAATCACTGATATTCTGGATAAGTCGGAATAAGAGAGATGCCGGTTTGATCCTAGAGCAAAGTTGGAATTTTCAGAAGCAATCTTGGAAGCATCTTCAAGATTCACAGCCAGTGGAGTAAACTTGTAGTGTCGTGCTCCAATAATCCTTGCCAATACTTCCGCTTTTAAATCAAATTTTTTGTCACCAACAGTTAATTGAATCCAGTTGGGCGACAAGATAGAGAGATTTGAATAGAAATAGGCAGTTAATTCAGCATAAACATTTGCAGATTGAAGGCAAAATTCATAAATGCCTAGCTTTTGAAACAGGTTCTTTACTGAAATATCAGCCTTCTCTAGATAGTCGAAATCCACAGTCCTATGGTTCATGATCCCTCGAGCAAGCAACAACTTGTAACAGATATTATGCTCAGAGTTTCTGAATAATCCACATGTACTTGGCACACCAGATGCTACTCCGACCTTCATTTCAAAAATTTCAAAAAATCGAGCATCATCATCAGGTATAACAAACTTTGTTACACTAGTAGTTTTAGGGCTAACACGAACAGAGGGTGCTGATGATTCTCCGACTTTTTTTTTGCCCTTTTTGAAAGAGGATTCTTTTGGTGTAGTACTGACCGGGACATTGTCAGAATCAACGCAAGCTTTAGAGTAGTTTTGCGTAAGATGTTCTTCAGAAGAGAACCCATTATCTCTCAGACAGTCATGCGAAGTAGATGCAGAGGCATTGTTTCTCTTCAACTTCAGATAAGCATTCCATACATGCTTGACGCTTTTAAAGCGGAAATCAGTTTTACCAGAAACTTTGGGAGGCGACGACTTATGAGGTGGTGTCGATTCGGCAGGTTCTTCATGATGTTCCGATTCTGTATCTAAAATCTCCATAAACTCTGCCGGTGCAGTAGATTTAGAGTCTAGGTTCAGAATGCATGAGGATCTTCTTTTGAACGGCCTATTGATCACTCAAGGAGCAGAAAGTTTCGATCTTTGTAGAAGGAAGACGAGGAGAGTCTCTGAATATCGGAAGGTTTTGAGGAAAAGAGAATCGTATTGATAGGGTTTTGAAAAGTGACGGACAGGTTTATAAGCGAGAATGATGGGTTTTAGAAACAAAAGGTTATTTTTAGAAAGTAAAAATAAGCCCGAACAAGTAGGAAGGAAATATACTTTCTGAAGTATAAAAGATCAGGATAATATCATGATAAAATTTTGAGTACAATTAATCAAATAAATTGGGATACGTACCTAATTTGCTTCCTAAAATAACAAATGTGAAAATATCCTTCCAAAAATATTCCCGTCAATCTTTAAACTATGTACGTACCGTTCTTTGAGAGTCTGAACATTTTTCAGATGGAGAGTGCTTGAGTCTGAAAAATTCCTGTTTGTCAAACACTTCAAGAGAATGGATAAGTAATGCACAGTTTATTTCTAATATACTCAAATGAAGATTTGTCAAGAGGTTTTGTGAATATATCAGCTAATTGATTCTTAGAATCAATGAATTGAATATTCACATCGCCATTTTGAACATGATCTCTAATGAAATGATGCTTGATTTCAATATGCTTCGCTCGTGAATGAAGAATAGGATTTTTGGACAGATTAATAGCACTTGTGTTGTCACACTTGATTGGAACACTTGATTCTTCAACAGCAAAATCTCGCAACTGCTGCTTCATCCACAGAATTTGTGCACAGCAGCTTCCCAACGCTACATATTCTGCTTCTGCTATAGAAAGTGCGACTGTATTTTGCTTCTTTGAGTACCAGGATACCAACATATTTCCAAGCAGTTAACATGTACCTGTAGTACATTTTCTGTCCACTTTACATCCAGCTAAATCAGTATCTGAATAACCAGTAAGTGTAAAATCTGAATCTTTGGAATACCAAAGACCTAACATTGGATAAGTTCCAATGTATTTGATTATCCTTTTTACTGCAGTGAGATGTGACTCCTTTGGGTCTGATTGAAATCTTGCGCACATACAGACGCTAAAAAGAATGTCAGGTCTAGATGCAGTAAGATACAATAGTGAACCTATCATGATTCTGTATACCTTCTGGTCCACATTTTTACCATGTTCATCCTTGTCCAGTTTGGATGTGTGGGACATTGGAGTGTCTATTTTCTTACCATTTTGCATTCCAAATTTCTTGATAATCTCCTTAGCATACTTCTCTTGGCAAATGAAAGTGCCATTATTGGTTTGTTTCACTTGTAAGCCAAGAAAAAATGTTAGTTCTCCCATCAAGCTCATCTCGAACTCGTTCTGCATATTCTTAGAGAATTCCTTGCAAAACAATTCATTAGAGGATCCAAAAATTATATCATCAACATAAATTTAAACAAGTAGAAAATCCTTACCCTTTTTCTTAACAAACAAAGTTGTATCGATCTTACCTTTGGTGAAATCATTTTGTAGAAGAAAGTTACTAAAGCTTTCGTACCAAGCTCTGGGTGCCTGTTTTAGACCGTAAATGGCCTTTTTGAGTCTGTAGACATAATCAACTTTTCTTGGTTCTTCGAAACCAGGTGGTTGATCCACATATACTTCTTCTTTAATATATCCATTCAGGAAGACACTTTTCATGTCCATTTGAAACAATTTAAAGTTATGAAAACAAGCATAAGCTAATAATAGCCGAATGGCTTCTAACCTTGCAACTGGTGCATATGTTTCATCATAATCTATGCCTTCTTCTTGAGAATAGCCTTTTGCAACCAGTCTTACTTTGTTTCTTGTGACTTTCCCTTTGTCATCCAGTTTGTTTCTGAACATCCATTTTGTTCCAATTACTGGATGGTTTTTGGGTCTTGGCACAAGCTCCCATACTTCATTGATTCTGAACTGCTGAAGTTCCTCCTGCATAGCTTCTATCCAACTTTCATCTGATAAGGCTTCTTCAACTTCTTTTGGTTCTATTTCTGATATTAATGCCAAGTTGCTGATGTTTTCCTTTTGTTTGGATCTAGTCTTGATACCATCTTCTATTTCTCCAATGATGAGATTCTTCGAATAACTGGATTTATATTTCCAGTTTCTGTTAAATCTTTCCTTCTGAGTATCTGCAGACTCTGAATTTTCTGGTTGAGTCTGGATTGTATCCTTTTCCTTTTCTTTTGACGATTCTTCAATCTTTGGAGATTCTTGATGAGTCTCAGTTAACTCTTGAATGTTGGAAGATAATTCAGATTCATCTTTGTGAGTCTGAATATTTTCTTCAAACCTTACATTTATTATTTCTTCCACAGTCCGAGAATTCTTGTTGAAGACTCTGTATGCTTTGCTTGTGGTTGAATATCCAAGGAAGAGTCCTTTATCTGCTTTCTCATCAAAATTTCTAGTGCGGTCATTTGGAATTTTGAGAATAAAGCATTTACAACCAAACACACGAAAATATGAGATGTTGGGCTTTCTACCTTTGTAAAGCTCATAGGGGGTTTTCTCAAGAATGGATCTGAGAAAGACTCTGTTCATGATATAACATGCTGTAAAGACTGCATCTGCCCAGAAATAAAAAGGAATCTTGCTTTCAATCAACAGTGTTCTTGCCATTTCTTGTAAAGAATGATTTTTTCTTTCCACAACACTATTTTATTCTGGTATATATGGAGTAGAAAAATTATGTTGAAGGCCATTTTCCTCACAAAAATTTGAAAAACTTTGATTTTCAAATTCTCCCCCATGATTTGTTTTAATACAGGAAATAGTATAGCCCTTTTCATTCTGAACTCTTTTTGCAAATTTTGAAAAGTATGAAAAAGCCTCATTTTTATGAGCAAGAAAGAACACCTAAGTAAATCTTGTAAAATCATCAACAATTATAAAACAATACTTCTTATCACCAATACTTTGTGTTCTGGTTGGTCCAAACAGATCCATATAAAGAAGCTGCAAAGCACGATTAGTGGAAACATGATGTATAGATTTAAAAGAGCTCCTTACTTGCTTTCCTAGGGTGCATGCATTGCATAATTCTATTTTTCTGTATTTCAGATCTGGCAAGCCTCGAACCAGTTTCTTGTTTGAGATCTTTGAGATTTGTTTCATGCTGATATGCCCCAACCTTCTGTGCCATAGGTCTTCATCTTCTTTGATTGAGATCAGACAATGAGTGGAATTTGGATTTACATCAAGAAGATAAATATTGCCATGTCTTCTCCCTGTAAAAGTTTGAGAAGAGTCTTTGCTTGTTCCTGAACATGTATTTTCTTGAAAGTTTATTCTGAAACCTGTATCACATAATTGGCTTATGCTTATCAGGTTATAGTTGAGTCCTTTTACCAATGAAATATCATTGATTGTAAGTCCTCCAATCTCAACTGTTCTCTTGCCAACTATTTTTCCTTTGGTATTTTCTCTAAAGGAAACTTTTCCACCATTCAGACTATATAAATCAACGAATATGCTTGGATCTCCTGTCATGTGTCTCGAGCATCCACTGTCTAGGTACCACTTTCTTTTTCTTTTTGTGGTAACCTGCAAAAATCACAACCTCTCAAGTTTCTTTGGTGCCCAAATTTGTTTGGGTCCTTGAGCATTAACGTAGGCTCTCTTAACAAAATCTCTTCGAACAGGTCTCCAGACCTTAGGACATTCATTCTCAAAATGTTTTGGATCTCCACAATTTGAGCATTTAAGAGCATTTCGTCCAACAGGTTTGACAAAATTTCTTTTAAAATGATTTTTATAAACTTGTCGATGAGGTCTTTGTCTTAATTTCTCCTTGACTTTTGGAAAATCAATCAAGCTGTCACTTTCCTTTACAAATCCTAGATCAGATTTATTATAGTAAGGAATTTGAATGGAAAGGATATGCTTCAAGATTTCTGAACCTTTTGAAAACTTGGAAGTAATTTCTGAAACTTCCTTTTTCAAAACAACATTTTCTTTGGAAAGTAAATCTCGACTTTTCTTGACTTGATAAAATTCTTTTTGAAGGAAATTAATCTTTTCTTTTTGTAAAATTTCCTGTTGTCTCAGAGAAGAATTTTCCTTTTTCAAAGAAGAGATTCTTTTAAGAGCAGTCTTAAATTCAAAACATAATTCATCAATGTAATTCGATTCTTCAATAGTCATTTCAGAAGGTTTTACCTCGATTTCTACTTTAGGATCAGAATCTGAATCTGAATCTGAATTTGCCATTAGACAGAAATTTGAGATATCTTCATCACTATCTTCGCACTCTGTGTCACTCTAGGTTTTTGCCTTTAAGGCCTTCTTAGCTTTCTCAAATTTGGTTTTCTTTTTCAGAAGTGGACAGTTAGGCTTGATATGTCCACGTTTCCTACGGTGAAAGCATATCACCTCCTTTGATCTTTCTGTCTCATCGATAGACCTCTTATTTTCAAGAGGCTTTTTCCCTTTGAGATTTCTTCCTCTGATTTTCATTCTCTTGTACTTCTTTATGAAGAGAGCTAATTCTTCATCATCAACATCTTCATCTTCAGAATCTGCATCAGAATCAATGTTAGTTTTCAATGCAATTGACTTATTACCTCTGGTTTCATTCTCCTCATTCCGTTTCTCAGTCTCATATGATTGAAGAGTTCTAATTAACTCATTCACTGATAGAGGCATGATTCTTTGTGTCTCACGAAGAGATGTTTTGATGTTATCCCGTTCTTTTGTCAGTCCTCTCAGTAGTTTGTTGACTTTCAATGCATCTGAGACTGGTTGTCCTTGATATGCAAGACTGTTTACTATGTCAGTAAACCTATCATACATATCAGTAATTGATTCTTCAGGCTTCAATTTGAAGGATTCATATTGACCAAGCAGAAGATTGATTTGAGTTTCCTTGGCTCGATCAGTTCCTTCATAAGTAATATAGAGAGTATCCCAGATTTCCTTAGCAGATTCACAGGTAGCAATTTTTTTGTATTCAATAGGAGATAAAGCACAATAAAGAGAATATATTGCTTTGGAATCTAAAGTTTCTCTTTTAGAAATTTCTGCTTGAGATAGCGGAGGATCTACTAATTTGCTTGCATCTGCCTTCTCTTTTGAATCAGAAGATTTCGGTTTGACTCCTTTGATAATGATATCCCATTGCATATGATCAATTGACTTTATGAATGCCTTCATCTTATTCTTCCAGATGCTGTATTCCTTGCCATCAAAATATGGTGGTCTATTGTTGCTCTGACCTTCAATGAGCCCTGGAGCACCAAAGCTAGCCATGTAGATCGTTAGCTTAGAAGTAAAACACTTCAATAAAATGAGCAACCTGGCTCTGATACCAATTGATGTGGCTAGCAGGGATCACCTAGAGGGGGGGTGAATATGTGACCTTGAACTGTTTTATAATATTTATGCGGAAATAAAACCAATCACAGAAGAGTCTGAATATTATTCAGATTCAAGACAGATTATACAGATGAATCTTTTGATGTGCAGAAAGTAAAGTAAGAGATAAGGGATAGAGAATCTGCACATAAATTTATAGTGGTTCGGCTTATAGCAAGCCTACATCCACTCTCCCAAGTTTACAGCCTACTGGTTGGATTTCACTATGTAATCAAGAGGAAGTTACAGAATTTGGGTGATATCACTCTGGTATATGATAGGACTCTCTATCTCACACAGTCACTCTTACAAAGTAACCCTCAAGATCTAAGTATTTTGGCTCAGAACAACAAGAGAGATGATTGGAGTATGCTCAGACTTTGGACTTGTTGATTCTTGAATCTGTTATCTCCTTTTGCTGCTCGTAGATCTCCTTAAATACTCCTTTACTCTCGAACTAGCCGTTGGACAGCTTTCAGAGGATCATCTTCCAATCTTCACCTTGGACAGATTTGTATAATAAGGATTGAGTGGCCGTTGGATGAAAAATTCTAAATCCCGTTGATTCTGGTCACCTATACAATCAGAATCTTGGTTTCCATAAGTAAAGCTTTGTCCATTGTAATGCATTCTTGTCGTAATATTTGATTGTCAATCAATTTGATTAAGATTGATTCAATCAAAACTTTCCTTCTGTAAAATCCATACCAGATCACTAGCTATTATTGTTTTGTTCTGAATTCTGCGTCTGAATAAATTCTGCATTTGCATCTGCGTCTGAATAACTTCTGCATCTGAATCTCAGAACTTAGATTCTGTGGGTCTTCAAAGAACTTATTTTTTCAGCTTGTAAAGTCTGAATAACTTCCTTCTGAATTTCCAGAACATGTATATATATATTCCTGGAACAAAATGGTTCATAATAAATATCAGATTTTACAATTATCACAGAAGGTTTTGTCAACTTCAAAATTAGTAAGAGTTTTCCTCAACACCTTCAATGTGCCTTAATTCTCGAGAACCAAGATTGTTCCACGTATTATTTGTTATCCCTAAGGGTCGAAAGTATAATCATGCACTCGGACTAATACTTGTATTTCCCAAAACCAATATGCCCTTTGATCTTTTACAAGCTTGCAATTTTCTTTGGAGAATGTTCGTGTTCCTCTCGGTTTCACGCATGCAAGAATGCGTGTCTTTCTCTAGCTAGTTACTTGTATATTAGGCGGGTGCTGTTTCTTTTTTCTCGTGCATGCGACCAGAGTTGATAAGGAATATGTTTCAATAGCTTATGTTTCAATCGATTTTTCTCTAGCTAGTTCACAACATAACGATATTGCTCTACAGGTAAATGCATGTCTCCGGTGACTCTTTATATTGACTTTTTACTTAATCTAAATCTTACTGCTCATACTCCTTAACTTCTTTGACTTTTAAAACCCTTGAAATTTTCGCATCACTCAAATGTTGATACGTAAATTCAGGGACAAATCCAGGATTTGACCCTTGGGGGGGCAAAAATGATATGATAGCAGTTTTGGGTTGTAAAGATAAATAATGTAGAAGATTTTCTCTAAAAAGAAACATCCAATTTCATGGGAACTCTATCCTTCGATTGCATAAATTATTATCGAATAAGAGTGAAACTTTCATACATATAAAAAATAGAATATCCAACTTGAATCTAATTAATAGAAATCCAAATAATAGTTCGCTTGACCAAATTTTACTGATAAAAGAAAAGTTATTCTACATGCTAGAAACAGTCTGTACACCAAAAACTGTAATAATGGGCCCAGCCCAGCCCCTATCTCTGAAAGCCCAGCCCACCATTTCGTTTCCTCTTTGTTGCGACTCGCGACCTCACTTTTCCGTCCGAAGGGGAAAAGAATGAGATTTAGGGATATTGTCCTGTTGACACCTAAATTTTTCTTAATCATTTAATATTTAATTACATAGAAATTTATGGATTAATTTTTAACCCCTAAATAAAAATATTTTGATTAAATTACATGGCATATAGGTATTAGGTGAATTTGCATTAATAGGGTCTATTAAAACATATTCGTTCTTGCTTATTTCTTGAAGAATTTAAAAAAAAACAAAGGATTTCTTTATTAAAAAAAAGGCGGGCCGGTTCGACCTAGTTCCAGTGGATCGGGTCAGCCGGCCCTTTCTCTTTTCCCGCGCGGGCCGGCCCACTTTTCCTTTCCCACTGGCCCAACCCGCAACTATTCACCTTCCCTTTCCCAGCAACATTGGCACGACAGAAGCAAAAGGGACACAGGGAAAGGACGGAACAGTGACAGCGGCAGAGGAAGCAAAAAGAGCAGAAGTGATAGGGGGGGCAGAGACCAGCACCGATCCTCTGGTTGGGATCTAGCCGGCGGCAGCAGGCTGGCGGTGGCAGGAAGCCATGCGCGCCTGCCGTGGCCCTTAAGAGCACAGAGGGGGAGAGACTGAGAGGGTGAGCGAGAGTTCCCGGGAGAGAGTGAGACCATGAGGGAAGAGGAGAGAACCGAGAGTGAAGAATCCGACATTGAGAGTCTTCCTCTAGTGACCACCGAGCCGGAGCTTTAGTCGACAAGATGGTCGTCCGACGTTTCCCCTTCCTCGAGCCAAAGTCACGGTAGGTTTCGGTTTTGTTCATTCTCCCTTTCGTTTTTTTTGGGTTTTAGGTTGATTCCCCGAGGATCCTGGTTCGGAAGCGTGCGGGGTGACCATTTGCTGCCGCCGAGCCGTGTAGGGACGCCACTGCCGACACCCCTATTTTTCTTGTCCTTTTTGCTCTGTTTTTGGTCTCGGCCAACCGGGGCCGAGACTTGCCGACGCGCGCTTGCGCTCGTTTCCGAGGTCCGGTGCGCCTTCCCCAGCCATTTTTTGTGTTGATTGTGATCGTGGGTTTGAGCCTTAACCGGCTCTGTTCTTGTTCCCAGTCAGTCGGACGTAACTCGTTTGACAAAATGCTCGTGAAAAACTCTGTGTAAGTGATTTCGTTTCCTGTCGTCAGCCAAGGGCTATCACTGTGGACTGCATCACGTTAATCAATCATCGAGTCATTTTCACGATGAGATGCTCTTCTACCCCATCGTTTACTTTGTTTTGTATGTCATGCTTTGTGGCTACCAATGACAGTCCACTAGTGGTGTCCGACGAAGTGCCGTGTGATAGCGTTAGTCGATGGCGGAGGTTCGGTACGGTGTTTAAGAAATGCTTAGTGATACGATGCGTTAGTCTTGCTTTAAGATAAGATAACGAGGGCGTTATTCTTAAATCCGTTTTATTCTGAGATTGATATGGGATGTTGAAGTTCCTGGGTGGTTGCGGTTGCTGGGAGAAGACAACCATCTCGGCGTGGGTAAGAGAGAGAGAAAATTGGTGTAGGTTCTTGTTTGTCTCTTGTTAGTGAATTTGGGCTGGGGTGTTTTCTTTTCTCTGTTGTTTTATTCGAGTTGTAGGTTTATTCCAAATTGGGCCTAATCGCGGAACCCACCTAGCGGTGGACCCGGGCCAGCGCGCCCGGATCGGACGTGGAGATCCGACCCGTATCAGTTTTATATTATTTTAATATTAAAAAATATTTTTTAATTAAGTTTTTTTTTCGAAAAATCAAAAAATGGCATTTGGGTTTGGGAATTGCCCCCACTTCCTGCCTTTGTGGTGTGATTAATGCCATATTTAATTGCATGTTACTTATTCCGCACGTTTTAATTGCGTGTTTAATTCGACTTTGCATGTGGTCGATTAGAGACATATTAGGTCTTTATTTGCGTATTTCAATTTTGATCGTGAATTGATTGCGCAGCTTCCATATATGGATTGCTTCCACCCTTTAAGATTCATCGTTGATAAGACTGCTGCATGAACACATTAGGTGGTGATTGAACAAGGTTAGGTACCGAAAGGGCACTAATTGGTCAATTAGTGTAATCAAGTCTCCGTACCCATTGAATCTCTGATTTGTAGAAGTGAAGCAATTCTCCCACGCTTTCCTTGGATATTTAATCGACCCACCAAAAACTGATTAGTGGTGACTTTTAGATAAAATTGATTTGCATGTTAATAACTCAAACTTTAAGTCACAAGTTGGTATGGATTTGGAAGAGCTTAAGTTAAATCATTGGTTTAGACTTAGCAATCTATTAGTCAGACCCCCTTAGGTGGCGAGACCGGTTCAGGGAGGTCGCGACATGCCCAAAGGCACAACACTGACCCTCGATGCGGGCTCTCTAAAGCTCATATCTCACTTGACGTTGGATTTCGTCTTAGGTTTCAATTTAGCCTAAAAGATTCTACATGAGACAAGAGTCGCTACTAGCCTATTGGGATTAAGTAAAAATCAAGTGAGGTGCAAGAGGATTCCTCACTTTCTACGCTACGAGAAATCTAGGATCGGGCACTTTATTACTAGTGATTAAACTAATGCCCTTCAGTACCATAACTTGATAAATTGTCCCCTAAGGTGCCCAGGGAATTTTTTTACCAATTATGAGTCCTAAAATTGTCATTCGCTGAGTCCGTGCAATGTTTTCGTGTTAATTATGATCTTAGCTTGTGGTCTAACCATCCAACTAAGCTAAAAGGAACACAATCAAAGAAGTAAGGAATAAAAGCGCACACATCAAGTACGATAATATATACTAGTAAGTAAGGTGTGGAAAGTAAACTCGATACGGTGTTAAACAGAGACAATTACATCGCATTGTTATTACACCCCGAGATTGGACCCCCGTAAGCAAAGTGGAAATTTAAATATGCATGAATTACTTGAAATGCAAGAAATTACACTAAATAATTTTAATCTACGCAAAATGGGTTATTTACAAAAATGATTATTATAATTCATAAAACAACATAAAATAGCACAAAATTAGGAAATTGACTTTTGAAAATTAGGAAAGTTTCAAAAACATCATTTCTGCCCTAATTTACTAATATCCTAATTTTTTTTCTATTTTTCTGGAAAATTTTCAGATTTTTCTTTTTTTATTATTTAAATTTTAATTTTTTTGGAAAATAATTTTAATTCATTAAACCAAGTTTATGCTTGATTCATATGAACATGGACCCAGTCAGAACATGAATATCACAATAACCAAGCTTGAATCAACCTTTTCAAGATTGAAACTTGGATTGGGCATTTCGTCGAACATTTGGTGCACATCACACTGCCTACACCAGTTATGTCGAGCTATGTTCATGTTTTCAATCTCAACTTATAGCCGATCTTAAGAAAAATTAAATCATCAAGGTTACACTAAAAAATGTCAAGAAAAAGATTAACAAGAAAAATCATTTTAAAACACACATTAACATGATCAAACTTAGCTTCAAAGTCGCGGGCTTGACCTGTTTTTGGAAATTTGGGTTTAAACCCAGGTCAGACAAACAGGTTGCCTGCCCAGATTCAAGCCCCAACACTTATCACATGCGAGCCATACATGAAAATATACTCCATCCTAATGAAATTATGTAACATGGACTTTCAAATGCAACAAACATCATGGAGAATGATCAATTACACATATCATGACCGACCAAAATTAGCCGGATGGACTGAATGGACATAAATGCAAAAGGTTTAGGATTAAATTGGCTCAAAAAAAGGTTTGGGACTGAATTGACATAATTACAATAAGTTTAAACAATTTTCGTGATTTTCCCCTATACTTTAGCGACTTACAGAAACCTTTTGTCCCTAGGGTTCTGGTGAATGTTTGAGTCGCGGATCGATAAAGTTAGGATTCATTCTTTTATAGTCTCCTGACATTTTCTTTAGTCGATATTGCAAAATAGCTATGTAGACTTGTCCTAGCAGACGAAACAACTAAACATTAAAAGACAAATTGACCTCTCAAGTTTTAGACACTAAATCTACCCGATACAACTTTCTTGCAGTAGTTAAAGTGAAAAGAGGTGCTATCATTTTTACAAGATGTTTGGTAAACTTCTCAGAATTGCAATACTTTCATAGTTATAGCAACTTACAACCTGTCTCACCTAACTTTGAGGTGCTATAATTTTGAATTTTGTATTGTCTAATGCGCCAATTTTAGTTTTCGCAACATAGCTATATATAGAGCATCGCAGCACCTACACTAGAGCAACAATGGTTACAACAAATAATTGGGAAGAATAGAATAAGACTTTGAGTCGTGAATACATTATCTTTAAGGAATTGTTTGCCTCACAAGGTTGCTAATGGTTGCTGGCAAAATTCCTCAAAAATACAACAAATCAAATAGCAATTTTGGTATTTCTCGAAAAATCTCAAAAGGAAGCAATTGGAGAATAAATGTTGTATTTTAAGAAAGAAAAGAAAATTAAAGTGAAAAATATTGAACGAGAAACATTCAATATATAATAGCCAAAAATTATGTTCGAATAGATACAATCTTTTAAAGGTTGTAAGAATGCCTGATAACTCTTAGGCAAAAGTTATCCATCCGAATTTTAAAAAAAGTAACCATAAGTGCCAATCCTGGTCAATGAGCAAGCAAGCGTGCTAAGTGCACTTATTATTCAAGCACCCACACGCGGTTATTATAAGGTCCAGCCCACTTAGCCCATGGCCGTTAATTGTAAGGCTAAAATACTTACAATTGAACAAATAAAGGTTGTATTTGAAGAAAGAAAAGAAAATTGAAGTAAAGTATATTGAACGAGAAACATTGAATTTATAATAGCGAAAAGTTATGTTTGAACATATACATCATTTTCAAAAGTTGCAAGAACACCTAATAACCGCTAGGCAAAAGTTATAAATCCGAATTAAAAAAAATAACTGTTATTAAGTACCAATTCAAGAGCACACACTCAGAAAAGTGCCTATTCTGAGGTTGACGAGCACGCAACACATTTAGCCCATAGTCATCAATTACAAGATTCAAAAGACTTTCACACTAATGTATTGGTCCACGCACTTATATCTTTTCTACGTGGGACAAGACACTTCTTTGTTTGTTTTATAAACAATCTATCAACAACACAGCTATACTAAACAGATACTAAACCTACCCGTCTTTCTTTCTTCAAATACAAATCGCTCTTTTTTCATTATATCCATCATACTAATCTAGACAATATATTTGTATTCGACGAATTAATCCTGTCGTATTCTCGTAGTGGATCACCTAAATGGACCACTCAAGACGAATGACATCAACCCATACCTTTTGTCGACACCTCCTGCAAAAAGCATGGGCAATGGGAATGTTCTGAATTTGACATGAATTGACCCATCATGGCTAGTCGACAATCAATTGGAATCGCATCGACTCTGCATCCACAAGACTACTCGTTCGGGTCAATTCAGTCGCATCATCCACCACACGAATGAACCCAGGTTATGGTGCCAAGAGATGGCCACAATTTCGCGTTAGTAGCATTGCTTTATATTGCCAATACGCGGGGTTAATCATGTCCAAGTGTCTGTCATCTTTTCAGCGTGTCTGATCGTTTTTAGTAGGCCATCCATGAATAGGAGAGACGTTTTTCAGCTCTCGGAATCATGAAGAATGTCCGATGCTGACGACCTCAATATGTGCTCCTGGAAAGGCACAAGTCACGCTTGCTTGCTGCAAGTTGTGGCCATGCATGCCTAAGCTTCACATCAACTTACTGGCGCATGAAATCAGGGCCACATCTTCATATTCTAGCAATTCTGGATGGAGTCCGAGCATTCATGAATAGGTTGACCGGTGTAATGAGATGATCTCATGAGCTAAATTTGACTGAAAAAAGGATTGGGATCATGTGTGATTGAGTGGTGACAATGGGGATCCACAATGAGTCCGCTCACGCACTTCTAGAACCATACTAAATGTACTGCTCAAGCTCGAATACATTGCACTCGAGTTCGCGTTGGACTCGAGTAGCTCGAGACGTGAATCGAGCAGTTGTCTGCTACTTTTCCTTCGAGACGTTGCCTATCCGAGCTCTACACCACGCATATGGCCATACCAATAGATCAAGACGGTGTTCCATCCGATTAGAACCCGACAATTCCACAACAGGAAGTCTCTGGGTGGCCTCAGGCTAGGAGAATTTCCTTCTTATGAAATTGAACCCGTGATCATTCTTCATATGACCCAAGTTGGTATTGACAGTGAACCAACTCGACTGTGCCTTATTGTCTTCAATGTACCAATGTACTTATACTGTTATAAATATATGTACCTAACACATACGATAGGGGAAAAGTGTAAGAAAAGTCTTAAACTTATTGTATTTGTGTCAATTTAGTTCTAAACCTTTTAGCCTAGTGCCAATTCAGTCATTCTAGCTAATTTTGGCTAGATATTGTTGACATGGACACCAGCTTTCCAATGTGGTACCTCCGGCTCTAATGTGAACAATTTTTAATAATGTTTTAATATATTAATATTTTTTATTATTTTTCTTTCTTTTCTTTTTTCTTTTTTTCTTCTTTTTGCCGGTGACTAGCCACAGGTGATGGCCGAGCGGGCTGGCCTCACCTAGACAAGGGTCGCCGTCGCACGCAACAAGTGAGGCTCAGCGAGGCTGCCTTGGCTTGGGTGAGGGTCGGCCGCACCTATGGTGGGTGATGGCGACCTTCGCCCAAGCTAGGCCAACTTGCCTGACCATGGCCGGTCACCGAAAAAAGGAAGAAGAAAGGAAGAAAGGAAAAAAGAAAAGAAAGAAAAAAATTAGAAAAAAAATTAAAAAATATTATTAAAAATTGTCCACGTTAGCGTCGGCGGTACCACGTAGGCCGACCGGCAGCCGTGTCAGCAATATCCGACCAAAATTAATCGAAAGGATTGAATTGATAGTAGGCCAAAAGGTTTAAAATTTAATTGGCACAATTAAAATATTTAAGATTAAATTGACACAAATGCAATAGGTTTAAGACTTTTCTGACACTTTTCCCCATACAATAGTGTCCTTCAATGGATGTTAGAGTTCTAGTTTAAATCGAATTTGGCCAATTTACACTTCTTAATAAATGAATCGAGCTGATTAGAGTTAACTTTGAGCTTAATTACCCTCTTATTTAAGTTTGAGAAATTCAATTTGATTGAACTCAAGCTCAATATCATTGGATGGCACCCCCATTGCCTAAAATATGCACGAAAGATACTTTGAGACATGAAAAATAGGTAAATGACATCACAAGTCTCATAAATTTCATATGGCATTCACTTTAGTGCAATAACTTCTTTTACAAATACTTGAGTGCCATAATTTATGTACAACGCTCAATTGAGGGCAAAATTTTTTTTTTGGTAAGGATCATAACTTTTTTTTGATCACTCAAGTGATAAATAAAATTTTAATTGATTACTTGAGTGCCATAACTTTTTAAAAATATTTATCACAAGTGGCATGCCACGTTGGATTTATGGTAATTGAGTGAACATTTTAAAAAAGTTATGGCATTCAAGTGATCATTTGAAAGTTCTAGCACTCAAATGGATGTTTTTTAAAAGTTATAACATTCAAGTGGTTGAAAAAAAATTGTGGCACTTATGTCCTTAGACGCACCCATCTTTATCAACTTAAAATTTTAGAACAAACAGGCGCATACTTAATTTTAAGACAGTATCGGAGTTGTGGTCTTGCGTTCAATTCCTTATACAGTCATGCTATCCAATTGACGCATGAGATAATCTTAATCATGCTTATCGAGTTGGTTAATGGACGAATTAACCAGAATGAGTGAGCGTTAAGCTTAATTAAGGGGTAGAATTCCACCCAAGTAGTTGAATGGACTCCCATGATCATCAGCCAGCATTAGTGCATTGTGAAGACTCCCATGAGCGTCAGCCAGCATTAGTGCATTGTGAAGTAGACAGGATTCGCATATTTTTTTATTGGCCTAATACTCTTGAAAACCTCAAACTTTAACTTTTATCCCAATTTCACCTTTTTGTGTTATAAAAAACCTCAAACTTAAGGTCTAGTCCCAATTCTATCATAAATATATTTTTGTCCCATAAAAAACCCTCAATTTTAAATTCTGTCTCAATTCTACCCCAAACTTTTCTTTGTTCGATAAAAACCCCCAACTTTAGGTCTTATCTCAAATTTACCGTCTAGTACCAATTTTATCCTAAATTTTTTACAATTTATTAAAAGTCAAAAACTTTTACTTGAGTCACAAATCTACTCCCATCAATCATCTGTCCAAAATTTCTCATTGACAACGGAAAGATGAAAAACTCCCAAGTAAGAGCTGATCAAGTGTCCCAAGCACGAGCTCTCCAACCGCGAGAGATGGGACATCCCTAAGAACGAGAGATCGAAGACCGAGCGCAAAATCACTAAGGACGACTTTGATGAAGAGTTGATGGAAAGTAGATTTAAAACTCAAGTGAAAGTGGATGATATTTTATAAGATAAAAAAATTTAATTGAAATTGAAATTGGACTTAAAGTTGTGATTTTTTTATGAAAAAAAAAAGTTTAAGGTAAAAATTGGTACTTGACCTAAAGTTACAAAAAAAAGTTTAAGGTACAATTAGAATTGGACCTAAAGTTGTATGTTTTTTATGAGATAAAAAGCAAAATTGGAACAAAAATTAAAATTTGAAATTTTTTAGGGTAGGAGACCTTTCATTATTTAAGCCTACAGAATTTCTCCCACAAAAAACCAAGACCAAAAGGAACAGGGAAGGTGCATAAAACCCTAATCATTTTTGGTCAGTGCGCTTGCCTACTTCATGGAGCATTAAGAAAAAGACATCGAATGATTACGATTGTCCCCTTTGAATAGTACGCTCACCTCATAAAATATCCAATGATTGACGCCCTTCAAATAATTTCGCTGTGAAGCACCAATAACGTCAACGAATAGTGCTGCTTTAGGATCTGGCAGGATGGGGATAACTACAAACAGGATGTGAGCAACTGTACAATTAAGACATAGAAATCTAATTATGGAATAATTATATAAATGATCCCCGAACATTAATTTAATATGTAATGTGATCTCTTGATTTTTAATTTATTCAATTTGATCCCTAAACTTTGCCTTAATATGCGATGTGATCCTTAAATTTTTTATTTGTTCAATATGATTTCTGGACTTCTAATACATGTTATACTTAGTTCCCAAATTATATGAAATATTCAATATTGTCCTTCTAGTTTAGGGACGATTGAACATTTTCATATGGTTAGATGATCAAATTGAACATGTATCAAAAGTCCAAGGACTATATTGAACAAACTGAAAGTTTAGGGATCAAATTTTACATTGGGCTAGAGTTTAGAGACTACATTGAACAAATTAAAAGCTCAAGAACTACATTACACATTGGACCAAAGTCCAAGGATCATTTGTTTCATTTTTCCTTTTAATTATTTGTCAATTGAGTTTCGAATATTTCAAGTAATACCCACAAAAGCTTTAAGTCAGAAAATCCAATCTGACATTTTTGACATCGGAATTTCGATTACGGGATCTCGTGGCAGATTTTTAAAAAATTTAACAAGTTAGATCGTCAAAAATGAATATCTTAGAATTCAATTGTACGTTGCGTAAATGTCTGTAAATTCCTTTGTACTTATCCGAACAGAATATTGGTATATAGTGGGACACTATTGAGAAAGCATACATATCTTGATCCTAGAAATCATTTATACTCGACATACATAATTTGAGTTTATAAAAGTAAGGCTCTACATGTAAGTACCAAAATGGAAATCAACTTTCCAATTTCTAATTTCCGCATCGCGTTAACGAGGAGCCCGCTCGAGCAACAACAATAAGTTTGAAGTAATTTTTGAGTTTCGAATTTTTTTTATTTAAACAATTTGACTTTTACTTGATGCAAAATACGTGAAATTTTGACTTTCAGATTGACATATAACATTTTCATAATTGCTAAGAATTCAAACGGTATTCTAAATTGTTTTACGAAAACTTATTGCTTAAATAAGTTAATAATCGGGTGGGACTACAAGATCAATGTGCTGCCATGTTGTCCCTAACCCTGTTTCCTTAATACAGTAACTTTGGAAGTTTGATTTATTTCTCTGTGAATGAGAACTCAATCCATCGTCATTGTGCGATCACTATTGCTCCTTGTTTATCGAGAGATCTTCGCTGTGAACACCCGACTAGATTCGGAACCGACCCGTCATGCTGAGATCGAATTTCACCGATCTTGCTAGCCATGATCGTCGTATCTTTGATAGAACATTCATCCAAGGACATATCAAAATTGATCTTTCAAGAAAAGAGAGAATCATATGCTTGAATCCTCGGTGTATCATATTCACAGCTCCCGGACCACAACGGGGGAGTAAAAAGATGGGAAAATGGTAAGGACCAAAAAGAGAAAAGAAAAATTCTTGAAGCTAAGTCATGCCCAAAACCAAGAACCAATCACTCTAAAAGAAAAGGAAACGAATTTCCCAATCAAGAGCTCTGATCAGAGCCATCCTGGTTCTCCAAGTCCCTGCCGTGATCCACCTGATCAGACTCACCTTGCTTGCTCGCAATCTCCGCCTCCCCGACCGCCAACTTCTCTCTCTTATCACCAACACTACCGCTCTCACTCTCCTCAAAACTAGACAACGTCGTACTACAATTGCTGCTGCTGCTAGTGCTGCAGTTGCTGCTGCTAGGGGACAAGATGGGCGTGGCCAAGAACATGGTGTCCGGTCGACCAGCCACGATCACCACTATCTTCTCCTCGAAAACCTTGTCTTTCTTCTTGTCGCCGTGATCCGCTCCCTCCTTCTCTGCACCGGCCTCCAGGTCACGCTGGCTCTGTGAGGAGGAGTCACCGTCATCTCTGGCATCGAAGTGGCCGGAAAGCTTCCAGTAAGAGCAGGCGAGGATCAGGAGAGCGAAGGCGACCAGGCCGAGCATTGCCGCGAGCCCGCCGAAGAGGTACGGCACGGGGGAGTGCCACGGCGAGTGTTGGTGGGATTCGGGCAGCGTTCTTGCTGTCAAGTTGAAGTGTCCTCTCGCAGCTGCCATTTTCCTATTCTGTGAAGATCTAGTTTGTTTCTTGGCTTGAATTGTGAAGATTTGGAGCTGTGTTTGCGTTGGACCGAGAAGCAAGAGAGCATGTGTAAGAGGAAGTAAAAGGGAAAGGAATTAGCGTTGGATGGGGATGGTGGGTGCGATGCAGAGAGAGCTTCATATATAGCAGAGGGAGTGGGTTTTCCGGAATTTTCTCAAGTGGATCTTGTCATCTGCTGTTCTTTTCTCTCCTGCTGATGGTTTATTTCGTCATTTAGTCACATGCGAAAGTGGGATATATCTTTCCGACCAAAAAAGAAAAGTGGGATATATCTTAAGAGTAGACTAAGAGTTGGCAAATATGAAAAGCATATGGTTCTTGTATTGTCGATAGGATGGTTAATAGTTTGGAAAGGAATATGAACTTCGCTGACGGATGACTAGGAGCTGAAAAAGGAATAACATGAGCGCAAATCGAACTCCCAAGAGCGAGAGTTTGGTAAAATAAACGAAAAGCAACAAAAATTCAGATAAAACAAGTAAAATCTTGAGACGTTCTTTTTGCATCGTGACCCTAAATCTTATGAATAGAATACAATCAAGCCCTAAACTTTATGATTGTCTTAAAAAAAAACCAAAAACTTAAGCACAGAACTTTTCGATTAAGTTTAGTCCTACACGCTTACTAAAATATGCAATCAAGTCCTAAGCTTATGTTGAAAATTACAATTTAAGGATGGCCCCTAGGCAATAAGTGGCACCAGGCAATCTTAGGTATTTTTCGTTGAAAGAACTTGATTGCATTCTTAAAAAAAGGTTTAGGACTTAATTGAACCAATTGAATGGTTTAGGACATGATTCCTTCCTACACAAAAGGTTGAGGATTTTCAATGAGTAAACCTACGGGATTAATAAAGAGATTTTTATCCATAAACGGACTTTCTTGTTCATAATCAGATGCATGTGAAATTCTTCTCTAGATTGAACTTCTTTAGATGGGAGTCAAGTGAGATTTTCTTTAATTGTATTCCTTGTTGCGCGTAAATCTAGCTTGTTGTGACATTTGAGTCACAAGATAAATGGCCCATGTGAATCTAGCTTGGGAAAAAGAACTAGTATGGGACAAAAGCTGGAAGAGATGCTCGAGTTCGGCTAATAAAATGAGTATAAAGAGAGAAAAATTCCTCTAAGTGGGTCCTGATGGGGTCCCGTGAAATATTATGTCGTGGGGGTTCGGGCATATACAGGGCACTAAGCGATGCGATTATCCTAATCTTTAGCAATCGCTGACGTCTCGGGATACCAAGGAATGGATTCCTGGGATCGATCAAGAAAAGAATATGTACGAAAACAAGTTAAACAAGTCATCAGAATATAAGTGGGCAATTGGAAAAATGCAAAAGGAAAGACAAGGAGAAAAAGTTTGGCAAGATAAGATTAGAGACGTAGCCATTAGATTCCCACTATCTCAACTATATGTTAACAAAAAGGTTCCAGAAGAAAGAAATATGGGAAAAGAAGTTCGGTGCTCACGGGGGTCTATGATGGTATTGCTCGAACTCTACATGGATTAACAATTTGGCTTCTCAGGATAATTATCTAGAAAGTCCTAAACCTATTGTAACGCAATCAATTTAGTCCTAAAAATTTTAATTGGGAAAATTTAGTTCTAAACCTTTTAATGATTTGTCAATTTAGTCTCGAACCTTTCAATTGTATCATTTTGATCCAGCAACAAAATATATAAGTCACTAGAATTCCTAGTACATCTTTTCTTAAAAGAAAATTCATCACTTCCATACTTTCTGAACTAATTTAATATGACAATACCAATCATTCAAATGACATATGAATTAAAAATAAAATATTTGCTACTTTCAAGTGAAATGGGCACACAATGCTGTTTAGTCCACCTCATTGGTAGGGAAAAGTTTTTCCCATTGCTATTTTGGCATGTTAGCACTAAAATCGGTCACATAAGGTGTTTCGCCTTTTCCTCGTGATGGAATCTCAACCTATCTTTATTAAAAGCATTGATTAGATTGAGAAGTGATTGTAATCACCTTTATTCATTTTTAACACATGGAAGTCTGGCAACAAAATAGGTATCATCTCAATCACCTCTTGCAAATAATAATAATAATAATAATAATAATAATAATAATATTCATATTAAACTTGTAATAATATCTTGATAGTAGGAAAAAAGAAAATATAATTGCAATTTATTAGATTGAGGAATGAATGTAATCACCTTTATTCATTCTTAACATTTAAGAAATGAGTGCCATCTTAATCACCTTTTTGGATAATAGTGGTGGGTACCTCTCTCTCTCTCTCTCTCTCTCTCTCTCTCTCTCTCTCTCTAACAAAATAGGCATCATCTCAATCACCTCTTGCAAAAAATAATAATAATAATAATAATAATAATATTCATCTTAAACTTGTTATAATATCTTGATAGTAAGAAAAAAGAAAATATAATTGCAATTTATTAGATTGAGGAATGAATGCAATCACCTTTATTCATTCTTAACATTTAAGAAATGAGTGCCATCTTAATTACCTTTTTGGATAATAGTGGTGGGTACCTCTCTCTCTCTCTCTCTCTCTCTCTCTCTCTCTCCAGCGAACCCTGAAGGGACAACCAAATGTTCCTTAGATATAACACGTCAACACATGATAGTGGAGAATAAGATTAATTAATCCACTAATCCTCCACTAAGTCTGTAGATTATCCTAGCTATACGATATTTATTATATGTATTAGCAGAATATAAATGTGACACATTAGCATGTCACAATCGGATCCCTCTCCTTGATTACTTAATGACTGCGGCTGGATAGAAATCGCTCTCTCGGAGGCTATATGCTGCGTGGATCACAAGTCCTATTAGAATTTTAAACCCAAATGTTTTGAGTTATCAAGTGGAGGGACACACAAACTCGTTTGTAAACACACGAATGGAGCGGTCCTACTTAAAGTAGAGCGAAGGCACTTGTCTAGGTGAGAGATAAAGTGTACGAGGGATTCTTTGAGAACACTTGGAGGTGTGATATATATTGTTTGGGAAGAAGATCTACAATGGTGTGCGTACAAGGTGTGAGAACAACTATTGGAGGTCCAACAAATACTTAGTTTATGGGATTGTAGTTGAAGGAAGTCGGGTTCTGTGTAGCAGTAGGTTCTATGCTTGGACAAAGGCGGTACTTGTACTTTTGGCATAACTAAGGGAATTCATTCTATTTGCACTACTAGAGCTAGAAGAGACGAGCGGGCACACCCAAGCCGAACCTCTGCAAATCTTGTTTAGGATTTATCTTTCCCTAAACTCATTAATTTCCACATCGTTAGTTCACTTTGCACATAAAAAAAATATTTTCATTGGGGTTAAATTTAGAAAATTAATCTTTGTTTTCTCAAAAAACCAATTCATCCCCTCTCGATTGCTTATTTGGGCCAAACGGAATAGAACTACCTAGTCTCCTCCATCACGAAGGAGACAAGATCGTGACGGCCACAAAGAGAGGTGCTAGTACATAGGGTTTCGGTGGAAACATCTTCTAATTTACAAAATAGATGAACTACATTTCTCATGTGTCGATCCATATTTCACGTGAAGAGCCTATGTTAAAGATGGGTATACACAAAATACTTCAATCGTACGATGACTTTGAGGGTAGACATACCATAGAATCGAGTGAAGCATCTGGTGTGAGGCGGCTGTGTTACCAATATCGCGACAAATGGTTCGTCAGATGTTCTTATCCTAGATAAGGGTTTATTATCAACAAGCTAGGAAACAACTTCTTCGATTGGGTTATTCGCAATCATGACATAATGAGAATATAGGAATATATGGTTATTATTATTATATTCCCACAATTGACATGCATGAATCTCCCTTGAGAACGAGGATATATGTAGGGGCGATATATCATACTATATTCCCATTACCACAGTACTCATTGCTTAGAGGCTGCTCTCTAATTTGATTTGCAATTGGACTTTGCTCTTTTAACGAATTTATTAATATATCGTAGGAGGATGTCATTTTAGCCACGACACTTTCTCATAGGATGACACCCAATAACTTTGTAGTCACCTATTTTTGAATTGCCCAAAATAAATTGCACAAAATTTAGGAGTTAATTTTCTTTAATTCCTAAAACAAAAAATATTTCAATTTAAAACGCATTGCATATAGAATTAGGCACATTTTGCATTAATATGGCTATTAGAGTAAATATTAATTTAAAAAAAAAAAAATCGAATCGGACGGGGCCGGGCCGACCCGGCCCGTTTCTTTCCACGCGCGGGCCCCCGGCCCGGTCCCTTCCTTTTCCTTTTCTCCTCCGCGCGGGCCCCCGGCCCAACCTCCTTTTTCTTTTCTTTTCTTCTCCCCCTCGCGCGGGCCCAGCCCGTTTTTTCTTTTTTCCTCTTCCCCCCCCGCGGGCTGGGCCTGGCCCGGCCCAGCCCTTCTCCTTCCTTCTTCCCCCCACGCGCCGGTCGCTCTCTCCTCCCCTGTTCGCCCCTGTGCGCGACCGAAGCATGACGCACGGCGGCGCCGCTTCTCGCCGTCGCTATCCGGCCAGGCTGGGCCGGATAAGCACGCCACAGGGACTGGCCATTAAGGCCAGTCCCGTCTCCCTCGTTTCCCGGAGCCCCCCTTATCCCCTCCTCTCTCCCAGTTCTCTGTGCGCTCCTCTGCATCCCAGACTGACACCCCCTCTGCACCGGCCTATGGCCGCGGTTCGCGGAGCCTAGGCCGGTGCAGGCCATCGTCACGCGGACGCCACGGAAGGGGGAGGGGAGGCCATCGTCATCGCCGGCTATACATAGCCCGAGAGAGAGGGAGAGCAGGAGGCCGGCCGATTTTGGAGGAGGCCCGGTCGGAAAAATTTAGAGAGAGAGAGGGGCAAACACAGAGAGAAACAGAGAGAGCCGGAGAGAGAAAGGCAGCCCCCGGCGGCCACCGCGCCTCATCCATCCATTCCCGCCGCCGAACCGACGGCGGCGACACAAAGAGAGAGAGTAGAGAGAAACAGAGAGGGAACAGAGAGAAAAGAGAGAGAGTAGAGAGAGAGAGAGAGTCGCCGAGGTCCGCCGGAGTCGAAGAAGGGCCAACAGCGTCGCCATCGCCCACGTAGTCGCCGGAAAGCCACCCAGACGCGCCGCCGACCGGTGAGCCCCCCGGCCGAGAGCCGCCTCTGTTTTCCCCTGTTTCGGTGTCCGGTGTGGCCGGGACTCGCGCCGGCCGTGTCGCGCGATTCCCGGCCCATGCCGTCGCCGGTCCCGGTCCTTAGTCGCCATCGGAGGTGAACCGAAGCCGCTGGAGTCGACCGTGCCGCCGGAGGAGATCGAAATCGGCTCCTTTTCCACGCGCCCGCCAGGTGCTCGATGAAATGCTTCAACCGGGCTGTTTTTTTGTTCCGTCGCCGGACGGCGAACAGGTGGCCGGACGGTGAGCCAGGCGGTCGGCGAGGTGGGTGGTGACCCCAGGTACCGATTCGGGGGGCGGCGCTGTCCTGGGCCGGCCGGCGGACGGCCAATTTTGGCCTCGCCGGCGTCCCCCACCCCCCGGTTCTGTTTCTTCGGGTCGGGTCCGACCCGAATCGACAGATCCGACCCGGGTCAATGCCCGGGTCGGATCCGTTGACTCGGGCCGGTTCCGACCGACCCGGATCGACAGATCCGACCCGGGTCAACGTCCGGGTCGGATCCGTTGACCCGGGTCGGTTCCGCCCGACCCGGCTCAGCCGAACCGACCCGGGTCAACGCCCGGGTCGGGTCCGTTGACCCGGGTCGGACCCGACCCGGTTAATATTATATTGTTTTTTATTTTATTTTTGTTTTATTTTATTTTTAATTTTTTTAAAATAAAAAATAATTAAAAAAATTTTAAAAAAATTCTAAAAAAATTTTAAAAAAATTTTAAAAAAAAAGTTTTATTTTTATTTTATTTTCTTTCGGTATTTTTTTTTTCCCGAAAAAAAAAAATCAAAAATCAAAAATAAAAATTTTTTTTTTTATTTTAAAAGTTTTTTTATGTGGATTATCTAAGTGTTTTAATCCATTGTTGTATTATTATGCATGTTTTTATCTTGTTTAAATTAGACAAGCCTGAGTTACGCGGTGATATTTTGCATGTTGTTTTATTGCCGTTGCGTTGTTATGCATGTTTTCTAATACAATCGCATGAGCTGTTGTGTTTTGAATGTCATCTGACTTAATTAAGGTTAGAACCTTAGGTTGTATAAATTATTGTGTTCCTGACTGCTGATCGTTTCTGATTATGCACTCGCTTGATCACCTCACATGTTAGGAGAAAGGTCCTAAAATCAATCCAAATTGCCTGACAAATGTTTTCATGAAATGAACAGGGTAGAAAGGTACCGAAAGGGCATTAGTTATTTAACTAATGTAATCAAGTCCCCGAACCCAGTTAATCTCTGGTCCGCAGGAATAGGGTGATTCTCCCGTCACCCTATTTAGGTTTCTAATCGGCCTACCCCAAATCGATTAGTGGCGACTCCTTGGTATAAACCACTTGCATGTTAAAAATTTTAACCCTAAGTCGCGATATGGTATGGGCTTGGGAGAGCCCGAGTTAAGTCCTGAACCTAGACTTAGCACGTACCAGACGAGCCCTCCTTCTTTTTGCATGTCGTCCGATGAAGAGGCTCAGGAGAGTCCGGTCGCGACAGACTGGCGACTCCGCTGGGGACTTGTTTTTTTTTAAAAAAAAGTGGACTTAGGCCAAAATTTTTATCCTGTTCAAAATGATTTTTGTTTGGCAGCAAGGACTCCAGGTATGATCCTAACATTAAGGTGTTATCTGTTCTTGCAGGTTCGAATTGATTGTTTATAAATTGTTGTGCATGCTTTAATGATTTAGCACTACACTATTGCACACACAACCACGCTGCCGGACCTGGGCCGCAATAGGGTTTTTGGAATGGTGATAAGAAAGATACGACCTCGAACGCGAGCCCGTGATGTAAAGGTTGCCTTTCTTTTCCCCGAAATTTATTTCTAAAAAATCGTAAAGAAATATCTTTAGCCGCTATTCGCGTGTCTATAAGATATTTCTTTCGATTTGGCCGAGGTTAAAAGGACTTGACACCAACGCGAGACTGCGACGGTCAGACACCCTTTTAATTTCATTTTGCTGAGCCAGTCTAGATAGAAATCGAACCTCACTTCTCATGTGCATGTCGTTGTGATTGCCATGGTTTAAGGAAAGGTATATATTCTATCCCTTCTCATTTTTTATACGGCCTACTTGTTTAATTATTTTGTCACTGATGGGCCACTCATTGATTACAGTTTATATACGAGGGATACGCTTATTGCGGAAATTGTCCATAAAAATAAGCGACTCCAAGAGACCGTGATTTCCCCATCGTTTATAAAATGAGTACTCGGGAAGGGCGCCTTTTTGTTAAAAACCCCTGTATTTTATATTTTCTAGTAATTATGTTCAGGGGTTTTGGTTTTCTTCCTTAAAAATGTTTTTGGGTTATACTAATGTTAATATAACTCGGGCCGTTTTTTTACACTTTAAATGAATTTTTTTGCCCCTTTAAGACACCACCGCGGCCTTTGGCCCAGTGGTATCCGGGGGTGAGGCCTCAGGGTCCGAGGCGACCGGGGTTCGAATCCCGGGGACGCCGCTTGTAATGAATATATAAATAAAAACCTTTTTTGCTTCTGATTTTTTTTGTAAATAAAGAAAATGCATAATAGACAGATGCAATACTAGACTAAGTCATGGACTGATCATTTATGAGATTTTATACTCATTTGTTGTCATTTTTTTATCAGGTAATTACGAATTATACCAACCCACCAAGTAAAAATGGCTGAAAAAGATATGACAACTCGTGTGGCGGACATGGAGACCGAAATGAAGCAAGTCTTTGCCTTTCTTCAACAACTCTCGAAACAAGTGGAACATTTGTCAATCCGCTTAGACCAACTCACCATGACTTCGTTTTGCTATCCAAGGCCAGGGATGATGATTCAAATGGAGCCCTCCAGTGTCAACCAAAAGGGTAAAAATGTCATAATTGACAATGTCCACAGGTCCCCTAATCCTAAGGAATTGAGCACCCTATGCCCAAAGTTCATTCAACGTGAACAATACAAACCCAGTATCCCTCCATCACAAAAGCAAAACAACCGGAGACAGTTCACTCCCCTCCCAAGATCTCCGTCTCAGATACTGACAATACTCCGGGAAAAGGGACTGCTCTCCATTGAACCAAAGCGACCTAATCCTGAGAATTTTTCAAACTACAATCCGTCTGAAAAATGTGATTATCACATGGGCGAGGTAGGGCATTCAACTGATGGGTGCTATACTCTTAAACACCGAATTCAAAATCTACTGGACACCAAGACTTTCTCATTGGAGACCGGTGAAGGGAATGAGCGCAAGCCTGCCTGAGGAGAACTCCTCTCATCCTTTTGCATGAATCCCTGGAAAAGGGGTTGTCCTTGTATTTTGTTTTTTGTCGTCATTTCTGTTGGAAGAAATGTCTTTTTAAACTCTCCCTCTTTTGAGGTTGTAAATCCATGGATTGTAAATAAATAATGTTTTGAGGGCCTGAGGAAGTATCCCAAACCGGCCCGTTGATGATATCCAGCCATGTAAAAGAAAGTGTTCTGAGGCCCGGGCTTCCTCATGTTTCCTCGTTTCTAAGCTTTTGAAAATAAAACAAATGTTTTATCATTTTTCAAAAGGTCAAAGAAAATAGCGGTGAAAACACATGCATGCTCATAGTCTTGTTTGTCTTTCTAACTCATTCACTTCGTGTCTCAGAGCATACTCATTTTTTATTACAAATGAGACATTTGGAAATGACACAAACTGAAGTGTATATCAGACCCTCATGATGATAGCGGACCAACTCATCTAATAGGGGCAGTCCAAGCGAAGATCGTCCAATCTTCAAGTGAAACACGGGGTAAATCTCATTATTACCAGTGGGTGATATCAGCCCCAGAAAGTCAATGAGAATACTGAACACTCCCTGATTCCATGATGAGCGAAATATCATCTCGTACAAAAATCGGAGGCAAATCAAGAAAAGATTACCCTTTTTGAAGGAAAAAGGTATGTCTCATTCCTCAACAAATTTTGGAAATGACATTTTATCCCTCTTCTTTTGCAGATAATGAGCTGGGAAACATGCTAGACTCTGACGTGCTAGCAAGCCGGATAGAACACCAATGTTAGGACTTCTCGAATGAAACACGACGAAGAAGTGCTCAATTGGAAGAGTAGACTAGGGGGCATGCAATCCCCCAGTCCATAAAAAAGGATGTATTTCGTTCCTAAAGTTTATTCACTTTAGCATAGAAATAACATATCTTTTCCTTTTATATAGGGCAAAATTGAGTAAACAACACTCATGATGCAAGCAGCTGGAAAGGACTTCGCATATGACAAAATGGCGTCGAAGCCAATCTTGACAACCACAGAAGTCTCGATGGTAGTCACGCCTATGCCCGTCAAAGACCTTTAAAGTAGAGATTAGCTTTGCTGCGAAGCTCCCCATGCAAGCAATTGCACATGCCCTGTGCAGTCAAGAATCGAGTCGAGAAACCCCTCAACATACCGGAGCCGCATTGACACAACATGCGCTGACAATAGAACTCTCTGTTTGGAAGCATCCTAATAATAGAGGATTTCATTCGAGCTTCGAGACCAAGAGTATGGAGGAGCAGATTGAGTCAGAGAAGGCTGAACAAAGTAAAGAGGAGAAAAGACTCTGCTAGCTTTGAAGGCAAAATGAAAGAAGGGTAATTTGTATCGTTTTCAATTTACCCTCAATCGCCTCATTTCTAACATAAACTCATGTTTTTGTCAGAAGGGAATTATCAACATCCGAGAAAACTCAAGGAGTTGTCAGTTTAATCTCAAATGAAGGGATTTACGAAGGGTAATGTTGTATCGTTCCTAATTCCTATCCCTCAAAGAACTCTTCATTAACACTGTTTTCCTTATTACCTTGCAGGTTTGCTCTACTATAGCAGCATAGGTAAGTATCTCTTTCCCTAAAAAAACTCTTCTCATAAGAGTATAAAGAAACAAGAAGGAAGAAACAATCAAAGAAAATCGATACTATTTTCTTCCTCAAGTGCATTACGTGGAAAATAATTTTGCATGGTAATTTTACCTGTTTAATTCACCAATTCCCTGAGAAAACTTTGACAATTCGACGAATGGTGTCGAACTGCTCCGATGTATTGAACGAGGTGTGTCAGGATGATGAGAGGCAATCCTTGATTTATACACATTCTCAAGTACCAAACCCTTGCAAGATGAGCGAAAAGGTTTCATTTCTACAAGGTAAAGGGATTTCTCGCATAAGGTACGATAGCCAAAATGACGAGAGGCAGCTCATTTCTCTGCCCCATACACTACCATTAATCCTTTGCTTAACCATTTGAGCCCATACACTCAGCGGTTTCTTTTAAATCAACCCTGTCAAGAACCACCCCACATTGGGGCAGCTTGAGGTCCGGCGATCCTCGACAAAGTCCTCCAGGACAAGCACATCATCGACGACCGGACGGTCGAGACTAAGAGGGCTTTGTCAAGAGAGGAACAGCAAACTAAAGCCTGTCCAAAATGACAATATCTTATTGATAACAGCGATGTTTTCACTAAGATGGATGAGGAGTTTGTAATATCTAAAATTTTCTATCATCATCAGCTGCAACAGCTCGCACAAGGTGAAAAGATGAATAGAAGTTTTCTTGCTCTCACTTGCATTAATCTTTGAGTGTTTTTATTGCAGATGAACTCTCACGATAATTTAAGTGCCCTAGGATGACGAAGAGCAATTCTTTTTCTATCCCATACACTTATATCCTTTGCTAGCCCAATTGAGCCGGCGATTTCATTTCATACAAACCCAGTTGGTGATCATCCCCTACACTGGGGCAAGGCAAAAGTCACCACAATTTGAGCATCAGGGTCCCAAAGCATCGAATCAGGATGAGGACTTCAAACTCGTTTAGGCTAGTCCTAACACAAAAAATGCTGAAAATTGGGGGCATGAAAAAGCAGTGTGCCTGGTAAAAGCAAGGCCAATGCCCATGAATGGAGATTTCTGAGCGTGATGAAAGCACTCTCAAATATCTCAAGGACATTAAGTGGTGGAGAATAGACAACCCCAAAGAGTTTAAACTTGAGTTTTTCTTCGATGTAAATTCCTACTTTAGGAACTTTGTCTTGACAAAGATCTGCCACATGACAGACGAAGATGAACCTATTCTTGAGAAAGCAATTGGAACAGAGATAGAATGGTATCCAGGAAGATGCTTGACGCAGAAGCTCCTCAAGAAAAGTTGTCAAAGATGCTAAAACACAAGATTACCCAGGGAGTTTGCCAGAAGGATCCTGACGGCGGAGAAAAGACAGGTGACAACGCCAAGATGATCACCAATTCTCACCCTTACATACATTTTTGAGCCTAACGATCATTTCGTTTCTCAACCTGTAAACCAAGCCCACGTTACGTCCCTCATGAAATCTCTTCTGACTAGGGCAATTGAATTAACGTGGAATTTCAAATGTTTATAAACACCGCTCGAAGAAGTGCGAGCAAGATTACTTCTATCTCTTTTGCAGGGTTCTTGACTTGTAAACCTGGAGATAATTGCAGAATATTTTCTTTCATGGCCTTGACTCGGACAGTCACCTTTGTTAAGCCATTGACCAAGCCTACATTACGACCCTGAAGAAGACCTCTTCGATTGGCAGTGTCGTACCGCTTGCGAGAAAACTCAGACCCTTGTTGATATGATAGAGGTCAGATTGAGTGTTTTCGATGTTCACGCGTTAATGGACGGGACAAACAACCCTTTTCAATGAGAGCGAGTGGAAAGTCCTTTCTGACTGAAGGTCCCTCGTTCAGCATCTTGAGAAGTCCACCTCGTGAGCGAAAATTGTCTGAATTGACCCTCGGTGGATTTTTGGTGATGCAAACATGGCAAAATCATCATGCATGAATTTTCAAATACACATTCTAGAATAGACTAACTTGTCTATTCTTGATCAATGCATGCATGTTTGCGCTAATCCTTTTTGATAGCTCAAAGTTCTAATCCCCAGTGATAGAACACAAAATTCGGGTGTTGGAGAAGCCTTCATTATCATCCCAAAAGTGATGCCCCGAAGAAAAGTCGGGTATTTAGCAGATGATACATCAAATCCTAGGGCGAGGACCCCCAGGTGCTCATCGTTTGAGCCTTTTCAAGACCTGCTGGCGAGGACCCACCAGGCAAATCGTCAAATCCTTGGGCAAGAATCTCCAAGTACTTTGACAAACAGTACAATCTCCGTCAAGGCGACCGAAGAAAGGTTCGGGTCCTAGACGTACAAATCCAGTCAGTCAAGGCGACCGAAGAAAGGTTCGGGTCCTAGACAGACAATCGAAATCCAGTCAAGGCGACCGAAGAAAGGTTCGGGTCCTAGGCAAGCGATTTCCCCAGTCACGGCAACCGAAGGTAGATTCGGGTCCGAGACAAATGAGATCCAGTCAAGGCGACCGAAGAAAGGTTCGGGTCCTAGGCAAGCGATTTCCCCCGTCAAGGCGACCGAAGAAAGGTTCGGGTCCGAGACAAGTACAATCTCCGTCAAGGCGACCGAAGAAAGGTTCGGGTCCTAGACGTACAAAATCCAGTCAGTCAAGGCGACCGAAGAAAGGTTCGGGTCCTAGACAGACACAACCCAGTCACGGCAGCCGAAGGGATTCGGGTCCGAGACAAATGAGATCCAGTCAAGGCGACCGAAGAAAGGTTCGGGTCCTAGGCAAGCGATTTCCCCAATCAAGGCGACCGAAGAAAGGTTCGGGTCCTCGACGTACAAAATCCAGTCAGTCAAGGCGACCGAAGAAAGGTTCGGGTCCTAGACGGACAAAGTACAATCAGTCAAGGCGACCGAAGAAAGGTTCGGGTCCTCGACGTACAAATCCAGTCAGTCAAGGCGACCGAAGAAAGGTTCGGGTCCTAGACGGACAAAGTACAATCAGTCAAGGCGACCGAAGAAAGGTTCGGGTCCTCGACGTACAAATCCAGTCAGTCACGGCGACCGAAGAAAGGTTCGGGTCCTAGACGTACAAAATCCAGTCAGTCAAGGCGACCGAAGAAAGGTTCGGGTCCTAGACAACAACAATCCCCGTCAAGGCGACCGAAGAAAGGTTCGGGTCCTAGACAACAGCAATCCCCGTCAAGGCGACCGAAGAAAGGTTCGGGTCCTAGACAAACCATTTTTTTCGTCGAGGCGACCGAAGACAGGTTCGGGTCCTTGACACACAATATCAACTGTCCGGAATTACTCTACCCTTCAGCAAGGTAAGTAGCCTTAGGTGTGTTTTTATTTGCTTTAGCATGCATCATCTTATATTACATCATAAAAATGAGGCTCACAGTCTCACCAAAAATAGCATTCATTGAGCATGCATGGGCCAAAATTAGGTGTCATTTTATCTTTGAATGTAACCTCTACGAGCTCAACCTCTGCGAGCTCACCTTCAAAGAGGGGCAGCTGTAGACACCTATTTTTGAATTGCCCAAAATAAATTACACAAAATTTAGGAGTTAATTTTCTTTAATTCCTAAAACAAAAAATATTTCAATTTAAAACGCATTGCATATAGAATTAGGCACATTTTGCATTAATATGGCTATTAGAGTAAATATTAATTTAAAAAAAAAAAAATCGAATCGGACGGGCCCGGGCCGACCCGGCCCGTTTCTTTCCACGCGCGGGCCCCCGGCCCGGTCCCTTCCTTTTCCTTTTCTCCTCCGCGCGGGCCCCCGGCCCAACCTCCTTTTTCTTTTCTTTTCTTCTCCCCCTCGCGCGGGCCCAGCCCGTTTTTCTTTTTTCCTCTTCTTCCTCCCCGCGCGAGCTGGGCCTGGCCCGGCCCAGCCCTTCTCCTTCCTTCTTCCCCCCACGCGCCGGTCGCTCTCTCCTCCCCTGTTCGCCCCTGTGCGCGACCGAAGCATGACGCACGGCGGCGCCGCTTCTCGCCGTCGCTATCCGGCCAGGCTGGGCCGGATGAGCACGCCACAGGGACTGGCCAGTCCCATCTCCCTCGTTTCCCGGAGCCCCCCTTATCCCCTCCTCTCTCCCAGTTCTCTGTGCGCTCCTCTGCATCCCAGACTGACACCCCCTCTGCACCGGCCTATGGCCGCGGTTCGCGGAGCCTAGGCCGGTGCAGGCCATCGTCACGCGGACGCCACGGAAGGGGGAGGGGAGGCCATCGTCATCGCCGGCTATACATAGCCCGAGAGAGAGGGAGAGCAGGAGGCCGGCCGATTTTGGAGGAGGCCCGGTCGGAAAAATTTAGAGAGAGAGAGGGGCAAACACAGAGAGAAACAGAGAGAGCCGGAGAGAGAAAGGCAGCCCCCGGCGGCCACCGCGCCTCATCCGTCCATCCCCGCCGCCGAACCGACGGCGGCGACACAAAGAGAGAGAGTAGAGAGAGAAACAGAGAGGGAACAGAGAGAAAAGAGAGAGAGTAGAGAGAGAGAGAGAGTCGCCGAGGTCCGCCGGAGTCGAAGAAGGGCCAACAGCGTCGCCATCGCCCACGTAGTCGCCGGAAAGCCACCCAGACGCGCCGCCGACCGGTGAGCCCCCCGGCCGAGAGCCGCCTCTGTTTTCCCCTGTTTCGGTGTCCGGTGTGGCCAGGACTCGCGCCGGCCGTGTCGCGCGATTCCCGGCCCATGCCGTAGCCGGTCCCGGTCCTTAGTCGCCATCGGAGGTGAACCGAAGCCGCTGGAGTCGACCGTGCCGCCGGAGGAGATCGAAATCGGCTCCTTTTTCACGCGCCCGCCAGGTGCTCGATGAAATGCTTCAACCGGGCTGTTTTTTTGTTCCGTCGCCGGCCGGCGAACAGGTGGCCGGACGGTGAGCCAGGCGGTCGGCGAGGTGGGTGGTGACCCCAGGTACCGATTCGGGGGGCGGCGCTGTCCTGGGCCGGCCGGCGGACGGCCAATTTTGGCCTCGCCGGCGTCCCCCACCCCCCGGTTCTGTTTCTTCGGGTCGGGTCCGACCCGAATCGACAGATCCGACCCGGGTCAATGCCCGGGTCGGATCCGTTGACTCGGGCCGGTTCCGACCGACCCGGATCGACAGATCCGACCCGGGTCAACGTCCGGGTCGGATCCGTTGACCCGGGTCGGTTCCGCCCGACCCGGCTCAGCCGAACCGACCCGGGTCAACGCCCGGGTCGGGTCCGTTGACCCGGGTCGGACCCGACCCGGTTAATATTATATTGTTTTTTATTTTATTTTTATTTTATTTTATTTTTAATTTTTTTAAATAAAAAATAATTAAAAAAATTTTAAAAAAATTCAAAAAAAATTAAAAAAATTTTTAAAAAAAGTTTTATTTTTATTTTATTTTCTTTCGGTTTTTTTTCCCGAAAAAAAAAATCAAAAATCAAAAATAAATTTTTTTTTTTTATTTTAAAAGTTTTTTTATGTGGATTATCTAAGTGTTTTAATCCATTGTTGTATTATTATGCATGTTTTTATCTTGTTTAAATTAGACAAGCCTGAGTTACGCGGTGATATTTTGCGTGTTGTTTTATTGCCGTTGCGTTGTTATGCATGTTTTCTAATACAATCGCATGAGCTGTTGTGTTTTGAATGTCATCTGACTTAATTAAGGTTAGAACCTTAGGTTGTATAAATTATTGTGTTCCTGACTGCTGATCGTTTCTGATTATGCACTCGCTTGATCACCTCACATGTTAGGAGAAAGGTCCTAAAATCAATCCAAATTGCCTGACAAATGTTTTCATGAAATGAACAGGGTAGAAAGGTACCGAAAGGGCATTAGTTATTTAACTAATGTAATCAAGTCCCCGAACCCAGTTAATCTCTGGTCCGTAGGAATAGGGTGATTCTCCCGTCACCCTATTTAGGTTTCTAATCGGCCTACCCCAAATCGATTAGTGGCGACTCCTTGGTATAAACCACTTGCATGTTAAAAATTTTAACCCTAAGTCGCGATATGGTATGGGCTTGGGAGAGCCCGAGTTAAGTCCTGAACCTAGACTTAGCACGTACCAGACGAGCCCTCCTTCTTTTTGCATGTCGTCCGATGAAGAGGCTCGGGAGAGTCCGGTCGCGACAAACTTGATCATTCACGAGCCAAGCAGGTCTCAATCGTCCACTTCGGTTTGGTTTGGACATTTTTTTTACTCGTTTCTTGAGGAAAAGGACACATCAACTGCCATAACCCATGTAAATTGCTGACATCCACGTCAGCCGGCCTACGTGGTGTGACTGGCATTGGCAAGCCTGGCTAGAGGTTGATGAGGTCCCTCGCTGGCCTCGCTTCTTATCGGACACTGAAGTCTGGCGACCAACTGGAGGAAGGGGAAGAAAACAAAGAAGGAAAATAAAGAAACGAAAAACTAAATAAAAAATAAAAAAAATTAGAAAATATATTATTAAAAATTATCTACGTTAGTGCCAGCTGTGTCACATAGGCCAGATGGCATCCATGTTAGCAATATTTGGCCAAAATTAGTCAGAAGGACTAAATTGGCTTTAGATCAAAATGTTTAGGACTAAATTAACATAATTAAAAAGTTTATGACTAAATTGGTACAAATGCAATAAGTTTAAGATTTTTTTGACACTTTTCCCAAGTTATGACACTCAAGTGATCTGTTGAAATATTCCACATCACTTAACTGTGGAACTTACATGCTCTTTTGTACATGTGGTCTTCCTCCTTTTATAAATTTAAACTTTGGATTTGATTTTGTAACATGATCGATTGAAAAATTATAGCACCAATGTGACCGTTGTTACGAAAGTTATGACATTTGTGATATCCTTTCCCTAATTTGTTGTATTGCCATCCATCTTAGGTCATCATTAATATATATTGAACCTCTATAACAAAGCCGCCTAACCATGTTAATTTATCTAAATGATGACATAATTCGATTATGCTTGTTGGGCAGGGTCCTATAAATTGTAAATCACAGTCATTTAGTCAAAACTAAAATGACCTACAACGAATGGAAGCTTGCCTAATAGTTTGTAGACATTCGAACATGGCTATCATGCCCCATCGATGGCTTCACCAGAAGATGAAAAGAGCTTGCTTTAATCAACAGACTCGGTGACATTGTTTCCAAGAAGGGTCTTAAGGACGATTAATTCGGGAGTGCGGAAAGAGAGCTTCAAGATTAGGTACTGGAAGAGTGTTGGGTGTTTGTTTGTGTTTCGGTTCGGTTCGGGTACGAGTCACGATACCTGATTTTTTTTAGATATTACCTAAACTGGAAGGGACCCCAAACGAAAATACTTGAAAAATTCGGTTCAATTCGGGTTGGGTTTTTTTGACACTCCTAATGACAAATGGACATTTTGAGGGGAAAATTATCCAAAAAATTATAAACCTATTACACTTTTGTCAATTTAGTTTTAAATCTTTTAATTTGTCAATTGAGTCCTAAACCTTTTCATGTTTTTTCAATTGAGTTCATCCAGCCAATTTTGATAGAAAATTGCTAACTTAGATGTCGGCTATCCTATATGGTGCAATCGGTGGTAACGTTGATAAATTTTAATGATATTTTAATTTTTGAACTTTTATATATTTTTTTGAATATTTTTTCCTTTTTATTTTTCTTTTCTTTCTCTTTTCCTTCTTCACTACTTTTTTACTATGGCCGGCGAGGGACCATTGACCCTCACCGGCCACTGGGCAAGGATCGTCAGGCCCACGCCAGTCGCAAGGAAGGGCCCCGACGCCTTTTTGTCCAAATATGGGAGAGGCCATCGTGGTCGCGAGTGAGCAGTCTCACCATGGCACCGCCCAAATCTGGGCAAGGCTAGCCTCGCTCGCAACCACATGATGGATCAATGAGGGTTGTCGAGCCCTTGCTGGTGGCCGGCCATAGCATGAGTGGTGAAGAAGGAAAATAGAAAGAAAAGAAAAAAAAAGGAAAAAGAAAAGAAAAGAAATATAAATTATTCAAAAAAATATTAAAATATTATTAAAAATTATTCACTTCAGCGTCGGTCGCGCCACGTAGGATGACTAGCGTCCACATCAGTTATTTCTATCTAAAATTGACTGGATGGACTCAATTGGTAAAACGTAAAAATGTTTAGGATTCAATTAGCAAATTTAAAATGTTTTGGATTGAATTGGTAAAAGTGCAATATGTTTATGACTTTTTGAATAAATTTTCCTATACATAAGAGGAGGTGTTAGTGGGATGGAGGCCATGGTGACAAAGCTCATAAACCTGGCATTTCACTTTACTAAATGACTGTATTGAGCAGAATTCAACTAAATTAAACAAAAATAATTTTGGGAACCATATTGAATATTGAGCAAAAGATCACAATTACCCATGATACTAGCTTAACATTGGCATTGTAAGTTATAATCTCTCTTAGAATTTGTATTTATTATCTTTTACGATGTTCGTTATCCGATCATAATTGGTTTTCTTCCTCTAGTTAAAGGCATCGCGTGATTATATCAACTCACAACATACTTAAGTTTTACATATAGAATTGATTTCTCCTATATATGAACTTTTCCCTTTTTTTTAAAGATAAAGCAAATACAATAAATTCTCGATTACTCGCTCCAATTCAATAAATTTTTTAGATGCCCATAAAAAATAAGAAAAATTCCTCCATCCTCATGGCACTACACTTGCAATTTTTACTATTACTAATTCCCCTCCTCTTCAGCGTCCAAACAAGCCCATTCCTGTCCCACATTTTATTAACATATAGTAATATTAGTTACTATTAACTTTACTCTAATTAGAAAATACTAAAATGATCACAAAGCATGGGTGCAATAAATTCAGATGAAGAGAAAAAAAATGAATAAATAGCTAGTCGAATATACTCCATGGATGAACCGAAAATATCTATTATATGTTGTGCACCCTCCGACCTGCGAGCTAATCTAAACAGATAGATACTGTGAACGTTATAAATGCAATCTATCCAAATTCATGACACGTGCAATGTACTCCAAAAAATAAGTTCCAGTCCCGTACTGCACGTCCACTGTTTGATTAATGGGTAGATTCACTCTTTCTTTCTATACATTGGTATGATTTACTTAGATTAGTGTAGACACAATACACAGCTTTACGACGGCTTTCATGTACTTATCGCGTGAGCTCAATAGATCAAATACATCACTATGGTAGAGTTTATAAGTTCAGGCTCCGTTTATTTCGTGGAAAATGAATTATTTAAAAAATATTTTTTTAAAAATAATCGTTTATATCGTTTTATTTAATTAGTTAATTAAAAATATCACATTATCGATAATAATTTATGCCTAAATATTTTTATAGAGAATAAAAAAAATTTCGCTAGTTAATTTTTAGAAGCGATGCAACGATTATTTTTAAGAAACTATCTTTCAAGTCATTTATTTTTTGCAAAATAAAAGCATCCTTATATAGTTTTATAATGACATCATGATGATTTATCTAAATTTATCTTTGGTCATGAGCAATACAGATAACCTCAAGAGACCTATTGTATCTGCACTTTGCGTTATAATGAATCCATCCTTATCCATATTAGATTCATCATGGATAAAGATTGCGTTAAATTTATGTCTCAACGGCAGAAATGTACAAAATATTTAAATGCAAAATGTTTTCACCTTGCATTACAATGGATCTATTCGTAGCCATATTAGACTCATCACGGCCAGATTGTGCTCGATGTATATTTTTCAAAATTTTTGGACTATCTACGTTTCTCATTGGGTCTGCAGGACATCCGTGAACAATACATTTAAGTGAACTTGTCAAAATGGATCATAGACTTATTTCTTAGCCCATATTTGATGTGTTGTTAAATGAGTTAGTTATATTCAACATATAAGTTATAAATGAGTTTAGAAGGATAAAGTTTAAAATAATATGGGTGTTAAATGAGTCTACAACTTATTTAGGCCCAATCTATGTCACGTCCCGTACCCTACGAAGCGCAACATCCATACTTTGGTCGATTTGTGGTGCGACGTTCTCAGGTTACGTCACCGACTCGAAAACCCAAATCAGAGAAAAACACAACACATGCAGAAACGACGTATATATATAATATATATATATATATATATATATATATATATATATACACCCGGACAATAATTAAAGCAACCATGAATAGCACCAGATAAAAACTACAAACAATTGAAACAATAAAGACATTCATTACCATAACTTATGCACAATATCCCTTTACAAAGAGGAAATCAAAAACGAGCCGTGGCCACTACAACAAAAAGGATCAGTGACTTGGGTACTAGGCTGAGCTAAGATGGGCTTCAGTCAAAAAGATATAGCCCATACTAAAGTATAATACCTAATGTACATATTCTCCTCTCCTACTGGATGTACAAACATCGTCTTCTCAATGAAGTGGGGGATCCCAAAACGCACGAGCGGCTTGGTCATCCTCACTGCCGGGGGTCTGAAAAGTAGGATTTTTCAACCACCGTGAGATAAAACTCAGCAAGTACAAAACCCCTAATCCTAAACTAGGCTAAAGTGCACCTCCAGACAGGTAAATTGACACAATAAATTCATGAACCAGTAAATCACTATAGATTCACCCGGTCTCACAGCCCAATTCATTATCTCAGCCCTACAACCCGAAAGCCCACAATTGAATATAACGACCCGTAAGCCCGATCCGAAGGCCACAGTTGATAAAATGACCCGTAGGCCCGACCCGAAGGGCACAGTTGATAAACCGACCCGTAGGCCTGACCCCGAAGGCCACAATTGATAAACCGACCCGTAGGCTCGACCCGAAGGCCACAATTGATAAACCGACTTATAGGCCCGACTCGAAGGCCACAATTGAATAAACCTCAGACATGTACGATAAGCACTCAATTTCAATTATGCTAAACATACTCTTATAAATCACATGCCCGGGAATTCAAAGTTAATTACCGATGCCAAATCACCAAGCACAATTATGCTCAAATTAGACATATTCCACTCAATCTCGGCATTCCCAATCATTGCCATTCTAGTCCAAACAAGTCCAAGTTCATTCCGCACATTCATTACACAAATCAATTTAATGCGCCTAAGGCCCGCCTTGAACAATTCGATCTCGATAGTCATTCTTATCAACATGGGGCCACTTAATGGAATTTAGACAAGTCCCAATTGACCTTTAAAATGCCTAAAATCCCGCCATCAATCCATTATCCATTAAATACTCAACTTGGACAAAATTAGGCATTTTCGGTACTGAATGAACAGTACCAGGGCAAATTATGCCTTAGGCACTAAATCACACTTAAACAATTTCATTAGGGCCTAATCACATACCCTAACCACCCAACCACCAAACACACTTAATTAAGCCTTGTCTAAGCCTAATTAGCCTCTCAAATACTTGATTCAAGACCTTAATTCATGAACCCACTTAAAGTACAACTTAAGCCATTTTATTGCAAATTCGGTACTGGTGAACAGTACCAGGACAGCAGGCTAATTAGGCCCTAATTCACCTCTAAACCATAACATTAAGCACTAATTAGGTCCCCTAATCACCCCACACCACGTTAGACATGATTAGACCATAATTAGGCTTAATTAAACTCCTAATTACCCTCTAAAAGCACAATTAGACTAATTAAGGGTTTAGGGGTTTATACTCGCTTATTAATGACTCGAGGCGATGGGAACGGGCGGTCGATTACCGACACGCGGTGAGAATCGACGGCGGTGCTCCGGGGGCAAGCCGGCGGTCACGGCGGTATCGGCGGTGGCGATTAGTGGCTGGTCCTCTCGGCTTGGGGGCTGGAACGGCTGCTGTGGGTGGCGGTCCAGGAGAGAGAGAGGTCGAGGATGGCTAAGGCGGTGGCTGGCTCGGCGGTGTGGCTATTCCGGCGTGAATAGTAGTCGGCGGTGGGAGAGGATGATCGGCCAAGGGAGAGAATGGCGTGGGAAGAGAGGGAAGGTGAGGGAGTCTCGGTTGATCAGAAAAATGGGAGAGAGAGAGAGAGAGAGAGAGAGAGAGAAAATTCAGGTCAAATAGGGTCAAAGATGGCTTAGTGGAATCCATGTGTCAAAATCCTAGGCCAATTGACACTTTTGCCTTTGATCCAAGGGCCCATATTTGATCTAATCCAATAATTTAGGGGCCCATTGATCATTTGTTCTTAACCATGGCTGACCAGACCTGGTTTAATCTCAATTAACCTGGGTTAACCCCCACAATTTGACCAAAATTCGGAATTACCCAAAAATGGCCTAGGGGCATTTTCGTAATTTTCCGTTCCCGAACCGAAATTCCAATTTTTGTCCATACCGGTCCTATATATTCATGGCAAGTATAATACGGTGTCGGATCCTTAAAAATCATCCTTTAAGCCCTCGAAATCAGTCTAAAAGTTTGGAGGGCAAAATTGTAATTTTCCCCAATTTCTGTCGAAAGTTCATTTTTCATCCGTAATACTCCCAAACATGCGTGGCCACTATCAAATGACATCTGTCTTACAAAATAGTCGTATTTACCCTTGAAATTTTGATATCGAAGTTCGGGTCCAATATCGCGATCAAATTTGCTCGTTTTGAAGTTTTAGGGTCTTTCACTAACGGGCGGCTGTTTAGGTGTTACGCGTATCGACCTAAGGTTGTCCGAGTCGTGATGGCCTCGAATTTTGGGAGAACATGAGAAATTATCACTAGTACCGAAGGTCGCGATCGTTCAGATTAAATTCGGGATTCGTTTGTCAGGCGTACTTTCGGTCGTGCGGAATCACCCGCGATCCGAGCGTACGTTAATGATTACATCGAATCCGTCATTTTCCAAAGATCGGCCCATATTGGCCCAAAATATTCCCTCGACGTTTCTCGAAATCGGTACTCAACTCTCGATCGGGTGCCCTGTCCACGTACTGGTTCCTATTTAGCCTTTCCCATTTGGTTAGTATCCCGTGATTGATCAAGTCCGGACGAGACTTCCTAAAATCAAACGAGAATTAATATACACTTTATTGGTCCCGGTAACCGGTTAAAATTCAGGATGTTACAACCTACCTCCAAGACTCTTTCTTCACTCTCCCTTGCCTTCACTCGATGTCTCACTCACTTGCTCCATGTTCTCATCTTAGTTTAGTATAAATTTTTCTAGATTTGATTAAATATGGAAGTGTTGCAGTAACATGGATCGGGCCAGGTATGAGTCAAGTATAGGTCCCTAAATTCGCATTGTGTGAAAATTAGTCAAAATGGGTTAAATAGGTCAATTTGGGTAGGATCAAAACCGACTCGACCCACCCGTTTGTTAGGTCTATATTTAAGTGCAAGATGTAGCGGGCACGAAAAGGTAAGTCGCAAAAGAAATAGTTTGCAAAAGAAATAGTTTACATGTGAATGAGGGTGGTTGGACGACCACCACTTTTAGAGGAGAGAAATAGAGAGAGGGAGAGGGAGTTGGTGTGTTCAAGGAGGGGAAGATGATATTGTACCTTAGTTGCTATGATGGCCCAAGCCAAGCAGCGGAGCGCGGGGTGGAGGGATGGCGGTGTGTCCGCGCCACTACCCCGGACGTGCATAGGGAAGTGGGGTACCTCTCTTATCCCACATCGTTTAGGGAGAAAGTTCCGGACTAGTTTATAAGGCTTGGGGTTCTATATTTATGTAACGTGTTTTAAAGTTGTGAGGATTATTGGGCCAAAAGCGGATAATATTACACAGTGTAAACTTGAGGTGTTACAGGTGGTATCAGAGCCGACTCCTGACCACGTGTGGGCACACAGTGAGGGCGCTGTGTTCATAAGGGGTGAAGAGTGTGACGGCCCAAGCCAAGAGGCGGAGTGCGGGGTGGAGGGATGGCGGTGCGTTCGCGCCACTACCCCAGATGTGTGCAGGGAAATAGGGTACCTCTCTTGTTCCACATCGCCTAGTGGGGAAGTTCCGGACTAGCTTATAAGGCTTGAGATTCTATATCTGTATAACACATTTTAAAGCGTTCGCGCCACTATCCCGGATGTACGCAGGGAAGTAGGGTACCTCTCTTGTCCCACATCGCCTAGTGGGGAAGTTTCAGACTAGCTTATAAGGCTTAGAGTTCTATATCTGTATAACGCGTTTTAAAGATGTGAGGGTCAGTGAGCCCAAAGCGGATAATATTACATAATGTAGATCCGGGGTGTTACAGTCGCCCACTTTCCATCATCAAATATCCTTCGTGCTTCCTTTGTCGATTTGGTCCTCTGTCCTACGTGGTTTTTATCGTTCGTTTTTCTCCCAAAAATGAGTACAAGGAATGTTGAAGGGTTTGTGGGAGGAGAGAGAGAGAGAGGAAGAGGGTGGGCCGAGCACCATATGGGCCCTTGGGCCAACCTTGGCTCTTTATGAACCTTCTTGTGGGTCGGCCCACTGACCAGTCCAAGCTCCCTTAGGCTTCATTTTATCTTAATTGGCCCTAAGTTGTGTTTGCTAGATAAATTCACGTGTCAACACTTGATCATAATAGGGATAATTACGTAAATGATTCCTGAACTTTGGCTCAATGTGCAATGTAATTTCTGAATTTTTAATTTATTAAATGTAGTCCTTGAACTTTACCCCAATGTGTAATGCGATCTTTGCACTTGTAATTTGTTCAATGTGATTTATAAACTTTAGTTCAGGAACAACATTGAACATTTAATCTAAGGACTATATTGAATATCTACTAAAAGTTCAGGGATCACATTGAACAATTTAAAAATTCATGGACGACATTGCACATTGAGTTAAAGTTCAGAAATCACATTGAACAAATTAAAAATTTAAGGATCACATTGCACATGGAACAAAGTTTAGGGACCATTTGTGTCGTTTTCCCATGAAAATATATATGTAGCAAACAAAATATTTTACAAATGACATTTGTCAACCCAAACTTAACCCCTTATTCCAAAAGCAACAGAACGAAAAAAGGCTAATATGTGCATATACATAGCTAGATATGCTGAATTGGTCTTATGCTCGATGAGCCTGTCTTAAAACACCATCTTCATTATTCAAACGTCTATAATGAGCACTGGCCTCTCTCCTTCATTCTGGTGTCCTCGCTATAAGTTCAACCTCATTATTAGGAGAAGCTTCCCCACTTTGAAAATGAGAGGTCGGAACTATGTAAGGTCTATTTCTCTCTAGACAACCAGATAATCTGTGCTCGCGAACAAAGTTGTCTTTAGTTTCCAAAAACTTGGACCAAAGGGAGCGATTACCGGAAGAAATTGCGCTTGAAGAAGGCCAATGAGAATAGAAGAATGAAATCACATATATCGACACCGACAATACCGAGATGACGCCGGTGATGATGAAGAGTCCTCCGAAGCTGTACACACTCAAGCTGAGATTTTCTGAAAAGATCGTAGAATCTTGATCTTGGCATGAGCTTTGCCTGCGGAAGTATTTTCGTTCGATCACATCCATTTTCGCTTGATCTTGAGTAACATTCAAGATTGCCCTTGAAATGTAGGAGACCAAAGGGGACCTCAATGGAAAGGCCTGATGAATAGTCATGTTAGTTCGTGGCGTTACCTAACAATACCTTCCATGCATGATCTTGTCTGTGCACGAGCACATCAGACGTGAATCAGGTGCATGCACGCATGTTATAACAGAAGAACGAGCTTATGTGCATTTTCATGCTCATATATACATATGTGTGTGTAAAGTAGAGGTTTAGCTCCAGCTTCTCCCCCCACGTCGTCACGTGGCACGCCCGTTGCTAACGAAGTGTCTTTGGTCTCCACTCTCTCAACACGTTTTGTCGTTCATTTTCATCACGTGTATCAATGTGGTTTTGTGATCCCTACTATATATTCTGATATGTTTTGCCCTCAAATATCTTATATATGTCCATAGAAGGACTAAAATGAACAAAAATAGGTGCATTGTCAGACAAGGTGCAGATATACTAGATCTCTTGTATTCATCTATATAACTCAAGAGCGCACCACCACAAGCAATTTTGTCCTTTAGTGTCTGGAACATCCATATTTTATGCACGACTATTCTTATGATCTATCATGAAACGTAATTAGTCCAAAAAATTTAAAAATGCTTATTTTGAATACAATTCATTCGTACGTATGTTGTCATTCAAAATGCAAGTACATGGACCTCCTGAACGCCTCTATATAGCATACGAGTCCACTATAATAATATTAGAAAAATCACATCAATGTGCGATATTTCTGTAATGTCTGAAACTTCAAAATTTTTAAAGGTGCTTGCACCTACGATCTGTTACGAAAAACAAATAATGAAAGGTCTGAAAAGAAAAAAAACCTTATAATGACTATTTATTTTCGGCAAGTTAAAACTGAATAATAATAGCTCCATTGTCATGCAAGGTGAAGGTCGCTTATGATCCGACCCAACAAAAAAAACGGCCACTCATGATTATCTGTATAACACGTGAGCCCATTGTTAATTTGGACAGATGGCATTAAAGTCAATTTTTTATCCATGTCATTATGGAAACCTATCATGAGACATAAATAGGCTAAAAAATGAAAAAAAGAAGAAGCTTATATTGAATACAATTTATTTGTGATAAGTTGAATATGAATATATTAGACCCGTGTATGCAAGGGTTAGCTCACTAGAATTTATGCATGCATGCACAAGTGTGCGAGAGAGAGACTTACAAAGCCAAACCCATCGGTTTTATAGATTGGTCCTACGATTTTGTACTTGTTGCAGTATCTGGCAAGGAAGAGCTTTATGTATGGCAATTCATCAAAGATTGCTGCGACTCCTCCGTTTTCGCTTCCCTTCGATAGTGCCTCGTCGTATTCCTCTGGCGTTTCATAAGGAATTAATCTGGACTCGTCGAAATTGAATTGTCTCAGGAGAAATCCCCTCACAAATGATCCTTCCTGATATCCGACGAAATGGCGATTCCTTATCAAGTCTTGCACGTCCACAAACTTCGGCTCGAAACGTTGCACAGTTAAAAATGAAGCTAAATTTGCAGTATAGCTCTGAGTCAGGATAAGCACCAGAAATACCCATACGATGAGCAAAAGCCTTGTCAAGTTGTTTGCAATCTTCTCTCCTGCATCAATGCAGATCGTAGCAAACTTGCTAACAAAAGACCGAGCTAAAACAACAAAAGCAGAGTAAAACATGGAAGCCTTTACCTGGTGAATACCACGAAGAAAATCATAATGACAAACAAGGCACGAATGGTTTTGAAAGGACTTACTGTGAGCAAACACCAATGTGGAGAAGGAAAACCAGATTATTAAACCAATTTGTTGACTAAGACAACCCCTAAATTCTTCATTTGTACGATGTTCGAGGAGCCAAACGAAGAACCCAGTTGAAATGAAGGCCACACAGGTCGTTAGCCACAGAGTCCAACTCAATGGTTTTAAGAAGATCCACATGTTCCTCCGCTCATCATCCTTAATGGCAACTACCATTGCTACACCAGATTCTGAATAGGGAAGTGTAAAATCGATGTAGGATGAGCGGTTCGCAACGATAGTCGTGTCTCCAACAACCGCATCAAATTTCTGCATCATCATGTCCTCATTAAACTTCAATATACATGGATAATTCACTTTTATTTGAATAAGCATGTTAATGATAGTTGGGTACACAGCGTCTATCAAAAGAAATCGTGCATATATAGAAGCAAGGCATATCAATGGCAGTATGCAAATGTGTTGTGTGAACTACTTCTTTGCACTTAATAACGAGGACAATCGTGTTTTCCTTTTTCTCATCCAGTCACTTGTCAAGGAATAGCAGGGTAAAATTCGAAGATAAAGCATTGACTGACCTGAAGTTTAATTTGATACAACATATCATCATAGGTTCCCGCACTTTGCCTGCTCTCGTTCACGTAAGGAACGTACCGGTGAGGAATAGCAAAAGGCAATACATCCAATACAGCAAGAAATATGTCGTGGGCGAATCCTGAGTAGCTGGGCACGCCCGTATGCGGATCCCGTTCGATTTTGAAAAACTCCCTAAAGCCGTCTTTCTTTGGAACCCCAATCTTTAATTTCTTTCCTGATATCGGCATCACCCAACCTTTCGGTGGCTTTAGTGTGTCTCCTGGCCAAATAGGGGGCTTCAAATCGTTGGCTGAAGCTGTATAATCTACCTTCATTGATTGGTTCAATTCGGGTGAAAGTCCTCGTGCCGAAGTCCAGTATCCAACGATTTCCTCTTTCTGTCCTACAACATTAAAAATTTCGAATGCAATGGGCTGAAGTTCGCCATTGGCCAATTGAAATTCACCGCTAAGGCCTTGAAATTTGATGCTTAGAATTTTGTCGAGCAATTTCGGGCCCATCTCAGAAATCCCAATAGACGAAAAGTTGAGATTGTTGCTGCTCGTATTCGGCTTTAAGTATCTAGACTTTGCAGGATCCCAGGCCATCTCTCCTGCTATCGCCAATGCTGAAACGGTGTCGTATGCCCATAAGCCAAAGAGACTGAGATTAGCAATCTCGTTGCGTGAATATAACTCGGGGTATTGCTTTTTCCATCTCTCTTCGAAATTTCCACGGGACTCCGATGGTGGTACAAATGGCCTAACACCCAGCACACCTTGCATCGAGTCCAATGCCTTAGAGCTGACAGGGTCTAGTAAAGACGACAAACCATCGGTGACAATCCATGCAATCTCCTCGCTCATCATTCCCATCTCACTCGCTTGAACAAAGAACCTAGACCCCATCACAGCAGTCATATGAACAAGAAACACTCTTGTCTGTATCATCAACAACTTATTGAGCTCTTTTACGATGTTGATATCTTCCGGAGATGGAGGAATAACGCTTCTATAAGTGATCCGAGCATCGACCTCTTGGAATGCATCGACAAGGTATGGAACCAAGCCGTTGCCATAATCAGTATCTTCATAAACAAGAGCTATTTCCCTCCAACCATAAGCTTGAACGATAGCCGCTAAAGCACCAACCTGTGAACTGTCGTCGTAGGCTGTCCGAACAAAATAATGGCTTTGTATGGGAGAAAGGGATGGGCTAGTGGCTAAGAAGGATATGATTGGGACTTGAACTTTTACTCCTAACTCGATCACAAATTTGGCTTGTGAGGACCATTGTGGGCCAAGGATTGCGTGGACTTCTTCATTCTCCATCAAGTCCAAAACTGTAAACACGATGTATTTAATGAAGTAAATGACTTACCAAAAAAAGTTGGATTGCATGGACTCTCTCTCCCTCCCTCCCTCTCACTCTCTCTCTCTCCCTCATTGCAGAGCTCGGCATCAAGTCGAGCTTCTCCTCTAGACCAAAAGGCTTTGATCTCCATTACCAGCGAGCCTCTAGGTATCAAAGCAATGGCTCCTCCATGGGGGCAAGCATTGAAACGAGACCCATATCTCAACAACGATAGAGTAGCCCCATGATCAACGGCAAGAGAAGAGGGAAAAACGTGAAGAAGAGAGAAAGAGAGGAAGACAGACAATAGAGGGGCGAGATAGAGAGAGGAGAGACTGTGCAATGTGTTGGTGAATTACATCCCGAGTGTTTGAACTGAATAAATCTTGTGGTAATATTTGTAAATTTAATTGTAAGATTGAGAGATTGTTTTGCGAGTAATTATGAGAATTAAACATTGTGAGAGTTATTGGATGTAATTGGAGGCTAGGAAACACTTAGTGTTTGAATTATTTGAATGTGACTGTAATCTCCATTGCATTGCTTAATCTATAATGGATTCCTATGCTGCTCTTTCCCGCAGGGTACATTCCATCGTTTTATTGCCTTGCTGTGCTTATTATTGTGTTTGATTGCTTATTTTTTATAATAAAATTCCCTATCACAATATATTTATGAGAAAATTCTAAATAAGGGCGTGAAATGCTCTCATTTTCTCAAATGAGGACTTGAAGTAGACCTTGTTTCAATTAAGGGCCTGAAGTGGCCATAACAGTTTCAAATAAGAGCCTGAAGTAGCCATGCTAGTTTCAAATAAGGGCTTGACCTTGCTGATCGGCTAAATATTCTAGTTGGTTAAAGGCATTTCCGTTCAAAGACAATATTTTCTAACCTAAATTTCAATTAAATTATATTAAAAATTAAGAAAAATACAAGTTTTTAAAAAATATACAAGCGGGAGGGCTCCTCTTGCCTGTGGCTATTGCCCTATCGGTGATGGAGCGACGGCCATGGCTGACGGGGTCGCTGGCCCTTGCCTCAGTCTGTGCGAGGGTTGCCAGCCGTCTCACAGTTCTGGCTAGGGCATGCTAGCCCTCACCTCTGGTCAGCGAGGGTTGCCGGCCATGGCCACCACCCCACCGGCGGTGGGGTATTTTTTGTGTTTTTTTTTTAAAGTTTTAGCCTTTTTTTCTTTTTTGAGTTTGTCTTTTTTATAGAAAATATTTTGGATTTTTAAACCAAATTTAATTAAGATTTTATGTAAAAATTATGTTTCGATTCAAAACGACGTCGTTTTAGTGCTTTAGTTAACTTTAAAGTCATGTGGGATGGATAAAACATTAAAAAAAACCAAGTCAGTATTTTCCATTAGTCAAATTGGATGGAGTTAGCGGAAAGACTGGATTTTTACACAAAATTGAGTCTTGGGGAGGGCATGCAAGCCCTTGCTGGTCATTGATGAAGGCCGGCTTGGCCAATGGCCGACGAGGTCACCTAGGCGAAGTTTGCTCTCGCTTGTGGCTTTCAAGGGCGGCCTCGCCCGGCCCTTGCCTGGTATCGCCGGTGGCCGGCCATTGCCTGAGATCGGCCACTGGCGAAAAGGAAAGAAAAAACAAAACAAAAGGAAAAAGAAAGAAAAAAAAGGAAAAATGAAAAAATGAAAACCAATAAAAAAAAGTAAAGGACCAAAATGCCCTTGGCTAACTAGTGAGATTAGGTCATTCTTTGAGATTGATATGGTTATTTTAAGCCCTTATTTAAAATAAGATCCACTTTGGGCCTTATTTGAGAAAATGAGTACATTTCATGTCATTATTTGAAAATTTCCCTATATTTATTAATATGGTGGATTAGACTAATTTGGATAGAGTTTTTTTATTGTAGTACTTTTCCAAAGCACATGGGTCCCCTCAATTTCGCCGAAAACATGAGGGCTTTGGTGTAGTTTACCTCATAAAAAAAATAGGGTAAAGAACCAATGAGAATGCAGATAACAAATAAGTTTATGACTAGTATTTGACGTCCTGAATAACAAATTTTCATAGGCAATAAGTGTTTGAAATTGTGAATAATCTAATTTATGAGCACGAGAACAATGTGTCTCACACAAGTGATATTATTCAGGAAAGCAATTTCCAATATAACCTGCACAAATGCATATATTTACCTGCGGATGCCGCATCAACGATGTCGTCCTCTTGATCTCTAAACTGAAGCCATAATTTGGTACGGTAATGATCGTGCACGTCATAGAAATCAGAGAGCGCCATCAATATACAACTCGCTGCCACCTTCCCAGCAGTCGAGCTCCTGCTGTGAAGTAGCCCAACTCGAATCATTTCCTTTGCTGGGTTCTCTTTGGGTACACTAGAGTTTTCAATAGTAGAGGCCAGGCCAAGAAAAGATACTAGTGCAAGAATCAAGTAGCTTATATGGGCGTCCATATTCAGCTTCTCTTGGTTATTTTCTTCTATTGCTTCATTCGATTCCCGACTACTTATACAATGTTTCCAGCTCTAAGCATTGGAAAATTTTGGAAGGAAGTTTCCCAGAACTTGACTCTGCGATGTGGACAGATTAACTAATTCCATACGAAAGTCTTAGTCCTACGTTAAAATAAAACCCGTAAATTCATTGGAAAAATCGTGGAGAACCATTGTCTGTTTTTAATTGCAAATATTTAATACCTTTTCCCCTTTATTGGCAATAAGCCAATAAAAAAGATCAATTTGTGAGGGTCTATCTGATCGTAACACATGCTTTTGTAAGGACTGGAAGCGTTCCCTTCGTTTCGCATTTATCATCTAGTGGCATCAAATTAGACTACCGTAGGAGAAACGAAATGGAGAAAACTTGCCGTAGGAGAAACGAAAAGGAGAAAAGGTGATAGGTCTATCACTCTCGTCAGTGACATATCCAGGGGTGATCGATTCCAAGATAGGTCAGTTCCCATACAATTGGTCAATGCTAATTTCTCGCATGACAAACCTCCTATTGGCCAAACCCTAGGCCAATCGTGACCTACTAGGCATGATTTTAATAACATGTTATAACTATAAATTTGCTATCTTGCTTAATATGATCAATGTATCACAAAGCCAATGTCTTTCTCAAAGCAGTGGTGAACTTTTTTGGCAATTTTAAGGTGACAATATAAGTATGGTAAACAATTGCCCTAGTAACACTCTTTAGAAAGACCCTTATTGAAAATAAGGCGAGTAGGAAAAAATATCAATCGAATTCAAATTAATAGTTTTGATCTGCTACCCTTTTAGGTCGGTTTAAAATTGCTACCATTTATAAGCCAATACATAAATAAAAGGAATGATCGCAAAAATCATCATCGACTTTGATCTATATATCAAATACCCTTGTCAATTTCAGAACCTACATTTTTAGTGTCCCCAACCTAAAAAGACCTATTTGCTCCCATGCACACCCAAAATCTACTCTCAAAACGTTAAATCCAATTTTGAGGAATGGATTATTTGGGAAAGAAAGTAGTAACTTGGTGAATTATGTGTGGATGGGAGATGCAATTTGAAATCCAATGCAAAAAATGAGGTTGGTAATTATAGGTTTTAAAATGCGAGGAGGTATTTAATCTGGAGAAGCAAAGTTGAGGATAGTATATTTAATTTTCTTTAAGAGCGATGCAATGCATGAACTTGTTTTTTCCCATTAAAAATATCAACAAATATACCCTTAACTTTATGTACGATCAACTGTTGTCTGACTTTAAAATTTTCTTTTTGTCAATGCAGAGTTTCTCTGTCTATTTTTGCCTTTTGTTTCACTTATTTATCTCATACACAGTTTTAAGTATCAATCACAAATTACTTCACTTTAAATGTAACTTGAGCTATTTCATTTCATTTTTACCTTCACGTTATGAAAGTAATCATATAAGACTATTCTTATTAGCGATTGTTGAGAACATTTTAAGTTTAGGCCACAAACTCAAGTGAAGAGCGAAATATGGACATTGAGATAGGTTCGAGATGAGTTAGGCGATCTCCGTGGAGTGGGAAGATGGACGAACGGGCACTCAGGCCAAAAGGCCAGGCGACCGGCCTAATGAGGCTCGGTAGCCGAAGTTATTGGGTGGGGGCGAGTGTCAGGACTTGAATTTTCCATACAAATTGAACCCCAAATAAATAATTAAACCTCATATGATGTATACATATTTTTTTACTATACATAATCAAAATCCCTGGATAAAATATAAACCCCTTCTTTTGCTACGCACTCTAATCCTGTCCTTAAAGAATATTTGGATGAGTCAAAGCTCACTAAATGCAAGCTCTAGGTCTAAAATAGGAGTTCTACTCACCACTCGAACCAAGAACAACAAAATAGTAACAATCAGCGAGTCACATATCATTTCGAGGAATCACTATAATTCAAAAAATAACAATTACTTATTTAGCAAGTGTACTATACATATATATTTCATTTGCTTTTTAACTTTTTTCATATTCATAATAGAATATTTTAATCACACGAGCAATACAACATGTAATACACGTGATTCAAGCACTCGTAATCTATACCAATCTAACATGTTAACCAATTTATATTGTGTGCAGGTATCATAACGTAGATTTAAAAATATATAAAAAATCCACGTATCATTAAATCCGTTACAAGCACTAAAATTTCCTTCATCACTTGCCCACTACAGTAAAAAGAGATCAACATATTCAAAATAATGAGTATTTACATACACTTTCCAAACATATATATTTTAGTTCATTCAATCCAAGAGTTCACAATAATCTCACACAACATGATTTTATGATTATTCCTTGTTTGCAATTAAAACTAAAATGCATTTCAAGCAAAACTTAGCTTTCTTATTCCACCTATTACATGGCTTGAATGACATGTATGTATCACAACAATAATATAATCATGTACATGTCACGAAGAATATCAACAAAGACCTTCCATCATAATAGTATGCCAATGTACAGAACGTTAATCTCTTGCTGCTTTCCATATAGAATGACTTGGGATTTTACTTCCAATGATGTTTCTGAGCACGTTAGCTCCCAAAGACTTCATAGATCAACCATGTGCCTCCCAAGTTCTTTTGAACACCTCGTCCTGTCTGACTTATTCACCTTCTGTTGAAAACTACATCATAGTAGCTAGTCTTCATTGAGCGCTTTAGCTATTATGGATATCATCATGGTCTTTCAGATATCACCATGAACATTTGCATTCATCATAGTAGATATTACAGTATGGATAGTTTTTGAATCATCAAAATTTCATAGGGATGTTTTCCAATAGACTAAAACTTTGGGGGAGAAGTTTTTCCATTGGTGATTTACACGAGAGTCCATTTTCATTATCTTATCATATAAGTTCATCAATTGAAGTTTAGGTATCCAAAACTCAAAAACGTCATCTCGCTCTCATTTTTGAAGAGGAATTGACTTATATGACATGTTAGTACTAATATTGTTACAAAATAAGTTTCTCTTTTTCCTCATGATCGCATCTCAACCTATCTTTAATATAGCATTGATTAGTTCAAGGAAAGATTGTAACCGCCTTTGTTCGTTTTTTAACGATTGGATGTTGGAAAGAAAATCGGCGCCATCTCAATCACCTTTTTGGAATAGAGTGGTGGGTACCCCTCTCTCTCTCTTTTCCTCCCGCGTGCTCTGAAAGGACATCAAATGTTCCTTAGATATAATACGTCCACATTAAATAGTGGAGAATAAGATGAACTACTCCTCCACTAAGTCTATATATAAATCAACTAGCACAAATGTGACAAATTAGCATGCCACAATCGTATCCCACTCCTTAATTACTTATTGACTTCGACTGGATTGAAGTCGCTCTCTCAGAGACTATATGTTGCTTCGATGAGAAATCTTATCAGAATTTATTGAAACCCAAAAGTTGGCGTTATCAGGTGGAGTAGGTATGTTAAAACTTCATATTTAAGTGAGATGGGCGACGTATTTTCACATGCGAGCCTAAACGAAGAGTGATGGGAAAATCGTCTTGTACCTGAAGTGCGAGTCAAAATATGTGGGACGATGGGACAATTGTATCGCGCATGTAATTTAAGAACGGGAAAGAGATAAACAAAACACCATACGCCAGTTGGAACATTAATTAAATGAGGCATTGCGAATGAGAACCGGGCTTTGATACTAGAATTTGTGGGGTATCTTCGTAATTTAACTTGAGAAATTTCAAAAGTATCGATGCTGCCACTCTTAATACGTTCATATTAAAAACATGAGCAAAAGAACGGTTCTATTTTATATTTTTGCACATTCACCCTTTACATATCGTTATAGTTCTCTCAGTTGAACTTATATTTCACATGGTACATAGGTATATGCCTAAGCATTTGTGCACATATGGCAAATTTTAACTGACTGGCAAAAGGTTGAGTATGCTAGAATGTGCCATGCATGTGACAATATGTCAACACAACAATTTACATGAAATAAATCCAAGAAAACGCACACTTTCTCCCTCTACCCCTATCTCTCTAACTCTTTGTAAACAATTAGAGGTGTGGTTTATAATTTGCGAAGAGGATCTAATGTGTTGTGTGTACAATATGTGAGAACGACTATTGGAGGGTCCAATAATTACTTAATCTATGGCGAATTTACTATAGAAAGAAGTTAGGTTCTGCATGGCAGCAGGTTGTACATATGTAACAAGGCGATATTTGTGCTTTTGACATGACTAGTGGAATTTGGCCTTTTTGGGTTGCTAGAGTTGAAAAAGAGGAGTAGGCACATCCCAGTCGAACCTCTATAGATCTCGTTTGCAATTGCTCTTTTACTAAACTTGTTAATTCCCCTATTTTTGCTGCTATTTCACTTTGTACATGGAAGCAATATTTTTGGTTGGGGTTGCTTATTTGGGCCTAAGAAAAATTGGTGTCAAAGCTGGTTCTCTTTTCCATAAAACTATTATACTTATGAGATAAAGATCGATGGCAACCGTTATTGGTACTAGCTTGAACTTAGGTAGCTCAATTACCCATCCTCCATTGTGTAATACTGCCAACTAATCTTAATAGACATGTAGGGGGGAACAGTACCAAAAAAGTTATAAACTTATTGCATTAGTACCAATTAAGTAATAAATCTTTCAATTGGATCAATTTAATCCTAAATCTTTTCATATTTATACCAATTCAGTCCATATAGCCAATTAAGGCAATAAATCGTTGACATAGGCACTAGCTGTCGTTGTGGCACAACAGGTGCTAACGTGAATTTTTTTATATATTTTTTATAAAATTTTTAGTTTTTTTCCTTTGTTTTTTTCTTTCCCTTTTCTTTTTGCTGGTGGCTAGCGAAGGTTAGCCTCCCTTGGTCGTGCCTGGGTGAGGGTGAGCACCGCAACGCCCCCCTCGCCCAGACCAAGGCAACCTCGAAATTCTTTGCTTGAAAAGCATCCCGCAAACAAAGCACGACAAAACCAAACTAAAGAAGAAGATGAAGAAGAAGCAGAAACAGAGAGGGGTGAGAGAGTCGAGAGTCATTGAAACATGGACAACGTTTTATGCGACGAGCTTCTCCAAGAAATCTTCATTCGTCTATCACCGTCATCACAATCATTGTTGTCTTCTTTGGTGCCTCTCGTCTCGAAGCGATCACTTCGCCTCTACCATGAGTCCAAGACCGCCCTCTCTCTCTTCCTCGCCGCAAACACCGCCCCAATTCCTGCCTTCTCCTCCTTCCTCTCCAACTATCCCTCACTCTTCTCCCTCTCTCTCATCCTCTCCTCCGACCCCTCCTCCAAGAGAAGTTCTGACAACCTCCTCCTTTTGCTCTGCTCTCACTGTGTAAGGCCCGGCGAGGTCGACTCTCGCCTATGGCTGGTGAGGGCAACCCTCGCTGGCCATGGCCTGTGGCAAGTGGCCAACATGGGCCACTAGCAAAAACAAAAGGGATAAGAAAAAAAATTCAAAAAAATTATTTAAAATATATCCACGTAAGCGCAGATCGTGCCCGTAGGATGACTAGAATCCACGTCAGCGATTTTCGGTCTAAATTTATCTGATAGACTAAATTGGTACCAACGTAAAAAAGTTTAGGACTAAATTAGTTCAAGTGAAAGATTTATGACTAAATTTGTGTCAATGCAATATGTTTAGGACTTTTTTTATACTTTTCCCCCTGTAGGATGGTCATTTTATTTTATTAATGACTATGAACTCTGAGTGGTTGTGCAAAAAGGACCCTTTGTACTAATGAAGACGGGAAACCAATATTGCTCGCAAAGATCAAGTCAGTTCACGGTGGATGACATGAGAAGAGTGTCATTGAACACAAAGGCAAAGCGTATTCTTTACGGCGCACTGGCCCCCACTGCATTCAATCAAATTTCTTCATGTCAAAAGACCAAAGACATTTGAGATCGATTGGAGGTCGCCTATAAAGGAACTAATCGCATGAAAAAGAACAACATCACTATCCTACAATCAAATATGGAATTGTTCAAGATGGAGCCCGATGAAAGTATCAAGGACATTACAGTCTAGCCAGTCTTGGTAAGACTATTCTAGTGACGAATTAATAAAAAAACTGTTGAGATATTTGACGATGACTTGGACGGGCAAAAAAGTTCAATACGTGAAGGATACGATCTCACTACCATGACCTTAGAAGAGGTTGTTGGCTCTTTAACGTATTATAAAGTGGACAAAGAAAATGAGGTCAATAGGAAAACGACAAAGTCCATTTCCTTAAAGTACGATGATAGCACTGAGGAAGAGTTTCCAAGCAGGGATGAGGAGGACATGGATGAAGTAGCACGAAAGTTCCTTCAAAGTAAACGTTTCAAAGGAAGAATGAATTACAAGAAGCATGATGGCTTGAATAGAAGCAAACACTTCTTGAAGGTGAAATGAAAGACCTCACATGTTTTGAGCGTAATGAATCCGACCATGCGAAATCCGAATTCCCTTTACACAAGAAGAATTTTAGCATTGTTGAGAGGTCTTCAGTCTATCTCTTTTGTAAGCTTGTAACACCCATTTGTAAATGCACGAGTGAATTGGTTGTACCTAGAGTGCAGATATTTGTCTAGGACAGAGACAAAGTATGCGAAAGTCTCATTATAAATACTTGGAGGTGTCGTTAATAGTTTGGGAAGAGGATCTACTGTGCTGTGTGTACAGGGCGTGAGAATGACTGTTGAAGTGTCCAATAGTTACTTAGTCTATAGCGGAGTTGCTGTAGAAAGAAGTCAGGTTCTACGTAATAGCAGGTTTTACACTTGTAACAAGATAGTATTTGTATTCTTAGCATAACTAGTGGAATTGAGCTTATTTGGACTACTAGAGTTGAAAGAGAGGTGTAGGCACACCCAAGCCAAACCTTCATAAATCTTGTTTACGATTTCCCTTTTCCTAAATTCGTTAACTTTCGTTATTCATATTGTTAGTTCACTTTCCGCGTGAAAGTAATATTTTTAGTACGGCTTGTTCTACAACATTAATTTGTGCTCTCTTGATAAACAAATTCTCCCACTCTTGATTACTTATTTGGGCCAAGCAGAATAAACCTAGTCTCCTCCATCGCGGAGGAGACAAGATCCCATCGCTGCCGAGTCGAGGCATCGCGACGCCCACGAAGAGAGGTGTTGGTACGTATGGTTTTGGTGTGAACATCTTCTAATTTCCAAAATGGATGAATTACATCTATCACGTGTCAATCCATATTTTACGTGAAGAGCCTATGTGTGAATCATAGAGGGGCACATACAAAGATGCGCACGTGAATGGCTTCCATACGAAAGAATTCAATTGTACGACGACTATGAGTGTGGGCATACCATAGAATCAAGTAAATTATGTGTTTTTAGGTGGCTCTGTTGCCAATATCGCGACAATGGTTCGTCAGATGTTCTCATTCTAGATAAGGGTTTATCGACATGCAGAGAAGTGACTTCTTTGACTAATTAAATTATCCACAATCCCGGCTATAGAGAATAATGCAGAAAAGTGAATTGGAAAAATTTCTGTATTATTTGATATATAAAAAGGATAATATGGAGAGCCTATTTTAATCTTTATTAGATGATTATCTAAGGTAACAAGGTAAATACAATATCAAATATAATCAATCAAGGATATGCACTATTAAATGATATAAATGCATAATCCTGAGAGACATTCAAAATCAAGTAAATATCCTAATATCACTAATAATGACTATAATAAGAATAGAGGAATATATGGTTTTTATTATTATATTCCCACTATTGATATGCACGAATTTTCCTTGAGAAAGAGTGATATATAGAGGCGATATATCATACTTTATTCCCACTAATCAACTCCGTGAACCTCCCTCGAGTGAAATAATGATTATTGCTCTTGGTTGAATGCCGTGGGTTAACACAGCACTCATTGCTTAGAGACTGCTCTGTAAGAATTTTTTAATGTGGGCTTCATTAATTGAAATTAACTGAATTAGTTTAGTCTAATAAAGGTAAGATATATGGGTTCTTAATCAGTCTAATATGGGACTGGCTGGTGTGGGCCGAGTACGGCCTGGCCCATAATGAGAGGGCCCGTGGTCGAAGACTCTATAAATAGTGCTCAAGTCCCTCCCCTAGCCCGTGGATGATGCACAATTTGACTCACATACGGATCTAGAGAGAATTTTCTTCTCGTGAGTGGCAATCTCATTAGGCCAGTGTTCTAACTAAGGGTATAGGGGAGAAGATCTTGAGTTCATGTTGGGAAACCGTTGCAAATTCTGCGTCAAATTCGATGGATTCCAAACTAGGTACGTGAATAAACATTTTCTCCATTATTGTGTTTCGATTTCTGATTATGGTGATCCTGGGCATGCCATTCAAGTGGCTATCATGTGGTATCAGAGCCTGCCATAGATTAGAACTGAAACATGCGGATTAGAACCATTTTTTTTTTTGTCCGAGAGGTTTTTGCCCAGTTTCGAAATTTTTTTGTCGGATGAAAGTTAAATTTTATTACATATTTGGAATCTACTCGTCGAGACGAGAAGAATGGTGGGCAGCACGTCGCCGGAGGAGGCTGAATGCGCCATCACGCGCCTACACGCGCCCCAGGCGTGGAGGTGCGTGACGGCCATGCGCGGCCGTGCCAAACCGACGTGTGTGTCCGCCGGTACCGTAGGCTGACGTCAGCATGACGTCAGGGAGACGCGGATCCGGCTTGACCCCGGGTCCTGACCCGACCCGACCCGGATCCTGACCCGACCCTGATCCTGACCCGACCCGACTGTTGCCCGACCCGAGTTTTGACCCGACCCGACCGTTGACTCGATCGGTTAACCTGTCGGACCGGTCCGCCCCAGGCCCTTAGGCGCGTGATGGCCACGCGTGGCCATGCCAAACCGGCGCGTCTGTCCACCGGTAACTGCAGGCTGACGTCAGCAAGACGCAGATCCGACTTGACCCGGGTCCTGACCCGACCCAACCTGGATCCTAACTTGACCCGGTCGTTGACCCGACCCGAGTTTTGACCTGACCCGACCGTTAACCCGACCAGTCAACCGGTCGGATCGGTCCGTTGACCGTTGACCGGTTGGACCGGTCAACCGATCGGACCGGCTGTTCTGACCGGTTTGATTGGCTGAACGCACGCGCACACGCTGCGCCTTCCGGCGGCGCGTGTGGGCACATCCGACGTCCGTTTTGGACTTCTTGGTACCGACACGCTCGTATCAAGATTCTCTACACTGTGGTATATTTATTTTACATGTTTGAAGCTTTTACAGATGTGAAAATACGTATAGAACCTTATATACGTGTATTTTTAGGGTATTTTTGCGTATTTTCTTGTATTTCTCTATGGTTTCGGAAATATATATGGTAGCTCACATGCATATCACCACATAAGGACTGTGTAGAGTGTAATTCATTGTCTATCAATGAATAGAACAGTATAATTAGTATGACATGTAATTTCAAAGACATACGCCCCTGTCTTTACGTCTAGCATTACATGCATATAGTAAATGTGATACATAAAGTTCATATCTCTGATATGAGAGATTTTCAAGGATTCAGTTGGGTTGTGACCACCAAAGCGGCACACTTGACTGGATTTGAAAAATATCGATCTCATATTGTGGTGGGATGTCTCCTGTTCTATTACGTGATCATACTCCCAAAGGAGGTGATCTCGTATTGGTTCATGGAGGGATACATGTATAGCATGTACTTGAGAAATGACTGATCTTAGTGGTTCATACACCCAAAGGTGGTGATTTCATGAAAGATTAGAATATGTTCTCATGGCCGCTGTCATGTGGAGAGTGTACAACTGCATGACATATTTTCTGCCCAAAGGTGATTATGTGATGATGTATGTAACTCTCTAAATAAGTACTCACATGATGCTGATTGTATTGTATTGTTTGTTTTCCAGTCACCTTTTCTGTAAACGGCAATTCCATTTCCATTGAGGACATTACTGGGTTGAACTTTAAGAAATGGAAAGAGAATTTTCTATTTGGAATGGAGTTGGCAGATGTTCACATTGCTCTTACAAAGGATAAGTCGGCAGATATCACGGCTACCAGTATTGAAGTTGAGAAAACGGACTATGCTGCCTGGGAAAAGAGCAATTGGATTTGCTTATTGACAATGAAGAAATCCATTCAAGAACACTTAAAAAGTGGTTTGCCAGCTGACTGTACTGCTAAGGAAATGATGGTAGCCTTAGAGGCTAGAAATCGCATTTCATCTAATGCAGAGGTTGGTACACTTCTTCAAAAGTTCTTTAATATTAAGTATGATGGTACTGCTGGTGTTAGAGATTATGTCCTTAGGATGGTAGACTTAAAGACAAATCTTCAAGCTCTTAATGTTTCCATTCCTGATGCTTGCATTGTGCATCAAGCCCTGAACACTCTTCCACCTGATTTTGGGATTATAAAGACAAATTACAATTCTCAAGATGAGACTTGGTCAGTGAATGACTTGATTGCAAGGGTGGTAGCAGAGGAAGAGAAACTTAAGAAAGAAAAAGGGCATCTAGCCTTATATATTTCTAGTTCCCACAAAAGGAAGAATAATAAGTCCAGAAATCGTACTCATAAAGATACTCATGACACTACCGGTTAATCGGACAATATCGGTTCAAAGAAAACATCCTTTAAAAGGGATGGTGACGGCTGCTTCTTTTATAAGAAGAAAGGTCACATAAAGAAGGATTGTGGAAAGTTCAAAACTTGGTTGTCCAAAAGTGAGTCTACAGGTAATGATTCTTTGATACTTGTTTGTGAATCCAACCTATCAAAAGCACCATCCAATTCTTGGTGGCTCGATAGCGATGCAACTAATCATGTTGCGTTTATCATACAGGGATTCATAAATCGGAGGAAGCCAAATCAGGATGAGTCAAGACTTATCGTGGGAAATAATGAGAAAGCCGATGTTGTGTTTGTGGGAGATGTAATATTGATTCTAGATTCTGGTTTTAGATTAATGTTGAAAGACACCTTTTATGTACCTTCTTTTAGACGGAACTTATTTTTCGTATCGTGTTTGGATATGTATGGCTGCTCTTTTAAAATCGAAAACAATTTATTTCTTTGTTTCTTAATTCAAATAAGGTTGGGTGCTATTATATGTCCAACAGATTATACATATTGTGTTTGTCTCCCAATGACATATACGTCGCTTATACGGCTGAAAAGGTTGTTTCTAAGAGACCACTACCTAAGGAACAGTCTTATGCATTGTGGCATAAACGGTTTGGTCATATCTCTAAGGATAGAGTAGAAAGGCTGATAAAAACTAACATCCTGCCTGTTCTTAAAGATGACTTAGAGATATGCGTAGACTGTTGTAGAGGTAAAATGACCAAGATAATGAAGAAAACTGCAGTCCGAAGTTCTGACCTGTTGGAGGTCATTTACACTGATATAAGTGGACCCTATATGGCAACCTTGTATAGAAATTTTTATTTCATTACATTTATTGATGACTATTCTCGATATGGCTATCTGTACTTGATTAAAGAAAAGTCTGAGTCTCTTGACAAGTTCAAGATTTTTCGAACAGAAGTCGAGAAACAGTTGGGAAAGGTCATAAAGCTTATTAGATCTGACCGAGGTGGAGAGTATTATGGCAAGTATGGCGATGCCGGACAGCTTAACGGGTCATTTGCCAAATACTTAGAGTATTTTGAGATAGTGGCTCAATTCATTATGCTTGGGAGTCCTGAGCAAAATGGTGTAGCCGAAAGGCGCAATCGCACCCTTATGGAAATGGTGAGGAGTATGATTAGTAGGACAAATTTACCTGATTTTCTGTGGGGTGAAGCTTTGAAAACAGCTTTGTACATTCTGAATCGTGTACCAACTAAAGCTATTCCATTGACTTCTTTTGAGTTATGGACTGGACATAAGCCTAGCTTAAACCATCTTAAGGTTTAGGGATGTCCTGCAGAAGTGAAGTTATATAATCTAACATTAAGTAAGTTGGACTCCAAAACCACTCGGTGTTACTTTGTATCTTACCCAGAACATTTGAAGGGATATCGGTTCTATAATCCCAATGGAGGCATAAGAATTGTGGAATCACAGACAGCCAAGTTTCTGGAGGTTGATGTGGCTGAAGAAAGTAGCTGCTCACAGACTATCGAGGATAATAGTATGGTGGGTAATGTTGTATCTTTATCTTCTCCCATATAGATAATTGTGAAGACTCCCACACCACAGATTGAACCTGTTGAGACTCAGGATCCTGTTGTCGAGATAACTCATAATGAAGTTCCTCAAGGCTCTCAAGTGTAGGATGAGGCTATTATTGCTCCAGTAAGAAGATCCATTAGGGAGAGACGATCAGCTATACCACCAGACTATTTAGTCTATATAGGAGAGCAAGACTACGATATTGATTCTGTGGCTGATCCAGTGACTTATGCGGAAGCTGTTTCTTGTCCTCAGTCGGAACTGTGGTTGGATGCAATGAGAGATGAAATGTAGTCTATGAAGCATAATGAAGTTTGGGAACTTGTTGAATTACCTGAAGGTCATAGACCCATTAACTGCAAATGGGTGTATAAGACTAAAAGGGACTCTAATGGAAAGATTGAGAAGTTTAAAGCCAGACTGGTAGTCAAGGATTTCACTTAGAGAGAATGAGTAGACTATGAAGCAACTTTTTCTCCAGTCTCTTCTAAAGATTCTTTCAGAGTCATCATGGCATTGGTAGCTCATTTCGATATGGAGTTACACCAGATGGATGTTAAAACTGCTTTTCTCAATGGAGACCTTAATGAAGAAGTCTATATGATGCAATCCGAAGGTTTTACGGCAGATGATTCAGGTACGCTTGTATGTAGACTGAAAAAGTCTATTTATGGTCTCAAGCAAGCTTCTAGACAATGGTACTTGAAGTTTCATAGTATTGATTTTGTTGAGAACAGAGTAGATTAGTGTATATATTGCAAGGTCAGTGGGAGGAAATTTATTTTCCTTATACTCTATGTTGATGATATTCTGCTTGCAAGCAGTGACCTTGGTTTACTGCATGAGACAAAGCGGATGTTGTCAAAGAACTTTGATATGAAGGCCTTGGTGAGGTGTCTTTTGTCCTTGGCATTGAGATTCATAGGAATCGTTCTCGCCGACTATTGGGTTTATCTCAGAGGGTATATGTTGATCGTATCTTAGAAAGATTCAACATGCAGCAATGCAAGCCAGGAATTGCTTCTATCAGTAAGGGTAATAAGTTGAGTCTGTCACAATGTCCTCATTTAGATTTTGAGAAAGCCTAAATGAAGAATGTACCTTATACTAGTGCACTTGGGAGTATTATGTATGTTCAAGTATGTATTAGACCAGATATTGCTTTTGCAACAGGACTTCTAGGCGGATATCAGTCAAATCCAGGACACGATCATTGGATTGCTGCCAAGAAGGTTTTGAGGTACTTAAAGAGGACAAAAGACTATATGCTAATTTACAAACATATTCAGGATATACAGCTAGTTGGGTATTCGGATTCAGACTTTGCTGGCTGTCAGGATGAAAAGAAGTCGATAACAGGTTACATCTTTAAGTTAGCAGGAGGTGTAGTATCATGGAAAAGTGAGAAACAGAAATCAATGACATTCTCTACCATGCAAGCGGAGTTTGTAGCATGCTTTTCGGCTGCTACTCAGGCAATTTGGCTCTAGAACCTCATTAAGGAGTTGACCGTATTTGATTTTGTGGATAGGCCCATATAGTTGTATTGTGACAATAACTCTGCAGTGTTATTTGTTAACAACAATAGAGATCTCAAGGGGTCTAAGTATATGGAGGTCAAGTACCTGACTATAAAGGAAAAAGTTCAGAATGGTGACATTGCAGTAGAGCACATTTCAACAGATGATATGATTGCAGATCCGCTAACTAAAGGCCTTCGCCCTTGTGTATTTGATCGACATGTCATTAACATGGGCTTAGGAGTATCATGGGATACTGTTAATTAGTGAGAGCTATTTAGTTTTATGTTGCTCTTATGAAGTTTGTATCTGATTTTATTATATTTTGTAATATTTGAATATGTATCAACTCTTTTGCATTCAATGAGGTATTTGTGAATGTAGATTTATCAAGTTGAGTACATATATTTGATGAAAATCTCGAGGAATTGTGTAAACCTTGAGTACAGGCTATGGGGCATTCTTGGTATTAGCCTTAAGGATATGTCTTGTTACACATAAAATATGGTTAACTATCAAGGTAAGACATATGCAGGTTCGTTGGAACCATGAAGGATATTCGTTGGTGACACACTAGGTTTTGTGACACTTAAGGAGAGAGAGAATTTGGACTAACAAAATGAATAACACATGAAGTATCACTCATTTTGAGGTATTGTCCATTTGACACACTACCATATTGAATCCATATCAGTAAAGTTGAAAGCACTCGTGATCATGAAAGGCTCTGCGTGAGTACATGCAGTTACCGCCATGATTCGGTGTTCGAGACTTTATGGGATCGAATTGACTATTAAGAATAATCTCTAGACCAATATAAGGGTGCGTACACAGTTCTGTTTCAATTAATATCGCCCAAGTGGGAGAATGTAAGAATTTCCTAATGTGGGCTTCATTAATTGAAATTAATTAAATTAGTTTGGTCTAATAAAGATAAGATATATGGGTTCTTAATCAGTCTAATATGGGGCTGGCTGGTGTGGGCCGAGTACGGCCTCGCCTGTAATGAGAGGGCCCGTGGTCGAAGACCTTATAAATAGCGCTCAAGTCCCTCCCCTAACCCATTGATGATGCACAATTTGACTCACATACGGATCTAGAGAGAATTTTCTTCTCGTGAGTGGCAATCTCATTAGGCCAGTGTTCTAACGAAGGGTATAGGGGAGAAGATCTTGTGTTCGTGCTCGGAAACCATCGCAAATTCCACGTCAAGTTCGATGGATTCCAAACCAGGTACGTGAATCGACAATTTCTCCATTATCGTGTTTCAGTTTCTAATTATGGTGATCCTGGGCGTGCCATTCACGTGGCTATCATGCTATCCAATTTCATTTGCAGTTGCACTTTTGCTCTTTCATGAACTTATTAATAAGTAATATCATGATATCATTCTAGAAACGACATCTTCTCATTGAGTGACACCAATAACTCGATCACGAGCCAAGCACGATCTACTGAATCGTCCACTTCAGTTTGTTTTGAACTTTTATTTTACATGTTGCCATCCATTATGGGTCAACGTTGATATATATTGAACCTTATGCACGAAAGCCGCCCGACCAAGTTAATTTAAGAGTAAGATGTGGAAAAGCATGATAGCAAATCATAAATATAGTGTTGACACCAAGGTCTCTTCTCAGTTCGTGAAAGTTACGGATTAAATCCAGCAATAACATCAGGATTTATACTCCCTAAACAAAAAATCAACATTGCATAGTTTCGCATCCTATATTTTTATTGCATAACCTTGCATTTAGAAATTGGACGCATTTTAGTATTGTTGATGCTAACAATTCAACTTAGAGAAGGGGACGGGGTGAACAGGTTTATTCCCAAAACTCAACACCTTTTTTTTTGCCGGAATAACTGAAGTTAAGTTTTGATATACGTAGGTGCAGATTGATAGATGCAACCACAGTTGATAATATCATATGCACTATGCTTCTATTAGACAAATATAGAAATAAGTAAAGAGATGGAAGATGATGCATACAAATCTTGTAGTGTTTTGGCTTTAATCAAGCTTACATACACTCTTTCAAAGTAATAACTACCAACAATGTTGAAATCCACTAGTAATTATGTGAGTAGTTACAATGTAGCATGTGCTACTTTTCCTTGAAACAGATAGATCACACTTTTAATAAACAAGCATTACTAATACACCTGTACACTCCTTAAATCACAGATTACAGTCAGCAACAAGAACTCTCAATAGAGAGAAGCACAAGTAAGCAAAAGTAAGCTCACAGAGAGAATGTGACTCTATTAGTGTTTGTAGCTTTCTCTATTTCCATATATCCTTCAACATGAATCGATTTTCTTATATAGTCTTTACTTTCCAATCTACCCATTGGATAATCTGCAAACGGATCAATTAGCCGTTACAAATGATGGAAACAATCATGGGAGATATAGTCACCTAAATAGTCAAATCTTTTGACAATTGTGAGGTTTCCCCAAATAGAGGTGACTATCCTTGGTAATAATCCATTCCTCTAAATTAGGTAACAATCAATTTCATTTATCTCGAACTTTCTTTCCAATATTCCTAGCCCTGAAGATAGTTGTTAAATTCCTTTTGACTAGTAAAAGTAGTTGAGGGAATATCTCGGTCTTCTTATCCAGATTGCGCAAGCATGTAACAAATGTGTTCATTGGGATAGATATAAAGAGCTGCCTTTATCGATGATTCAATAACTCTAGAGAGCTGCCATTTGTCTTCCCAAGTGCATTCATGACCAAGACTTCATTCGATCGTTCACCTTATGATGGTATTTCCAAGTCTTCGCGAACTTCTCATTCTGCTAGACTTGTTCACCTTCCATTAAGATCCTTCCAACATTTAGATGTCTTTCCATGGCATACTTTGGATGCCGTTGATAGTAATAAAGCTTTCCTTGTATCAACACAACCCGAAATAAGCAACATTTGCATATATTTTAGGATCACTAACCCTACATCAGAATGAATGTCAACAGGGATTTTAGAGGTTACGGACGTCTCAATTCTTTATAAAAATGGGACCTTTCACGCGTGGATAATTTCTAGGGCCCTAATCAAGACAGGCCTAGCTAAGACCCATTTAAGAACCTAAAAAGCTTGGTGCTGGGCTGCTCATAAAGGAGGTTTGGTCCATGGCTGAGCCAAGGAAAAGCTCACTCTCTAGTCAAAATGGCATATAATCATGTCAAGTATGGCGTTATTCCTTGCCAACTTGAACCATTATAAAACAAGGAAAAAAATCAAGACATAAAAGGCTAGGAGAATGGACAATCTTGGCACTTGAGGAAAATCAAGCTGCCTAGATTGATAGGAGAAGAATTTCTGCAAAATGGCCATCATATTTTTGGAAAAAAACTTTATACATGTTAAACGGTCTTCTAGGTAGTGTTATAAGCATTTTGATGCTTTCGTGAATAGTCAAGACTATTCAAAAAGTCAGTTAGTTGTGTTTAGTTTAATAGATTGGAGGATGGATCTTTAATTTATCTATAATTATATGTTGATAACATATTGATAATGGCTAAGTGTATGTCTAATATTGATGTGCGGAAGCGACATTTAAGTGTTGATTTTGAGATGAAAGATTTAGGTGCTGTAAAGAAGATATTGGGTATGCAATAGGGCCAAAATTTCACAAGCTGTAAGCGTTAGCCATTACATAAAGCATCCTCATAAAACTTATTGGGAAGCTATGAAGTATATCCTCATATATTTAAAGGGAACTATAGATATTGGTCTAGTATACACAAGGGGTGGCAATGTCAATGAACCACACGATATGTGGATACACATCACGCCAGTGACTTGGATGAGCACAGATCATTTGCGGGATAGTTGTTTATGCTAATAGGTAGTGTAGTGAGTTGGCACACATCCTTATAGGAATGTATTGGCTTGTTATCGACTAAGAGAGAGTACGTGGCACTAACCTTTATAACAAAGGAGGCAATATGGGTAGGGTTTGCTCTCGGACTTTGGATTAGAGTAGAAAGGAGCTGCCATACGATGTGATAGCCAATGTGTTGAATCCGATTTATTACGAACAAACAAAGCATATCAACATCAAGTGCCATTTCATTGGGATATAGTGGCAAGGGGCAAGGTTGTTGTGAAGAAGATCGTGACAGCGGAGAACCAGTAGACACAATGACGAAGCTCGTTCCTTTGGCAAAACTCGAGCTTTTTTGGAGCTTAATTGATATTTGCTGAGAATCAATGTCCATTGAGCCGATGGGAGAGCTGACATGGCTAATGAGGATTATGACTTGGTTAAGCGTCGAGTCAATGTGGAGAATTGTAATGTGATATCTCAAATTTGAGCCCGTATACAAAACCAACTAGATGGAAGGATGTAGATTGGTCCGTATTGCAGAGACAATTAGGCGTTCAAGGAAAATCCCAATTAGACTTTGATTTCTATTCAAATAGGTGTGCCCAACTTTCCAATCCAATTTTGCATTTGTTGTGTCGGTGGCATTTATATACACACACAGACACAAAGGAGTTATTTTGTCTGAAGGACGCCTCTGTTTTGCAACCTCACAATAAAGGACTTCGTACGTTTGTTATTGCTGTTCAGAGGACATTTTACCAGTGGGTTTGTCTGTGGACTTTTTCATGCCGCACAATGGAGCTCCTTTGTTTGGCCGCCCGGCAGGTGCTCCCAAGAAATGTGGTGATTTGTGCAGAAAATTTTTGCATCCAATTGAGGTGTTTTCTTCTCAGAGACACGAGTGTTTCAAGTCGTGGGGCAATTCTTCCTGATTTATTTTATCAAGCAATTGAGTTAGACTAAACATTGTGGATTTGGATTTAGACTAAATTCTTCCTATTTTGTAACACGACTGTTTTCACGCGTGGTTAGAAAACACTTGAGCATGTGAACAATTGTAATTATGCAATTTGCCAAATGGTTAATGGATTCTTTTCAGCTAGCTGTCCCCATAAAGTAAGTTCTGACATTTGAACCAAATCAATTAAATTATTCATGCTCTTTATTGTTCCTTGTTGATTTCCTTTGGTGGATTTATCTATTGCATTTGAAGGAAACAAATTCCTAAACATAATGCAAAAATGCAGAAAACGTGCCCATTCTATACTTGAATCACCGATCGAACGAAGCATATTACGTAAACGAACATACCTTTTTGCCACAGATTAAATGCACCTATTACAGCCTCGAGAGAGAGAGAGAGAGAGAGAGAGAGAGAGAGAGAGAGAGAGAGAGAGAGAGAGAGAGCAATCCTTGGATTGTCGAACAAAGTTGCTTTTTCTTTGTTTTCAAGTGAGAGTCTTTTTGTTTCTGATAGTGAACAACAAGCCAATTGAAAAATTCACGTAAGTTTTTCTTCTTCTCACTTTTATTCCCACAAAATAACTGCCATTTGCGGTTATTTTCTTTCATGGGCTGGGTCAACCCATCATGGGCGGCCCATTTATTCATGAAACCCATCATCTCCTACTCGCACATGGTGGACTAAACATAACTCTATTTTCTTTGCAATGTTCATACTAGCAAATAATCAGTGCGACCAGCATAACTCGAGAGCTTGTTACCATGCATTTGTTAGGAATACAAAGCAGCTCAAATTGGGCATAACGTTTTCGAGTAAATATAGTATGCAGTACCCTAGATCAATTAGTCACATTTATATTTCTTTTGATCTCTTTTAGTATCTCGTATATTGTATTCACAATTATGATTTACTCAAAATCATAATTGGTCGACTTGTGAATACAAAAATAGGCTGTGACATCATAAATAAATTGATCTTTCTCTTTCCTTAAACCTCTCTATTTCAGTCCAGCTAGCTTTTTTAGAAATGCCCCATTAGATCGAATCATTCATGACCATTGGCAACGCCCTAAGATAGCGAACACTGAATAGAAACTTTGACAATAAGTTAGAGTCGTGAAGGCACTAAATGAGGAACTCGTATCCTCTAGAGTCTCACATGGCATAAAGTTGAGATCAAAAACTTTTGCCACTCTTATCGGTCGTCTCATGCATACGTAGTATGAAATACATATTACGGTATTAACTCTTTTCTCGTGGAGCGTATGTCTTTACATTCAATACCGTACAGATGATAATTCAGACATACTCAATGTCTAAACTTGAGTTCACGTATCTACTCTTCTAAAGAATCCATTAGAACTCACATCTGGCATAAAAGACAGATAAAGTAAAATATGTGGACTATTTTACTTTTGGACATAGTAAATGTTATGTCCTCATCTTAGCACTTAGTTAAGTCGACATTTATATTTTAAGCTTGAGCTCTCGATTATCACCTAGATAATAAGCTTAAAATTATCTCATCTCTATTTATCACAAAGTAAATAGAGGCGATTACTCGTGTGAGTGGGTTAATCTTATCTGTCCGACATACTTTCTTGACATAATACACTAAGTATTAAGATGCGTAAAAAAAATTCATAGGCATTAACAATGATATAACAATTTCATTTAAATGTAAACATTAAGGGAAATTACAATATTCAGTACATCAGCATCTACGCAGTCCTAGAGATGACCATTGAAAACATCTCTAGGAATTGGCTTCGTCATAGGATCTGCGATCATTCTATGCGTAAATATGTACTGCAAGTTCACATCCTTTCATGCTATCATATCTTTAACAAAATTGTACTTGGTATTTATATGTTTGGTCTTGCCATGATATTTCGGATACTTGGTATATGCTATCGCTGCTTGACTATCACAATTGACTAACGATGAGCTTGCAGCATGCTCAACAACACCTAAATGATCCAAAAATCTCTTAAGCCGAACTTTCTCTTGTATTGCTGCTGACAATGCCACGAACTCAGCTTTCATGGTGGATAATGCTATACATGTTTATTTCTTACTGCTCCAAGATATGAACACCATTATTAAGTAAGAATGCAAATTCAGAGGTAGATTTCTTTTCATTTAAATCTCTTTCCCAGTCAGCATCTAAGTAGCCTTCAAGTTGCAGATCCTTTCCTTGATAACTCAGAGAATAATCAGCAGTACCCTTTAGATACCTCATGATTCTTTTGACGGCTTTTCAATGTGCTTGACTTAGATTGAATTGGTATCTACTTACCATTCTAACTGCAAAACATATGTAAGGTCCTGTACACATCATAGCGTACATTAAACTCCCAACAGCACTAGCATAAGGAACACGTTTCATTTGTTACTTCTCTTGTGGAGTCTTAGGACACAACCTACGGCTCAATCATTCACCTTTTGCAATAGGAGTATGCATGGGTTTACAGTCATGCATACAAAATCGTTCAAGAACTTGATGATATAAGTCTCTTGCGAAATAGATAATAATCTCTTAGAACGATCTCTTGAAATCTTAACTCCAAGAATATATGCAGCTTCACCCATATCTTTCATATCAAAATTGGACGATAACCAACTCTTAACAGTATTAACCAACTCCATATTGCTTCCAGCAATTAGTATGTCATCAACATATAATGATAAGATCACAAATTGATCTTTAGATCCTTTAATATATACGTAATGATCTTCATCAATCATTGTAAAATCATAGGCTACTATGGCATTATGAAAATGTGTATACCATTGTCTTGAAGACTGCTTAAGGCCATATATCAATCTCAAAAGTCGACATACTTTTTGTTCTTGGCCTTTCACAATAAGCCAGCAGGTTGCTCTATATAAATTTCTTCTTCTAATTCTCTATTTAGAAAAGTAGTCTTTACATCCATTTGATGTAATTCAAGATTCATACTTGCCACTATTGTCAAAATAAGGCGAATTGAGGTAAATCTCACTATAGGAGAAAAAGTTTCCTCATAATCAATTCCTTCCTGTTGATTATACCCTTTCGCCACGAGGCGAACCTTATATCTTTCTACTGAGCCATCAGCTTTTCGCTTTATTTTGAGAACCTATTTATTCCCAATAGCTTTACGTCCTTTTGAAAGATCAACTAGTTCCTAAACATGAATTGACTTCATTGACTCCATTTTTTCTTCCATTGCATCTATCCATTTTTCCTTATTAGGACAACTAAGAACCTCATTTATATTCCTTGGCTCATCTTCATCTTGCGGAGCGACCATAAAAGTTTCCCCTTCAATGTCAAAACGTCGTCGGGGAACACTTTTGCGACTTGTTCGCCGTATGGGAGATTGTACACGTGGTACATCATTCTCCATCACGCTTCCACTTGAATTAGATAATGACGGTATCGTCTCATCAAACGGTTGCAATTGAGATTGAATCGAATTTAATTCCTTATTTCTCACATTGCTCCAACTTGGACGAACTTTATCAATTTCATTATCAGGATTCAAGGTTTCAAATTATGAGTAGTCCTCACCTATTTCGCCCTTCTTAGGAAACTCATTCTCTAAGAATGTGACATTTCGTAATTCAAATTCAGTTATACTCCTACTTTTTTACTCACCTATAAACACATACCCTTTTGAGTGCTCTGAGTATCTTATGAAAATACTCTTCTCGCCTCTGGGACCCCTGTTTTCCATATTTATGAGAGGGCTCGTGAGTATAAGTAGCACAACCCCAAGGTTTAAGAAAACTTAAATCGGATTTTCTATATGTCTATAACTCATACGAAGTGGAAGTAACAGATTTAGAAGACATACGGTTAAGTACATAGGCAGCAGTTAACAAAGCATCACCCCAAAAAGTGATAGGTAAGTTAGCTTGTGTCATAATAGACCTAACCATTTTCAATAGGGTTCTATTTCTCCTCTCAGCAACACCATTTTGTTGAGGAGTATATGGAATAGATAACTGTCTTTCTATTCTTTTTTCATCACATAAATTTATGAACTCATCATATTAATATTCTCGACCTCGATCAGATGTAAACATTTTTATTTTCTTATCTAATTGATTTTCTACCAAGTTCGTAAATTTCTTGAAGCAACTTAATGCCTCAAATTTATGAGAAATCAAATAGACATATCCAAATCGAGTATAATGATCTATGAATGTGATGAAATACACAGCCCCATGCCTTGCTTTTACATTCATTGGACCACAGATGTCAGAATGGATTAGCTGCAAAGGAAATTCAGCTCTTGTATCCTTTCCGAATGATTTCCTTGTTGTTTTCCCGACCATGCAATACTCACAAATAGGCAAGTCAACTTTTCAATTTTGCCTAATAAGCCCTCTTTGGCTAATCTTTGCATTCGTTGTTGGCCAATATGACCAAGTCTAACATGCCACACATTCACATCATTTTCATAGGAATTGGAAGATGCAAATAGGAAATAACAAACGTTAACATCACCACAATTAACATTTAATACAATAAAACCATCCAAAAAGTATCCACAACCATAGTAATTCGTATTCAAATACAAATCAATACCATTATTATGGAAGTTCAAATTAAAATCAAGTTTAACCAACACTAATACAGACACTAAATTTCGACGAATCTCCGGAGTATATAATACGTCATGTAGGAATAATGTGCGTCCACCACGCATCATTAACTGGTAGGTGCCAATTCCTTTAACTTCAGCTTTAGAGTTGTTCTCTATATAGATCCATTTTGTTCCGGTTGAAACCCGTCGAAACTCCACAAAGGCATCTCTATCCTTTGCTACATGGTCTGTTGCTCACGAATCTACAGTCCACAAAGGATTAGACTTAGTTAAAAATACGGAACTTGATACATAGGCAAAGTTCTCAAAAATGTAAGGGCAGTTTACCTTCTTTGGCTCGCTATAATCACGAGCGAAGTGGCCTTTCTTGCTATAGTTGTAACATTTCACCCTCAACATCTTCTTACCAAAAGAACGCTTTCCTTTGTCATGTTGATTAAATTTTGATTTCTTACCCGAAAAACTTGCTCCCTTGCCTTTCCTCTTCATGAACCTTTCGACGCGCTTGCGCTTGGAGCCCGAAGCCCCATGTGAGCTAGAACCAATATAATAGATATTGGTTTCTAGTTTCGCCGTCATGAGGCGATCCTCTTCTAACTCAAGATGGCGCATGCCATCTTCAAAGGTTTTGATGTTTTCATTATGGGTCAGGTGCACCTTCATGTGCTTCCAGCTTTGAGACAAGGAACGGATCACTGCTTGCACTTGCTGTTCATCAGTCAGAATGTGTCCAGCATCCTTCAGCTCAATGATCATGTTCGACATCTTTCTCAGGTGTTGTTTCATGGACTGACCATGAGACTTCTTATGCGAGTCAAACCTTATAGTGAGCTGTTTTAGCTTGGTCATCGATGTATGACTAAATCTTGCTGCTAATGCTTCTTACATTTCCTTGGCATTCTCAAACCGAGTGAACTCTTGCATGATATCATTCTCCATGCTACTCAGCAACGTGATGCGAGCAACCGAGTTCTTCTTCTTCAATGCAGTAAATGCATCTCTATCTCTCTTGTGTTGTATAGTGTTCCCATCCTCAGGTTCTTCCATAAGTTGGTTAAGAGCCTCTAATGCTTTTTGTTCTTCTAGCACATATTGGATTTTCATGTTCCATATTTCATAATTTTCGCCGTTCAATTTCTCTCCTTTATTCAATTTAGCCACTATGTTTTTAGTTGCTGAAGCCATGGTATCTGAACATTTCAAACATATAGCACGAATTATTAATGCCACTCATTTATGCATCAATTTTACACAAACTAATTATATTAATAAGTAATTTCACATAGTTTTTAGATTCAAATGTTCACTATGTTCCCAATCACCATCTAAAATCCTAATGTGAAATTATCGTTAATATAATCATTAAGGTAAAACTATGTTCTTTAAAGTTACTAAAACTTTTAGAACTCTCACTCAACCACATGATATTAATAAGACAAATATTATAATATAATAGCACCATAAACTATTCATAACAGAAAATATCCATCAACATCTATCCATTATAAAACTATTTACATGAGGAATAATTCCATCATAGGAAAGAAACATGAATACCAACATGAAAAGAAATATCCACCTAGAATATCTAAAACCAACCTAAAATAAAAAAAAGTCAACGATTCCTAACTTTCCTAATAACTGGGAAAAGACTAAAGAAATTCCTCATTGTCAAAATCCTTTGAAAGATCGATGGTCGTATCGGGCAGCCATGAAAAGACCGTCGGAAATCCCTTGGGTTTTCCCCATGGCACATTCATTCTATGCCAGGATGAGTTCATCCCAAGGGTTGATGTCTTCTTCGCCCCAATCCTTATGAATTCCTTAAGAAAATCCACAGTAAACTTTTTATATTCTGGAATCCATGGATCACTCCCGTCATCCCATCCACCATCCTCATAAAATATTATCTCCGAACCCTTCCACAAATCATAAATCAGCGTTTTCCACTCATACGGAAGAGTGGTTCTTAGGGCATCAATCTTTTCTAAATCCAACATATGGTATCCATTCGAGATGATATCCTGTAGTATCTTGTTAACCTTCATGATGTGCATTTCCATGTGACATCCATCCCACTGATAGGCAGCTAAATCAGCTTTCAACTTCGCGAGAGTATTCATTTGTTCATCCATCCTCATGACTATCGGTGTGTGTCAATGGTGCGCCTTTGTTCCTGCAACAAATGTAGAACAATAAAGGATTAACACATAATCCATTGAACATCACAATAGACATTCCAATATGCACATATCGCTACTGAAAACGCTCCAATTGGAGCTTCCACGCAACTATTCACGTGGACATAACCCTCCTTTTTTTTGGGTCAACACCGGTCAACGGTCAACGATGGTAAATGCCGGTCAATGGATGACCAATCAACAGGTCGGGTCAAATGGTCAACAGGTCGAATCGGAACATCCGGGTCGGGTCTACTTGCCGGGCTAGGCCGAGTCGAGCCTTTTGGCCCAAAAAAAATAATAAACGGCGTGGCTGACGTCAGCATGACATCAGCCATGCCCACACGTGCGTCCCACGTGTGCACGGCAACCACTACACACGTCCAACGCACTTGCCGGCGAAGCCGCCGTTTGCGGCGGCGCGTGGAGGCGTGTCCGGCCTCCCCCGACGGCGTGTTACCCGTCGTTTTGCTCGTCTCGATGAGTACTATGACCCTACACTTTCAAAAATAAATTTTGACGCACGGAAATCGAGAAACGACTACGAACAGTACGGCCGGGTGTCAGTTTTTCGTACCCGAGCATTCGTCGGCGCCTTTTCACGAATTCCGGACAACAATCCATTTTATAAACACGTTAAACGATCAGGAAACAAGAACACACGCTCTGATACCAATGAAGGAAACAGATTCCTAAACAATATGCAAAAACACGGAAAACATGCCCATTCTATACTTGAATCACCGATCGAACGAAGCATATTACGTAAACGAACATACCTCTTTGCCACAGATTAAATGCACTTATTGCAACCTTGAGAGAGAGAGAGCGATCCTTGGATTGTTGAGCAAAGTCGCTCTTTCTTTGTTTTCAAGTGAGAGCCTTTTCGTTTCTGATAGTGAACAACAAGCCACTTGGAAAACTCATGTAAGTTTTTCTTCTTCTCACTTTTGTTCCCACAAAATAACTGCCATTTGCGGTTATTTTCTTTCATGGGCTAGGTTAACCCATCATGGGCGGCCCATTTATTCATGAAACCCATCAGCATTGATTTATCTGTAATATCCTTAGCTTCCGTATTATTTGACAGCAATATATATAGCAACAACAAAATTGTACATGTGAGATCTATCAAACTAAAAATTCACCGTTTATTGCTAATAAGTATATAAATAGCTAGATGTGATAAATCGTTGTCATGCTCGATGAGCCTCTCTTAAAATTGGTCTTCATAACTCAAACGTGTATAATCAGTATTGGCCTCTCTCCTTCCTTTGGTGTCCTCGCAATCACTCCAACATCATTATTCGTGGAAGCTTCCATACTTCGCAATTGTGACGTCGGACCTATCCTAGATCCAATTTTCCACAGAAAACCAATTAATCGATGCTCTCGAAAGAAGATGTTTGCAGTTTCCAAAAACTTGGACCAAAGGGAGCAATCACCGGAATGAATCGCGCTCGAAGAAGGCCAATGGGATTGGAAGAATAGAACCACATATATCAATACGGAAGATACCGAGGTGACACCAGTGATGATGAAGAGCCCTCCGAAACTGTACACACTCAGGCTAAGATGGTCTGAAAAGATCGTAGCATCTTGTTCTTGGCACCAGCTTTGACCTCGGAGGTATCTTCCTTCGATTGCGTCCATTTTGGCTTTATCTTGAGTGACTTTCAAGATTGCCCTTGAAATGTAGGAGACCAAAGGGGACCCCCAATGGAAAGGCCTGATGAAAAAGTTATCCACGTTAGTCCATGGATTTATCTGAAAATACCTTTCATGTTTTTGTGCATTTTCTTGCTCATATGTGTTTTGTGTAGAGTAGAGGTTTAGCTCCAACTTCTTCCAAGTCGACACGTGGCGTTTCCTTTGCACCCATCTTCGCTCTTTATCTACTCTTTCGACACGTTTTGACCTTCATTTTCATTACACATACATATGTGCATGTAATTTTACGTACGCTGTATTTTTGTGATCTGTTATCTACTAAGTTTAGCCCTCGTGTGAAGTGTAAATGTATGATTTTTTGTGTGTGGACTTGCCCGTAACCATGCCTAGAGAGAGAGAGACTTACAAATGCGAGCCCGTCGGCTTTATAGGTTGGTCCCACCATTCTGTACTTGTTGCAGTATCTGGCAAGGAAGAGTTGTATGAAGGGCAATTCATCAAAGATCGCCGCAACTCCTCCTTTTTCGCTCCCCTTCGAAAGTGCCTCGTGGTATTCCTCTGGCGAACCATAAGGAATCAATTTGGACTCATCAAACTTGAGCTGTCCCACGAGAAGTCCTCTCACGAAAGATCCTTTCTGATATCCGACGAAATGATGATCCCTTATCAGGTCTTGCACGTCCACAAACTTCGGCGTCATACGTTGCACGGTTAGAAATGAAGCTAAATTTGCAGTGTAACTCTGAGTCAGGATAAGCACCACAAATACCCATACGATGAGCACAAGCCTTGTCAAATTGTTTGCAATCTTCTCTCCTACATTAAACAAAATGATAGCAAATTGCTAACAAAAGACCGAGCTAAAACAACAAATGCAGAGTAAAGTATGGAAGCCATTACGGACCAGAAGACCATGAAGAAAATCATAATAACAAACAAGGCACGATAGTTTTGAAAGAACTTACTATGGGCAAACACCAGTGTGGAGAAGGAAAACCAGAATATTACACTGAGTTGTTGACGACGGCGACCCCTAAATTCTTCATTTGTACGATGTTCAAGGAGCCAAACGACGAACCCAGTAGAAATGAAGGCCACACAGATCGTTAACCAGAGATTCCAACTCAATGGTTTTAAGAAGATCCACATGTTCCTCCGCTCATTATCCTTAATGGCAACTACCATTGCTACACCAGATTCTGAGTAGGGAAGTGTAAAATCGATGTAGGACGAACGATTGGCGACTATGGTCGTGTCTCCAACAACCGCATCAACTTTCTGCATCATCACGTCCTCATGAACTTCAACATACATGGCTAATTCACTTTATCGTCATAAACATGTTAATGATGTTTGTGGAGACAACGCCCACCAAAAGTGTTATATTATGTCTCGAGTTTAAATCCGTATACGATAAAGGATCACACAGTGGAGAATTCTTTCTTCAATTACACGAAGGATTTCTTCGAACATAGGAAGATTTATGCTGTGCTACATCCAATTGAGTTGTTTTGTTTGTAAACACCATACTTGGACCGGATCACGAAAAAATCTGTTATTTTTTATTGTTCCTCGTTTATTTCTTTGGTGGTTTCGCATTGATTTAATTGTTAGATCTGATAGTTTTCTCATTATACTACTACAAAACAAAAAGAATCATGCATAAATACTAGCCAGGTATATCAATGACATTGTGCATATTGATGCTGTGTGGACCACTTCTTCTGCAAAGATATTTTTAACATGAATAGTACAAAAGCTGAAAAAAGAACAAGAAAGAATGCACTTAATAATGAGGACTATCTTGTATTCCTTTCCTTCACCAAGTCATTTATCAACGAACAGCGGGGTAAAATTTTGGAGATAAAGCATTGACTAACCTGAAGTCTAATTTCGTTCAACATATCGTCGTAGGTTCCTGCACTTTGCCTACTCTCATTCACGTAAGGAACGTACTGGTGAGGAATGGCAAAAGGCAATGCGTCCAGTACTGCCAGGAACATGTCATGGGCGAATCCTGAGTAGCTGGGCACTCCTGTATACGGATCCCACTCTATTTTGAAGAACTCGCTAAAGCCGTCTTTCTTCGGAACCCCAATCCTTAGATTCTTTCCTGATATCGGCATCACCCAACCTTTCGGTGGCTTTAATGTATCTCCTGGCCAAGTGGGGGGCTTCAAATTGTTGGCCGAAGCTGGATACTCTGCCTTCGGTGATGGGTTCAATTCGGTTGAGAGTCCTAGTGCCGAGGTCCAATATCCGATGATTTTCTCTGTCTGTCCTACAACATTAAAGATTTCGAATGCAATGGGCTGAAGTTGCCCGTTGGGCAAGTTAAATTCTCCACCGACACCTTGAAATTTGATGCTTAGAATTTTGTCGACCAATTTTGGACCCATCTCCGATATCCCGGTAGACGAAAAGTTGAGATTGTTTCTGCTAGTATTCGGCTTTAAGTAACTAGACTTTGCAGGCTCCCATGCCATCTCTCCTGCTATTGCTAGTGCTGTAACGGTGTCATATGCCCATAAGCCAAAGAGATTGAGATCAGCAATCTCGTCATGTGAATTTTTATCGTAATAAAGCTTTGTCCATCTCTCTTCAAAATCTCTACGAGACTCCGATGGTGGTACATGCGGCCTTACACCTAGTACACCTTGCATCGAGCCCAAAGCCTCAGAACTGGCCGGGTCTAGTAAAGACGACAAGCCATCGGTGACAATCCACGCAAATTCCTTGCTCATCATTTTAGCATTACTTGCCAGATCAAAGAACCTAGACCCAATCACTGCAGTCATATGAACAAGAAACACTCTAGTCTGCATCACCAACAACTTATTGAGCTCTTGTATGATGTCAATATCTTTCGGAGATGGAGGAATAACGCTTCTGTAAGAGATCCGAGCATCGACCTCTTGGAACGCGTCGACAAGGTATGGGACTAAGCCGTTGCCATAGTCAGTGTCTTCATAAACAAGAGTTATTTCTCTCCAACCAAAAGCTTGAACAACAGCCGCTAAAGCACCTACTTGTGAACTGTCATCATAGGCTGTCCGAATGAAGTAGCGTCTTTGTCTGGGAGAAAGGGATGGGCTTGTGGCGGAGAAGGATATGATTGGGACTTGAGCTTTTGCTCCTAAGTCGATTACAAATTTGGCTTGTGAGGACCATTGTGGGCCTAGGATTGCATGGACTTCTCCATTCTCCATCAAGTCCCAAACTGTAAACAGGATTTACTTGATTAAACAATTGATCTACCAAAAAAAAGTGGGATTGCATGGACTCTCTCTCTCTCTCTCTAGATCCATCGAGCCTCTAGGTCTCGAAATGACCGCTCCTCCATGGTGGCAAGCATTGAAACGAGACCAAGATCTCGACAACCATGGAGGAGCCCCCATGATTGACGGCAAGAGAAGAGGGGACAAGGCAAAGGAGAAAGAAAGAGAAAGGGAGAACAGAGGGGAGAGATGGAGAGAGGAGAGACGAACCACTTTTTTAGCAATAAAGCACCGCAAAGCTGAAAAGAGGGTGATAACAGGCCAGCCAGGTTTTAGGCAAAATATAAGCCCGACCCCGAAGGCTTCAGGCCTGTTATCCCTAGGCCCAAATCAAAGTGTTTTGTGTTAGAAAAGTTGGTGAGGATAAACTTGTCATATGTAGAAAGGAAAAGTATAAAAAAAGTTATAAACCTACCGTATTAGTAGTCTTAAACCTTTCAACCAATTTAGTCCTAAACCTTCAATTCAATCTATTCAGCCAACTAAGGTTGGAAATTTTTGACGTAGACGCCAGCCGTCCTGTGGCCAGAGGCCAAAGAAAAGAAAAAAAAAAGATAGGAAAAAAAAAAGAGAAAAAAATTAATAAAAATTATGAAAACTTATAAAATTATCCACGTTAGCGCCGGCCGTGCCACGTGGAACGATCGGCGTCTATGTTAGTAATTTCCAGCCTAAATCGATCGAATAAACTAAATTGGTACTAATGTGAAAATGTTTATAACTAAATTGATCCAATCGAAATATTTAGAATTGAATTCATATCAATACAGTAAGTTTAGAATTTTTTTTCGTACTTTTTTCTATGTAGAAAAATCATTTCGTTTGTTTGAGAGGCAGACAGAGAGAGGGGAAGAGATGGTGAAGGAAGGTAGTGCAGCTAAAGGGGGGGCCCGTGTGGTGGTTGAAAGAGTAGAAACCAGTTGACTTTCACTGTTTGAGTCAGTCTTACATTTGAAAAGTCGATGATTCGATTTCTATCTCTATGCGGAAGGAATTTAATAAAGTCTAGGGAATATGCGACGGCGGCAGATAATAGTAGACCTAGAAGTCAAGTTCATTTTCTGTTTTTTTTTTCACAGAAAATTAACCTCAACTTTTTTGACAAATCAAGTTGTAGTTTCCTGCACAATTCCTTGGAGACATCTCTCGCATGACGCTTGAAAAGAAGGGGCGCGGGCCAAAAATGAACCCAAAAAAGTACGGTAAATTTTGAATCAACCCTGACTAAATCACTCGGTAAACAAACCCTACAGTGAGTCCACCCCTTCAACCTGCTATCGCGCAAGATATCTTTCCCTTCTCTCCTTCCATTCATCAATGACGAGCCTTATATTGGACCATAATACTAAATTATAACTGTTAGATGCCCTATCAGAACCTATTTAGAATTCATTAAACTATGTGGATTGATCCTTTCAAGCCAACTTTTCAGTCTATTCTACATTGAAAGCTCGCACTAGAACCACTTCATCGTATGTGTATTAAGATCGTCGATCAGACAAGGAAAAGTTTTCTACTAAAGTAGTTGATGAAAAGTATTTGAAGCTCTGAAGAATAAAGAATCATTGGTGATAAGAGTTTGAAATTGTGAATAATCTAATTCATGAGAGCGAGTCCAATATATCCGGCACAAGTGAAATAAGTGCATGTATTTACCTGCTGATGCCGCATCGACGACATCATCCTTTGGAATTTTGGTGAGAAGCCACAATCGGGTACGGTAGTTAGGGTGCGCATCATAGAAATCAGAGCACGCCATGGATATACAACTCTTCACCACCTTCCCGATGGTTGAGTTCACGCTGAAAATTAGCCCGACTTGAATCATCTCCTTTGCTGGGTTCTCTTTGGGTACACCGGAGGAGGTGTCAATAGTAGAGGCCAGCTGAAGGAAACCTAATAGTGCAAGACTCAGGTAGCTTGTTTGGCCCTCCATATCCTGTGTATCTTGGTTGTTGTTTTCTATCGCTTCACATGTTGATTCCCGACTACTTATATATGCATCTTTAAATTTCCTTGCTTATTCGTCAAGATTTTCTGTGTTCCGCCTACAGCTGTAAGCATTGGAAAAATCGTTCTGAAGTTTCACAGAATTTGACTGTCCCGTTTGTCAACATTGACTGATTATATGCGAAAGTAGTAGTCCTAAGTCAAAGTAAAACTTGTAGATTCATAGGAAAAGATGTGGAGATTCATTGGCTTTTTCCTTGCAAGTATGTAATACTTATTGTCAATTTGTGAGGGTCCACGTAATCGTGAAAAATGATTTTATTAGGAACGGAAGTGTTGCGCAAGCCAAGTGATCGAACAATAAAATTGACAGAATAAGAAAATAAATCGGATACCAGATTTACGTGGTTCGGTCGTAGTGAACTACGTCCACGAGGAGAGTAGCACGGAATTCCACTATAAATCAAGCGATACAATGGAGATTACAACCATACTTGAGTCACTCAAACACTCTTAGTATTTTCCAAGCCCCAATTACACCCAATAACCCACACAGTGTTTAGCCCCACAATTCCTCACGAAATAATCTCTCAATCTCGCAAAGGAATTATATATAAATCTTACCACAAGATTTATTCGCTACTAACACTTGAATTCTTGGTGTAATTCTACAAACAAAACCTCTTACCCAATGCCAAGCACTCGCAAGCAAGCGGCGCTTCAAGACTTCATGGATATAACTCAGTCAAGAAAGACCCACTACAAGCGTTCGGTTGGAACGACGCTTCTTGTCTTTTTCTCTCTGACCTCTATAAAGAAATCTTGAAAAATATTTATATTAAACCCAACGCCAGAGGGAAGTGAAAATTTCCATCGTGAAGATTGCCACATCAAATAGGAAACAAAGTCCAAGTAATACACGGTCAACCAAAACCAAATTTTGGACTTTCCTATTTTATCTTTCCCTTTGGCCGATTACACTAACAGGAACATATAATTTGTGTGCCCTTCTTGTTTTATTTTATTTCCTCTTCTCACCTAGACTTTCCTTTCTTGTTTTGTTTGGAATCCTTGTCCAGCGAAACTTTTACACCAAAAAGAAAACTCTGGATTTCCATGGCTTATATTTGGACGTCTACAAATACTAATTCATCACGGGTCGGGTTTCGTTCACGTGCTTCAACTCGAGACATATTTTCAACAATCTCCACCTTGACTCGACGTTTGAACCAAGTCACAATCACTTTGATAGAAATTCGAATTTCGCTACTACTCTCCTATAGCCCCCGATGGGCTCAACCACCACAGACGTCTTTCAAGTCCAAGTTTCGCTTGAACTTCGCCATAGCTGTGGACCTCATCAAAATACCAACTCCACATGCACCTTTAACCGCTCCACAAGGATTTTCCGATACAACCTCCTCAATCGTAGATAAAGCAAAACCATCGTTGCATCCATATCTGTTCGGAGATCGAATACGCACCTTGTCAATATCAGCAGTTACAACAACTGTTGGCTCAAAAGGCTCCACCTCGCTATAAGCACCATTCATGTTGATTACTTTGTTAGCACTCGCTACCTCAATAGTTTCTAGTTGCAACTCCACCTTAAGCGGAATACCGTCCAGATCCGTATAAACACTGCTATTAACACTCCTAGCAAGAAGTACTGGAGACTCGTCAAATGTAACTTCTCTGCTGATAACAGGTGAATTTAATTCCGGGCACCACAACTTATAGTCCTGCTCACCTTGTGCATAACCTAGGAACATGCACTTTCTTGTCCTTCCATCGAGCTTACCATCACTAACTCGAACATAAAATGGACAACTAAATATTCTAAGAACGGAATAATCAATAACGTTACCTGACCACACTTCTTCAGGAGTCCGACATTCATTTACAGTCGATGGGGATCTATTCTTCATGTAGTTCGCCGTACTAAGCGTATCCGCCAAGAATCTCCTAGCCATACCAGCACTATAGAACATTTTATGGGCCGTCTCTAGTAATGTTATGCTCAACAACTCCGCAACATATTGTGGTTCATTGGCACTAGTGCGGTGTTTCACTATGCCTTCCTTCATGTAGAATTTATTTAACAGCTTCGAGCAAAACTCCATACTACTGTCAGTCCGCACCTGCTTGATCGTTTTACCAGTCTCCTTTTTTATCAAAGCTTTCAACTGTTTGATCCTGACAATAACGTCAAACTTGTGCCTAAGCACAAATACCCAAGTCTTCCTCAAGTAGTCATCAATAACTGTTAGCATAAATTTAGCACTCTTCCTTGAAGGAAATCACGATAACCTGCGAACATCTAAGTGAATTATTTCTGCAATATCTGTGGTTTCCTTAACAACTGTATTGAACTGCACTTTTCGCCGTTGATCTAAATCACAGCACCTGCATACATTTAGTTTGTTAGTCACATAACCACATAGCAAATTTCTTTCACTTAGAACCTTCAGGCTTCTCTCGCTAATGTGTCCAAAACCCATATGCCACAATTCAGACTCTCGAACAGCTGCATCCGACGTCTCCGCAACGAATTCCGTCACTGTCTCACCTTGAAGCTCATATAGGCCATTATGCTTGATTCCTTTCGTTATCACCAAGGCACCTTGAATAATTTTCAGAACTCCACATTCTGAAAAATACCGACACCTAGCTGAATCCAAGGCACTCAAGGAAATTAGATTTTTCTTTAACTCTAGAACATGCCTCACGCCAATTCATGTCCTCACAATACCATCATGCATTCTGATTTTGACATCACCAACACCTATAACATTGCATTCAGCGTTGTTCCCCAACTACACTTTACTACTATCCGTGCACTGATAAGTAGTAAACCAGTTCCTGTTTGATGTAGAGTGAAAAGAATAATCAGAATCCATAGTCCATCCGCCAAACAACGAATTATCAGTGACAGACAAGACATAATCGGCATTATCCGAATTACCATTAGCTATAGCTGCAACATCATCTGCAGGATCAACTCTAATTCCCTTACCCTTGTCGTTTTTCAGCTTAAGGCAATCCCTTCTAATATGCCCACTCCTGCCACAACTCCAACAGACAATACCACCAGTTGTTGACACCTAAATTTCAGCGCATCATTTAGTGTTAATTGCATAGAAAATTAGGGATTAAATTTTAACCCCTAAACAAAAATATTAAAATCGCGTAACATAGGTTCATATAGGTTAGTAGCATTTGCATTGGACCGGCGGTGGTTGGACTCGAGTGAACGGCTCTGAACTTAATGAAATTGGACTAAGCCCACGGTAATGAAAATTTGACCCAGCCCATCAATCATTGGGGGTATTTGTCGAGTTTGGAGACTGATTTGTCCTGGGGAGCAATTAAAGAAAGGAAATTGCAGTCATGCAAGATTTGTCCGAAGATATGCTAAGCAAGATTGTGGCCGAGTATATTTTATCTCAATGTTCAAAAGGAAAGTGTGGTCAATAATTCTGGGCATATCAAAAGCATATATTAAATAAAAACAGTTGCCAAATTGAAAGAGGAAGAATTCGGTCAACAAAAGAAAAGAATATTTGATTGAAAGAAAAAGGAAGGAAAATATTTGCTGGTCCCGCAAGGAGTCAGTGAAGAAATATACACTCTCTGGACATTTACATGCATATATATAGACACGTAAAGAAGAGAGGTGGGGGTTTCGGTGAACAGGGGGAGTCTACAGATTCTCACGAGAAAAAGTCAAAAGGGGCTCTTCTTTGGCTCAAGGCTACACGTAAGGTTTGACGTTGCTGCTGTCCTCTTCGTACTTGGGGTCGTATTCAGCCACTGCTGCGTCTCCGATCACTGTGCACCGCCACGCTTCACCCAATACCAGCATCAGTCAGAAGCGTCCAGCAACCTTCACAGCAAGTCCAGCGGCGACAACGAGCTGTTCCTATCTACACCACAACGACGACTCCTGCTGCTCGTCCCTACACCCTCGGTGATCTGCTGCTTCCGGACTTCCCTGCTCAATCTTGTCATCGCTGCTAATCCGGCGACTTTGGTTCCTTCTCATCACAAATCCAGCTGCGACAAGTCTCCGTTGCGCCCCTCCTGCTCGACTCAACCCAATCCTGCTCAATCCCAAGATACCCCCACACCGGGAGTTACTCTGTTTTTGCGGGTGTTTCCCGAGAACTGTCTCGGCTAATACCCTCTTTGGCCGAGTTTCCTTACCATCTGTGAGCTCGTCTGTGAACTTGCCACTGTACGCCGGCCCCTTCGTTCTACCGCTAGTAGCCGCAAGTCTCACAACCACTGTCGTTTGCGAGTCTCTACGAGCCAGGCCATCGAATCGAGCCGAGCACCGCACACCGTCGGTTGTCCCGCGATCCACACTCCCGATCCACCGGCGATTCGAATTTGGAAAGTTATTTCGCCCATTTAGGTAAATATCTCATCCGAATTAATTTGAATATTTTGTTGCCTGATTTATGCTTATTGATATCTAATTTTGTATATTTGAATAATAAGCATTATCTCAATTAGGATTTGTTTCCTTTTTTAAAATCTTGGATATCTGTTACTTACCAAATTTGGATAGAATTTAGAATTTTCAAAATCCTTTGAATATATCCAAAATATTTAAGATATCAGAATTTTTCAAGATGTGATCGATAAGGAAAATTTCCTAATCCGCAACCGCACACGTGGAAATAAATCTATCTATCAGGCTTTAGATAGAATTATTTCCATAGCGGGTATTTCGAATTTTAGGGTTGATCTGTCAGGCTTCAGATCGAAACTTAATTCGAAAAATTTCGCAGTTATATTTTTTTCCATTTGATTTTAATTTCGAATTTCACAAAAAAAAATACAAAAAAAAGATTGCTTTAGATTAGGTCAATTTCTTTAATTTAAAATTGCATGTTTAGATAATTGTTTTTTTTTAATTCCGAATTTCATTTAAAAAAAAACACAAAAAAATAATTTGCCCGTCATTAGAAATAGGTCACGTCGTCGCATGACATATAGTTTGCATGTTAGGTTGCATTAATCGCATGTCAATTTTTGCACGTCATTACATATAGGTTAGCTTTCATTTAAATAAGTAAAAATCAAAAAAATCAAAAAGAAATTTCTGCACCTTTGAACTCTAAGTCATGACTTATCAAAATTGTCAAATCGAGTATTTTTCTCGAAATTGGTACCGAAAGGGCGTTAGGGAATCTAGCGTAACCAAGTCCCCGAATTTATGATTTCTGGTTCGTAGAAATAAAATAGTACTCCCGCTATTTTATTTAGGTTTCTAATCAACCTACCCTAAATGATTAGTGGCGACTCCCGTTGAAAATATTTGCATGCTCACAATTGGACCTAAGTTGCGATTTGGTAGAGTTTGGGAGAACTCGAGCTAGGTTAGTTAATTTAATTGATCTAGTAATCCATTAGCCTAAGATCGAAAAACCCGATTTTTTTTAGGTCGCGACAGCTTGGCGACTCCGCTGGGGACAAACTTGAATTTTTTTTGAAAATTTAAGGAGGACTTAGGCCAAAAAAAAATTTTCAAAAAAAATCACTCGATTTGACAAAATTTGATTGAATTCTCATTTTTAGGTGTTAAATGGTTTTGCAGGATGGGAGTTATAAAGGGAGTAGTGATTGGCTAACCCTTTGTTTTGCAGGCTTGGTGGAGTGGAATTGGGATTTAATTTTTGCACTATTGAAGTGGTGTTTGCATATAATTGTTGTGCATGATTTACAGTATTTACACTACACCACACACAACCTGTGACCGGACCTGGGTCACACCCATAGTTCTAAGATGGTATTTAGATGGTTCTTTAACCTTGGCGGTAAGACCTCGCTAAAGGTTATCCCATTTGGATCCCGAAAATTTTTCAAAAAATGGCTCAAGGGTCGTCCTCATGCACGTGAGGCTACTACGCATGGAGGTTCCCCTTGTCGACCGAATCAAGCCAAAGTGATTGGACCCGACTAGTCATGACTATTGTATGCGAGGCTGCGGCTAGTCATGATGAGTGTGCGCGAGGCTGCGACATGTCGTTCCGTTCATCACTTCATTTTGCAAAAGCCTTTAGGGTAGATAGATTAAGGTTTAAACTCACGATTCATGTGCATGTCTCTGTGATTGACATTTTCTCCCCAAGGATGGTAATTTCTCGAGCTTTATCTTTAGTTTTCTTCATCTTATTTTGGGTCGGTCCATGATTTAGGTTGAGTCATTTGGCACGTGGTCTATATAAGAATGGGTCGCCTCGATATCCGTTTCGTGTCTACTCCGAAGCTAGAGCTCAAGAAGTTATGGAGCCAGTTGAAGCCAGATAGTCAGCAGTACGTTCTCAAGCGCATTGGATTCATGCTGCCAATCCTTGACATAGATATTCAGAGCGGAATCATGCAGGCACTTGCTCATTTTTGGTGCCCCGAGACGACCACATTTGTGTTGGGAGGTAAGTTCGAGCTCACACCGACCTTGGAAGAATACAGTTTTGCCATTGGAAAATCAATTGAGTTAGATATAGTCGAACCACCCATTAAGGTAGATCCTGTGGTAGTGCTCGCTGAATTTTTGAATTTGACCAAAAAAGAAATTGAAAAAGTGTTAAAGGGTAATTGTCAAGCATGCCCGCTATCTTTTCTTATTGAATATTTTGAAAATAACTCCGTCCTCATGAGGTCTAAGATTTTTATCTTAGCTTTTTTCGGACTCATCGTTTTTCCATTCCGTCAAAATGCTATTGATCCCGTCATAGCCTGGACGGTAAAATTAATATGTGGCGGAGTTAGTTTTATAAACGCAATTCTGGCAGAGACCTTCATATCTCTAACACGATTTAAGAAAGGAAAAGATAGAATTTTTCGAGCCCCGATTGAACTTTTACAAATTTGGTTTTTCTCACACCTTTCTCAATTCGAGGAAAATATGACTGTATTTGAAATGAACACGACTGATAACCCTATTTTAAGGTTCAAACAAATACAAGATCAAACTAAAAGTTTGCACTATACACAATGGGTCCATCTGTTCAAAGATCCGAGCTCTAAGATTTTCCTTTGGCAAGCTGTATGGTTTCGGGAGGTTGAGGCTCGACTATACTATGATGATCAGAAACCCGTACCTTTGATGGGCATTTATGGGGCAACCTGCTATCAGCCCCTTCGAGTTACACGTCAGTTTCGAGTTCTGCAGGACATCCCACCTCCACTCAGGCCCAATGAATTTCAAGTCCAGTTTGAGAAGAGCGAGTCCTACAGAGTTGAGCTTAGGCGTCATTCCGACGCTTGGCAGAATTGTTCCACTCAGAAGCTGATTTGGCCCGCGGATGAGCCCATCGGAAGGATGAAGAGTCACTTTGCCACGGCCCGGTATATTCAGCATCATACCATCCCGGCTGACATACTCCCGAAGATCCCGGTCGTGACAGTACGGCACACTCTTCAGACTCAGATCAAAATCAGCGAAGAAAAGGCGACGAAGGCCCAAGATAAGGCAGATGCTCTGGCTGAAGAGAATGCACGATTACGGCGTGCCTTAAAGGCCCATTCGTCTATAGATCATGTGCCCTCTAAAAAGAGGAAGATTGTCTGATTTCTTGTTTAGTTTACGGAGTTTTTCTTTCTTTTTAGGAGGAAATGTTAGCTTGCTATTGATGTTTTCTGGTAATAAATGTCGTTTCTAGACGATCTTTCTAAGAATTCTTTTGAGACATCTTCCTTTGTGTGCAATTCAATGAAAAGCATTAAGCTATAATTTGTAAATTTTGGAATTAGTCCAAGTTTTTATTGAATGAAGCAATTTAGAATTTCGAGATTTACTGGACGAATCGGTCTTTCGCAAGGAATTTCATCTTTAAGGTCTAAGGGATGTCATGGACCGACTCGTTATTCTTACCAGTTGTATTCATTCGATCGTTGCTTTTTTAGGTAATTTGCCACGGATCCCCCTCATCCTCATAATACTCGATCCGTGACCAAAAGAAGGATGGCCAATTAAGCTGAGATTGCGGCCATGATTGACGAAAAGCTGAAGGAACACATGAACATAATCAATGAGCAGATCACGGCTGCCATGTCCAAAATGATGAGTGATCTCATGGCCAAGCAGCAGCAGATCAATGCTGCCTCTCATTCGGAGATTCCACTTCCAACCCGTCAAGGCCTTCGCCTCGACAAATCTCCTACAGTGAACACTAATCCAACCCTTCAACTGGATGATGTCATTCTGACTGATACTAGTGCGTCTCCAGCGACCCATGTTCTTCATCCACCCCCGAATGATGAGAACGCCAAGTTGTTGGCTAAGCTCGACCAGAGGTTACGTGAAGTGGAAGGAACTCAATGTGTTCCACCTGTTGATCTGTCTATTTTTACCCGAGTCCAAGTACCCGATAAATTCAAAATGCCAGCCTTCAAGAAGTATGACGGCACCTCAAACCCGATTCAGCACATCGATATGTACCAGGGGCTCATGAATAGATATGTTTCTAATGGACCTCTAATGATCCAAACCTTCCAAGCAAGCTTGAAGGATGCCGCAATGAGGTGGTATACCAACCACCAGATCAACCGGAAAGACTCGTGAGAAGAGGTGGCAAACCTTTTCGTCAAGCACTTCAAGTTCAATCTCGATGTCACCATTACAAGGGAAGACCTGGAGAGAGCCGAGTAGAAAAAGGGCGAGACTCTAAAGGAGTATGCCACTCGCTGGAGGAACATGGCGGGACAGATCATGCCCGAACCCTCAGAACGTGACTTAATGAAGTTGTTCGTGTCCACCCTACCGCAGCCGGTTCGTTCACAAATGTTAGTGACAGCCGCCCAATCTTTTGGCCAACTGATAGCCATGGGTGAGGAGATTGAGACCGGACTCAAGAAGGGATGGTACAGTGAGTCAGGTTCATCGAGTAAGAGATTTACTAGTAAGAAAGACAAAGAGCATGTCCCCAAAGTCAACATGACTTATGTACAGAAGATGCCAGCTCAGGCCCCGAAGCTACAATTTAGCACTCAGCAGACAACCTCTTATGGACGGCAAGGCCAGCAAGACTCACGCCAGCAGCGTAAAACTCGCCAGTTTACTCCACTTCCTGGGACGTTATCTCAGGTACTGGCGGTGCTAAGGAAGAAGAACTTGCTGAATTCAGAGCCACAAAGATCTAATGCTGCTGGCTATGCAAGGTATGATCCGTCGAAGAAATGCGATTACCATAGAGGTGAAGTTGGGCATTCGACAGATGATTGTCAAGTACTCAAACATCGAGTGCAGGATCTACTCGAGACTGGAGCGTTTGCGCTACAGCCAACCGGTAAGCCCAATGTGCAGAACAATCCACTTCCTGATCATTCGAGCAGTGCAAATGTTGTCTTTGGTTCGGGAGTCAAACAGGTTCAAGGCTTCAGGATCCCTCTCAAAGACATGTTCGATGCTTTAGTCCGAGCTGGTTATGTTTCGATTGATGAGGTGGTGTCACTCGGCGAGATAGAAAAGAAAGTGGATGAGTTGTTGAGAAAGGGAATGATTGGGACAGCTGATGAATTCGGGGTAGTGGCCACTATATCTCAGGTCATTATTGACTGGAATGAAGAACTCGCAATGTTGACTGATGAACCAGTTAAGTTGGATCCTGAACTAAATGACATGCCCCCTCTCGAGGACGCCTCTGACGATGACCTCGGGATCGTTATACCCAATGCTTCAGAAATGTTGGTCCTGGCATCACCTCAGCCTTACACTTATGAGAGTGACAAGATGGTTCCATGGTCGTATGATGTTGATCTGATAACAAGGTCAGGGCGAACTTATGCTGATAATCAACCGGCCAAGCCAGTGGCTGAGAAAGAAGCGAAAGAATTCCTAGCTGTGATAAAGGCTAGTGAATATAACGTGGTTGACCAGCTGAGAAAGTTACCTGCACAAGTTTCGTTGTTGGAACTTCTCCAGACATCAGATAGACATCGGAGTGCTCTAATGAAGGTTTTGAGTGAGGTTCATGTGCCCGAGACTATTGAAGAAGACAGGCTAGAAGAGTTTGTCGGGACGATTCTCCTCAAAGATCAAGTAGCATTTTCTGACGAGGAAATCCTAGCTGAAGGACGTGGTCATAATAAGGCGCTTCATATATCGGTGAAGTATAAAGAGACTCACGTGGCTAGAGTGCTTGTTGATAACGGGTCGGCTTTGAATTTATGTCTGTTGGCTACTTTGAAAAGGCTGGGCATTCCTCCATCTACCATGCAAGCAGCCAAGACTTCTGTCCGAGCCTTTGACGGAGTAAAGAAGGATGTGATAGGCCAGATTAACTTAGCACTGCAAATTGGACCCTCGGTGTTCGATATTCTTTTCCAAGTGCTGGATATCCCTTCTGCTTTCAATTTCTTGCTGGGACGACCATGGATCCACAATGCAGGCGCAGTGCCCTCCAGTTTGCATCAGAAAATCAAGTTCGTGGCTAAAGCAAAGCTGGTTACAATTTATGGGGAGAAAGATCATCGAATCTTCAATGCAACATCGATCCCATACATAGAGCCCGATCATGTTGAAGAGGATAGCTATCATTCATTTGAGATAGTTCAAGTTGTTCAGGCTTCCTTTGATATGCCGTTACCTGTTCCTGAAGTTTCTAATGCAGCTATCATGGTGGCCAATGTCATGGTTGGTAATGGTTTTAAGCCAGGTCAGGGTCTTGGGAAGGAAGGCCAAGGCATTCAGGCCCCGATTGAGACAAATGGACAATACCACAAGACTGGTTTGGGATATCATGGTCCCGTAAGCCGTGAACAAAGCAACGATTGTTGCAGAGGCCGAAGTCCCTTACCACCTCCCATTGACCACATCTTTCACTCGGCTGGAGTAGTGGGTGGATATGAGAATTTAAAGCTGAGCCCGACCGAGGATGATCTTGGGCTTATCTTTCCTGAGTCGCCACAAGCCTTAACTGAACCACCTAAGAAGCATAGTAAAGCGATTGTGGTCGGTCTGTCTGACGATTCTGAGGGTGACCAGCCACCCTGTATTTTCAAGAAGCCAGAGTCGAGGATGGTAGACTTTGACCTTAATGACGGTATACCCTACCTCACTGGATGGTTTGCTGAGACCTCCATTGGTACAATCACTGAAGGACCACTTGAAGGGATGGGCGCTGGCCCTCAAGAGTAATCATTTTTAGTTTTCGTATTTCCCCTGCGTGGGAATCTTTATTGCTTTTTTCCAATTCATGTTGCACTTAGGTTTTTCAATCCAATAAGATGTAATTCATTAATCCAATATCAATAAAATTACAGCGGTTTTTATCATTTTGAATCTTGTTGAAGTGCCCCAAACCAACCCGATGACGATAACCAACGATTGAAAAATTTGTCATCTACGGTAAGAACTGAGGGTTGGGCTTCTCAAGAATTCGCGTTTCGAGGCCTTCGAAAGCAAAATGGATTTCAAAAAGCAAAGAACAATTTTCGAAAATTGCAGTAGTTAAGCCCTCTCTTGTCTTTTTGATCCCTTTCTTTCATGTTTCAAGACTAATCTCGAGGCATGCGAAGGGATGGGAATCGGGGATCCTCATATATGTGATGCAAGTCTATCTGATGACTCAGACGATTCTAATCCGAATGACGAAGAGATACGACGGAACTTGGAAATCCATGAGAAATCTAAGCCTCTGACTGCCGAAGAAACTGTGGTGATCAACCTTGGCGACACGGAGAATCCTAGAGAGGTGAAGATTGGGGCATGTCTTTCTCAAGATATGGCCAAACGCTTGACCTAGTTATTGAAGGATTATCAAGACATCTTTGCCTGGTCTTATGCTGACATGCCGGGTCTTGATCGATCGATCGTTGAACATTGTCTACCGACTGACCCTTCAGTTGAGCCTGTGAAGCAAAGGCCGCGAAGAGCTAAGCCAGAACTGGCAAAGAAGATCAAGGAAGAGGTCATGAAACTTCTTGACATGGGATTTATTGAGACTACCCAATACTCAGAATGGGTCGCTAATATAGTCCCGGTGTTGAAGAAAGACGGTCGGATTCGAGTGTGTGTTGACTATCGAGATCTGAACAAAGCTAGTCCCAAAGATGATTTTCTACTCCCGCACATTGATGTGCTTGTGGACAGTACAGCTGGGTTCGAACTATTCTCCTTCATGGATGGTTTCTCAGGTTATAACCAGATCTTGATGAACGAGGATGATAAGTTGAAAACGGCATTTACCACTCCATGGGGGACATTTCATTACAAAGTGATGCCATTCGGTCTCAAAAATGCTGGGGCAACTTACCAGCGAGCAATGGTCACGTTGTTCCATGACATGATGCATAATGAGATTGAGGTCTATGTTGACGATATGATTGCAAAAACTCGGCGTGGAGAAGATCACATAGAAACCTTGACGAAATTATTCGACAGGCTTCGTAAGTTCAAATTACGCCTCAATCCGACAAAGTGCGTGTTCGGGGCAGGCTCTGGTAAACTACTTGGCTTCATTGTTAGTAACAAAGGGATTGAGATTGACCCGTCGAAAGTGAAGGCCATTTGTGAAATAAAATCTCCCTCTTCGGTGAAGGAAGTTCGTAGCTTAATGGGTAGGCTAAACTATATAGCCAGATTTATCTCTCAGCTATCTGAGACAGCGAAGCCTTTCTTTAAACTCCTCAAGAAGAATGCGCTGGTTAGATGGGATCAAGAGTGTGAACTAGCGTTCGACAAGATTAAGCACTACTTGATGAATTCGCCGGTGCTTGTTCCACCAATGCCGGGGCAACCTCTGATCCTGTATCTCACAATCCACAATGAGCCCTTAGGTGCCATGCTTGCTTAGAAAGGTGAAGAGGATGGAAAAGAACGTGCAATTTATTATTTGAGTAAGAAGTTCACTGCCTCTGAGATGAACTATTCCGAGGCAGAAAGAACGTGTGCAGCATTGGTCTGGGTGCTACACAGATTGAGGCAATACACTTTGCACTATCAGATATTGCTTATAACAGAATGTGATCCAATCAAATACTTGCTCAATCAACCCGCTTTGGTCGGAAAACTGGCAAAATGGCAGATTCTCATCTTAGAATTTAATGTTCAATTCGTGTCTCAGAAATCAGTTAAAGGACGAGTAATTGCTGATGTCTTGGCTGAAAATCCTGGGAAAAATGACGGTCTGGATCCGCTAGAGGATAGAGTCATGCCAATTGATGAGTATGAATGGACCATGTACTTTGATGGGGCCGTAAACTTATCAGGGTCAGGTATCGGGGCAGTTTTAATATCCCCGGGCGGACAACATTATCCGGTCGCAGCGAAACTGATATTTCCCTGTACGAATAATATCGCTGAATATGAAGCATGCATCCTCGGGTTACAAGCTGCAATCGAAATGGGAGTAGCTCGACTTAAGGTGTTCGGGGATTCAGCCCTCATTATTCTTCAGACCGTTGGCAAATGGCAAACTAGAGATGCTAAGTTGCAACCCTATCACGTTTATTTGGAGGAATTGGTGGAAGAATTTGAAGACATTTCGTTCGAATACTTGCCAAGGACTCAAAACAGTTTTGCCGATGCTCTGGCTACGTTATCGGCAATGCTACGAGTGACAAGTGGTTTAGAAGTTGAACCTTTGAAGATAGAGGTCTTACAGAAACCGGCTTATTGCATGGCCACGGCAGAAGAGCCTGACGGCAAGCCGTGGTATCATGATATCAAGGCATATCTTCAAACACAGGAGTTTCCTGAGAAAAGCACCGCATCTGACCAAAAGTATATCAGGAAAATGGCGTCGAAGTTCTTCTTGAACGGAGAATGCCTATACAAGCGGTCCTATGATTCGGTTTTATTAAGGTGTGTTGATTCAACTGAGGCTGTTCACTTGATGCTAGAAGTGCATGAGGGAGTATGTGGTCCGCACATGAATGGTTATATGCTAGCGAGGAAGATAATGAGGATGGGTTATTACTGGCTCACTTTAGAAAGTGATTGCATTCAGCATGTCCGAAGTTGTCACAAATGTCAAATCTATGGTGACAAGATTAAAACTCCTCCAAATGAATTGCATCAAATGTCTGAACCATGGCCATTTTCTATGTGGGGCATTGATATGATTGGCCCAATTAATCCTAAAGCGTCGAATGGACATCGGTTTATCTTGGTCGCTATCGATTACTTTTCGAAGTGGATCGAAGCCATGTCTTATACGACAGTGACAGCCCGGGTTGTAGTGAAGTTCATTCGTCGGGACATCATTGCTCGATATGGTGCACCTGAGGCTATAATTACTGACAATGGGTCGAATCTGAATAACAAATTGGTGGATGAACTATTCAAAGAATTCAGCATCAAGCATCTGAATTCCTCTCCATATCGTCCGCAGATGAACGGAGCGGTCGAAGCAGCCAACAAAAATATCAAGAAGATTTTGGCTAAAACAGCCGAAAACTATCGTGATTGGCATGAGAGATTACCTTTTGCACTTATGGCATATCGGACTTCTATCCGGACATCTACAGGGGCAACTCCATATTCTCTTGTGTACGGTATGGAAGCAGTGCTACCTGTTGAGGTTGAAATTCCTTCGTTACGTATTCTTTCACAGGTACAATTATCAGAAGCAGATTGGATTCAACAGAGATTGGACCAGTTGAACATGATTGACGAGAGAAGGCTTAGAGCTCTATGTCATGGCCAGTGCTACCAACAACGAGTTGCTAAATCTTTCAACAAGAAAGTCAAGCCTCGACATTTTCAGGTAGGTGACCTTGTCTTGCGGAAGTTATTGCCGATAGTTCCTCTTGCAGAAGGAAAATTCGCCCCAAACTATGGTGGCCCGTACGTTGTGAAGAAAGTCCTTCCAGGAGGTGCTTTGATTTTGGCCGAGATGGATGGTCATGTTTTTTCCGGTCCAGTTAATTCTGATTCTGTGAAGAAGTATTATACTTGACTTGTACTCATTCTGACTTTGTTTCTATCAAGTGTCAAGTTGAATTTTATGAATCAATTGATGTTACTAAGCTTTGTTTGAGGAAGGCTTTAATTTGGCAATCTATTTCTGTCCTAATGAAGAGATCATATTACATGAGAGACTTCAAGACGACGAAAGGCAAGACATTTCCATACACGTCCTGAATAATAATCCCTAGTGCGAGTTGAGTGAAAATTCCGTGCTGACAAGGTAAAGGATTATCTCACGAAAAGTATGACGACCAAAATAATGAGAGGCATTCATTTCCTCTATCTAAACACTACAGGTTATCATTTGCTTAACCCCTTTGAGCGGAGTTTCATTTCTTACCCCTGTCAGGAACAATCCCATACCGGGGCAATTTCTTAGAAAGTTCAAAATGGTTAGAATTTTCTTGCTTTCACTTGCATCAATCTTCAAGTATATTTATTGCATACAAGTTCTGTGTTAGCTCGGGTGCCTTAGATATGACGAAGAGCATTTCTTTCTATATCCCTACACATTATACCCTTTGCATACCCAATTTGAGCGGTAAATTCATTTCAACCCAATTGGTGATCATTCTTATGATAAACAAATGAAATCATCTCAAGACAAGTTCAAGATGACTTGGGGCAAATAGAAGCTCAAAAGAAAATTCATCAGAAAGGATGCAAAAGGACTCCATCAAATCGAAGTTCTCTCTCTCGAAAAAATCTCTCGAAGAAAAGAAAATCTCTCTCGAAAAAAAAAAAAGAGAAAAAGAGAGAGAGAAAAAGCTTCAACAAGAACTGAGTTGATATGCAAGATCATTCTTCAAGGAAAAGACCATTTGAAGGTTCATTTGTGGAGCAATTGCTAGATGGGATGATCACCAATCTTTATGTTCATAATACCCCTTTTGATGAAAATAGGCTATTCCTTTCAAGCCTACCCGAACCTACGTTACAACCATTACCGAAGTCTCTTCAGAATAGGGCACTTGAGTTAACGTAGAATTTCAAATGCTCATAAATGTTGCTCGAAGAAGTGCGAGCAAGATTTTTCTATCTCATTTTTACAGCATTCCTGACTTGTAAACCCGGAACAGTTGGTGATATCAATTCTTTCAATAGCCTCGACTCGAAGAGTCCCTTTTGCTAAGCCATTGACCAAGCTCACGTGTTAGTCCTTATAAAGACCTCTCAGATTGGTCAAGTCATACTGATTTTGAGAATATCCGAACCCTTGTCAAGCACGATGAAGAGAGTTCGAGTGATTCTTATACCCACATCAAAGGTCGGGTCAAAAGCCTTTCATTGAGAGTGAGTGGAAAGTCCTTTCTGATTAAAGGTCTCTCATTTAATATGATCAAAATGTCAAAAGGACGAAATGGTTGTTCTTATTAATAAATTCCCTAGTAAAGCTTGGTAATGCAAGGAGATTCATGAATCATGTTTTCTCTGCCTCTGCGTATATGTTATTTTAACATTTTCTCAGGAAAAAATAGGAGTGATGCCATTGGCTCCGTCATAAGAAGAATTCAGGTACGTCTGCTAATTATTCTTCATTGTTTCTCTCTCCGGAATAGGAGAAATTATCTCTCTCATATGTTCACCAAGTGAAACAGGTGACATTTGGTGTTGCTAAGTGGAGTACGAAGCACACCCCATCTCATGTTCGCCCAGTAGGATAGGGGACATAATTTCACATTTGGTGTTGCTAAGTGGAGTACGAAGCACACCCCATTTCATGTTCGCCCAGCAGGATAGACGATATAATTTCACATTTGGTGTTGCTAAGTGGAGTACGAAGCACACCCCATTTCATGTTCGCCCAGTAGGACAGGCGACATAATTTCTCATTTGGTGTTGCTAAGTGGAGTACGAAGCACACCCCATTTCATGTTCGCCCAGTAGGATAGGCGACATAATTTCTCTTTCGGTGTTGCTAAGTGGAGTACGAAGCACACCCCATTTTATGTTCACCCAGTAGGATAGGCGACATAATTTCTCTTTCGGTGTTGCTAAGTAGAGTACGCGGCGCACCCCATTTTATGTTCGCTCAGTAGGATAGGCGACATAATTTCTCTTTTGGTGTTGCTAAGTGGAGTACGCGGCACACCGTATTCTTATGTTCGCCCAGTAGGACAGGTGACATAATTTCACATTTGGTGTTGCTAAGTGGAGTACGAAGCACACCCCATTTCATGTTCGCCCAGTAGGACAGGCGACATAATTTCTCTCTTGGTGTTGCTAAGTGGAGTACGAAGCACACCCCATTTCATGTTCGCCCAGTAGGACAGGCGACATAATTTCTCTCTTGGTGTTGCTAAGTGGAGTACGAAGCACACCATTTCATGCTCACCCGAATGAAAGAGGTGACATGATCCTTTTCATGATTGTCCAGTGGTATGGACAACACATCCCATTCTTTCCTCATATCACGCGCTATTTCGCATCTGTAGGAAACTACAGGTAACAGATAGGCAATCATGTACCTTGAGAACCTTACTTCCAGTGGACTAGAAGTTTGGAGATCGAGGGAACTCAAAGCATTATAAAGCTTTCCTCGCTTGGACGCTTTTTGTGCGATCCGTACGTAAGACTCTTTCACCGCTCCGCATGAAGTGAGAAGCCTTAGCATACGTTCCTTATTTATTGCATATCATGCATCATCATTAAAAAAAAATCATCATTCATCATTTTTCATAGTTTAAATTTAGGTCTCAGTCTTTGAGCGAAACCTCTGCGAGCCTCCACTCAAAGAGGGGCAGCTGTTGACACCTAAATTTCAGTGCATCATTTAGTGTTAATTGCATAGAAAATTAGGGATTAAATTTTAACCCCTAAACAAAAATATTAAAATCGCGTAACATAGGTTCGTATAGGTTAGTTGCATTTGCATTGGATCGGCGGTGGTTGGACTCGAGTGAACGGCTCTGAACTTAATGAAATTGGACTAAGCCCACGGTAATGAAAATTTGACCCAGCCCATCAATCATTGGGGGTATTTGTCGAGTTTGGAGACTGATTTGTCCTGGGGAGCAATTAAAGAAAGGAAATTGCAGTCATGCAAGATTTGTCCGAAGATATGCTAAGCAAGATTGTGGTCGAGTATATTTTATCTCAATGTTCAAAAGGAAAGTGTGGTCAATAATTCTGGGCATATCAAAAGCATATATTAAATAAAAACAGTTGCCAAATTGAAAGAGGAAGAATTCGGTCAACAAAAGAAAAGAATATTTGATTGAAAGAAAAAGGAAGGAAAATATTTGCTGGTCCCGCAAGGAGTCAGTGAAGAAATATACACTCTCTGGACATTTACATGCATATATATAGACACGTAAAGAAGAGAGGTGGGGGTTTCGGTGAACAGGGGGAGTCTACAGATTCTCACGAGAAAAAGTCAAAAGGGGCTCTTCTTTGGCTCAAGGCTACACGTAAGGTTTGACGTTGCTGCTGTCCTCTTCGTACTTGGGGTCGTATTCAGCCACTGCTGCGTCTCCGATCACTGTGCACCGCCACGCTTCACCCAATACCAGCATCAGTCAGAAGCGTCCAGCAACCTTCACAGCAAGTCCAGCGGCGACAACGAGCTGTTCCTATCTACACCACAACGACGACTCCTGCTGCTCGTCCCTGCACCCTCGGTGATCTGCTGCTTCCGGACTTCCCTGCTCAATCTTGTCATCGCTGCTAATCCGGCGACTTTGGTTCCTTCTCATCACAAATCCAGCTGCGACAAGTCTCCGTTGCGCCCCTCCTGCTCAACTCAACCCAATCCTGCTCAATCCCAAGATACCCCCACACCTGGAGTTACTCTGTTTTTGCGGGTGTTTCCCGAGAACTGTCTCGGCTAATACCCTCTTTGGCCGAGTTTCCTTACCATCTGTGAGCTCATCTGTGAACTTGCCACTGTACGCCGGCCCCTCCGTTCTACCGCTAGTAGCCGCAAGTCTCACAACCACTGTCGTTTGCGAGTCTCTACGAGCCAGGCCATCGAATCGAGCCGAGCACCGCACACCGTCGGTTGTCCCGCGATCCACACTCCCGATCCACCGGCGATTCGAATTTGGAAAGTTATTTCGCCCATTTAGGTAAATATCTCATCCGAATTAATTTGAATATTTTGTTGCCTGATTTATGCTTATTGATATCTAATTTTGTATATTTGAATAATAAGCATTATCTCAATTAGGATTTGTTTCCTTTTTTTAAAATCTTGGATATCTGTTACTTACTGTCGCGACCTACCCGAACCAATCGGATTTAGGCCAAGAGCGTATTTGTCAATGGATGTGAACAACGATTGATTCGTTCGAAAGACAAACCAAATGGTTCATTAACCCAAAGACTAAGGCACTCCCAAGCCTCATACCTCGTGCGACGAGAATTTTTTAATTTACGCATTCGATTGGAGTCGCCACTAGCCATGATTAAGGGTCGGCTAGATACCCTAATCGAGACGTGGGAGCATCGTCTCGATGCGTGCGAAAACCAGAGATTCCAAAATTCGGGGACTTGATTACACTAACGATCTAACTAGTGCCCTTTCGGTACCTAAACTTGAACGTTCGCAAACTATCATATCGGGCAGCCTATCGAAAAGCCTAATGCTCGTCCTAACCATGCTAAAAATGAAAAACAACAACCAATGTATTTAAAGTGCGCAACTAGATAATCATGAAGAGAATAAACAACCAACGACCTAGTATCGTCTCTAAAAAAAAAAATGCAATCAAAAGCCTTAAGGTAAAGCCCTAATGGCTTATCCGAATTTTTGAGAATTTTTTTTTAGAGGGTTTTTTTTTTTTTTTTTGAGTTTTTAACCTGAAATCTAGTGAAATTTAGCCCAAAACTGATTTCTGAACATCTCCTAATTTTCTGATTTTTTTTTGGAATTTTTTTTTAATTTTTCTGAATTTTTTAATATTTTTGAATTTTCTGAATTTTTAAATATTTTTTAATGTTTTAATATTTTTAATAATATAATAATTGCGGACCGGGTCCCCTGACCCGATCCGCCCGACACATGACTCGGGATCCCCCCACTCCTTTTCTATTTTTTTATTCTTTTCTTTTGATTTTCCTTTTTTCTTTTTTTTTCTTTTTCTTTTGTTTCTTTACTCTTTTCCATTTTGTCTTTTCTGGTCTTCATCTCCTTCTTCGTGCCTTTCCCAGAACTCCTCCCCTACGTGCCTTTTGCCCATGCACGTGATCCTCTTCCATGGCCCTTCACCGAGAACTCTTCATGCCATCACCGTGACATTCGCCGGGAGCGCCCCACCGCCGATCGTCGGCTTGGGCCACCAGTGCCGCCGGCGGACGGTGGCCTTACGCCGCTGCCGTCGACCAACATCCCGGCGACCAAGTCCGGCCGCGGAAACGACACCGACGGACAAAAACCCTATTTTCCGGCCCTCAAACTCCCGACCCCAACAACAGACCTTACGATTGAACAAACAAGCATAAACGCACACGAAATGGGGATAGAGGGTTAAAGGTCGCGGCCTCAACCGTGGGCATCGCTTCGGTGAAAGGGGGTAGCACCTCCGGCGACACTACCAACCATGGCCGACTCACGTGAGTGCCGTAAAACACATGAAAAAAAAAAAAGACTTGATATCGGTAACCATATTAAAACCAATCCAGCATATAACAAAGCTTTGGGGTGCCGATTTTGCAAAAACAAACTCGGAGCTCTCTCGAGCATTTTGTCAAACAGGCGGTCGGCGGGGTCGAGCAGAGACTTAAGATTGGTCTTGAATGTGATTTTTGGCTCGGATGTGATGAGTAAAACTATAGACAACCCCACTACACCACAAATCCATTACAGTTTACAAAGAAACTCTAAAAATCAACACGACCAGATTTTACATTGCAAGCTCATAAGGTTTTGGTGAGGTATTTTATCGAACGTGGGAGGCGACTGAGAAACGGAACTACAGGTTCGATTTTGAGAGAGCTCAGGGCCTACTTTCGACCTATAATGTTTAAATCGACTTATTCGAGCATGAAACAAGTGTAAGCCTCCATGGACGGAGCTGGGTGACCACCGAATAGGCGCGGTGTGCCCGGCACCCGAGAGGCAGGGGAAGGGGGGCGAAAACAGGGGAAGACAAGGATGAGAACCGACCTGGTTCGGGGCTGACCGGAGCGAGGCGCGACGGCTGAAGGGTTCGGGGGCTGCTCGGGCCGCGCTCCGGCGAGCGGGCGAAGCTCTCAGTCTCTGATGTCGCCCTCAAGTTCTCTCCGATGTTCTCTTGCGCTCTCCGTCTCACTTTCTCCCCGAGATCTCTCAGCTTTTCAGACTCACCCCCAAAAGATCTCTCTCTTCCAGCCACCCAGAAACCTCCTCTTTCTCTCTATTTTCTCTCCTTTAGCTCTCTCGAGCTCTCTCTCGGAACTCTTTGTTTTTTTGACTCACCCCCTGCCCCTCTGCTTTTGTTCTGGTTTCTGATCTCTTTCTGCTTCTGCTTCGTCCTTTTCTTAGCATGTGGAGAACGTCCCCTTTTGATGAATGGACTGCACGGTCAAAGAGAGAGAGCCCTTAATGTCAGTCAAAGAAAGAAAAAGGCTTCTTCTTTTTTTTGTCATTTTCCCTTTGAAATCCTTTCCCTTCCTTTGGCTCTTCCCGTAGCTCCCCTTCTGGACGTGCATTCTCTAAGAGAAAGCAGATGGCCTTCCCCTCTTTTGTCTCTTCTCTCTTTTGTTTTTTTCTTCTTTACTTTCTTTTTTTAATTTTTTATAATAATTTCAAATAAATAAAAAAAAGAAGCAAAATAAAGAGAAAATATGTTTCATTAAGTCTATTAATGCAAATGCGCCTAATGTCTACATGCCACACAATTTAATGAAAATATTTTTGTTTAGGGGTTAAAAATCAATCCCTAATTTTTTATGCAATTAAACCCTAAATGATTTTGGCAAAATTTAGGTGTCAACAGCTGCCCCTCTTTGAAGGGGAGCTCGAAGAGGTTCCATTCAAAGACAAAAGACACCTAAATTTGTCAGCGGAAGGCAAGCGAAAGTTGGCTTTACGCAAGAGAAAAATAAAATAAAATAAAACAAAAGACGAGAATAAAATAAGTAAAATAAAATAAGATGAATAAAGTGTGGTTTAAAGTTGAACCACAAACTTTTGGAACTCGTGGTTTAAGGTGGGACGACAAACCTTTGAAGCGTGGTTTAAGGTTGGACCACAAACCTTGGATGCGTGGTTTAAGGTTGGACCACAAACCTTTGAAGCGTGGTTTAAGGTTGGACCACAAACCTTTGAAGCGTGGTTTAAGGTTGGACCACAAACCTTGGATGCGTGGTTTAAGGTTGGACCACAAACCTTTGAAGCGTGGTTTAAGGTTGGACCACAAACCTTTGATGCGTGGTTTAAGGTTGGACCACAAACCTTTGAAGCGTGGTTTAAGGTTGGACCACAAACCATTGGATGCGTGGTTTAAGGTTGGACCACAAACCTTTGATGCGTGGTTTAAGGTTGGACCACAAACCCTGGATGCGTGGTTTAAGGTTGGACCACAAACTCTGAAAGCGTGGTTTAAGGTTGGACCACAAACCTTTGATGCGTGGTTTAAGGTTGGACCACAAACCTTTGCTGCGTGGTTTAAGGTTGGACCACAAACCTTTGAAGAGTGGTTTAAGGTTAGACCACAAACCTTTTGAAATCGGGGTTTAAGGAAAGATCCGGAACCTTTTGAAATCGGGGTGTTATGCAATAAATGCATAAACCTTTGCATTGTGTGGTTTAAGGACAAACGCACAAACCTTCAGAAAGCACGATCTCACGTGGGGAAGACTTCTCATGTAAGAATGGTTTCGGGCTGTTAGAGCTTGCCGTATATGTCGATCAAAAGATTCCAAAATGGATACTGCACATTTAATGGAATGTGTTATACCAAATGCTCTGGTAATGAAGGCATACCAGGCGAGATCAATGTCGTTTGATTACATGTCATGAGAGACAATATCAAAAGGGTATCATCAATGAGAAAATATTGATCGTATGAGCAATTCAAGATAGATTCAATTGTTTGGAAAGCATTCAACATCCTTCAATATCGCAAAATTGCATTTAGGCTTGAAAGACGTCATTAATCATCAAATTCTCTTAGGAAAAAGTCTTTTGTCAAAATGATCTTAACTCATTAAGAGAGCCCATTAAGCATGCCAAACAAGAATTCCTTAGTCTGAAAGGACTTCTCATATACTCTCAAAAAGGCTGTTGATCCCATCCATTGATGTGGGAAATAAACATGATCTCTCTATATACCTCACACTACCAGTGTCGAAGGCTTTGAGAATCCTTCGCAATAAGTACGCGTTAACCAATCCAAGAGGTCTTTTGTAAGGACTATAATGCGGGCTTGGTCATGATTTCAACAACGGATAAGCATTGACGGCTAACAAATGAAATAATCATTGATCGTCATTTTCTCCAGGTTTACAAATCAAGAAACCTTAGATAAGATAAGACAACCTTGCCTCCACTTCTTCAAGCGACAGCTTCTTTGTAAAGTCCTTATTTTCACTTGAATCATCCTAATCAGAAGAGACTTTGGGAAATGGTTGTAATATTGGTTCGGTGAAAGTCTCAAAAGGCTCAGAAATTCTCAAATGGGATTTAGGAGTTGGTGATTATCATGGCATCATTACCATATCATCCAATCTTTTGAAGGCACTCGACTTTTGAAATCCAACTTGTCTCGAAAGTCCATTGGCTAATCATTTCAATGCAAGAGCTTTGCTCTTTTCTCTAATGCAAGCATTTTGCTTTTGACACTTTTTCTTGCGAAAGAATTCTTCTCTTGATGCTACTTTTTGCTCTTTTTTTTCAATGGGCATTGGCCTTGCTTTTACCAGGCACACTGCTTTTTCATGCCCCCTAGTTTTCATTTGACCTTTGCTCATTTGAATCTTTTGAGCTCCTAGGACTTTCGAGATTTTTTTACTTGTTGTGACATAAGCACCAATTGCCATGGTAAATCATGTGCCTTTCCCCAAGGTGGAAAGACAATCACCACTCGGGCTTTAGAACTGAATATTCAGGCTCAACTTGGCTAAGCAAATGGTATGAGTGTTTGGATAGAGAAATGAATGCTCTTCTTCATTTTGGGATGTTTCAAGCTTCCATAAGGACTCACATGAAGTTACCACAAAAAGATTAATGCAAGTAAGGGCAAATAAATCTTTCTCATCTTTTCCTCCAAAGAATGTTAACCAAAACCTCCAAATTTGCCCCGCTGTGGGGTGGTTCTTGACAGGGGTATTTTGTACAAATTATCCATATGTAATGACTCAAATGGGCTTTACTATGGTCACCTGTAGTGTGTAGGGTAGAGGAAAGAAATGCCTCTTTTCACTTTGATCTATGTACTACTCGCGAATGAATCTCTTGTCCTTAAACAACACATGTTTTCTTTTTCGCTCAACTCTCAAAGTGTTTATGGGACGTGTTTGGGAATAGCTTGCCTTTCCTCATTCTAAGTATTTCTCACTTGGCATGATTAATATCTCCCTTTCATTTTGTCGAGATCAACACGGATTGATTAATCTCCACAGGGAATTTTGATTCAAAATGAATGACCCGTCAAACACCAAGGCAATTTTTGGATAAAGACGATATTCAAAATTTTTGTGAAAAGTTTGCTTTCACAGTTCTACTTTTGTGCTCTTTTCTCAAGTACATTTTTGTGCTTGTTTTTACAAAAACATTGAAAATCTTTTTGTAATGAAAATTCTCCATTTGATTTTCATTTGAATCTTGGAAGAATGGTACTTACCTGTGGCACGACGACTTAGTAACCCTATAAATAATAAGAAAGAATGTGTTAATGCATGAATCTTTATAGAATGAAAAATTGGAGACGATACATCATTACCCTTCACTTGCACTTGTCCTTCAGGTCTTTAATGCTTCCCTCATTTGAATTCGTCTTCTTGGGTATTAGACAAATCCCTTTCATCTGCTTTCATTTGCCTTTAACTTTCGGCATTATTTCGACATTTGAGGGCATTGTCCCTTGGATGCTCTGCCCGTTTATTGCACTGAAAGTGATGGTTCAGCCTCAATGTACTTCTTTGATAGGGGGTGTCACCTCCGCGGTCAATGTGCGCCTTTGTCTATAAAAGAGGAGACATGGTAGTTCAATCCCAAAATTTAATTTGACTAATTTAGGAACGATACACCTTTTTGTGTTGAATCGAATGACTCCACTTTATCGTGCATCATGGGTGAAAGTTATTGCCCTTTGGGTGACCTGCCCTATTTACCATCCTGAAAAAGGAAATGGAACATGTTATCTCCACTCTCGATTGAACTTAATTTAGGAACGACACATCCTTTTGTGCTAAATCGGATGTCTTATCATGACTTGTTGGTGAGAGGCCTTGTTCTACATATGTTTCCCCATCATGCTTGCTTGGTGGGGGGAAGGAAAGACTTTGCCCTTTGGTCAAATGCTTCACATCGAGTTAGATGAAGTTTGGCATCCGGTCCTCAATCCATCTCCATTGTCATTCCATCGTGCTTTGTTTGGGAATTTCTTGAAATATTGTGCCCCTCCAATCTCATCTCTGTTTTGGCCACATTATCTCCTTATTAAGCGCTCTTTTTTTGTGGGGGAAAATTGGCATTGCAATGACTTATCATGTTTGCTTGCAGAACTCCGCTCATTTTTCGTTATTCCTGCATATAGAAATGAGAGTAACACATTTATCCGGACTTCAATTATCATGAGGGCCAAATCATGACATGAACTAAAACGAGGAACGAGATACGCCCTTTTATGGTTAGGCGATTGTCTGTCGTTTCTGTTCTACTAGAGTGATACACCTTCTTGAAAGTCAGCTGCGCCATTAGAGTCCTTCAATTGTCATCTCACGCTTCGGTATTACCCACTTTGCAATTATCTGTTTTGACAAAAATGGATGAACGAGTCAGTTGTTGCACAAAGAGTTCTTATCGGAACGATTACAGAGTTACCATCTCACGATGTCTTTTGCAAATCAACCTGCAAAATTGACCAGGTGAAGAGATACAATTTTACGCAAGTCATTCTTGAAACTCAATTTCAAAACATTTTGAAGGTAAGGCATAAAAGCCTAACTCGATGACTCAATTGGAAATACAGCAATTACTTTCAAAGGACATTGATCTAAATTAGAACCGCATTACTCAAAGACGTGAGTTGCGCGATTTACAAACACATCGATTGGGTTCACGATTAAACCCAAATCAGAAAACATGGTTCCTGATGAGAATAAAGACAAGGACATGGTACGAAAAACTCTTGCATGAAGGAATGCGATAAATAATTCTTGTCCCAGCTTTAAAGTCCACTTCTTGGCGTAGTCGGTGAGAAGATTCCAAAGAATGACCGTTGCGCATAACCTGCAAAGGGAAGACAATGTTAGTGTGTGAATGAAAAAGTGATCTTTCACTGATTCCGCCTCTTACAACGAAAGCGAGGCAACAATACATGCCCCCATGGTCCTTATTTGTGGGCATTTGGTATTTCACCAAGATTTCGTCGTAAGAGGAGACATCATTAAAAGATCAAATCACGGCTATCAATCGAATGCCCCTTTTATTCTAAAAGCTTCATTGCAAAATATGGCATCAATTTTGAAAGACTGATTTGTGATTTACTTTTGCAGAAAATGAGGTGATTCTTGTTTCGAGAAATCAATACACAAAAATGTAAATTGAATATCAATTCCGAAATGAGGACAGAAAAGAATTTTATCAAAATTTGATTTCAACTTTATGCCCCAAAATAACATCTCGACTTGAAAGAATTTCTATACAAAATGTGATTTTAAGCCCATAATTGAAAATTTAGACAAAACCATCTGTTTTGTAAGGCCAAATTAGAGGTATTTGAGTTTTATGCTCAAGGCTCACTGTCAAGAGTGATCACTCGAAATTTTCAATTATAAGCTTAGATCACCTAGGGCATTCGATTGATTTCCGCGAATTTCAAAAATAAAAGTTTGAACCAAAAGTAAACAAGTAAAGAGAGAAACCATACTTACATTGGATGACAAACTTTTAATCACGTAAACATGCGAATGTAACGTGCGGCTGAACTTCTACTCTAGATGGCTTAACAAATTGGAGTTACAAGGGTGGGATGACTAGTTGCGGCCTCGCGCACTAAGCCAAGTCCTCGTAACTCCGGCTCAGTCAAGAATGATACCCCGATGCGACGCGGCCTCGCGGGCAAAGGTAAGCATTCTTGACACCAAGAAAGAAGCTTTCGGGATTGAGTTGGGCAACCTCTACTACGCGGCCTTGCGGTCGAAGTTGTATCCAACTCAATACCATCCTAAACATTCCTAGTGCAGCCCAGGTCCGGCAGCATGGTTGTGTGTGCAACAGTGTAGTGCTAAAACATTTAAAGCATACACAACGATTAATATGCAAAGCACTTCAAGAGTTTGAAAGAGAAAAACATTCATTCCCAAACTCCAAACCTACAAAATAAAGGGTCAACAGTTACTCCACCCCTTATAACTCCCAACCTACAAGACCATTTAACACTTTGTTAGCGGACTTACCTTAGCCTTCACGATGCACTGCCATAAGACCACGTTAGTTAACAAACAATCAAGATATACTAGGCCTAAGTCCTCAAGTCCCCAGCGGAGTCGCCAAGCTGTCGCGACCTACCCGAACCAATCGGATTTAGGCCAAGAGCGTATTTGTCAATGGATGTGAACAACGATTGATTCGTTCGAAAGACAAACCAAATGGTTCATTAACCCAAAGACTAAGGCACTCCCAAGCCTCATACCTCGTGCGACGAGAATTTTTTAATTTACGCATTCGATTGGAGTCGCCACTAGCCATGATTAAGGGTCGGCTAGATACCCTAATCGAGACGTGGGAGCATCGTCTCGATGCGTGCGAAAACCAGAGATTCCAAAATTCGGGGACTTGATTACACTAACGATCTAACTAGTGCCCTTTCGGTACCTAAACTTGAACGTTCGCAAACTATCATATCGGGCAGCCTATCGAAAAGCCTAATGCTCGTCCTAACCATGCTAAAAATGAAAAACAACAACCAATGTATTTAAAGTGCGCAACTAGATAATCATGAAGAGAATAAACAACCAACGACCTAGTATCGTCTCTAAAAAAAAAAATGCAATCAAAAGCCTTAAGGTAAAGCCCTAATGGCTTATCCGAATTTTTGAGAATTTTTTTTAGAGGGTTTTTTTTTATTTTTTTTTTGTTTTGAGTTTTTAACCTGAAATCTAGTGAAATTTAGCCCAAAACTGATTTCTGAACATCTCCTAATTTTCTGATTTTTTTTTGGAATTTTTTTTTAATTTTTCTGAATTTTTTAATATTTTTGAATTTTCTGAATTTTTAAATATTTTTTAATGTTTTAATATTTTTAATAATATAATAATTGCGGACCGGGTCCCCTGACCCGATCCGCCCGACACATGACTCGGGATCCCCCCACTCCTTTTCTATTTTTTTATTCTTTTCTTTTGATTTTCCTTTTTTCTTTTTTTTTCTTTTTCTTTTGTTTCTTTACTCTTTTCCATTTTGTCTTTTCTGGTCTTCATCTCCTTCTTCGTGCCTTTCCCAGAACTCCTCCCCTACGTGCCTTTTGCCCATGCACGTGATCCTCTTCCATGGCCCTTCACCGAGAACTCTTCATGCCATCACCGTGACATTCGCCGGGAGCGCCCCACCGCCGATCGTCGGCTTGGGCCACCAGTGCCGCCGGCGGACGGTGGCCTTACGCCGCTGCCGTCGACCAACATCCCGGCGACCAAGTCCGGCCGCGGAAACGACACCGACGGACAAAAACCCTATTTTCCGGCCCTCAAACTCCCGACCCCAACAACAGACCTTACGATTGAACAAACAAGCATAAACGCACACGAAATGGGGATAGAGGGTTAAAGGTCGCGGCCTCAACCGTGGGCATCGCTTCGGTGAAAGGGGGTAGCACCTCCGGCGACACTACCAACCATGGCCGACTCACGTGAGTGCCGTAAAACACATGAAAAAAAAAAAAGACTTGATATCGGTAACCATATTAAAACCAATCCAGCATATAACAAAGCTTTGGGGTGCCGATTTTGCAAAAACAAACTCGGAGCTCTCTCGAGCATTTTGTCAAACAGGCGGTCGGCGGGGTCGAGCAGAGACTTAAGATTGGTCTTGAATGTGATTTTTGGCTCGGATGTGATGAGTAAAACTATAGACAACCCCACTACACCACAAATCCATTACAGTTTACAAAGAAACTCTAAAAATCAACACGACCAGATTTTACATTGCAAGCTCATAAGGTTTTGGTGAGGTATTTTATCGAACGTGGGAGGCGACTGAGAAACGGAACTACAGGTTCGATTTTGAGAGAGCTCAGGGCCTACTTTCGACCTATAATGTTTAAATCGACTTATTCGAGCATGAAACAAGTGTAAGCCTCCATGGACGGAGCTGGGTGACCACCGAATAGGCGCGGTGTGCCCGGCACCCGAGAGGCAGGGGAAGGGGGGCGAAAACAGGGGAAGACAAGGATGAGAACCGACCTGGTTCGGGGCTGACCGGAGCGAGGCGCGACGGCTGAAGGGTTCGGGGGCTGCTCGGGCCGCGCTCCGGCGAGCGGGCGAAGCTCTCAGTCTCTGATGTCGCCCTCAAGTTCTCTCCGATGTTCTCTTGCGCTCTCCGTCTCACTTTCTCCCCGAGATCTCTCAGCTTTTCAGACTCACCCCCAAAAGATCTCTCTCTTCCAGCCACCCAGAAACCTCCTCTTTCTCTCTATTTTCTCTCCTTTAGCTCTCTCGAGCTCTCTCTCGGAACTCTTTGTTTTTTTGACTCACCCCCTGCCCCTCTGCTTTTGTTCTGGTTTCTGATCTCTTTCTGCTTCTGCTTCGTCCTTTTCTTAGCATGTGGAGAACGTCCCCTTTTGATGAATGGACTGCACGGTCAAAGAGAGAGAGCCCTTAATGTCAGTCAAAGAAAGAAAAAGGCTTCTTCTTTTTTTTGTCATTTTCCCTTTGAAATCCTTTCCCTTCCTTTGGCTCTTCCCGTAGCTCCCCTTCTGGACGTGCATTCTCTAAGAGAAAGCAGATGGCCTTCCCCTCTTTTGTCTCTTCTCTCTTTTGTTTTTTTCTTCTTTACTTTCTTTTTTTAATTTTTTATAATAATTTCAAATAAATAAAAAAAAGAAGCAAAATAAAGAGAAAATATGTTTCATTAAGTCTATTAATGCAAATGCGCCTAATGTCTACATGCCACACAATTTAATGAAAATATTTTTGTTTAGGGGTTAAAAATCAATCCCTAATTTTTTATGCAATTAAACCCTAAATGATTTTGGCAAAATTTAGGTGTCAACACTTACCAAATTTGGATAGAATTTAGAATTTTCAAAATCCTTTGAATATATCCAAAATATTTAAGATATCAGAATTTTTCAAGATGTGATCGATAAGGAAAATTTCCTAATCCGCAACCGCACATGTGGAAATAAATCTATCTATCAGGCTTTAGATAGAATTATTTCCATAGCGGGTATTTCGAATTTTAGGGTTGATCTGTCAGGCTTCAGATCGAAACTTAATTCGAAAAATTTCGCGGTTATATTTTTTTCCATTTGATTTTAATTTCGAATTTCACAAAAAAAAATACAAAAAAAAGATTGCTTTAGATTAGGTCAATTTCTTTAATTTAAAATTGCATGTTTAGATAATTGTTTTTTTTTAATTCCGAATTTCATTTAAAAAAAACACAAAAAAATAATTTGCCCGTCATTAGAAATAGGTCACGTCGTCGCATGACATATAGTTTGCATGTTAGGTTGCATTAATCGCATGTCAATTTTTGCACGTCATTACATATAGGTTAGCTTTCATTTAAATAAGTAAAAATCAAAAAAATCAAAAAGAAATTTCTGCACCTTTGAACTCTAAGTCATGACTTATCAAAATTGTCAAATCGAGTATTTTTCTCGAAATTGATACCGAAAGGGCGTTAGGGAATCTAGCGTAACCAAGTCCCCGAATTTATGATTTCTGGTTCGTAGAAATAAAATAGTACTCCCGCTATTTTATTTAGGTTTCTAATCAACCTACCCTAAATGATTAGTGGCGACTCCCGTTGAAAATATTTGCATGCTCACAATTGGACCTAAGTTGCGATTTGGTAGAGTTTGGGAGAACTCGAGCTAGGTTAGTTAATTTAATTGATCTAGTAATCCATTAGCCTAAGATCGAAAAACCCGATTTTTTTTAGGTCGCGACACCAGTCCTAGACTGACTTCGTCTATTTGAGTTTATACTACTTCTGCTAACACGTGTACTAGTTCTTCCTCTATTTTCACCTACTAAAGCAGTAGAGACATCTTCGCTAGATTCTCTTCTACGGATGTCCTCACTTAGAATTAAATCTCGAACACCATCAAACGTCAAACTTGTTGACCCAGAGGAATTACTAACAGCAGTAACAGTAGTATTCCAACTGTTAGGCAATGAGGATAATAGAATCAAAGTACGTACCTCATCTTTAAAGTCAATATCAACTGAACTCAATTGACTAACGATCACATTGAATTCATTAATATGAACGGCAACTGATGCACCTTCACTCATTTTCAAATTAAACAAACGTCGTATCAGATAGACCTTGTTGATCGCAGAAGGCTTTTTGTACATGTCCGACAGGGCTTCCATCAAACCCGCAGTAGTCTTCTCATTCACAATGTTAAACGCGACGTTACATGCCAACGTTAGCCGAATAACACCCAAAACTCGTCTATCCAGCAATTCCCAATCAGCTTGCTTGATCATCTTTGGCTTCTCCCCAGACAAGGGCAAGTGCAATTTCATCTGATATAGATGATCCTCAATATACATCTTCCAGAAACCAAAACCCTTCCCATCAAATCTATCGATTCTCACTTTTCCTTCTTTTGCCGCCATTGATTCACTTTAACTCAGCCAAACCAGGCTTTGATACCAATTATTGCGGAAGCCAAGTGATCGAACAATAAAATTGACAGAACAAGAAAATAAATCGGACACCAGATTTACGTGGTTCGGTCGTAGTGACTTACGTCCACGGAGAGAGTAGCACGGAATTCCACTATAGATCAAGCGATACAATGAAGATTACAACCATACTCGAGTCACTCAAACACTCTCAGTGTTTCTCAAGCCCCAATTACACCCAATAACTCACACAGTGTTTAGCCCCATAATTCCTCACGAAATAATCTCTCAATCTCGCGAAGGAATTATATACAAATCTTACTGTCGCGACCTAAAAAAATTCCTTTCTCAGGCTAATGGATTATTAGGACTAAACCTAACTCGAGCCCTCCCAAGCCCTACCAATTCGCAATTTAGGGTTTAAGTTTTTAACATGCAAATGTTTTCATGCTCGGAGTCGCCACTAATCTATTTATGGTAGGTCGATTAGAAACCTAAATAAAACATAGGGAGATATGTTTTATTCCTACGAACCAGAGATTCTAAGCCCGGGGACTTGATTACGCTAGATCTAGTCTAACGCCCTTTCGGTACCTTTTCTTTTCAAAAAAATGTTTTGGCAAGCAATTTGGATCCATTTTAACTTAGTCACTAACATGTGAGGTGTTCATGCGGGTGCGCAAACCACCAAAGTAACACCCAATAAAGCATTGAATAAATTGCAAGTTTGGGAAAAATTACTTACCTCGAAGCAACGTAAGCATCTGCATTGTTAGCTAGAAAATCACATCAACAACCTAATATGATTTCTAATTAACAAGGAATTCACTCAATTTTTGGATTTTCTCTTATTTAAATGAAGCCTAATCTACATGCAATGACGTGCAAAAATGACATGCAAGTAATGCAACCTATCATGCAAACTATATGTCATGCGACGACGTGACCTAATTCTAATGACGGGCAAATGATTTATTTTTGGTATTTTCTAATGAAATTCGGAATAAAAATATGCCTAAATTAACATGCAACTTATGATGACTTAACATATCCTAACATGACTTATTTTTGAAGTTTTTTGTTAAAATTCGAAATAATAAATTACTTAAATTAAGAATGCAATCTATCCTAATCTACCATAAAACAATTCATTCTTTTTTTAGAGTTTTCATGAAAATTCGGAATTAAAAAAATAACCTAAATAATCTATTAAGATTAGAAAATTAATTAATTTAAACTAGGGAATAGATTATCTCAAGTCCTAATTTAAATTAAATAATTACTCTATCGTCTAGATACATTTAGGATTCCTAAACATGCAAAATTCAAATTCAAATCCTAACTGATATTTTTTGAATTTTCTTTTTTATTTGAAAAGGAAGAACAATTTAAACAAAGATAGCATCCACATTTAAAACAACCACGCAATCCGCAAAATTCGTTTCAAACTTGGATTAGGCACAAAAATCGAACTATCGGTCATATCTATAGGGTCATAGATATTGACAGAAAGTCGATCATTCAAATTTGGAAAGCAGATAAAAATCATCATCGTACCCAAGTGATTATGGATAGGATAATGATTTTCCGTATCGCCACGTATCATGCCTTAGGGATAAGGTCGGATAGTTGTCCAGATACGTTGCTGAATTAGGAAAGATTCCTAATTTTGAATATTTTCAAATATTGCGAACAAGGCAAACATTATCCTAAGATATCTAGCAATCCACGCAATATTCACAGAATATTCAAACATCCAAAAATTAAGAAACGAAATATTCTAAAAATATTGGATAATGTTCAATTACCTAATTTGCGGATAATTTCCAAATTCGAACTTGCGGATCGGGATGAGCGGCGAACGGCGGACCGGCGGCGCGGTGTCGGGGCGACGGCGACTCGCGGTGGTGACCCGGCGGGGCGCGGCAGCGGGCGCGGCAGCGGGCGCGGGAGCGGGCGCGGGCGCGGCAGCGGGCGCGGGCGCGGCAGCGGGCGCGGGAGCGGGCGCGGGCGCGGCAGCGGGCGCGGGAGCGGGCGCGGCAGCGGGCGCGGGAGCGGGCGCGGGCGCGGCAGCGGGCGCGGGAGCGGGCGCGGGCGCGGGAGCGGGCGCGGCAGCGGGCGCGTCGCGCGAGGTCTTCCTCCTCTTTCTCTCTTTCTCACTCTCACACTCTAAAAATTTTCTGATCTGAAAATTGTGTGTCCCCCCTCCTAAAATTCTGACCTAATGAAGTATATATAACCCTAATCTAGGTCAATTAGATGGGCTTTCTAGTCCTAATGGGCTTAGGCTTGGGCTTTAATTTAAATGGGCTGAAATAATTAATGATAATGGGCTGAATTAATTAATGATAATGGGCTGAATTAAGTCCAAATTAAAACGACCGAGCCCGTTTGACTTGTAATTCCCGGCCCTTGCATTCCAAGCGAGCCGAGTCCCATTCGATGAAATTTAAGCTCGTTCGTCACCGCCAGTCCGATGCAAAATGCAATTAATCTAAAATGAATTTAAACTATATGTTATGCAATTTAAATATTTTTTGTTTAGGGGTTAAAAATTTAATCCCTAATTTTCTATGCAAATTACACTAAGTGATGTGCCAAAATTTAGGTGTCAACAGCTGCCCCTCTTTGAAGGTGAGCTCGTAGAGGTTGCATTCAAAGACTAAATGATACCTAAATTTCAACCATGCAAATGCAATGGATGTTATTTTTGTTGGGATTATGAATCCCATTTTACAATGCATTAAGAAATGATGCATGCTGACATGAGTAGAAAACGTACCTGGAATCACTTACCTGACAGGAGCGAGATAATGCAATTCGAGGCACAACTATAACTTGTATGTTGTTTTGGCAAATGTATGGGCTCAGTCCCCATCGGTATTGCCTGATATATGTTAATGAACTTCGGTGATCTGCAGTTAAGTCAAAACACACGAAGAAAGCTCAACGTATCCAATCATCATTTGGATTCGTGAGAATAGTTCCGATCTTTACGAACTACCTATACATCTCTATAGGTGTTTACAAAGATTTGGCCGCTTCACTTATACCTGCTCATAAGTGAATTGCGGGGGAAACTTTTGAAATCAAGAGGATATTCCGACCTTTACATATACCTGCTCATATGCAAAGATTTAGCCGCCTCACTTATACCTGCTCATAAGTGAACCGCGGGAGAACACCTGGGGTTGAGAGAATATTCCGACCTTTACATATATCTGCTCATATGCAAAGATTTGGCCGCTTCACCTATATCTGCTCATAGGCGAATAGCGGGGGAACATCTGAGATTTGAGAGAATATTCCGACCTTTACATATACCTGCTCATATGCAAAGATTTGGCCGCTTCACCTATATCTGCTCATAGGTGAGTAGCGGGGGAATACCTGAGATTTGGGAAGAATATTCCGACCTTTACATATACCTGCTCATATGTAAAGATTTGGCCGCTTCACCTATACCTGCTCATAGGTGAGTAGCGGGAGAATACCTGAGATTTGGGAAGAATATTCCGACCTTTACATATACCTGCTCATATGTAAAGATTTGGCCGCTTCACCTATACCTGCTCATAGGTGAGTAGCGGGGGAATCTTCTCGAGATTGTATGAAAATCTGTGATTTGATGAACAAAGGGGCTAGCCCAAGTGTTCAAGAGTTCTTTGACAAAGTACCTGGATATTATCAGAAGTACCTGAAAAGGTTTGATCAATAGACACCTGAACACAATTAAAGGCATCTAGAGATTGCAAAAAAAATGATCAAATGTGGGACCTGACAATTGCTTGAACAGGTTAGGGATACCTAGATAGTCATAGACATTCTAGGGATAGAGATATACTTACCTGGTGATATCTCCAACTCTGAAGGTGTGTCTCCTGTTAGACACGATTTTATGTAATATGCATTCGCACACTGTCAAGAATACATATATACATGCACTATGATTTCAACTGATTTTCATGTACGATGGTTTTGTCAAATCAGCATCACAAACTTCGCTGGGGAAAAATCATGACAAAACAATCCGAACTCACAAGCGGATATCTTGAAAATGTCGAATGAGGGACTTCCGGTCCAAAAGGGCTTTCTCTCATTCTCATCGAAAGGCTGATTTATGGAGAATCGCTCCATCTCACCATCATCATGTTGACAAGGGTCCGAGTATTCTCGCAAGCAGTACGACTTTACCAATCTGAGAGGTCTTTGTTAGGACCGTAACATGGGCTTGGTCAATGGCTCAGCAAAAGAGACTCTTCGAGTCAAGGCTATTGAAAGAAAATACTCTGCAATTGTCTCCGGGTTTACAAGTCAAGAACCCTGCAAAATGAGATAGAAATGGACTTGCTCGCACTTCTTCGAGCTAAGCTTATAAACATCAGAAACTCTATGTTAGTTCAAGTGCCCTAATCTGAAGAGACTTTGCAAGGGACGTAACGCAGGCTAGGCTCATGGGTTGAGAAATGAATGGATCATTAGGCTCAAAATGTATATAACTGGGGTGAGAGTTGGTGATCATCTCGGCATTATCACTGGTCTTCTTCTTCACCAGGGATTGTCTTCTCGGTAAATGCTCCATTGGCTTCAAGAACTTATCACTTGACTCCGTAAGACTGTGGATATTTTTGTGACTTTGACACATTTCAACATTTTCTAATCCAAAGTCGTCGCCTTTTCTCCATTTTTTTTCATTCTCTTCTTCTTCTTTTCACGGGCATTGGCCTTGCTTTTACCAGGCACACTGCTTTTTCATGCCCTCTAGTTTTTTTTTTTTGACTTTTGACACACACTGTCTACAATGCATATGTTGGCCAGTCACACTTTGGCTTGTTTTGACCGAATGACTAACATTTGGACTCTCAGGGTCTTCGTCTTTTATCGGCGCTCCGGATATGCTGCCTGAACAATGATGACTTTTGCCTTGCCCCAGTGTGGGGGATGATCACCAACTGGGTTTAAGAAATGAATTTGCAGGCTCAATTGGGCTTAACAAAGGATAAAGTGTGTATAGAATAGAGAAAGAAATGCTCTTCGTCATCCTAAGGCACTTGAACTTCACGTGAATTCATCTGAAAAGCAACACTCGAAGATTGATGCAAGTGAGAGCATGAAAATTTCTACTCATTTTTCACCTTATGACGCTGACTTACCTCCAGTTTGCCCCGATGTGGGGTGGTTCTTGACAGGGGTAATTTGAATGAATTTCTCCAAGTGTTTAGGCTCAAAGTGGCGAAACAATGGATAACCTGTAGTGTTTGGGATAGAGAAATGAACCGCCTTTCGTCATTTCAGTTGCCGTACCTTTTGCGAGATAACCCTTTGCCTTGCAGACATGGAATTTTTCACTCAACTCACTGGGGATTAGTGCATGGGACTGTGTATAGGATATGGCTTGCCTTTCATCATCCCGATGTACCTCATTCAACACATTCAATTCATTCCACATGAATTATCATATTGTCTAAATAGATTCCCCCTTTGAGGTCAATGATACAGGTTGACAAATAACCATGTAGAAATTAAAGCCAATGCAAACATCTTAACTTGAAATTGATTGAAACCATTTATTCATAAATGCAATGTTTGCAATTCAGAGTATAAAACCAAACTTTTGAAAACTTTCGCCGCAAAAATGTTAAATCTTATCAGGGATAATATATCTTCACAGCATCAGAATTAACAGGAGTGGAAAACTCACGACCATCCATTTCCGCGAGAATCAGGGCACCTCCGGGAAGCACCTTTTTAACCACATACGGACCAATGTAGTTTGGGGCAAATTTTCCTCCAGGAACAGGAAAGACTGGCAGGACCTTCCTTAGGACTAGATCATTTACCTCGAAGTGTCTTGGATGCACCTTTCGATTGAAGGATCTAGCTATCCTCTGCTGATAGGTTTGACCGTGACAAATGGCTCTCAATCGCTTCTCATCAATTAGGTTCAACTGCTCATGCCTTTGTCGCATCCATTCTGCCTCGGACAACTCCACTTGAGATAATACTCGCAAGGAAGGGATCTCTACTTCGACGGGTAGGACTGCTTCCATGCCATACACCAAGGAAAAAGGGGTTGCTCCGACAGAGGTTCGGATTGAAGTTCGATACGCCATTAGTGCAAATGGTAACCTTTCATGCCAGTCACGATAGTTTTCAGCCGTTTTGGCCAAGATCTTCTTGATATTCTTGTTGGCGGCTTCAACTGCTCCATTCATTTGTGGACGATAAGGAGACGAATTCAGGTGCCGGATTTTGAACTCGTTGAACAACTGATCAATGAACTTGTTGTTCAAATTTGTCCCATTATCAGTGACGATAGCCTCAGGGACACCATAACGAGCGACTATGTCTCGCCTGATGAATTTTACAACATTCTTCGCGGTGACGTTTGCATAAGATGACGCCTCAATCCACTTAGAGAAATAGTCAATCGCAACCAGGATAAATCGGTGTCCATTTGACGCCTTAGGATTAATTGGACCAATCACATCGATGCCCCACATTGAAAAAGGCCATGGCTCAGACTGCTGATGTAATTCCGTCGGGGGAACATTTATTTTATCCCCATGAACCTGACAACGATGACATCTTCGAACATGTTGGATGCAGTCACTCTCAAGACTGAGCCAATAATAACCCAACCTCATAATCTTCTTAGCTAACATGTGGCCATTCATGTGTGGACCACATATCCCTTCGTGTATTTCTTGGATGATTCTGGTAGCTTCAGCTGCATCCACACACCTTAATAGGATCGAATCATACGATCTTTTGTACAGCTTTTCACCACTAACAAAGAATTTTGAAGCCATTTTCATTATGTACTTCCTGTCGGCCGGGGTGCTTCCCTCAGGAAATTCTTGTTTCTGGATGTAACTCATGATATCATAATACCATGGCTTTTCATCAGGTTCTCCGATCACAACCATACAGTAGGCCGGTTTTGTCAGGACTTCGATCTTCAAGGGTTCTACTTCTAACCCATCAATCACTTGCAACATGGATGATAACGTAGCTAGCGCATCAGCAAACTGATTATGAGACCTCGATAAGTACTCAAAAGAGATGTCTTCGAATTCCTTTATGATTTCTTCGAGGTATTCATGTGTTGACACCTAAATTTTTGCGCATCATTTAGTGTTAATTGCATAGAAAATTAGGGATTAAATTTTTAACCCCTAAATAAAAATATTAAAATTGCATAGCATATAGTTTAGGTTCATATAGATTAATTGCATTCCGCATCGGATCGGCGGTGGCAAGCGAGCTTAAAATTCATCACGTAAATCGAGCTCGGGTACCGAACGAAACGCGGCTCACTCGGAAGACGCGGGCCGAAAATCACACGCGAAAGGGTTTGGTTGTCTTAATTTGAGCTTAAATTAGCCCATTATGCTTAATTAAAGAAAAGTCCAAATTAATTCAGCCCACCTAGAATTAAATTAAAGCCTAAACCTAAACCCATTAGGACTAGAAAGCCCGGCTAGTTGACCTAAGTTTGCAATATAAATACATGGTTATGCATCATAATGGAGGGGTCTCATAATTTTTTTAGATCAGAATTTTTTAGAGATTTGAGGGAGTGAGAAAGACTCGGTTGCGTTCGTGCGCAACAGCCGCGGCGTCGCCCTGCCGCCGCTCCTGCATCTCCCGTACTTTGTGTTCACCGCTGCCGTTTGCGCCTCCTTGCTGTGCCGTGTCCGTGCTGTTCCTCGAGCCCCCATCTTCTTCACGGTCAGACCTGTGATTGTGAGGGTCACACTACTGCTCTGTTGCTTCTTGCCTGCGCGGACGACAACGCCGAGCTACTGATCTTTGCTGCCCACGAAGCCACCTGCTACTGCTCTCAGCTTGATCCACTTGTTTCGTTTGCTGTCCTGATGCGACAACTTCAGTCCGATATCCTTGCATGACCAGACCGGTTTTGCTATCAAGTTATCTTCCAAGTGACAAGTGAAGACTTTGATTGTTGGGCTTTGATAATAAAAGTCGAATAATCAAAGAAAATCCACGAGAGCAACCAGATTCGGTCAAAGTGGTCATCAAAGCTTGTCATTAGTCAGATAAAAGAAGGGAATTCTGGGCAACGTGGAAAAGGAGCAGCAAATAAACGGAGATTTTTTTTAGAAAGAAATCTGGTGGACGTTCGTCAAAGTCTCTATCGTCTGGCGGCTCCGCGACTCCTCTTTGTCCAGCAACCATCCAACAGCAATTGCAAGCAGCGAATGTCTAGGAGGTTCGCAGCCACACTTGGTCTCTTTCCTTTTGAAGATTTCCAGTGATACACCACCGCCAGTCATCCTCTCGCTGTTGTTACTGTGTGACGATCCCCATGCCACGAACCGAATCACCACCGTGAGCAACACCGACGAGACACCACCACCGCGGCTCCCGACGCCGTACCGCCGTTCCCGACGTCGCGCCGCCATTCCCGACGCGCCGATCCGCAATCCCGATCCACTACAAATTCAAATTTGGAAACAAATCTTTGGATTAGGTAAATATCTTATCCTGATTTAGTTTGAATATTTTATTGCTTAATTCGTGCTTATCGATATCTAACTTTGCATATTTGAACAATAGGTATTATTTCAATTAGGATTTATTTACTCTTTGGAAATTTTGGATATCTATTGCTTACCAAATTTGGATAGAATTTAGAATTTTCAAAATCCTTTGAATATATCCAAAATATTTAAGATATCAGAATTTTTCAAGATGTGATCGATAAGGAAAATTTCCTAATCCGCAACCGCACACGTGGAAATAAATCTATCTATCAGGCTTTAGATAGAATTATTTCCATAGCGGGTATTTCGAATTTTAGGGTCGATCTGTCAGGCTTCAGATCGAAACTTAATTCGAAAGATTTCGCGGTTAAATTTTTTTACTTGATTTTAATTTCGAATTTCGATAAAAAAATACCAAAAAAGATTACTTTAGAATAGGTCAATTTATTTAGTTTAAAATTGCACGTTTAGATAATTGGCATTTTTAATTCCGAATTTCATAAAAAAAAATACAAAAATAATAATAATATGCCCGTCATTAGAAATAGGTCACGTCGTCGCATGACATATAGTTTGCATGTTAGGTTACATTAATCGCATGTCAATTTTTGCACGTCATTACATATAGATTAGCTTTCATTTAAATAAGTAAAAATCAAAAAGAAATTTCTGCACCTTTAAACTCTAAGTTAGGATCTATCAAAATTGTCAAATTGAGTATTTTTCTCGAAATTGGTACCGAAAGGGCGTTAGGGAATCTAGCGTAACCAAGTCCCGAATTTATGATTTCTGGTTCGTAGAAATAAAATAGTACTCCCGCTATTTTATTTAGGTTTCTAATCAACCTACCATAAATGATTAGTGGCGACTCCCGTTGAAAATATTTGCATGCTCACAATTGGACCTAAGTTGCGATTTGGTAGAGTTTGGGAGAACTCGAGCTAGGTTAGTTAATTTAATTGATCTAGTAATCCATTAGCCTAAGATCGAAACCCGATTTTTTTAGGGTCGCGACATCATGGTACGGCACTAGTTTGGTGTCTCTCGTCTTCCACTCTCCCACAGTTTGGAGAATAATCAAAGCAGAATCACCAAACACTTTCAACTTGGTTATCCTCATTTCCACTGCGGCTTGGAGTCCAAGAATGCAAGCCTCGTACTCGGCTATGTTGTTGGTACAGGGGAACACCAACTTTGCTGCTACAGGATAATGTTGCCCATCTGGGGATATTAAAACTGCCCCAGTGCCGGAACCGGCCAAGTTTACAGCTCCATCGAAAAACATGGTCCATGTGTCTTCCTTTATTACCAAAATGCGATCTTCTGGAGAATATCTATCATCATCAGGGACTCCAGGATTTTCAGCTAACACATCAGCAATTACTCGACCTTTAACTGACTTCTGTGGCTTCATCTGGATATCAAACTCTGAAATTAAAATCTGCCACTTGGCTAACTTCCCTACCAAAGCAGGCTGATCAAGTAAATACTTGATGGGATCGGTCTCAGTCACAAGCAAAGTCTGGTGATGCAGTGTATATTGTCGCAGCCTATGGAGCACCCATACTAGTGCAGCGCAAGTCTTCTCGGCTTCAGGATAATTCAACTCCGAGACGGTGAACTTCTTACTTAGGTAATAAATGGCTCGCTCTTTTCCATCTTCAGGACTTTTCTGGGCTAGCATCGCACCTAAAGACTCACTATAAATCGTGAGATAAAGGATCAAAGGCTGGCCTGGCATTGGTGGGACTAGCACTGGTGGTTCCATCAGGTACCGTTTTAATTCATTAAACGCTTCCCGACAATCATCGTCCCATTCCACTTGAGCATTCTTCCTTAGAAGTTTGAAGAAGGGCTTAGCAGTTGCGGAAAGCTGAGAAATAAAACGGGCTATGTAGTTCAATCTACCCAGGAGGCTCCGGACTTCTTTTACGGTCGACGGGGGTTGCAACTCACATATAGCCTTCACCTTGGAGGGGTCAATTTCAATGCCTTTACTGCTTACTATGAACCCAAGTAATTTACCCGAAGTTGCTCCGAATACGCACTTTGCTGGATTGAGACGGAGCTTAAACTCACGGAGCCTCTCGAATAATTTCTTCAAAGTATCGATGTGACTCTTCCCAGGTCGAGACTTGGCGATCATGTCATCGACATAAACCTCAATCTCCTTATGCATCATATCATGGAAGAGCGTCACCATTGCCCGTTGATATGTTGCCCCGGCATTTTTAAGGCCGAAAGGCATGACCTTATAGTGGAATGTCCCCCAAGGAGTGATGAACGCCGTTTTCTCCTTATCATCGTCCTTCATTTTTATCTGATTATAACCCGAGAAACCATCCATGAAGGAGAACAGCTCGAACCCAGCAGTACTGTCCACCAAAACGTCTATATGTGGCAATGGGAAATCGTCTTTAGGGCTAGCCTTGTTTAAATCGCGATAATCGATGCAAACCCGAACTCGACCATCTTTCTTCATGACTGGCACGATATTGGCCACCCAACTGGGGTATCGGGTGACTTCAATAAACCCTACTTTCAAAAGTTTCATGACCTCCTCCTCTATCTTCTTCGAAAGTTCAGGTTTGGTTCTTCGCAGCTTCTGTTTCTTGGGCGGCATGTCCGGATTAGTAGGTAGACTATGCTCCACGATAGAAGGGTCTAAACCCGGCATATCGACATACGACCAGGCGAAGATATCCTGGTAATCCTTCAGCAGTTGGACCAGGCGTTTAGCTTCACCTTCGGGAAGGGTTGCCCCTATCTTCACCTCTTTGGGTTCTCCAGAATCACTCAAGTTGATGGTGATAGTTTGGTCTACCGTTAGGACTTTAGGTCTTTCATGATGCTCTAAATCACGCTGGAGGTCCGAGGAATCTTCGAGTTCATTGGTGTCATCGAGATCAGGTTCGGTGGCACATAATTCATCAGATTGGACCGTTCCCATACCCTTACGTGTCACAAAATTACCCCTGAAACATAAAGTAGGGGGCTCAATAGGACAAACAGGGTTAAACAGTATATTTTTATTTCTTTTGATTTTTTTTATTTATTTTGAAATTCTTTTTCAAAAGGTTTTAACACGAAGAAGCATGAAGAAGCCCAGGCCTCAGAATTCTCCTTGGACTATATTTTTCTTTTATCGGTTGGATATCATCACCGGGCTGGTTTGATGTACCTCAACATGCCCTCAAAACGAAAATAACTTGTAATTTCATTGATTTTCACCAAATGAATTACATTTATTGGAATGGAAATTGCAACAATCAAGTCCTAGAAATGAAAAGTACTAAAAAGCAGCTCCCGAGACGGGGCAAGTCCTAAAAAGCAGTAAAAATTCCCGCGTAGGGGAGTGTGCGAAAAAGGTAAATGTGTTACTCTTGCGGGCCAATGCCCATTCCCTTCAACGGTCCTTCCTCGATGGCTCCAATGAAGAAATCATCGAACAGGGCAATGATTCCCTCCATTGCATCATCAGAATCTTCTGTCACTAGAGGTATTGAATCATCCATACCTCCCCATCCATCCGGGACAATGTCACGGGGGTCAACATAGAAGCTGGGGGGCGCCGAGTATTTAACATAATAATCGAACTTGCCGCTTGGTTGCCCCAGAGTGTCGATCACTTCCTTCTCTTCATGCATCATTCTTGCAGGACCTGGGAATGTGGTGCGGAGGTGTGGAAGCAACCTACCATGCTCACGTTCTTCAACATTCGGCTCTTCTTCGGATTGCGATTTGTTCTGTCCATTTCCTCGACTTCGACCTCGAACGCGTCCACGTCCACGTCCACGTCCACGTGCCCCATTATTTGACTCACTTGACCCCAGGTATCCCAACCCAGTAATGCGGGGCCTCTGAGAAACTTCCACCGGTTGGCGGATACCTTGACCATTTCTACCAAGGCCTTCACCCGGAGTAAAGCCATGAGAGACCATTACCCTTCCAACCATGACTGCAGCATTTGACACCTCGGGAATAGGCGGTGATGATCCTCTAGACGCATGTATGGTTGATACGAGCTCGAGCGACTGATAGCTCGATTCTATTTTGCAATCAGGCTCGACGTAGGGGATAGCCGTTGCGTGGTAAATTGGATGCTCTTCTTCACCGTGGACCGTGACTAACTTTCTCTCCACAACGAACTTCACCTTTTGATGTAGACTGGATGGCACAGCTCCGGCAGTATGGATCCATGGACGTCCCAATAGAAAATTGAATGCAGTGGGAATGTCCATAACTTGGAATAGGACATTGAACATCGTTGGTCCTATCTGTATATCAAGGTGGATTTCTCCCATCACTTCTTTCTTCGTTCCGTCAAAGGCTCGAACGGAGGTCTTCGCAGAATTCATCTTAGAAGGATCTATCTTGAGCCGGTGTAAAGTTGCCAGAGGACAGATGTTCAAGGCTGATCCATTATCGATGAGTACCCGAGCTACATGCGAGGCCTTGTGTTTGACAGAAATGTAGAGTGCTTTGGTATGTCCCCTCCCTTCTAGAGGGAACTCTTCGTCTGAAAAGGCTATGAGGTCCTTGAGGAGTATAGAACCCATAAATTCCTCTAATTTGTCATGATCGATCGTTTCTGGTACATGGACTTCACTTAAGACCTTCATTAAGGCCTTCTGATGCTTGACAGATGTCTGGAGCAGCTCAAGCAGAGAGATTTGCGCGGGCATCTTGCGCAATTGTTCAACTATGTTGTATTCGCTAGCCTTAATCACGGCTAGGAATTCCTTGGCTTCTTCATCAGTAACAGGTTTTGCAGGTTGAGCATTAGCTTGGCTGTAGGAACGCCCAGATCTGGTAACTAAGTCGACATCGAGACTGTAGGACCAAGGAACCGCCCTGTTATCACTGTACTCATACGGTTGAGGTATCTCGATCACTATCCCTTCGTCAGTTATAGGCGTGCTTACAATGATCTCCTCGTTATCAGACGCGTCTTCAAGCGGAGGCATGTCTTCAGGCAGAGGGTCACCCTTGTCGCTCCTGGTGTTCAATGTAGCAAACTCCTCCTCCCAATTAATAACCACTTCGGAGATAGTGGAAACGATGCCAGTGTGGTCAGCATAAACGATCATCCCGGCTTCTACCATTCTTGAGATTCTTTCTCTCATGAGAGCCAGGGGCAGGTCCTCATTACTCGGGTAACAACCGGCTTTCACTAACTCACCGTAGACGTCAGTAGTATACACCTTAACATTCTTGATTCGACTAGCATCAAAGCTAAATATGGCATTCACATTGCCTGCGTGATCAGGGAGTGGGTGGCTCTGAACATTCGGTTTAGCAGGTTGAAATGAGAAAGCCTTCGTGTCTAGGAGGTTTTGGACTCGGTGCTTGAGGGCATAGCAATCGTCGGTTGAGTGTCCCAGCTCACCCATGTGATAATCACATTTCTTTGAAGGGTCGAAGTTATAGAACCGCTCAGGATTGGGCCGCTTCGGCTCAGTAGTAAGCAAGCCTTTCTTCTGGAGCACTGTCAGTACTTGAGACAACGATCCGGGGAGGGGGGTGAATTGCCTCCTGTTGTTCCTCCTCTGGAAAGGTTGACGACCCGAGTTTTGTTGCTGAGCTTCTACTACTTGGATCGCTGGGGCGGAGTTAGTATTCCGTCGGCTCGGCTGGTTATAAGCCATATTCACTTCAGCTGCCGGTTCTTTCTCCTTTCTCGCACCAAATCTTCTGGTCGAGGAGGACGGTTCGACAAACCATCCATCTTTCAGCCCTATCTCAATTTGTTCACCCATGGGAATGAGCTGGTTGAAGTTGTCGGCCGGAATGGCAACCATCCGATTACGGTATTCGAACGGGAGAGTTTTCACGAACATCCTCTTTAACTCACTGTCTATGGGTTCTGGGACAACCTGAGCAGCTAAATTCCTCCATCTGATAGCATAGTCTTTGAAGGACTCAGTCTTTTTCATCTGAGCACGTTCGAGATCATCACGGGTAGGAATGATGTCCGTTATGAATCTGTACTGCTTCAAGAATGCTTCACTGGCTTCTTTCCAAGTTTTGAGGCCATTTATCTTCTTCATGAGATACCAGCTCAAAGCAGGACCCGTCAAACTTGCTTGAAAGGCATGGATCATCAGGAGTTCGTTATCAACGTACGAAGTCATTTGTACGTGATAGAGCTGTAGGTGGGCTTTTGGACATGTGGTGCCATTGTACTTATCGAAATCCGGCATTTTGAACTTCTTTGGGATTTTGATCTGTGAGTACAGGGACAGATCGATCGAAGGCGAATCCTGCGAACCTTCGAGCTGCTTTATTCTTTCTTCAAGTTTATTGACCCGTTCATCAGGTTTGTCTTTGTTGACGATGATCTGGACGGGGTCATCTTCTAAATCAGGAATATCGTCCTCTCCGTCAATATCGACACTTTTTCTGATTTTTTGCTTTGGGACTGATGTTTCGAGGGATGCCGGAATAGGATCCAACCGGAGAGCTTTGATCTCAGCGGACATTTGTTGCATCGCGATGACAAGTTGCTTGATCTGGTCTTCCACACCAACAACACGCTCTTGCAAGTCGGTTTGATCGGCCATTCTGGCTCTCGACCGTGTACGAATGGGCGATTGTGATCGGTCCGTAGCTACCTAATGTAAAAGAAATGAACCAAATAAGCACATGGTCAAGACAAGGTTGGTCCATGACACGCTTCTAGTCTTTTTTTTATTTATTCATGACAATATTCGTATATAGATGAGACTTTATGAAAAGTGATCTAGGAAAAGAAATATAAATGACGTCCTAGACACAACCTAGGAAATAGAAGCACCAAAATCCCTAATCATTTCTTACCCAAAAAAAAAATCCCTAATCATAAAATTATGAAAAACAAAAAGTGAGACTCCCTAGAAACTATGGACTGAAAACAAATTCTCTAAAACCCTTTTTTTTGTAAAAGAAAGATGACGGCAAACTTTATAGGAAAATAATTACCTATGACACATCTAGGAAAATAAAGACATAGATTGAAAATAAATTCTCTAAAAGAGCTTTCTCTTTTTTTTAAAAAAAAGGACTCAATGATTATTACTTTCAAATTTAAAACCAATCTAGACCTATCATGGACCGACCAAAGAAAGTACGAAACATAAATAAATTGCTAGATAAAGGTTCAGAAATCTTACTTCACCGGGTAGAATGATGGCAATCACATAGACATGCGCATGAAACGTGAGGTTCGATTTCTATCTAGACTCTGGCTTGCAAAATGGAGACATGAGGATTACCGAGCTAAACCAGTCATGGTGGTGGTTAGGCTGAGATTCCCCTGACTCCGGCTTAGTCAAAGAGCCGACCCGGGTTGCAAAGGGCGCAACCGTGGCAGGTATTCAATGACACCATGAAAGAACTTTCGGGACCAAGAAAGGCGACCCATACCACACGGGTGTGGTCGGGGTGTCCGTTTTCTCAGTACCATCCTAAACCTATGCCGCCCAGGTCCGGCAGCGGGTAGTGTGTGCGGTGTAGTGTAAATGCAAGGCATGCACAGCAGGTTATATCATACAGCGCTTCGTGCATAAAATAAATCATTCATCCAAACACCTCCCTGCAAAACAAGGGTTAACAATCACGCCTCCCCTTATACCTCCCATACTGCAAAAACATTTAACACCTAAAATGTTAGGGACGTACCTGGGATCCTTGCTGCCAAGCAAAAATATTTTTTAAAAGAAAAACTGGCCTAAGTCCACTAAGAGTTTTAACTCAAGTCCCCAGCAGAGTCGCCAAGCTGTCGCGACCTAAAAAAATTCCTTTCTCAGGCTAATGGATTATTAGGACTAAACCTAACTCGAGCCCTCCCAAGCCCTACCAATTCGCAATTTAGGGTTTAAGTTTTTAACATGCAAATGTTTTCATGCTCGGAGTCGCCACTAATCTATTTGTGGTAGGTCGATTAGAAACCTAAATAAAACATAGGGAGATATGTTTTATTCCTACGAACCAGAGATTCTAAGCCCGGGGACTTGATTACGCTAGATCTAGTCTAACGCCCTTTCGGTACCTTTTCTTTTCAAAAAAATGTTTTGGCAAGCAATTTGGATCCATTTTAACTTAGTCACTAACATGTGAGGTGTTCATGCGGGTGCGCAAACCACCAAAGTAACACCCAATAAAGCATTGAATAAATTGCAAGTTTGGGAAAAATTACTTACCTCGAAGCAACGTAAGCATCTGCATTGTTAGCTAGAAAATCACATCAACAACCTAATATGATTTCTAATTAACAAGGAATTCACTCAATTTTTGGATTTTCTCTTATTTAAATGAAGCCTAATCTACATGCAATGACGTGCAAAAATGACATGCAAGTAATGCAACCTATCATGCAAACTATATGTCATGCGACGACGTGACCTAATTCTAATGACGGGCAAATGATTTATTTTTGGTATTTTCTAATGAAATTCGGAATAAAAATATGCCTAAATTAACATGCAACTTATGATGACTTAACATATCCTAACATGACTTATTTTTGAAGTTTTTTGTTAAAATTCGAAATAATAAATTACTTAAATTAAGAATGCAATCTATCCTAATCTACCATAAAACAATTCATTCTTTTTTTAGAGTTTTCATGAAAATTCGGAATTAAAAAAATAACCTAAATAATCTATTAAGATTAGAAAATTAATTAATTTAAACTAGGGAATAGATTATCTCAAGTCCTAATTTAAATTAAATAATTACTCTATCGTCTAGATACATTTAGGATTCCTAAACATGCAAAATTCAAATTCAAATCCTAACTGATATTTTTTGAATTTTCTTTTTTATTTGAAAAGGAAGAACAATTTAAACAAAGATAGCATCCACATTTAAAACAACCACGCAATCCGCAAAATTCGTTTCAAACTTGGATTAGGCACAAAAATCGAACTATCGGTCATATCTATAGGGTCATAGATATTGACAGAAAGTCGATCATTCAAATTTGGAAAGCAGATAAAAATCATCATCGTACCCAAGTGATTATGGATAGGATAATGATTTTCCGTATCGCCACGTATCATGCCTTAGGGATAAGGTCGGATAGTTGTCCAGATACGTTGCTGAATTAGGAAAGATTCCTAATTTTGAATATTTTCAAATATTGCGAACAAGGCAAACATTATCCTAAGATATCTAGCAATCCACGCAATATTCACAGAATATTCAAACATCCAAAAATTAAGAAACGAAATATTCTAAAAATATTGGATAATGTTCAATTACCTAATTTGCGGATAATTTCCAAATTCGAACTTGCGGATCGGGATGAGCGGCGAACGGCGGACCGGCGGCGCGGTGTCGGGGCGACGGCGACTCGCGGTGGTGACCCGGCGGGGAACGGCAGCGGGCGCGGGCAGCGGGCAGCGGGCGCGGGCGCGGCAGCGGGCGCGGGAGCGGGCGCGGCAGCGGGCGCGGCAGCGGGCGCGTCGCGCGAGGTCTTCCTCCTCTTTCTCTCTTTCTCACTCTCACACTCTAAAAATTTTCTGATCTGAAAATTGTGTGTCCCCCCTCCTAAAATTCTGACCTAATGAAGTATATATAACCCTAATCTAGGTCAATTAGATGGGCTTTCTAGTCCTAATGGGCTTAGGCTTGGGCTTTAATTTAAATGGGCTGAAATAATTAATGATAATGGGCTGAATTAATTAATGATAATGGGCTGAATTAAGTCCAAATTAAAACGACCGAGCCCGTTTGACTTGTAATTCCCGGCCCTTGCATTCCAAGCGAGCCGAGTCCCATTCGATGAAATTTAAGCTCGTTCGTCACCGCCAGTCCGATGCAAAATGCAATTAATCTAAAATGAATTTAAACTATATGTTATGCAATTTAAATATTTTTTATTTAGGGGTTAAAAATTTAATCCCTAATTTTCTATGCAAATTACACTAAGTGATGTGCCAAAATTTAGGTGTCAACACTTACCACAAGATTTATTCGCTACTAACACTTGAATTCTTGGTGTAATTCCACGAACAAAACCTCGAACCCAATGTCAAGCACTCGCAAGCAAGCGGCGCTTCAAGACTTCATGGATATAACTCAGCCAAGAAAGACCCATTACAAGCGTTTGGTTGGAACGACGCTTCTTGTCTTTTTCTCTCTGACCTCTATAAAGAAATCTTGAAAAATATTTATATTAAACCCAACACCAGAGGGAAGTGAAAATTTCCATCGTGAAGATTGCCACATCAAATAGGAAATAAAGTCCAAGTAATACACGGTAAACCAAAACCAAATTTTGGACTTTCCTATTTTATCTTTCCCTGTGGCCAATTACACTAACAGGAACATATAATTTGTGTGCCCTTCTTGTTTTATTTTATTTCCTCTTCTCACCCAGACTTTCCTTCCTTGTTTTGTTTGGAATCCTTATCTAGCGAAACTTTTACACCGAAAAGAAAACTCTGGATTTCCATGGCTTACATTTGGACGTCCGCAAATACTAATTCATCACGGGTCGGGTTTCGTTCACGTGCTTAAACTCGAGACATATTTTCAACATGAAACGTCCCACTAATTTCTCGCTTATTGTCATGTGGCATCAAAATAAACAACCATAGGACAAACGAAAAGGAGAAGGTGATAGGTCCGCGTGTATAAGGTGTATACCATAGATGCATCTGCTGAAAAAAATGGATGAGAAGTAAAAAAGTAGAAGGTTTCCATGACTCGATTCGAAGGTATATTTCAAAGGATTTTGTTAACTAGTATCCCTAAAATCTCACTTCCATGTTCTGAGGATGCATCTGGGAACATATTTCCAAAGTCCTTTAGGCCTCTAAAGGTCCTTAGACAATGCAATGCATTTCCATTGGAGAAGTGCAACACATTTTCAGAATCTTCCAAAGACCTTTCTTTGAAGGCCGCTATAGACCAATATTGGGCATTCCGGCATTTTCAGAATGCTGGAGCACATCATAAATAAAAAATTTTATTCCAATTTTCCCTAGGCAATTTTTCGTATTCTTCTTTTACCCTTTAATTTAGCACTGTTCATCTTCTCTTCCTGCAATCTGGGATCCGTGTTTGGGAGATCAGAGAGCTTGACGGACGCTGACATTGGGTTGCCGGTCCGAAGCTCTGCCCCAACTTTCACCGATGGTTGTCGAGGGTGGTCGATAGTTGTGGGTCTGCTAGCTGAGATCTGGTGAGTCAAGGGTCACCGTGTCGAGCATCACTGAGGTCGAGGCTCGCCTGTCCCAGATCTACCTGGACCGATTTGTCCTAAGTCCAGATCTAGCAAGGGCCTTCATGCCCTTGCCTACGGCCAACGAGGTTGACATGGCCCTAGGCAAGGGCGCAATGGCCATGGCCCTGGGCGAGGCCATCGTGGCCTCACTGACCGTGGGCGAGGGTGCGAAGGCCATCATTAGCCGTGGGCAAGGCGACCTAGCCGAGAAGGCCCTCGCCGACAGCCAGCGATGGCCTCACCTAGGGCGTTCGCGGCCCTCTTGGCCGAGAGCGAGGCGTTTGTGGCTACCGGTCGGTGCACAGAAAAAAAAAACAAATAAAAAAAAGGAAAATAATAAAATAATAAAATAATCAATATTTTTTAAACAAAGAATAAAAAAATCCACGTAGGACGATTTGTTGAAAGTGATACTCAAATGATCGATTTTATTCCGATGTGGCACTTAAGTGAGCGAAGAAAAAGTTATGATATTTAAATGAGCGTCGTGCGAAAGTTGTGACACTATTGCTGTTCTTATCCCTTGTACTTCAGTAATCGCTGTTGCTCTCGGACTCAGAGGTCATAATGTTTCTACAAGGAATTTCGATTCTGCAGAACTTTGGATATGGGGGGAGTTTTCGAAGAAAGGCGATTCGATGAAGAAATTGGTGAGTTGGATGGAAACCGGCGAGGTTGCCGATCTGAAGCTCCTTCTTGGGTTACTGTTGCATTTTTTGCTTTGTTTTTTTTTTTTCTAAACCAAAGTCCTTTATGCAAAATACTATTTGCATTTCGTGAAAACCTTAAGCAAATAGTGTTAACCTCAAGTCTTTTGCATTTATGCAAAGGCATTTTCCAAAAGCTCTCACAAACACACCCTAAGACTAGGTCCCCTTGTACTGGACGCATTTCCCAAGTTTTGGATGTACCCCACATTTCGGACGTGGACCTTACGGCTGGGGAATCAATTCCTAGTAACAAGTTTGGTATAATTGTGAACCATTTCTCCACATAGGCCATCAGCTTCACTCACATGTCCGGCTACAATTTCCATCAGAAAGTAACCTTTTACCCACTTTTCTCGCACTTTGAGTGCAGGAAACATAGTCACATTAGGCCTGCTTGTCCCTTGCTCAAGCAAAAGAAGGAAAAATTCAAGAAGAAAAAGAGAGCCTTCAAGGCTGAGACTTTGAGTTATACGGAATGTGAAATCAACAACGATGACGATGAAGACCAAGCAAATTTGTGCCTTATGGCTAATATTTAGTTCGAAGAGATAGAAGATGTAAACATAGCTGAATCTACCATTAATAAAAGGAAAGATTTCCTTAAAGAATTATATAATGAGCATAAAAAGACATCTAAAATAGACTTCTGAACTAAAGAAAGAAGTTTCCAAATTGAAGTAACAAGATATTTTGCGAAAGAAGGAAATTTATGATTTAGGGAAGGAACTTGCTTCAGTTAAGGAGGAGCGAAATATTTTTAAAAAGGAAAGTGTTTCTATTAAGGAAGAAATTTTGAAAATTCACCAAAAAAATTCTCTTATATTGGAAACACTTGAACATATTCTGTCAATACAAGCTCCTTATTATAATAAACTTGGCAATGATTTGCAAAGGAATGTCAAATTCAAAATCCCTTCCCGAAGGCTAGAGAAAGATTGAGACAAAAACCTCCTACTTATGTTTCAAGAACCAATTTGGAAAGCAATTTGTTATACCAATCAGTCAACAATTTAATAATTGCTCAAGTTGCAGAGAGTCTAATCATTTCAAGCAATAATATCCAAAAGAAGTGAAAAACGTAAAAAGAATCAACTGGAAATTATGATGTATAATCTAATAGGAAAGAACCCAAACTCGTTTGGGTACCAAAGAAGAGATAAATATTTTCTTCATCACAGGGTGCGAAGAAAAAGAACAAAAGGTATCTTGATAATGGTTTTTTGCAGCACATGACAGGTGATTCTACCAAATTCATAAGCCTTACCCATGTAAATGGAGAAAATGTTACTTTTGGCGAAAGTTGTAAAGGTGAGAGTATTAGCAAAGGAATTTTGGGAAATTCGATTATTATTGATGTATCTCTTGTCAAAGAACTCGATTACAACCTTATCAACAGAGTTAGCCATGTGATAAAAGATTCAAGATCAAATTTGAAGAAGCTAAATTATACCAAGTGTCTTGTGTCGATCACATATGAAAGTGACTTATGACATAGAAAACTTGATCATATCAGTATGAAACAAATTTCAAGTTATCTATTAAGGAACTAGTGTGTGGTTTGCCTAACTTAGAAAATGAAAAGACTTATCTATGCAATTCACACTCATTAGGTTAGCAATTGAGAACCTCATTCAAATCCATAAACTCTGTCTCTACTAACCGAGTTTTTTAGTTTTTACATATGGACTTGTTTGGACCAACTCGAAATTTAAGCCTAGGTGATAAGAGATTTTGCTTAGTGATTGTAGATGATTACTCTTGATTTACATGGGTATGTTTTCTAGCTCAAAAGCATGAAGCATTCACTCTTTTGTAAAAATTGCAATAAAGGTTAAAAATGAAAAAGGTTATGTTATTTCGTTCATTGAAACTAATCATGGAAGAGAATTTGAAAAGTAAAGCTTCTTTGATTTTTGTGATGAAAATGATCTTTAACATAATTTATCCTCTCCTTATACTCCACAACAAAATGAAGTCATTGAAAGAAAAAATAGATCACTGCAAGAAATGATAAGAACCATGTTGATAGAAAGTGGAATTCCTTCATAATTTGAGCCGATGCAATAGCATTGCTTATGTTGGGAAAATCCCTTAGGTTGTTTTAACAATGACAAAAACAATGAAAGGCTATTAATGTGTGTATTGGTTGTGTAGTACCAAGTGATAGATGCACAAACCAAAATGTAGATATTTGTCATAAACAGTACCAGAAGATTCTGATATGAGGAGTGCTCTCTACCACTATCTAGAGTGCTCTGCCGATATCGAGGGATTGCTTCCGATATATGAGGTGAACAAAATAATGTGCATTGAAGATATCTACAATGTCACGCCCCGAATCCCATCGAGCACGCAACACACCTCTTTGGTCAAATATCGCGACGTCCCAGGATATCGCCGACCCAAATTAACTCATTAGAGATATAAACTACCAGCGAAAGCCACAAACACCCAGACAATATTTGACCAGGGGTACAAGGGAGAATATACGTCCATTACCACTACAAACTTATACAATATTCGCCATTTATAATCCACAACATAATATACATGCACACCGAACTTCTAAACTATACACCACCGATATAAAAAAGATCAGTAGCCTGGGTACCCTAGCTCCAAAAATGGGACACTTAAAAAGGTTTACTCAACCCCTAAACTAGCCCCTACTCCCCTTGGATTGCGTCCACTCTGAGTCTAACTCTCCAGAACTCGAGTCTGAATCCCCCTAAGCTACCTGTTCTTCTGAGGACTTAGAGTCTGCCTCGATCTCAATCGGGTTGTCCTCATCACCCGACTCTAACGGAATCTCTACCCGCTCCTCCTCATCAGCCTCCTCATCTGGCTCTTCCTCAGGCTCATCCTTAGGTTCCTCTTCTGGTTCTAACTCCGGCTCTTATTCTGGTTCGTCTTCGCGATCTTCTTCCGGTACTTCTTTATACTCTTCTTCGGGATCTTCCTCTTCGGGTTCCTCCTTTGGTATTACACCTAGATCCATTTCCATAGGATCATGCCCTGCCTGTGATTCCTCCAATTCCGAATCAGGCTTAGCCACTAAAGGTTCATGTGCTGCAGGCGCAGGCTGATATCTGGATTGGGCGAGACTAGTATCCAGACTAGTCATCTCACCATCAGGAGGAGGTATGGTTGACGGATCCTAATCCCCTACTCCGTCAAAGAGGACATCAAAGGCACGGACAGGGCCAAACTCATCCATTCCGTCCCAAAACATCCGGGCGGTATAGGTGTGGGCCTGCCAAAGAGGTTGCCCTATGTCTACACAGACTACGGTAGTATGCTTGATCCAAGTCATATTATCGTCTATCGGGTACTGTACAACATTATGGTCGGTGTGTATCGGAATCCCAAAACGCTGGGGCGGCGGCAGCGGTAGATTCATGGCTCAGGCCAAGGTTCTGAAATTATTTGGTTGAAACAACCATGAGAACACGTCTCAATATACCACCCACTTGGGTGGCGCTGCTGGAGCGCGCACTCTTCCTCTCGCAAAAGGTTGAGTGTTCGAATCCCGGGCGCCGCAGGGTGACTTAACCGGTGGCACGTGTGTGGTGGCTAGCACGTGTCGCCCCCAGGGTTTACTCCCCGGCTGTCGGCCGTGCGGGGGTTCCCTGGGTTATCAAAAAAAAAACACGTCTCAATAAGTACACACCCTAAACCTCACCTGGGCTAACACGTTCTTCCAAACAAGTTCAAACACCATAATACTCAATAACCACACCACAAGCACACAATTGCACTTACCTGGGCTTTTAATGCGCGCAATCTGCAAGTTAGTCTCAAATATAAAAATTCCAACCACATGCACATTTGTGACATTCCGAAATTCCGCCAATTGGAAATTATGAAATAACTGAGTTTTATGAAATGTGCTCGTAGTAAATTTCTCGCCCGGAACTGATCATTCCTGGGAATGCTAACCATTAGGGAAAGGCTAATAAGGGAATTAAATTCGTGCGACTAAAGAAAATTCGACCGTGAATGGACTTCGATCATTAAATCGCGGAAGTGATATTTTGAGCCATTATTGGCCGATCCAATGATAGTTAGGGGTCAGTTCGCTACTGTCCTAGTAGTGGATCGCGGGTGATTCCGTTGAACCACGAAACGACTTGACGAATGATTCTGAAATTATACCAAACGATCGTACCCCTCGGATCAAGTGATTGATCTTCGCGATTTTAATGATAACCGAGGTCGTCACGCACCGAATGGACTTACACGTGACTCGATTCAGTATCAGTCATGAGTCGATTCAGCGAATTTCCCCAGCAAGCCGCCCGTTAGCTCGAGAAACGCTCGAGTTACGTTTAATAAATTTAATTATTGAAATTTTGCCCAAATTGGACACCGGAAAATGAGGAAATCGCGACGGAACGTTAGGACGACGTTGCACGTGACACGTGCGAATTTTTGGTGCGCTTAATTCCTTCGAAAAAATTCGATTTGGACAAAAAACGGAGAAAGTGACCAAAATACCCCTAGGATTTATTAAAGGGCAAGCTTTAAGAGTAAAGGGCATTTTGGTAATTTTGCCCTAAAATTTTGATTGCACAAAAAAACCCTTGGATTTTTGGAAAATTACAAGTATGCCCTTGGATATTTTTGTGCAAGAATCAATCTCAACCGTCGGATCAAGATAAGATCGAATCGGGACAGTCGGATTAAAAATGTGAGAAAAGGGTATTATGGTCATTTCCACCTTTGGTCAAAATTACTATTTAAGTCCATTAACTTCATCTCTCTCTCTCTCTCTCTCTCTCTCTCCATTCTCATCTCTCCATTGCCATGAACCCCCTCCCCCATTTGGTCTTTTTTTTTTCTTTTCTTTTCTTCTCTCCATGGTGAGCTCCTTGCCGTCCACCACCTTGCCACCGCCGGCGCCGCCGCTCGCCACCACCACGCCGGACCGCCCTCTAGCCGCCGTACCAGCCCCAAACCACCACCACCAACCACCGTTTCTCTCTCCTTCCCTCTCTCTTTCAAGTGGCCATGAGCGCCAAATCAAGAGGCCGGACCGCCGCCGCCGCAAGCCGATCGCCATTGTCGAGCTTCGCCGCCGTCCCCGCCGTGTCCGTTTATGTGCCGCCGCTCCCCGTTCTAGCCGATTAAGTCTAGAACTTTGTAAGTCACACTCTAATCCCAATTTAGGATATTGGGTATCGACGAATAGTTTGATTTTGGGGTGAAATCGGAATTATTCGGGTGAGAAATGTTGGGGTTTTAGATCGGAAATATTGTGGTGGGCCTTGAGGATTATTTTTGGAATTTTTGGAGGACAATTTGAGGTCAATTACAAGCTGTGATTTACCGTTCACAAGCTGCGAATTACTGTTCACGGGGCTGTGATGATTTGTTCGGGACCCAAGTTGGGTTTTTAGAACCAGTATTTTATGGCGAGAAAGTTCCGTGAAGGATCGGAATTAATCCGACGCCGTTTGGTGGGAGAAAAATGAGAATTTATGTGTTGGATGTATATCTAAATTATAAATAAATTGTGGTGATTAAATTGAGTATGTTGTTGTGTAATTGGGTGACTGTATATGCTTGTTGGGTACACACGTGAGTTAGATTAAATTAATTATTGGTATTACCATGTCCTATGCTGAATGTGCATGAGCTACGTGTAAAATAATGCGTGTGCTGGCCACGTGTGAAGGGCCAGTTGCGTGTGATAAATGCATGTGGAGCGTGGGCATGAGTGAGAAGGAAATTGTAGTGTGGCAAGTGATAGTGGGAAAGTGTGTGAAAGTGCGAAAGTGCGAGTTTGGGATCGGGCCGAGTATCATAAACTCGGGCCGCGATCACGTAGGTCTGTTGCATTTGGCACAGGCTGAGGCTTGAAAAAGCAAGAATGAGAATTGGTTCGAGGCACGATCAGCTCGGGTGAGATCGGGATTGGACCGAGGCATTATAAGCTCGGGTTCCAATTATGTAAGCCTATCGCATTTGGCGCGGGCTGAGTTGGGATCGGGCCTAGGGCATGTGATGCTCAAGTCGCGATTGGGGCCTGAGGCGTGAACGGGTATGCAGGACAGATGTGGCGAATGATCGTAGTGTGCTTGAGGCATGTACTTCAATGCAGGTCACTGGCGAGTGATGTGGAAAGTGATTAGTGGTCCCAGTGTGCCTGAGGCGTGTACTTCAATGCGGGTCACTGGCGAGTGATGTGGAAAGTGATTAGTGGTCGCAGTGTACCTGAGGCGTGTACGTTTATACAGGTCACTGGCGAGGAATGTGGAAAGTGATGATGAGAACGAAAGGAATGCACGACGTGAGAAATTGCATATGCGTGTGATTGTGTGTAATATGCCTGTTGTTTGAAGATTTGGCGCGTGTGAATGTACTTTGTAATTGTCTGGAGGTACGTAATAGCCTAGGTTGAGTTTAGGGGTGTACTTGCTGAGATATAATCTCATGATTGTGTAAACCAATAATTTTCGGAATCCTGACCTGAACGATGAACCCTCAACCACCGCCACCAGTACGTTTTGGAATACTAGTGCATACGAAGTATGAGGTAGCTGAGTTTCCGATGGGTGACGGGATGACCTGGATAAGACACACGACGACCGTGTTTGTAGAAGTGGGAAAGCTTGCCTTGGATGAGAACCATATTTGGGGTTGAACGTCAGGTCATTGATTCCTTTTTGATTTTGGTAGTTTCAGTAAAGTGTGCACTGGTAGACAGAGGTTTGTTTTATTGTATATATGATGGAACATGTTGAACAAGAAATGGAAATGTATATTCTCCCAATTCTCCTCAGTTTAAGTTTGTCCGGGTGTTTTATGGTTTCCATTTGCGCAATTAAATCTCTGATGTTTAGTTGAGGTCGGCGATAACCTGGGACATCGCAACTGTTCGACCGGAGGCGAGATGTCGCGGGCTCGACGGGGGTTCAAGGCGTGACAATATTTCAAATACATTTCATGCTAAATACACAAGTCGAACACATGGCATTTCATTTCCACCTTTCACACACTTGTTCATGTTTCACCACACTATTTTCATTCGACTTGCCAGTGATCCGCATTATAGTACCGCCTCAGGTCCACTGTCAATCCACGGTCCACACATGACCATGTCAATTTCACAACACTTCTTAACCCGCGTTATGGTACCAGCTCAGGCTATGTCTCTTGCTTGTGTTATGGTACCGCCCGCATTATGGTACCGCCTCAGGCTATGTCTCTTGCCCACGTTATAGTACTGCCTTAGGCTCAACATCTACCACCTATGGCACAACCCACGTTAAAGTACACACCTCAGGTTGGCAGTCTTCCGGTAATACCGGGCATCGTCCCGCGTTATGGTACCGCCTCAGGCTATGTCTCTTGCCCACGTTATAGTATCGCCTCAGGCTTAACATCCACCACCTACGGTACAACCCGCATTAAAGTACACGCCTCAGGTTGGCAGTCTTCCGATAATACCGGGCATCGTCCCGCGTTATGATACCGCCTCAAGAAGGCACAATTCCCCGCGTTACAGTATCGCCGCATGGACTTTCGTGACCACACGCACGACATCTCACACAATTTCTCATTCATTCACTTGCTCGATTTACACACCAATATGCCAAATTACTAGCTGATCAAATTTGGCCCATGCACGCATCGAACCTCACACATTTCACATGCTCAATTAACACTCAATCATGATCAATTGCCAGTCAATTCAATTCAGCCCATGCGCGCATATAACGGTCCACATTTCAATCAATCAATTCACAATTCAACAAGCATACAAGGCCGCCATCGGGCCCACAATCACAGCCACTATTGTGAGCATAAATTCGACATTTTCATGTGTATTTCAAGCCATAATAAGCACCACAAACCAGCCAATTCAACTCAGTTCGCACGTGCACAATCAATACGAATTTTTGCATTTAAGCCAAAATTCACCATTCACGGGCATCGTACTCCTACCGACAACCCCCAAACCAACATGTACTAATTCTTAATCATCAATATGCACCAATTCGGCCATAGGATGAATAGTAACTCGGCCATTACAGAAAATCACCATAACGGCGCATTTAGGCCCGTTTTTCGCGCAATAAGCCATAATAATCACTCGGAATCATTCCAATTACCTAACCAATCAATTCTAATCTCAGTTCCACCTTAAAAATCATCACAATTTTACCTAAATCACTCTACCAAATTAGTCCAACTATTGTCCCACGATTAACCCCTAAAACTCGCTAAAACGGCCCCGAACTAACTCAAAAATACCTGTTATCCTAGACGAGGATTAGAATATCACTTACTTGTGATTCCTACGCGAAATTGAGGCCTCTATAGCGGCTGGACAGAGAGCAAACAGCAGCAACAACGGTGTCTCACGAAAAGGGATACCAGCGACTCACCGGCGTCCACGAGCGGCGGCGATGGGCTGTTGGTTTTCTTGGCTGAGCTACGATTGAGATGGGCTGGTGAGGGTGATTCGATGAGAGCAAAAACAGGGGAGAGAGAGGGGAACGGTGGGACGGTGGTGGCGCGGCCGCAGCTTTAAGGATGACCGGATGGCAGTGAGCCTTCACGGCGGGTGAGCGGCGGCGATGGTTGGCTCAGCCGATCGGCCATGTGCACGGTGAGAGGGGGAGGAGTCTCAACCGGGGGAGAGTGAGGGAGAGAGATGCCGAGAGAGAGAGAAAATGAGAGGGAGAGAGAGAAAATGGCAGAAAAATATTTTTCCGAAAGTCATTTTCCTGGAAAATGGATGGAGGCTGTGGTGACAAATCTCGCAAACCCAGCATTGCACTTAGGCTCCGTTCGTTTGGCGAAAAATATTGTGTTTTTGAAAAATATTTTCCCGAAAGTCATTTTCTTGGAAAATGTTTTTCCGGAACATAATTTTTCGATGTTTGGCGATCAATATGAAAAAGTTTTGAAAAATATTTTTCGCCGGCGACGGGTGGCGCGCGACCGGCGGCGGTGGCGGTAGGCCGACGACCGGCGGCGGTAGGCCGGCGACCGGCGGCCGGCTGGCTGGCCGGTGACCGGCGGAGGTGGCGGCGGCTGGCAGTGATCGACATCCGGGGGGGCAACAGGGGCAACCGTTGTGTTCGTTTGGCGGAAAATTATCACGCGATTCACAAAGGGCCAGGCTGTGTTCGTTTGGCGAAAAATATTTTGCAGGAAAACATTTTCCGGGTTTTCCGGTGTTTGGGGGCGGAAAACATTTTTCCCCGGAAAATATTTTCCCCTCAATGAGGGAAAACATGACCAAATTGGCGGAAAATGATTTCCGCTTTTGAAAAGTGGAAATCATTTTCCGCCAAACTCCTCCTTCCCCCTTCCGGTTGCTGTCGTTGCCCCCCCGGATGTCAGTCACCGCCAGCCACCGCCGCCGCCGCCGGTCGCCGACGAAAAATATTTTCTAAAACTTTTTCATATTGGTTGCCGAACATCAGAAAATTATATTCCGGGAAAACATTTTCCAGGAAAATGACTTTCGAGAAAATATTTTCCAAAAACACAATATTTTCTGCCAAACGAACGGAGCCTTAATGAAGAATTATATTGAGCGGAATTCATAAATTCTAGGGACTAGATTAAACAAAAAAAAATGAAAACAATATTGAACATCGAGCAAAAATTCAGGACTACTCATCATATTAGCCTTTTTTATGCACCTTGGCATTATAGTTTATAATGTCTCCTAAATTTTTTATTAATAATATTTATTATTTTTTTATGCGATCATAATTGGTCTTCTTTCAACGGTTAAAGACATCGCGTGATAATTTTAAACTACAACATACTCAACTTTACGCATGGAACAGATTTCTCCTATATAATTTTTTTTTTCTTTGGATAAAGATAAAGCACATATCATGATTTCCCGATTACTCACTCCAATTCAATAATTTTCTGGATGCCCATAAGAAATTAGAAAAATTCCTCAATTCGCATGCAATTTCCGTGCAATTTTTACTCCGATGAATCTTCAATGCGATGACCAACTCCACTCCTAAACTCGATCTTCGGCCCACCGATCCCTGCTGCGTTGCTTGGCCCGGTTCCCATCGTCTTCGGTGTCCCACTTTTTGTTAACGTATCGTAATATTAATTGCGATTTGAGGTCACACCGTACATCCGAAAGTAAGAGAAAGAGAAACAGAGAGTGGCATTCTCGCGGCTCCAGTAATTCGGAGGCCACGAGTGTTGCGATGGTCTCATGATGCTGGTGATAGGCGGTGACTTTGGAACGGACAAGTTATATATTTAAAGATAATTCATCTTTATTCGTTCTTTTTACGAATAAAAAATCAGTGAGATAATTGTGAAATGATGAATGTTTGGGAACGAAAATAAAAATACGTTCAAGATATTTTATCTTTATTTTCATATATATTGGTTGAATTCATTTAAGAATGCATTCGAATATACTTTATGTCTATCCATTTTTAAGTTAAATTTAATAAGTAATAGATATTTGAGCATGAAAACTAATGGTAATTGTTCGAATATGAGTTAGCACAATTATGCCTCGTGGCTGCCACATGACAATCACACAAGCAAATGCCACATGATGAGTACATGAACAAATATTCTCTCAATATATAACAGATAGAAAAGAAGAGGGCTTCCAAATAGCACAATCCATCTCTCTCTCTCTCTCTCTCTCTCTCTCTTCTCTCTCTCTCTCTCTCTCTCTCTCTCTCTCTCAGGTTTACAAAATTTGTTTATTAAGGCTCTATTTGCTTTGCGAAAAATGAATAATCTAGAAAATATTTTCATAAAAATAATTGATTATATCACTTAAAAAACGAATGAACAAAATTTTTCATTGTTTATGAAAATATTTAAACAAAAATTATTGTCAATAATGAAAATAATTTTCATTGGATAATTATTTTAAGCGACACAAGTGATATTTTAAGGAAAATATTTTTCAAATTATTCATTTTCCGGGAAATAAATGAACTATGAAACAAATGAAGCCTAAGTAATTTGTTTCCTTCTAGCAAAAAACACAAAGTAAATTTTTTTCACTTTAAGTGGTCTTTTATACTCAAGTAAATATTCGGGAACCAATAATTGCCCGACGCACCACTTAATAAACCAACTTTTTCGACCGGTATCAGTAAATCAAGCATTTTCCTTAATTAAAATATGTATAGCAAGCAAAAGATTTTACAGGCAACATTTATCAACCCAAATTCACCCCTTATTCCAAAAGAAAAGGTAAACAAAACAAATTGCTAATATGCGTATATACATACTTGGATGGGATGAATCGTTCTCATGCTCGATGAGCCTCTCTTAAAACACGATCTTCATTATTCATACGGGTATAATAACTGTTCGCCTCTCTCCTTCATTTGGTGTCCTCAGGATCAGTTCGACATCATTATTCAAAGAAGCTTTTGTACTTCGAAAATGTGATGCCGGAACTGTCCTGCATCTATTTTTCTCCGAGCAACCAAATAACCGGTGCTCTTGAACGAAGTTTTCTGCAGTTTCCAAAAACTTAGACCAAAGGGAGCGATCCCTTGGACGAATAGCACTCGAAGAAGGCCAATGAGAATAGAAGAACAAAATCACATAAATTAATACCGAAGATACTGAGACGATGCCACTGATGATGAAAAGACCTCCAAAGCTGTACACACTCAGGCTGAGATTGTCTGAAAAGATTGTAGCGTCTGGATCTTGGCACGAGCTTTGAGCTTGGAAGTATCTTCTTTCGATCGCGTCCATTTTCATTTTATCTTCAGTAACATTCAAGATTGCCCTTGAAATGTAGGAGACCAAGGGGGACCCCAATGGAAAGGCCTGATGAATAATTTGTTCATGTTAGTTCATGGCTTTACCTTTGATGCATGATTGTGTACGTGCACGAACACGTCAGATGTGCATCGAGTGCATCTGGGTGCATGCACGCATGCTACGACACAGAGTGCGAGCTTGCGCGCATTTTGTAATAAATATGTTGTTTGTAAAATAGAAATTCAGCTCGAACTTTAACAATTTTTAAGAATTTATCTGATGTGAGCTATATTAATTGAGATTGAAATTTTCTGTTTTACGGAATTGGTCTAATAAAGTAAGATATAAAAATTCTTAATTTATCTAATATGGGACAGGCTAGTATGGGCCAAGTAAAGCCTGACCTGTGACGAGAGGGCATGTAAATGAAAACTCTATAAATAATGTTCAAGTTTCCCCTCTAACTTGATGCACAAAAAACCTCATATAAGGAGTAGTTACAGAACACAATCGTGTGAGACAGTCTCATTGAGCCAGTGATATAGAAGGTAATAGAGTATTGACACTTAAATTTTGATTACCCATTTAGTGATTAATAGCACAAAATTTTAGGAATTAAATTTTTAAGTCCTAAAACAAAAATATTTTTATTTAATTGCATAGCATATAGACATTAGGCTCAATACATTAATTGCACTAATTTAAATATTTTTCCTAATAAAAAATCGCAAAAAAATCGGATCGGGCCGAGTCGGGGTTGGATCGACCCGGCCCTCTCCTTTCTTCTGCCGGCCCGGCCTCCCTTTATTTCTTTTTCCTTTCTCACTCCCTGCTGGGCCCGGCCTAACCTACTTTCTTCCTTTCCCCTTGGCCCAACCAGCCCTCTCCTTTTCTCTAGCCCGGCCTCCTTCCCTTTCCTCTCTTCCTTCTCTTCCTCCTTCCCCATGCAAAGTGCCAACGCTAGACAGCCGAGGAAACATAGGGCAAAAGAGACGTGGAGCACAAGGGGAGTAGACGGCTGGCGACCAATATAAAAGAGAGAGGGCGGTCGGTTTTTAAGAGAGAAAGGAGGGGAGCCAAAGGAGAGAAGGTGGTTCTCAGGAGGAAACAAAGAGGGCTGAGCCGAGAGAGACAAAGCGAGAGCAAGGGGGAGCATCGGTCGACACCTCGGCCACTCGCAAGCCCTGTCAGACGGTCCCACCCCCTGACCGACAAATCATCACCGTTGTACAGCAGGTAGGCCCTATTTTGGCTATGTCTTACTCTGTTTAGAACACACCAGGCCGGAGCTCATGGCCAAGCTTGCGTGAGCTCCGGCCCCCATCGGACCTTCGTTTGGTTGTCGTGTGTGTTGCTCATGGGTTGTTGTGAGTCTCGGCTTGTGTTTGAGTCTCGGTTGAGTAAAAAATCGTTCGTTTTTTAAGCACCCACCAAATGTTCGACAAAACGCCTAAGTGAGATCCAGTTTTGGGTCGTCTATTTTGGCCGGTGTCGAGTCGCCCGTGCATGTCGTGTTTCTTTTTTAGCGTCCCTGTAGTATTTAGAGTTCTGGGCGTTGGCCGCCTAGCCGTGGGTGGTTAGTTCTTGGCTAAGTTTTGGTCCCAGGGTGGCCGAGCTGAGTTTTGGTCGACGCTTGTGCTTGGCCGAACGGTCAACCAGGTGGTGGTCGAGTCCTTTGCCAATTTTGGTTGAGGCAACGCCGGAGTGGCATGCCACCTAGCCGAGCCGAAACAAGCCGGCCATCCCTATCTCGACCGCCTCCATCAAGACCCCGCGGTATAGGGGAATGCAGGGGAGTCAGTGGGGTCTGTAAGGGGGTAGAGTCAGGTCAAATCCGAGTTGGGCAAGGAGCCCTACTCGGTTCCCTGTTCTCTCTTTTGGGGCTAGGCTTTATGCTTAGTTAGTATTAATTAAGTAGTGAGCCGGGCCTTTTCTTTTTTTAGTTTCCTTTTTATTTTTTTTAGCCACGCCGGATTGTGCTCATTTACTTAACCCAGTCGCGTGTAGACCTGGGCCAGCACGCCCGGGTTGAACGTGGAGATCCAACTCGGATCCGTTTATTATAATATAATATTATTATATTTATTATTTTAATATGAAAATTGGACTTTGGAATTGCCATTTCTTGCATATTTTGTGTGATGCAATGCCATGCTTAATTGTACGTCAATTGATTTCTATGTTCGAATTGCGTGTTTAACTTGACCTTGCATGTGGCCGATTAGAGGCATGTTAGGCCTTTGTTTGCACACTTCCCGTGCATTGATTGTCATTTCCTTAGCCTAGTTAGGATTAAAACCCTAGGATTCACAATCTTTAGGAATACTGCATGAATACCTTTAAATGTTGTTTGAACAAGATCAGATACCGAAAGGGCATTAGTCATCTAACTAGTGTAATCAAGTCCAAGAACTCATTTGAATCTTTGGTCTGTAGGAGTAAGGCGTTTCTCCCATCACCTTACTTGGATCTCTAATTGACCCACCATAACTGATTAGTGGCGACTCCTAGATAAAATCAATTTGCATATTAATAACTTGAGCCTTAAGTCGCGAATTGGTATGGGCTTAGGAAAGCCTGAATTAAGTCCCTAGGTTTAAACTTAGCAATCCATCAGCCTCTTAATTGACCATTATAGGCCCACATGAGGGGCTGGCGCCATAGGGAGGTCGCGATATAGAAGAGAAGTACTTATGCTTAAGATCGCCACTATTTCGCATCAAGAACGATGGATCTTAAATCAAGTGCATAAATCCCTTTTTATCCATTACTGTGTTTTGGTTTTCTCGCTATGGAGATCTTGGGGTGCTACTTTCGCGGCTTACATGTGATATCAAAGTCGCCATAGTCTAGGGCTAGAACCTTCGAATTTGGCCTTTTTCGGAATTTTTGTCTGATGAAAATTTATTTTGATCACATAATCAGATATTTCTCGTCTTAACAAAAATTTTGATGGGTGCCATGCCTCCTGGGGACTCCACACACGCGGCCACACGCAGCTGCAGTGTTGGCGTGTGGCGGCCACGTGCAAGCGTCGTCTAACATGTGCGTTGGCTAATGTTAGCAACTCGCAACACGAGTTGACCCGAGTAAGCCCGAGTGACCTAACCTGACCCGAGTTTATCGTTGACTAGATTGGTCAATGGTTAGATTAGTTAGATGAGTCGTATCGGTGTTCTAGGTCGAATTGGCAAGCCAAGCGTGCGCCACATGTGCTGCACACTCAAGCTACGCGTTAGGGCTCGTCCGAGCTCTATTTGGAGCGTTCTCAGTACTAGTGTTCCTGTATTGAGATGTTCTTGAATGTGGTGTAGTCAGTTTACATGTTTGATTCTTTTAAGCATGTGAAAATTCCTATAGAACCCTATATACGTGTATTTTTAGGGTATTTTTGCGTATTTTTCTGTATTTTTCTATGGTTTCGGAAATACCAATGCTAGCTCACATGTATATCATTGCATATAGAATGTGTAGAGCGTGATTCATTAATAGCACAAATAATATTTCACAAGTATCAATATAAGGAATAATGTAATTAGCATGGCATGTGATTTTAGTTATATATATATATATATATATATATATATATATATATATATATGGTAAATGTGAAAGACATTGTGTTATGACCGCCACAATGGCATGCTTGATTGGTCTGAGAAATATCAGTCTCATATTGTGATAGGATGTCTTTTATTCTATTGCATGGTCATACTCCCAAAGAAAGTGATTGTGTATTGGTTCATAGAGGGACACATGTACAACATATGGTTGAAGAGTGACTGATCCTAGTGGTTCATACATCCAAAGGTAGTGAATTCACTAACGTTGGAATATATTCTCATGGCCCCTCTATTGTAGAGAGTATACAACTGCATGTCATGTATTTGCCCAAAGGTGATTATATGATGATATATGTAACTCTCAAATGTGTACTTATATAATTTCAAGTTACACAATACTCATGTGATGCTAATTGTATACATTGCTTGTTTTAACAGTTACCTCCCCTATAAACGGCAACTCCATTACGATTGAGGTTCTTACTAGTTCAAATTTTAAGAAATGGAAAGGGGATTTTTTGTTTGGGATAGAGCTGGCGGATGTTCATATTGCTTTTACTAAGGATAAGTCGGCAGATTTTACTACCACCAATACGGAACCCTAGAAAGCACAATTTGCTGCTTGGGAAAAGAGCAATCGAATTTGTTTGTTATCAATGAAGTAGTCCATTCAGGAACACTTGAAGAGTGGTTTGCCAATGGAATGCGCTGCTAAATAGATGATAGAAGCCTTAAAGGCTGGAAACTATGTCTCGTCTAATGTTGAGATCGAGACACATCTAGAAGGACTCTTCAATATGAGGTACTATGGTTCTAGTGGTGTTAGGGATAAGAAGACTAAGAAGTCCAAAAATTATACTCATAAAAGAACTCATGAAACCATTATTCATTCTGACTGTTTGAGTCCTAAGAAAGTATCCTTCAAGAAGGATGGTGACCGCCGTTTCTTTTATAAGAAGAAAGGTCATATAAAGAAAGAACATTATAAATATAAAACTTGGTTGTCCAAGCGTGAGCCTGCGAGTAATGATTCTTTAGTATTTATTTATGAATCCAACCTATCAGAAGCGCCATCCAATCTAGATAGCGGTGCAACAAGTCATGTTAAGTTTACCATACAGGGATTCATAAATAGAAGGAAGCCAAATTAGAATGAATCAAAACTTAATATGGGAAACAACAATAAAGTCTACGTCGAGTTCGTGGGAGATGTCATTTTAATTCTAGATTATGATTTTAATTTGATGTTAAGAAACACATTTTATGTACCTTCCTTGAAATGAAACTTATTTTCCATATCATGTCTAGACATGTGTGGCTACTTTTTTTAAATAAGGAACAATATTGTTTCTATGTTTTTTAATTAAGATTGAGTGCTGTAATATGTCCAATAGATTGTACAGATTGTGTTTAACTCCCAATGATATATACGTTACTAATACGGCTGAAAAAGTTGTTTTCAAAAGGCCTCTACTTAAGCAACGGTTTTATGCGTTATGGTATAAACGGCTTAGTCACATCTCTAGCGAAAGAGTGGAAAGGATGATAAAGGTCGATATCCTTCCTGCTCTTAAAAATGACCTAGAGACTTGTATAGATTGTTGTAGGGGTAAGATGTCTAAGATAAAGAAGAAAACTGTAGTCTATAGTTTCAACCTATTGGAGGTCATTAACACTAATATTAGTGGACCCTATACAAAAATCTTGTGTAAAATTTTTTATTTCATCACATTTATAGATAACTATTCCTGATATGGTTATTTGTACTTCATTAACAAAAAGTCTAAGTCTGCCGATAAGTTCAAGATTTTTTGAACTAAAGTTGAGAAACAGTTGAGAAAAGTCATAAGGGTTGTCAGATATGACCGGGGTGGTGAATATTATGGCAGGCATGGCAATGCTGGATAGCTTAAAAGGCAATTTGCTAAATACTTGGAGGATTCTGGGATAGTAGCTTTGTTTACTATACTTGGGAGTTCTAAACAAAACGGTGTGACTGAAAGGCCCAATCACACCCTTATGAACATGATGAGGAGTATGATCAATATGACCAATTTACCTAATTTTCTATGGGGTGAAACTTTAAAAATAGCCTTGTACATTCTTAATCGAGTTCCTACCAAAGTTGTTCCATTAACTCATTTTGAGTTATGAACTGGATGTAAATTTAGCTTAAACCATCTTAAGGTTTGGGGGTGCCCTGTAGAAGTGAGGTTATATAATCCAACATTGAGTAAGTTAGACTCCAAAATCACTCAGTGTTACTTCATATCTTACCCAAATCATTCCAAGGGGTATCATTTTTATAATCTCAATAGAGGCACAAGAATTGTGATATCATAAACTATGAAATTTCTGGAGTTTAATGTGGCTGAAGAGGTAGTTGCTCAGGGACAATTAGGGATAATAGTACGGTGGGAACCACTGTGTTTTTTCTCTACCAATACAGATGATTGTGGAGTCTCTTACACCACAGAGCTTGTTGAGGTCTAGGATCCTATTGTTAAGGTTGCTCCTAATGAAGATCCTCATGCCTCTTAGGTGCAGAATGAGGTTTTAGTAACTCCACTCAGAAGATCCATCAGGCAAAAATGATCAGTTAGACCACTAGACTATATAGTTTATCTGGGAGAGTATGACTACAGTATCGGCTATGTGGTTGATCTAGTGACTTATACATATATTGTTTATTATCTTCAGTCAAATCTGTGGTTAGATGCGATGAAAGACGAGATACAATCTATGAAACATAGTGGTGTTTAGGAGCTTGTTGAATTTCTTGAAGGTTACAAGCACATCGGCTACAAATAGGTGTATAAAACTAAAAAAGTCTCCAAAAGAAAGATTAAGAAGTTTAAAGTCAGACTAATAGCCAAGGGTTTCACTCAGAGAGAAGGAGTAGACTATAAAGCAACTTTTTCCCTAGTCTCTTCTAAGATTCCTTCGTAGCGATCATGGCATTAGTAGCTCATTTTGATATGGAATTACACCATATGGATATTTAAACTGCCTTGCTAAATGGAGACCTTGATGAGGAGGTCTATATGGTGCAACCCAAAGGCTTTGCAGCAAATGATTCAGGTAAGCTTGTGTGTAGATAGAAAAAGTCAATAGCAAATGATACTTGAAGTTTCATAGTATTGTCACTTCATTCGGTTTTGTTGAGAACAAAGTAGATCAGTGTATATACTACAAGGTCAGTGGGAGGAAATTTATTTTTCTTGTACTCTTTATAGACGATATCTTGCTTGCGAGTAGTGACTTGGATTACTACATGAGATAGACCGGATGTTGTCAAAGAATTTTGACATGAAAGACCTCGGTGGTGCATCTTTTGTCCTTGGCATTGAGATACATACGGATCGTTCTCACTGTATATTGAGTTTATCTGAAAGGGCATATGTTGATCATATTTTGGAAAGGGTCAGTGCGTGGCATTGCAAGTTAGGAATTGCTTTTGTCATTAAGGGTGAATCAGATATTGAGAAAACCCAAATGAAGAATGTACCTTTTGCTGGTGCAATTGGAAGTATCATGTTTGCTCAAGTTTGAACTAGACCAAATATTACTTTTGCAGATATCAGTCAAATCCAAGACATGATCACTGGGTTGCTGCCAAGAAGGATTCGAGGTACTTAAAGAGAATTAGAGAATATATGCTAATCTATAGACATATTTAGGACCTGTGGCTAGTAGGGTATGCGAATATAGACTTTGCTAGCTATTAGGATGACATGAAGTTGATGACAAGATACATCTTTATGTTAGCATGAGGTTTAGTATAATGGAAAAGTGAGAAAAAGAAATCTATATCATCCTCTACCATGCAAGCGGAGTTTATAGCATACTTTTCGGCCGCTACTCAGGCTATTTGGCTCTGGAACCTCATTAGAGAGTTGACCATATTTGATTTTGTGGATAGGCTCGTACAGTTGTATTATGACAATAATTATGCAGTTTTGTTTATCAATAACAACAGAGGTTTCAAGGGGTTTAAGCATATAGCAATCAAGTTTTTTACCATAAAGGTAACAATTGAGAATGATGATGTTGTAGTAAAGCATATTTCCAGAGATGACATGGTTGCAAATCCACAAACTAAAGGTCTTCGCTCTTGTACGTTTGAACGACATGTCATTAGCATGGGCTTAGGACTATCATGGGATACAGTTGTTTAGTGAGAGTTTAGTGGGAGCTGTTTTGTTTTTGCTCTAATAAAGTTTATATCTGTGTTGGTTACATTTTGTAACATTTTGATATGTATCAACCTTTTGGCATTCAATAAAGTGTTTATGAATGTATTGTTATTATGTTAAATACATATATCTGATGAAAATCTCAAGGTATTGTGTATACCTTGAGTAAAGGCTATGAGCATTCAGTTATTAGCCTTAAGAATATATCATGTTAAACATAAAGTAAAGTTAACTATAAGGATAAGATATATGCGAGTTCGTTGACACATTAGGTTTTGTGATACTTAATGTGAGAGAATGTGGACTGACAATGGGGATTACACATATGGTATCACTCTCTATGAGATGTTATCAATTTGCCACACTACTATATTGAATCCATGTCAGTATAATTAAAAGCACTCTTGATCATGGAAGGCTCTATGTGTATTTATGCAGTTACCGCCATGATTTGGTGTTTGGGACTTTATGAGATCGAATTGACTGTTGACAATAATCTATAAACCAACATAAAGGTGTGCACATACGGCACGGTTTCAATTAATATAGCCCAAATGAGAAAATGTAAGAGCTTTTCTGATATGAGCTACATTAATTGGGATTGAATTTTACTGTTTTATGGGATTGGTCTAATAAAGTAAAATATAAATATTTTTAATTAGTCTAATATGAGACCGGCTAGTGTAGGTCGAGTAAAATCCAGCCTATGATGAGAGGGCTTGTGGCTGAAAACTGTATAAATAATACTCAAGTCTCTCCTCTAACACTAATGCACAAATAAGCTCATGTAAGGAGCAGTTATAGAACACAATCGTGAGGAGCAATCTCATTGAGCTAATGATACATAGGGTAATAGAGGAGAAGCTCTTGTGCTCGAGATTGTCGCTATGTATGTTAAGCCCCTACAAAAGGGAGTCCCACATCACTTGGGGGAAGCCAACCCACTCTGCATATAACCTCCGGGGCTTCCCTCACCTCACAAGAACTCTTTTGGGGATGAGAACCTTAGTTGGTATCAGAGTCAGGTTCGGTGGATCCGAGTGTATGTTAAACCCCTGCGGAAGGGAGTCCCACATCGTTTGGGGGAAGCCAACCCACTCTGCATATAACCTCCAGATTTTCTCTCACCTCACAAGTGCTCTTTTGGGGATGAGAACCTTAGTGGATCCCAAATCAGGTGCGCAAATCCCTTTTTATCCATTATTGTGTTCTTTTTTTTTTGGCTATGGAGATCTTAGGGTGCCGCTTTCGCCGCTTACACGAACTTCTTCTGCATCGACACTTGGCACGCCCATTGCGAACAGCGTGTCTTCGATCTCATTAGCTCTTTCAACATGTGTTTGACCTCATTTTCATCACATGTACCAATGTAGGCATGCATATTGCATTTTTGTTATTTGTACCACGTTTTTCTCTCAAACATCTTATGTATGTCAATAACTTGAGACCTATTATAATTATAAATATTTTTATATTTTTATAATACTCATCATAAACATAATTGGGCAATGGTCAAACTAAAAAAAGCTTATGTTAAGTATGATTTGTCCATGGATAGACAAAAATGAACAATATGTTTGCTATCATACAAGATGCAGATATACTAAGAGTCCATTTCTTTCGTGGAAAATGTGACGTTTTTTAAAAATATTTTCCAAGAAACCATTTTTCAAGAAAATGACATAATTTTCTAGTGTTTGGCTCAAACCTGAAAAAAGACCCGGAAAATATTTTCCGCCATTTGTATGGAAAATCTAACTTGATTTTCCTTCGAGCACTACTTTTAATAAATTTTTATTTATTTTATTTATTTTATTTATTTTTTAAAATCGATTTTTTAATTTTTTTAAATTTTCTCTTTTCTTTTTCATTTTTTCCTTTTTTCCCTCTTCTCTGATCGGTCACCAGTCACAGTGACGGCCGGTGACCAGCCATAGCAAGGCTCCACCGCACTAGAGTTGGCGAACGTGCCGACCTCTGGTGAGGCCTCGACCCTAGACGCCTTATGGTGATGCTTGGGCGTCACCGATTCGGCGAGCTCGAGCCTCGCCTGCCTTTGCTGTGGTCGACGACCAGCTAAAGAAGAAGAAAAAGGAAAAAGGAAAAAAAGAAAAGAAAAATTTAAAACTTTTAAAAAGAAAAATTAAAAATTAAAAAATTAAAATTAGAATTTAAAAAATTTTAAAAATTAAAAATTTTAAAATGAATGGTGAAAGTAGAAGGAGGGAAATCATTTTCCCCACTTTTGAAGGTTTGTTTTCCATTAATAGAAAATGTTTTCCTTGACTTGTTTATTAACCGAACGCCGTAAAATCCGAAAAATATTTTCTTGAAAGTTATTTTTCGCGAAATGAACGGAGCCTAAATCTCTTGAACTCATCTATGTAACTCATGAGCCCACAATTGTCCTTTAGTGTCTAGACATCCATTTTTTTTTGCATAACTATTCTCGAGATATATCATGAAAAACAAATAATCCAAAAAATTGAAAAATGCTTATCTTGAATATAATTTGTTTGCGTGTCCGTGTTCCAAAGATCTGTTACGAACTACAAATAATGAAAAAACTGAAAAAGCTTTTATTGACTGCAATTTATTTTTGGTAAGTTAAAAATGGATAGTGATAGATCCATTGTCATGCAAAGCGAAGGTGTCTCAAGTATATAACACGTGAATCCACTGTGAATTTAGACAAATCACGTCGAAGTGAATATTTTACCTTTGCTATTACGGAGACCTATTATGAGACATTGTTTTTCTTTTTTTTTTGGTCAGAACCTATTATGAGACATAAATATTCCTAAAATCCAAAAAAAAAAAAAAAAAAAGCTTATGTTGCATTTTTTGGTCGGGAAAAAGCTCTTACAATTTATTTGTGATAAGCTGAAAATGAATAATAATAGATCTATTTTCATGCAAGGTGCATATATATTAACCCCGTCCATGCACAGGTTAGCTCTGTGTGCTAGAGAGAGAGAGAGAGAGAGAGAGAGAGAGAGAGAGAGAGAGAGACTTACAAAGCCAAACCCGTCGGTTTTATAGGTCGGTCCGACCATTTTGTACTCGTTGCAGTATCTGGCAAGGAACAGTTTTATGAAGGGCAATTCATCAAAGATTGCCGCGACTCCTCCGTTTTCGCTTCCCTTGGATAGTGCCTCGTGGAATTCCTCCAGCGAACCATAAGGAACCAAGCTGGACTCATTGAAATTGAGCTGTCTCACCAGAAATCCTCTCACGAAAGATCCTTTCTGATATCCAACGGAAAGCCGATTCGTTAGCAAGTCTTGCACGTTCACAAACTTCGGCGTTAAACGTTGCACGGTTAAAAATGAAGTTAAACTTGCAGTGTAACTCTGAGTCAGGATAAGCACCACAAATACCCATACAGTAAGCACAAGCCTTGTCAAATTGTTCGCAATCTTCTCTCCTACATAAATAAAAGTCATAGTAAATTGCTAACAAAAGACCGAGCTAGAACAACAAAGCAGAGTAAAATATGGAAGCCGTTACCATCGAGAAGACCACGAAGAAAATCATAATAACAAACAAGGCACGATAGTTTTGAAAGGACTTACTATGAGCAAACACCAATGTGGAGAAGGAAAACCAGAGTATTAAGCCGATTTGTTGACTACGATGACCCCTAAATTCTTCATTTGTACGATGTTCGAGTAGCCAAACAATGAACCCAGTAGAAATTAAGGCCAAACCGGTCGTTAGCCAGAGATTCCAACTCAATGGCTTTAAGAAGATCCACATGTTCCTCCGCTCATCATCCTTAATGGCAACTATCATTGCTACACCAGATTCTGAATAGGGAAGTGTAAAATCCACGTAGGATGAGCGATTTGCAATGATAGTCGTGTCTCCCACAACTGCCTCGAATTTCTGCATCATCATGTCATCAAGAACTTCAATTTACATGGGTAATTCACTTTTATCATGAAGATCATCATGTCATGCATAAATACAAGCCCGGTATACCAATGACAGTGCATATTTATGTTTGAGTGAACTACTTCTCTGAAAGGAAATTTCAACGTCTACGGTATAAAAGCTCAAACAAGATTCAGAAATAATGCACTTAATAATGAGGACTATCATCTATTCTTTTTTTTTTCACCTAGTCATCTGTCAAGAAAAAGTGGGGTAAAATTCGAAGATAAAGCATTGACTAACCTGAAGTTTAATTTGGTTCAGCATATCATCATAGGTTCCTGCACTTTGCCTGCTCTCGTTCACGTAAGGAACGTACTGGTAAGGAATAGCAAAAGGCAATGCATCCAGTACCGCAAGAAACATGTCGTGGACGAATCCTGAGTAACTGGGCACGCCCGTATGCGGATCCCATTCGATTTTGAAGAACTCAGTAAAGCCGTCTTTCATCGGAACCCCAATCCTTAGTTTCTGTCCTGATATCGGTATCACCCAACCTTTCGGTGGCTTTAATGTATCTCCTGGCCAAGTAGGCGGCTTCAAATCGTTGGCCGAAGCAGTATACTCTTCCTTCGTTGATTGGTTCAATTCGGGTGAAAGTCCTCGTGCCGAAGTCCAATATCCAATAATTTCCTCCCTCTGTCCTACAACATTAAATATTTCGAATGCAATCGGCTGAAGTTGGCCTTCGGGCAAGTTAAATTCTCCGCCGAGGCCTTGAAATTTGATGCTTAGAATTTTGTGGAGCAATTTCGGGCCCATCTCCGAAATCCCAATAGACGAAAAGTCGAGATTGTTTCTGCTCGTATTCGGCTTTAAATATCTAGACTTTGCAGGCTCCCATACCATCTCTCCTGCTAACGCTAATGCTGAAACGGTGTCATATGCCCATAAGCCAAAGAGACTGAGATGAGCAATCTCGTCTTGTGAATTTTTCTCAGCGTGAAGCTTCTTCCATCTCTCTTCAAAATCTCTACGAGACTCCGATCGGGGTACATGTGGCCTTACACCTAGTACACCTCGCATTGAGTCCAAAGCCTTAGAGCTGACCGGGTCTAGTAAAGACGACAAACCATCGGTGACAATCCACGCAAACTCCTCACTCATCAGTCCCGAATTATTCGCCAGAACAAAGAACCTAGACCCAATCAAAGCGGTCATATGAACAAGAAACACTCTTGTTTGCATCACCAACAACTTATTGAGCTCTTTTACGATGTCAATATCTTCCGGAGATGGAGGAATAACGCTTCTATAAGAGATCCGAGCATCAACCTCTTGTAACGCGTCGACAAGGTATGGGACCAAGCCGTTGCCATAGTCAGTATCTTCATAAACAAGAGCTATTTTCCTCCAACCATAAGCTTGAACGACAGCCGCTAAAGCACTAACTTGTGAACTGTCACTATAGGCTGTCCGAACGAAATAATGGCTTTTCGTGGGAGAAAGGGATGGGCTTGTGGTTGAGAAGGATATGATCGGGACTTGAGCTTTTACTCCTAAGTCGATTACAAATCTGGCTTGTGAGGACCATTGTGGGCCCAGGATTGCATGGACTTCTTCGTTCTCCATCAAGTCCAAAACTGCAAACACGATGTATTTGATAGGGGTGAGTAAGATGGCCGCCCAAACAAGGATCAAACCGGACTGATCGATTTGGTCTGGTTCTCGGGAATATCGGTCCAGTTCTCGATTCCTAAAAGTGGAACCGGTTTTAGGGCAGTTTGATTCCCGGTTCTAGGGTGAAAACCGGACCGGATCGGATCGGACCAACCGGACCGGACCAATAAATATATATTTTTATAATTTTTTCATATATATAATGTTTAATATATATATGAAAAATATTTAATATTGGTCCCATTGAAACTGATTGTTCAATTTTTTCATATATTATATATTTTTCAAATTTTTTCCATAGCCTTATGGGATCAAATCAGAACTACAAAGAAAACAACAAAACGATTGGTTCCCAATTCGCAAATAATATTGGTCCCATTGGAATCGGACCGGACCGAGTCCTATCCGATCCACAATCCCAAGACTAGCCAGTCCAGTTCCTGGTCCTAGAAACTGGGAACTGGTCCTCCCAGTCCGATTCTCGGTTCTTGGGTTGGACCGGACCGGACTGAGAACCGCTCACCCCTAGTGTTTGATGAAACAAATGATCTACCAAAAAAAGTGGGATTGCATGGACACACACTCTCTCTCCTCGATCGCAGTGCTCAACGTCAGGTCGAGCCCTCCTATCTGGAGGTTTGATCTCCATGGCCGTGGAGCCTCTAGGTCTCCAAGCGACGGCTCCCTCCATGGCAGCGAGCATTGATATGAGACCAAGATCGTGACAACCATGGAGGAGCCCCCCAATCGACGGCAAGAGAAGAGGGAACAAGGCAAAGAATAAAGCTAGAGAGAGATAGAGAACAGAGGGGAGAGAGAGAGGAGAGGGAAGAGACAAACCTCGATTCTAGCAGTAAAGCACCGAAGGTGATTACATTGCACCATAACAACCATGCTACTAATACTATAAATATTAGAAGCCCCATCAGAACCTAATGAGAATTCATTGAACCATGTAGATTGATCCTTCCTAGCCAAATTTTCGGTCTATTCTAGGTTAATAACTCACTCTAAGAAACGCTTCATCATATGTGTATTAATATTTTGGATCAGACAAGGAAAAAGCAAATACTAAATTGGTTGATGACAAGTATTTGAAGTCCTGAAGAATCAAGATTCATTGGTGATATTGTTTGAGATTGTGAATAATCTAATTCATGAGCACGAGCCCAATATGTCTGACACAAGTGACATATATTTACCTGCCGATGCCGCATCGACGACGTCGTCCTCTGGATATCTGAATTGAAGCGACAATTGGGTACGATAATGAGGGTGCGCACCATAGAAATCAGAGAGCGCCATGGATGTACAACTCATCACCACCTTTCCGACGGTTGAGTTCCTGCTGTAAACTAGCCCGACTCGAATCATTTCCTTTGCTGGGTTCTCTTTGATTACACTAGAGGTTTCAATAGTAGAGGCCAGGTGAAGGCAACACAATAGTGCAAGACTCAAGTAGCTTATCTGCCCCTCCATATTCTGTCTCTTGGTTGTGTTTGCCTATTGCTTCCCTTGTTGACTCCCGACTACTTTTACATTGATTTCTTTGGTTTCCATAGGATTCCATTGTGACTGATTCTATAGGGAAGTACTGGTCCTACGTTATATTAAAACTTTGTAGATTCATAATAAAAGTCGTACGTGTGGTGAGTCATTGTCTTCTCCTTGCACATATTTAATGCTTTGGACCCACCTATTCGCAATAACCCAAAAAGACCCACATGATCGTAACACATGTTTTTACTTTTTACTAAGATCCGCACGTTTTGCGTCTATTGTAATGTGGCATCAAAGAAAACAATCATAGGAGAAACAAAAAGGAGGAGGTGATAGGTCCGTCACTCTCGTTGGTGAGATATCCTATGTGTATTGCGGATAAGCAAGACCCTCCACTCTCTGTGTCTCTTGGTTGTGTTTGCCTATTGCTTCCCTTGTTGACTCCCAACTACTGATACATTGATTTTCTTTGGTGTCCATAGGATTCGATTGTTCGATGTATACACATTGACTGATTCTATAGGGAAGTACTAGTCCTACGTTATATTAAAACTTTGTAGATTCTTAGGAAAAGTCGTAGGTGTGGAGAGTCATTGTCTTTCTCCCTGCGCATATTTAATGCTTTGGTCCCACCTATTCGCAATGAGCCAAAAAGACCCACGTGAGCGTAACACATGTTGTTACTTTTTACTAGGATCTGCACGTTTCACGTCTATTGTCATGTAGCATCAAAGAAAACAACTGTAGGAGAAACAAAAAGGAGAAGGTGATTGGTCCGTCACTCTCGTTGGTGAGATATCCTGTGTCTACTGCGGATGAGCAATACCTAAGTATAAGGTGTTTACGACTCGATTCAACGGTATTTTTCAAAAGATTTTGTTAACGAATGTATTTATGCACTTGTGAAGTACCCATTTAAGGAAAGCATACAATTTCTGAAGTATTATCTTTTTCTTGTTCCGTGTAATCAATAGATTAGAACTCAAAGCATTTCCTTTTGAAGTTGTTTCTCTAGAATTTGCCAAACAAGCTATCAGCCCTTTCCAAGATGGACTTCCTAATTGAAAGGAGCTTGTAGTGTTAAGGTACATATGTGAGGGTGTTAGGCCAAAGAATATGATTTAATGTGAATAAACAATAATAAATTGATCCTAACTCATTGGCCGAAACTTTTGAGTAAATATGGGTGAAGTTATTGGGCTTTTGCTATGAATCTCAACAAATTGCATCAAAACTTATGGTTTGGATGGATTGGGCCTACATTTATGAAACAAAGTGTGATGAACATCTCAAAGAAGGAATTCGGATGTTACCCCTTAAGTGAGGTGTTAAATGATGTCCCTCGGCTTCCTGCTAAACTTAGGTGGGTTAAGGAGAGTAAGGTAGACTCTGAAGAGCAGATGTTAATCCTCTCACCAACCATCTCCCAAAAACTTGGCCAGGTCAAGGTGGAGATTTGAGAGATAATGTTCAAGTCAAATGACACTTGGACTCAAGGGGTGCGGGCCTAACACAGGTGGCTCACAGGTGAGGGGAGATTTGTTAAGGTGCACGTGTGAGGGTGTTACGCAAGAGAAGTCCCACATCGAGGATATATTGTAATGCAAAATTAATGTTAATTGACCAATAATTCATTGACTGAAACTTTTGAATGGGGTCAATCTCGATACATTGATGAGCTCATATTTGAACTTCCTCTCGAGGATCTCCTTAGGAAAAGATATCGGGCTTCTACTGTGTGCCCCAACGTTGTTTGTAAATATAGAAACACCATAGTCCTTGTGCTATTAATCATCGGGTTACGGTCTATAGAGGAATATAATTAGACTTAAGGATGACTCGGTGCTAAAACCCAAGAACACAAGCTCAAACCAAACTCACAAGACCGAGAGTTTGGCAAAATAAAATAAAAAACGAAATGAAAACTTGGATTAGATAAGCTCAATCTCACAATTTGGATAAAATAATATTCTCTCCTAAAACGTCCTTTTTATAGTTATCAGCCTCTAGAATCTCACTTCCTCATTCTAAGACTTTTTGCGCACATTCTAGCTAGTCTTGTTTCCAAAGTTTTGGACGCGCTCCATGTTGAGAATGATGTTTGATAGCAATATCATCCAAAGGGGGGTGAATAGCTAGGTGATATCACTGGTGACGGGTATTGCCCAACCCTTTGGTGATCTCCATAAACGTCCCGGCCAAATTGGGGCTTAGACATCCTTAAGGGCTATGCATTTCACATTGGGATAATCTAGAATCAGTTTCAACTCTCCTGATTACCCTTCTTTTGGGGTCCAACAGCCAAAACATTGAAGATTTCAAATGCAGAGGGTTGCGATTGTCCCTTGACCAAATGAAAGTCTCCACTAAGACCTTGGATACTGATGTTACGAGTTCCTCATGAAGCTATGCCGAGAGCAGTTCCATTCATCCTAGGATATAAGTAACCTGACTGTGGGCACCCAAGCCATCTCAGCCGCCTCGGCTAGCGCCCAAATTGTGTCGACCGCCCATTAGCCAAAGAGGTTCAGATGTCTATCACTAACACGCAAGCGTGACTTGTCAGGAGTGTGGTGATCGTTCCATTTCCGATTGCCGGGTACATAAGGTCTTACACTGAGCACGCCCTCCATCGGAACCACGGCCTCAGAGCCAACTGGGTCGAGCAATGATGATAACCCGTCGATCATGATCTAAGCATACTTATTCATCATTTCGGCTTTCCACACTGTCAGAAAGAACCCCAGTCCTAGAGAAGCCACCATGTGAAAAAGAAAGAGCCTAGTTTTCATTTTAACCAACTTGGTGAGCTCCATCAAGATATCAACCCCTGGGTGGAAGGGCGTATGACGCTGCTGTAAGGCACCGTGAGGTACGAAATCAAACCATTGCCATGGTTCGTATCTTCGGGGATAAGGCCTATTTCTTTCGAACCATAAGCGTCAACCAGGGCCGTGATCGCTTTCACTTGCGAACTATCATCATAAGTGGGTCCCATCGAAGAAATTATTCCGAGCCGGAGAAACGGATGGACTAATCGCTGCACAAGAGATTATGGGAACTAGAGCTTTGACTCCTAGCTCGATAATGAACTTGGCTTGCGAGGACCACTGGAATCCGATATCACATGGACCTCGTCGTTTTTCACAATGACCAAGCGTAAGTTCCATGCATGTTATACCAATAGCCTTCGAACTATTAATCGATCAATGCTATAGACAATCCAATTGTATAACATCATAAAAATAAGTAACAACTATGATCTCCTAGAATTATATCTCTAGCAACATAAACATACGTGATTCTATACATAAAGAAACCTAAAATAGTATATTTCTAGCAACATAAACATACGTGATTCTATACATAAAGAAACCTAAAATAAACTACGTACACCTATCATATATTGAAAGTTTTAAAGTGTTCCTAAACATATGCATGTTCAAGTCATTGAAAAATTGAAAATAACGATAAGAAATGCAATATCATGGATTTGCTCTGAGGTACGGCTTTGAAATACTTAAATACTTGTAAAAATGAAAATTTTCCGTATAAATGACAAATCTAATAATACTCTGAAAATATGAACTTTTTGCATATCAATTATGTTAACACTTTTATTAATAACTAAAAATCTTTTTATATGCCTCGTAGCTACCATCGATTATGCAGCTTGATATCAAAGGCAGTATGGCCTGGAGTTGGCGAGGTCTTCTTCAGCTTAGACCTGCTCTAAATTGGGCCATCTCTAGCTCAAGGCACTGATGCAAAGAGATATATGTCAAACTCAGACATGTGGGATATCATGCCCCGAACCCCAACGGGCTCGCGACACCCCTCCGACGGTTGTAATGAACGCGACATCCCAAGACGCGTCATCGACCTAAACGAAACACCCAAATTAAATCACGAGTCATAAGCAAATTTAAATTAAGCTAGACAATAACCAATGACGACAGGATAGCACTTGCATAAATCAAACAATTACTTACAATGTCCATAAACATAACATTAAATCACGTTCATCAAAAGGGACAGTGGCCTACTTCACTATACAAAAAGGGGATATCCACAAAAGGGATGAAGCATCAATATCCAAAACCACTCCCGGTCTCCGAATCGCACGTGACGACTGTTCGTCACTCCAAACCTGAAAATATTTAACAACGGGGGATGAGATAAATCTTAATAAGTAGACAACCTAAATCTCACGTAGGCTAATGCATACCTAGACGAGTCTTAACATGCAATCTAACAATCGACATACTAGAACTCACATAAACATACATACCTCACCTCCATTCACAAGCCAACTCTGCATATCAATCCAACACTATAACGTATCTAGCATAACACGTACTAGGAACATGCAAAGAGATTTCCCATACATAATGCATCCACACTCGTGCGTGTTCCGATTATAAGGTAAAAACACTTGAGCACGTCCCATACCATGCCTAGCAGTATTCACCCCATAATCAAATACTATGCAACATGTGTGGTTCAGCTAACTTTCTCATGACCCAGGTCAACACCCCTCAGGCCCAACTTTCCTTTCACAGCTCGCGTAAACACACCTCAGGCCCATTCTCACGACCCGCGTAAACACGCCTCAGGTCCTTTATCACAGCTCACGTAAACACGCCTCAGGCTCAGCCCCCCGATCAATCCGGGCTCAGTCCCACGTAACCACGGCTCAGGATATTTCTTTCTTTCCAATGACCTGCATAAACACGCCTCAGGTATTTTCTTGCCTTTCTCGCCACACCCGCATAACCATGCCTCAGGTTGGCAGCCCTCTGATTCGGGCTTTGTCCAATGACTCGCGTAAACATGCCTCAGGTGTATCCTACCTTCCACAGCCAAGCACATGCGCCACATAATGCATTCATTCAATTTCCATGTCATTCACAAGCCCAAATATCGCTCAAACGTACGCATCTTACCCACAAATCAATTCAGCCAGCACACACCACACAATTCCACCAATTCCATGCCAATCACATAATCAAACCACATCTTAATAAGCTCAATCGCCAATCATTCCAATCAATCCATGCAAATTTCAAACTCATTCTAGAAAGCATCACAATCTAATCACATTGCACAACCATCAATCTAACACATTGCACATACTCAATTTCAAGTCATGAGCTCGCCACCCTAGCCCACCAATTCGGCATTCAAGCCGGCCACATTCAAGCATCCAATTTCACCCACAAATACCACAACAATCTAACCACACACGTGCTCACCAATCCATCACATTCCGCTCTCATTTCAAGCTGAATACTAACCAACAATTGTCCAACAAAACCACCATTAAGCCAGCCATGAACAGCCACCAATTGACCCCCAAAATCACCACAATATCGTCTAAGAACTTGTCACATGCAATCCTCAAATCGGCCCCTAGCTTACCCGTTAAACCGACACTAATCATCCCCTAGACAAGTCCAATAATACCCAAAGTACTAGATAAGGTTTAGGGAGTCACTTCCCTAAGGTCCAAGTCGAGAAAAGCTGGCTAGGGGCAGCCAAAATGGCGGAAAGGCTAGCAGCGGGCTCGGCTTGCGTGCAGGCGCGCTGGTCAGCGAGCCTCGGCACAATGCTCTGCCACAGCTGGGCTAGTGGCCGAGCGGGCTGGGCGACGGATAGGCAAGTGGCCTGGCTGGACGGGCGAGCGGCCGGGCGGACGAGCGAGCGGCCGAGCATGCAAGTCAAGCAAGTGGCCGGCATGCTAGACAAGCGTGCGGCCGATGGCGATGGGCGAGTGAGCTGGCAATGCGGCCGGGCAAGTTACTGGCGACACGGCAGGGCAACGGGTGAGCTGACCGGTTACGGCGATGGCGACAAGCTCGACCAGGTGAGCTGGGTGAACTGAGCAGCGACAACGACGGCAATAGCGGTGCTGGGCAACCAAGACGGCGAACACAGCGGCGGTTGGTGGCAAGGGGAGCTGGGTGGTAGTGGTGGTGGGAGCAGCGGCGGCCGGCATGGCGGCGTGCGGCGGCGACTGGCGAGCTGGACAGAGGGGAGAGGAGCTCGGGGAAGGAGGAACACGAGGAAGGAGGGTCGACGGTGAGAACAATAGGGTCGGCGATGGTCGAAGGTGGCACGGCGACGTCATAGGCGGCGGAGCGGAGCAGGATAGGCTAGCTAGGTAGTGCTGGCCGTGACAGGTGCAGTGACGAGCTGCAGCTCGCATGGAGGTGAGGGAGAGAATAGTCAGGTTGGGGTGGTGGCTGGACAGACGGTGCGACGGCTGTCAAGCAGCGACGCAAGGCGGACGATCAGTGAGCTGGGGTTGGGGCAAACGGCGGTCAGGCGAAGGGGAAACAAACGCAGCGGCTAACCAATAAGGAGAAGAAGAAGAAGGAGGAGGAGGAGAAGGAGGAGAGAGAGAGGGCAGGGGGGCAGGTCTACATGGAGCAGAGGAGACGTGCACATGGAGGGGACGTGAGCCGAAGTGGGCGGCGCGCGACAGAGGAGAGAGAGAGAGAGAGAGAGAGAGAGAGAGAGAGTAAGTCAACGCAATGATCGCAATCCAACAGCTCACATTCAAATCCGAATCGATCCAACGATCCACGAAAATCCCAAAATCAAATAAAAGAAAAGGCCAAACGATACTAATAAAATAAACTCAGAGGGAGGTCTACTAGTCAAAATCCACACTCGGTCCAAATTTCACTTTTTCCTATATCCCGGACAATATCGAGGTTGGCCACAATAATATCGACACAGTCCAATTAAATTCGTGACAAAACTCCCAGAAATTCGAGACCAAAGTTTGGGCTCTAAATAACGGCCAAATTCGATCGAGTGCAATTCTAGTGAAATCTCTAATTTAAAAATAACCCAAGAGTGATCAGTTCCGGGCGAGATTTTATTATAAGCGCACTGACGAAATACACATTTTATAAATCCCAAAAATGGGCCGAAATTTAGAATGTCACATGGGACCGGTTGTGGAGTGGTGTAATATAATTTGGACTAGCGATACAAACATAATTTTATTAGTTGACTTGTTTGCAAGGATAAATCGACAGCAGAAATCGTTTCATGATAGTTGCCTTTAGTTGATATAAATTGTAATTTATGTATGAGTGGTATAGAAGACAGAACCCATTTATTCTTCTGGTGCAACTGGATTGGAAATACATGGCATTATCCTCGCATAACATGGGATTTGGCGTTCTTTAGGAGGTTGGACTGATGAACTTTAAATGGATGATTAGAGCTACTAAGGGCAAAGACTTGGCGGCGAGGCTCCTCAAGGTATCTTTCTTTGCAACATATTGCATTTGGATAGAGTGCAACCATAGAAGTATTCAAAACAAGTCAATTGATATCTACATTATTTTGGCTAAGGTGCGTAGAATCGCAAGAGGTAGAGCTTCACTCTACCAAAATTTTTTACCTTCCCTAGCACACGTTGTATAGGCTACTATGTGAAGGCTTCCTATCTCCATTTTCTCACATTATTAGTTCTATTTATAATGATGGGTGATGCCCCTAAAATTCTATACTTTGTTTGATTAATAAAACTTACATTTGGACCAAAAAAACAGAGAGAGGACTGGTTACTAATATGGGATCAGAGTATAAAGTATGCTATGTATACCACATGCATAATTATCTTGAATATTTTGCTACATGTAGTAGTTTTATCAAAATGAATAACATTGGTATTACTAGTGTTATTACTAGTAGTAATACTATTATAGGATATATATATATATATATATATATATATATATATCTATATTATATGTGTGTGTGTGTGTGAATTTGGTTTAATAAACGATATAAGGCACAACTTTCTACTTATCTAGCAGACCTGGTACAGGAGCTTGTATATGGTCATAAACAAGAAAATTTCATCTCATCTCACATCACAAACACAAGTAAAGTAAAAGCTTGAAAATTACTTTCCTAATTGTGAACACTCGGCTTCTTATTTGGAGTGCAATTGGCATGTATCAACCAATCTTGATAGACACTTTACACATGAATTGATGTAATAGTAACTATAATAATATGTGTTCTTTTTACGTGCACCACTAGTGTTAAAAATAATTTTATAAATTCACCGTTGGATTGATGACATGCAGATGAATTCAGTTATTCGAGTATTTCCAAATACACATGTCACCCATGCAACGACGGATATGTAAAGAGTTCTTTCAAGTTACAATGGTCCTAATAAACATCCTCATAATAATATGTTATTCTTTGATCCCATTAAAAGAAACAAATAACATAAAAAATATCATATTGAATAATTTGACAATAATAATACTTTGTTAACCAAACAACATTACAAAGATTATTGTAATTTCCTTACCAAAAAAAAGATTATTGTAATTTTAATCCATTGATACAATAAAAAAGAATTTTATTAAGATTATCCTAAATCCATTATAAAAATTGAGCTTTGCAAACTAGTCAAATTTTAATTTTGAGATATATTAAGAGTTTTCAAATTCAAAATAATATAGACAAAATATCAATTACTTAATGCGTGTTACAATCGCCAATCGAATTTGGTTCCATTTAAGGGGAAAGAAAAAATGGCTAATTACAAGTAGCATGCTAAATCATATCTATAAGTAATAAGGTCCATGTTAAATTAGTTTGAACCACGGTAATCAACATAAACAATTCTATAGTACTAACTACAATTATGTGTCAATTTGTTATGAGGTATGGTATGTGTTGATTAAACGATTATTTGAAATAAGTCAAGTGTTTCAAAAATTGTTTTTTCATGGCTTTGGATACCAAAAAAGTGCCCAGTGAATATGCTGGAAGCTAGTTGACCATAATTAATAAGTCGATCGCATATTCAAGATGAGAAATGTAAAGAAAGTTGCCTAATCGATCATTTTGATTGTCGTGACCTTCTCAGAGGTGAACCACCAAGGGAAAGCCAATGGATTATCAAGGGTCTGTTTAGTAATGCTTCTGTTTCTTTATTTTTCTATTTTTTTTGTTCTCCAGAACAGAAAAAGAACAGAAATTCGTTTAGTAAAGTAAATCTACTTTTCTGTTTCTGGAACAAAAAAGTGATCCTGGAATAGATTTGGAATAGAAACAAGATAGTTAAGGAGTGGACCTTGTTAGAAAGGCTCAAAGATTCAGACTTTAAATTTGAAATGAGTCGAGTGTCGCACTTGTTAGCTGCATTGAGGATCGAACCGGAGATCCAAGCCAGGATTAAGGAACTGCAGTCTATGGATCCGAAAATACAAAAGATTGTCGGAATGGACACTGCTACGAGGAAGCCAGATTTCCAAGTAAGCGAGAACGGAATTTTGAAATTCCGAGGACGACTGTGCGTGCCCGATGATGCAGAGTTTAAGGAGGAAATATTAAGGGAAGCACATCGCAGTAATTACAGTATCTACCCAGGCAGTACGAAAAATGTACCAGAATCTGCAGTAGCATTATTGGTGGAATGGACTGAAAAAGGATGTGGTCAAGCATGTGGCCAAGTGTTTAACGTGCCAACAAGTGAAGGCACATCATTGTAAGCCTGGAGGGTTATTGAGACCATTAGAAATCCCTGAATGGAAATGGGAGCACGTCATGATGGATTTTATAACGAGACTACCAAGGAGCCAGAGAGGACACGATTCCATTTGGGTAATAATGGATCGACTAACTAAGTTAGCGCACTTCCTAGTAGTGCAGAACGATTTTGAGTTGGAAAGATATGCAAAGTTATACATGCGACAGATCGTCAAATTACATGGAGTACCGGTAACGATCACGTCAGACCGTGATCCAAGATTTACGATCAATTTTTAGAAAAGTCTACAAACGGCCTTAGGAATGGAGTTACAGTTCAGTACGGCTTATCATCCACAAACGGATGGCCAGTCTGAAAGGACGATCCAGACTTTGAAGGATATGTTGTGTACCTGTGTATTGGACTTCCAAGGCAAATGGGAAGAGCAACTACACCTAGTAAAGTTTGCCTACAATAATAATTATCAGTAAAGTATTCAGATAGCGCCGTTTGAGGCCTTGTATGGTAGAGCGTACAGAATGCCAGTGTGTTGGGATGAAGTAGGTGAACGAAGTATCACAGGCCCAGAATTGGTACAGCAGACAGTTGAGGCTGTTGAGACTATTCGAGAAAGACTAAGGACTGCATAGAGTCGCCAAAAGAGTTATGCCGATTGGAGACGACGACTCTTAGAGTTTCAGGTTGGAGACCATGTGTTTCTCAAGGTGTCGCCGATGAAGGGATTGTCTCGATTTGGTAAGAAAGGAAAGTTAAGTCCGAGGTATGTCGGACCATTCGAGGTTTTGGAAAAGATTGGAGATATGGCTTATCGACTTACCTTGTCGCCTAACCTGTCCCAAGTTCACAATGTATTCCACGTAACGATGTTGAGAAAGTATGAACCAGACCCGACCCACGTTCTGAGGTACGAAGAAATAGACGTGGACGACAAAGTGTCGTACGTGGAAAGAAAAGATCGAGTACTACAGAATAAGACGATCCCGATGGTCAAAGTTGTATGGGAGCACTATGGAATAGAAGGTGCCACCTGGGAAAGCGAAGAGGCAATGCGACGTCAATACCCCCATTTGTTTGAGTAGATGAGTTTAGATTGTAAATTTCGAGGACGAAATTTTTGTGAGGGGGGAAGAGTTGTAACGTCTTGAATTTCGACCCATTTCCGGGATCAATGAAATTGATATTATTCTTCTTTAATTTTAGTAAGTCTCGCCCGGAACTGATCGCTCTCGGGATACTGACCGATAGGGAATGGCTAACTAGAAAAACGGTAAGTGGACTAGGAAATCGATCGCGAATCAAGCACCGATTCCGAGAAACGACGAGGGAATATTTTAGGCCAATGGGGGCCAATCCTAGGAAGGTGACAGATTTAGTTTGGCCAATGACGTACGATCGGATAGCGGGTGATTCCGCATGACCGAAAGTACGCGTGGCGAATAAATCCCGAACTTAAACCGAACGATCGCGACCTCCGGAACTAGCGATAAATCCTCGCATTCTCCTAGTGATCGAGACCGTCATGACTCGAGTAACCCTAGGTCGATACGCGTAATCCCTAAACAGCCGCCCGTTAGTGAGAGACCCTAAAATTGTAATTGAGCAATTTTGATCACGAAATTGGATCTGGACTTGGGCGTCAAATTTCGTGGACGTGCGCGACGATTTTGCGAGGACAACGTCATTTTAGTATGGCCAACTATATTTGAGATCAGTACGATCGAAAAATGAAAATTCGGCCCGAAATCGAAAAATTACGATTTTGCCCCTAAGCCTATTTTTAGTATTCCGAATTTTGGAAATTATTAGAAGTCATTTTGGGGATTTAATTGGATAATATTAGCCCCAATAATTCAGAAAATTTGAGACCAATTTGCCCTTAGATATTTTGTCAAATTTAATCTTGTTAATTGGATGAAGGGTAAGATGGGCATTATTGGAATTAGGCCAATAATTTAGTTCTCCACTAACTCTCTCTCCTCTCATTTCCCTCCCATCATCTCCGACCAACTCCCTCCTCCCTCTCAATCTCGCCACTCTCCCTCTCTTCCTCTCCTTTCCGGCCGCGTAAGGTTTGATCACCGCCGCTCGCCGGAGCAAGCCGTTGTCCGCCCACCTCGCCTCATCACCACCACCAGACCATCCCATCCTCTCCTCCCTCTCCCTTCCTCCCTTTGGCCGTGAGGAGCACCATTGATCAGCCACGCCGGAGCCGTCATCGTCTACTCGAGCGCCGCCGCGGACCGTTGCCGCTCATCGTTCGCCACCATCTCGCCTCACCATCACCACCCTCATTTCCCACTTGTTCCGTCAAGCCATCACCGCCGACCAGCTCCCCTTCCCCTTCGGCCACGTGAAGACCGCCTTGGACCATCGATCGCCGCACGCCGCCGCGGAAGCCGCTGCTCGTCGCCGTCGCTAGGCCGCCATGAAACCAGCTCAGCTGGCTCATTTTTCTCTCCCGATCAGCTAATTGGAGCTTAGGATTAAGTGAGTATTAGTCCATAAACCCTAATTAGGATAATTAAGCATTTCTAGATAGGATTAGGGTTAATTAAGGGTTAATTAAGGTGTTTTAAGGGTGATTAGTGGCTGATTTGGTGATTAATTGAGGAGCTTAATGGAGTATTTTGAACTTGATTATAGCCTAATTTGACTTGAATTGATGGTTGCCATGTTGTGTTTAATTGGCTTAAGTTCGAATAGTTTAGGGTTTAATTATAGAAATCCTCGAGCGTGCCTTGTTTGGTTGATGTGGTAGCTAATTGTGCTTGATTGTGATCAATTTGATGATGCCATTGTCGCGAGCTTATAGTGGCTGAGTATGATGTGGCATGGCAGGCCTTGAATGTGCGAATTTGTGTTGTGCTAATCGCATGAATTATATGCAAATTGCATGCCAGAGCCTAATTGTATTGAATTGTTTAAACTGGACATGTTAATGAATTAATTAGGCGTGTTGAGATGTGAGTTGAATTGGCATAAATTGTTGATGTGCCTAAGTGAAATTGAGTGCTCATTGTGTATGGTGTTGTTGCCCGAATGCCGGATTGTATGGCCACGCATTTCGCATGCAGGGCATTGGCTTGAATCTAGATTTGTACGAGTATGCGTGCCTAACATGAGCATGTGATAACTTAATTGCCCTGATGTTTATTACGCGGAGTTCAGATAAAATTGATTGTGTGCATGTGTGATCACAATAAGTCCTGATCCATTTTACGTGGGATGATGCCCGGTTCTATCGGAAGCCGGTTAGCTTGATGCGTTATACGCGGGTTTTGGTCTGTATATGGAGATCGGTGTTGCGCCTGATGCGTTTTACACGGGCTAGAGACACCGGGCCTGATGTGTTTTACGCAGGCCATAAAGTGTTGGTATTGATTGATAGACCTTATGCGTTTTATGCGGATCGATCTCTAACTGAGAAATGAGCCGTGTGCCAGTGTGCATTGTTGAAGTCGAGTATGAGTATGTGCATGACGTACATGTGGCTAAGTCTGTTGCATATGTGCCATTATAGTGATTATATTATGCCTAACCTGCAGGGTTAATTGCGTGCTCGACTGGGCCGGAGGGCCTAGGTCAATTGTTGTTGTTTTGGATGTTGTACTGTTGTTGTGTTAGTTTGCCTGTCAGGAGGTGCATATTAGCCTAGTTTAGGTTTAGGGGGTTTTACTCGCTGAGATTCGTCTCATTGTTGTTAAAAACCCAACTTTTCAGACCCCCGACCCTAAATATGTCAGAAGTTTCGGTACGTTTTGGGATCCCACATCAGATAGAGAGAGCGGTGACCAAATACCCCGTAGGGAACGAGATTACGTATATTAGATATTATACTATAGTATGGGTTGATGTAGGAGAGACGTACTACCAGACCCACGAGTATATAGCTTGGTGCTTTAGGGACTACTCCGGGGAGCATGGACCTCTTCGGACTTTTGACATCCCGTTCAACGGGCAGGGCGAGATGGACCCGCAGTGTGCCGACGGAGACCTAGTGAGCCCCGAAGTTACAGCCGAGGGAAGTTTGAGTTCTAGCGCCGAACCTGTCGTTTGGGAGGTAGATGAGCTGGTCTCGATGGATGAGGAGCAAGATCCCGAGTAAGAGGGTGAGCTTGAGGAGATGGACTCTGAGGAGGAGTTGGCAAAGGCCGAGTCTGAGCTGGATTCCCTAGACTCAGAGATCGAGCTGTCAGATAGCTCTTCCGAGTCTTCGGGATTCGACCCGGACTGGGTTCTGTAGGGTTAGCTTTAGCCTTAGTTAGGTCGGGCCAGTCCCTTTTTAATCGGAGCCTAACCTTAGATAGTAGTCTAACCACTCAGGCCACTTACCCCTTTTTGTCAGTGATGGCCGTTGACCGCTTTTGATTTTGGTGCTCACTGTAAATTGATATTGTATATGTTTCCCTGGTTGATACAAGTGTATATTTGTTATCCCATTGTTTGTTGTTGTACTATCCTTGGTCTCATGTTATTTTATTTGTACGGGTGTTTATGTTGCTTCCGCATGTGTCTTGATCTCTGTTTGGATGTTGGGTCGGTAACGTTTCCTGGGCATTGCACAAATTCGACCTCGGTAGGGATGTTACACGTCGTAGGGTTCGGGGCGTGACACCTGTCCTCCACCACCGGCCGCCATGCTCCACCGCTCGATGCCGACTGCCACCGGCCACTGGCCACCCGACGTCGACGATCACCCACCACCGATCGCCATCCTCTGCCACCAACGGCCACCCACCACCGGCCGCCTTCCTCCGCTGCCGGTGATCGTACTTCACCTCCCGACGCCAGCGGCCACCCAGCGCTGGCTGCCCTCGGTCACCGGTCGCCTCTCGCCGCTGGCCACCTGATACCGGCGATCACCCACCATTGATCGTCGTCCTCCACCACCGATGGCCACCCACCACCGGCCGCCTTCCTCCGCCGCCGGCAATTATACTCCACCTCCCGACACCGGCCGCCACCCGGCGCTGGTTGCCCTTCGCCACCGGCCACCTCCTGCCCCTAGCCACTCGATGTTGACGATCACCCACCACCGGTCGCCGTGCTCTACTGACCGACGCTAGCCATCCTCCGCCGCCAACCACCTCCCGCCATCGCCCCCCGCTGCCGGTCACTATCGCCCGACGCCACCGTGATCCGCCACCGTGCTTCACTGCTTGAAGGTGGCCATTGGCCACCGCCTGGCGCCGACCGCCTCACGCCACCGGCCGCCATCCTCCGCCGCTGCCAGCCGGCCGCCTTCCATTGCCTACCACCGTCCTCTGCCCCCCATCGCCAACTGCCATCCTCCGCCGGCAACCCGAAAGGGAGAAATTCGTCCATGGAATAGAAATAGATCATTCGCATCTTAAATGCGTTTCTATTCTTTTTCTATTCCAGGAATAGAAATTTTATGTAGTTACTAAGGGTGTGAATGGTAACCATTCTGCTCCAGAAATCAAATTCTTGCCAGTAATTGATTTCTAGAATTCTTGCCAGAAATTAATTTCTGGAGGAGAAATCTATTTAGTAAAACATAACTAATTCTGCTCTAGAAATTGATTTCTGAAACAGAAATTTATTTTGATTTTTTTTGCACCTAAAAAAATTTAAATTCTACTCAAAGTGGGTGGTCACAGACATTATAAACCATTCTTAAAGTTTTGAAATTTTTTATTTTTTAAATTTTTTTGGGCACCTAAAAATATTTAAATTTCACTCAAAGTGGGTGACCACAGTTATTCTAAGTTATTTTGTAAAGTTTTGAATTATTTTTATTATTTTTATTATTTTTTTGGGCACCTCAAAAATTTAAATTTTACTCAAAGTAGGTGGTTACAAGTATTCTAAGCCATTTTTTGAAGTTTTTTATTTTTTATTTTTTATTTTTTTTGGCACCTCAAAAATTTAAATTTCACTCAAAGTGGGTGGCCACAGGTATTTTAAGCCATTTTGTGAAGTTTTGAAAATTTTTATTATTTTTATTATTTTTCTTTTTTTTGGCACCTAAAAAAATTTAAATTTCACTCAAAGTAGGTGACCACGGGTATTTTAAGCCATTTTGTGAAGTGTTGAAATTTTTTATTTTTTTTGGGCACTTCAAAAAATTTAAATTTCACTCAAAGTGGGTAGTCACATATGTTGTAAGCTATTCTGTGAAGTTTTGAATTTTTTTTATTTTTTAAAAAAAATCACCAAATTTCATATTTTCCCGAAATCTGACTTTTTTTATTTTCTAGAAATTTTTATGAATTTTTCTAGAATTTTTCAATTTTTATGCATTTTCTGAAAAAAAAAATTGTGAGAAAATAGGGAGAATACATTCCGAAATCAAGAAGCTACAAAAAGTAGCTTCTCTTTTTCTTGCCAAGAACTCGTTCTGGAATCAAGAATGCATTTTGGAATTAAGTATTTTTACAGAATGGCTTATAATATCTGTGGCCACTCACTTTGAGTAAAATTTAAATTATTTTAGGTGCAAAAAAAATCAACAAATCAAAATAGATTTCTGTTCGAGAAATCAATTTCTGGAGCAGAATTAGTCATGTTTTACCAAACAGATTTCTCCTCCAGAAATCAATTTCTGGCAAGAATTCCAGAAATCAATTTCTGACAATAATTCGATTCCTGAAGCAGGATGGTTACCATTCACACCCTTAACAAACGCATTTTTATTCTAGAATGCAAAAATCGCTTCAGAATGTATTCCGGAAATTTTTTAACAAACGCCATTCTGTTCCGGAATGCATTCCGGAAGAGAATTTTTATTCCGAAATGCATTTCATGTGCACCCTAAACGCTATTTTTTGCTTAGAAACTGTTCCAAAAACTAGAAATAGAAAAAACTATTTTTGATCAGAAATTATTTCTAGGAACAGAAACGTTGCTATGCAGACCCTAAGCAAACATTTAACGCGGACACTTCCAAACCCATACCAATCTTAACTTTAGCATTTTAATTTAATCATTAAACATGCAAATTATACATTTAGAAGTTGCCACTAATCTATTAGGAGTCGGCTAGATATCCAAGTAAAATGCAGGAGTACATTTTACTTCTGCGAATAAGAGATTCAGGAATATGGGGACTTAATTACGCTAGATAAATCTAACACTCTTTCAAAACCTTTTCTCTTTATTTCAAAAATACTTTTTCAAGTAGCCTTTGTCAATTTTAATCCTAAACCACTAATATGTGAGAAGTGGTCATGCAAGTACGCAGACAAGCATTTAACGATCAAATATGAAAGTAATAAGTAAATTGCTAGAGAAGGGGCAAAAACTTCAATGCATTAAGCAAAGAAAAAGCGAGGTCTTATTATCATCCAAAGCACAAAGTATTATGCAAGATGTTAACTAAAAAAACAAAACGATGATGCACGACCTAAACATAATTTTCAAATGTGATTATGCAATTCTAACTAATTCTTTTTTGGGGTTTTGTTGTATAAAATAAACATGGCTTAGTTTTTTTTTTTGGTATGAAACAAGAGATAATTTAAATGTATGAGATCTAACTTAACATGCATTAATGGACAAGAATGAAATCCAAGTCACATGTAAACTATGTTATCATTTAAATGCAATGCAAAACCTATGTGTAATTCTAATGACATGAAATAGGATCAATTATGAATAACCTTATTATTTAACTATGAGTGAGATTTTGTTGTGTTTGCATTTTAAAGAAACAAAAGACTAAACTCTATGACACCAACATGACCTAATGACTTTTCTTAAAAGATGACCTAACAATGCAATCTAATTATTTTTGGTATTCTCTTTAAAAGTTAAATTAGGAAACTACCTAAAGTATACTCTAACCTTCCAACCCAAAAAAAAGTATGTGATGACCTAATTTAAATTGGAAAATAATTTATGTTAAATCCTATTCTAAATTAGGTAATATCCTAATTATTACATGTTTATTAGAATATGCAATTATGAATTAGGAAATTAAGATGAATGCAATCTATCCTAAATGTAAGGCAAATTTTTTTTTTGTATTTTTGTAATAGGAGTGTTCCTAAATTAATGATATATAGCATAGAAGCTTCACATAATCAAATATTCACCACGACCAAAACAGGAAACAAATTCAAATGGGATCTCAAAGATTGAAACCCCAATCATCATAAATATGTGCGAATCGAAAGAGGAAATTTTCTATTTGGGAAACACCTAAAATCTCAAATTAGGAAATCAAATATTCGAATTGAGTTTGGTTTAGGAAATTACCTAATTTGAAAAATCGGTTTCCACAATGACCAGCAACAAGGAAATTTGATGAGAACCGGCAAAAACTAGGAGCACGGCGACGGTGGAGCTCGGGTGCAAGGTCTTGATTAGAAACTGCTAGAGTTGCTGGACTGGTGCTTCTCCACGTAACTAGGATCTACAATTGGGGCTGGGATGAGCGGAGGCTGTACTGACGCTCACTGGAATTGCCTAGAGTTCGGCCACCGGTTGCCAGGTATGCTGTAATTGTAGGGTTCAACAACGAAAAACAACGCAGCGGAATATAGAACCTTAGACAGGATCCATGTGTATATTGAAATCGAAAGGAAATTTCGAAACGTACCTTTTGCAGATCGATGATAAATCGACAACTGATTGTGTCTGGATTAGCGCCTCAAGTGTTGCGCCTCTACCGGTATCCACACACGCGAACAGAATTCTCCAATGATCCACGTGCTAGCGAAAGATCTTGAAGTTCCTTTTTCTTGAATGCCTTTTTATTTTCGATACTCTGTCGAAAAAAACCCTAGACAGAGAACGATTCTCTATCTATTTATACAGCCTCATTATCCAGCGGAATTAAAAGAAGTGGGCCGGGCGATTTGGGCCCACGTTTAATCGTTATCTCATAACACGCACGACCGCGTAGATAATTTAAATAAGAGAATAAATTAAAATCTACTTCTTAAGTAGATCAAGGCGTATAGAAAATATTAAGTCCGTTCGCGATTGTGTGCGACCCTGTAAGTTCACTAAACATTAGCAGTGTGCTCAAAACCCTTTTGGCCCACAAATCATAAGTGGCCTCTAGCAAGACATTATGACTACCTAAGTATAGTGAAGGTCGATTTTTCCGACACAACCTAATCCACAACTAATATTAGAGTATCAACATTGATTGATTCCTAGGACAGATCACTAACAGTAATAATTATTGAAAAGCTTGCAGAAATTGTCTGGACCGATGATGGCATCGCTGGTTACTATCGTGGGAGGCTGGCTTGCTGGGGTTGCCGGATCAAGCAGGCAGGAGGCGTTGGTGTTGCTGGCAGCACATCAAGCAGAGAATTGCCGGGTCAGAACAGGTTGCGGGTGTGAAGATGTGATGATAGTGTTGCAGCGGCGAGCAGCAGCAAGGAGAGACGCGGTGGTCATCGAGTACCATGGTGACCACGAGGGAAGCACTACTCTGGATGATTTCTCTTCTTTGTTTCCCGTGTGTATATGCCTCTTCTTTATGTATTGTTCCCCCTTCTCTTTCATTGTTTTTTTTTTGAAAATGCATCCTTCCTTTTCATTTACGTAGATAAAGTAAAGGCACAACCCAAATGGGCTTCGGCATACAAAATATCCAAAAGGGATTGAGGGGGGCTTGAAACCCAACACTGAGGAAGAGTCCCACGAAGTTGAACTTTAGCGACCCAATCCGTTGCTTTATTTTGGGTTCTAGAGCAGTGGGATAAGCATAAAAATGGCACACAAGAAAGCGAGGCCCGACAATCTGTAATAGGTACTTCAACATCCCAAGAAGGTTGGTCTTCACACACGTGATTGACTGAACTAAAGTAGAGTTGTCAGACTCCACTTCCCTGAAGACTCCTCTCCCCGTGTTCTCTCTTCTCCATTCTTTCATAAAGCACGTACCTTCAAGCAGTGCCAGGGCTTCCGCTTGAAGAGGCGATTGAGCCCGAATCAGAAAAGCAAATCCTCCCGTGAGCTTCTTTGAGGCGTCTCGGCAGACACCAGCCACCACACACGATGTAGAACCAGCAACAATGGCCACGTCCACATTAAGCTTAAGGGCTCCTTTCTCCAGCGGCGTCCAGATCGCCGATGAGATCCCTTCTCGTTCTGATTTTTTCTTTCGATTCATGCTGCAACTGTTGAATTTTTCGTGCAAGGCTATCGCTTCATTAACTATTGCCTGTGGGTATGGTGATTTGCCTCCAAAAATCGCATTGTTTCTCGCCTTTCACAAGAACCACGGTACTTCGGAAACGAGCTCGAGAGACGGCGAGGCTGGTAATGCACTCTTGTAGCTTAATAGCCACCGATCTATGCTTGTGAGGCCTTGATCTTCAATTCTGATTTGTGAATTGTGGTCTGACCAGACTTTGGTTGTCCAGGGACAAAGGAGAGAGAGGTGCTCTGGTGTTTCGGGACACGTCTTACACACTGGGCACAATGGATCAGGTAAGATTCTTCGCTTGAACAAGTTTTCCTTTGTAGGCAAGGCATTTTGGCAAAGTTGCCATAGGAATAGTTTGATTTTAGGTAGGGTGTTCGTGTTCCACACTTTAGACCATAGGGCTCGTGGTATTTGGTGCGAGGATGAGGCTTGTTGATTGGCTGGGCTTTCTACTTCTTTTCTGAGATGATTGTACCCACTTTTAACTGAGTAATTCCCTGATTTGGCTACTGTCCATACTAGTCTATCTTTCTCTTCAATAGATGGGATGGGGATGGCCAAGATTTCCTCCACGATACCGTCTTCAAACAAGCTAGAAAGGCTTTGTTCATTCCATTTGGCCTAGTCTCTATCAATTAACTCATACACTAATTGAGGATCATCTTGGTTTGTTGGACCTGCAATTGTGCCCAATCTTGTCCACCTATCTTCATGAATTCTAATCCATTTTCCATTCCTTACTGACCATTGAACCGAGCCAGCTAATGCATCTCTTCCAATCAGCAAGCTGTACCACCGCTAAGACAATCTTTGTCCTTTCCTTGCATTGTGAACATTTTAATATATTTATATAGATCAAGGCTTAGGGTTTTCTTACAAGAACAACAATCCCTTACCTTCCTAATTTTGACCCAAAGAATATATTCTCCTTTCTTATTGTCATTCAATTAAAACTTCCAGGGATAATATCCTCTATTGCCCCCAAATTTGATCAGATTGTGCAATCTTTCTTAGTTTAGAACTCCTCATGTGCACATCACATGTGATTTTCGGCCATATAAGGTACTGGATCAGCTTGGCTGAACTTTATGCTCTTGCGGGCTTAGTCTAGAAAATTTAATTAAGCTCAGAGCCTCCCTGCTTAAGTCAATCTAATTATAATGCACTTTATGTGGGCACTTTATGTGGGCTTATTACTGCTAAATGACAATGCTCTTAATATGCAGATGTAATTTAACAATATTTTGTCTAGAGATCGGGGTCGATTCCTAATTTTCTATGTAATAAAAACCTAAAATGGATCACCAAAATTTAGGTGTCAACATTGATAAGTACAAATTAGGATCTACCATGCATGATGCACACAAGAAAACTGAGTTGTTGCCGCTCATGGTCGCCGATCTTGAACACCACTCGCAAACATGGCCCATTCGTGTCGCCATCACAGCCTAACACAACCACCACTATACATGATTATGCCATTACCGACTTTTTGACCACCATCACTGTTGTCTTTTTTTCTCTTCTCATATTTGGTCTAGACCTAAAATCTCAGGCTGCGTTTGGTCGTTCAAACATTTTTATTGGATAAGATAATGTCGGATAGGATAGGATAGGATTTTAAATATTCCATCCAATATTTGTTGACGTCCAGATATAGCATGAATTCAAATATATGTTATCCAAATGAGTATTTGATTTACATGATTAAAATTAAAAATAAATCATGAAAGTTGTAAAAACTATTCATCCTTCCACAATCCCGCCATCCATGTCGGACACCCCCTCTTGCTCGTGACTTTGAGGAAGCTGGACATCCCTTTTGCCACGCTCAACCAATCCAACGGATTCTGCCGCACTCTACCACCGAACTTCGCCGCTTCATGATGCCCCCTAGTTCGAGTTCTTCGCCAGTCCCACCATCTTCGCCGTCGACGCCTTTCTCTTATGTGACGAATCCATCACCTCGTTCTTTCAATCAAACACGATCTCTCCCTGTTCCCTGTCCTACGCACATGTTGTTCACCTTCAATACCTTCCTCTCTCGTCAAATCCAAAAGAACTGATTCAAGGATCACACCGAATCTCAATTGTAGCATCCAACAGTAGAGGCATTACAAATGAGAGTGGAGTCATGGATCAGAGACTAGCGGCCGAAGTTCCTCATGGTGTCATGGGGCCCACTGAGACAACGCAGATCCGGTTCGCAAGCTCCTCTGGTCTAACTCGTTCGGAGTGACGGTCAAGGCTTTCCAGAACGAACTGTGCAACAATGGTGGAGGGACAATTCAGTTTGGCAAGAATGTTGTTGCTGGGGAATTCAACGGGAAAACCTGCAAGGAGTAAAAAAGTAGTGGTCTCTTCAGGAAGTGCTGGACTTGCCGAGATTGTTGGAGTTGTTGAAGTTATGGTCGGTAATTACTGGTTGTTCGCTCGGAGTTTGCAAGGACGCTTAGTTGGTGCGGATGGAGAATTGGGGCCGACGAGCTCCGGCACCACTTTTCCTAGTGGCCAAAGGCTCAGCAAGTCATCGCTGGTGGGAGCAGCGGTGGCCATTGGAGTCTGATGATGGTGGTGCTGGGCAAAAGAGAGGAAGAGCGATCACTGCAGAACTGAGGAAAGAACGTAATTTTTTTTTATCAATTTTCTAAATTTCACGTATCCTATCTGGGTCTATCCCATCCTCTAGGTGGGATTTTTTTATCCGGGCTATATCTGGTTATATCCGGATTTCACATCACTCCAAATACCAAATAGGATAACAGTTATCTTATCCATTATTTTATCCGGCTCACCAAACGTAACTTGAGGATGTCATGACCTCATGTTGGATGTTGGGACCTCATATCAATGGTTGTGACCTCCAAATCGAAGTTGAAATGGCCTCAGATTTGAGGTCACACCATAGATCTAAAAGTATGAGAGAGAGAGAGAGAGAGAGAGAGAGAGAGAGAGAGAGAGAGAGAGAGAGATGATGTTATGGTCATGCGATGGTTGAATCGACAATGATGATGTTGGTGATGGACGGAGAGAGGTGGAGTTAAAGTGGGGATGGAAGGCCGTGGTGACAAAGCTCACAGACCTGGCATTGCACTTAGCTGAAGGATTTTATTGAGAGGAATTCATAATGTCCATGGACTAAATTAAACAAAAAAAATGGGAACCATATTAAACATCGAGCAAAAGTTGAGGACTACTCATGATATTAGCCTTTTTTTTATTTACATTGGCATATGTCTCTTAAATTTTTTATTTATAATATCTGCTATGTTTTTTATGCGATTATAATTGGTCTTCTTTCCCTGGTTAAAGACATTGCGTGATTATATTAAAGGGTTAATGCTATGAAAAATCTCAAACCGGTACACATGTGACAAATTTACCCCAAACTATTTTTTTTACCACGACCAAACTAATTTTTTAACCACCAAAAATCTCAAACTGGTACACTTGTAACAAATTTATTCAAAACTAATTTTTTAATCATAAAAAATCGCAAACTAGTACATTTGTGATAAATTTACCTTCCGTTAACTTTTGTCAAATTTTACCGTTAAATTTTCTGATGTGAATGACACATAGTCATATGGTATGGTGACGTGGCAAGTTCACGTGAAAATCCATAGGGTTGATATCACAAAAAACCTCAAACTAATATAGTAAAAAAAATTGACGGAAGCCAATGAAGGGAAAGTTTGTTACAGATATATCCGTTTGAGGTTTTTTATGATCAAAAAATTAGTTTGGGTTAAATTTGTCATTGGTGTACCAGTTTAGGGTTTTTTATGGTCGAAAAATTAGTTTGAGGTAAATTTATCGTAGATGTACCAGTTTAGGGTTTTTTGTGGTACCCTATATTAAATTACAACACACTTAACTTTACTTATAGATAGATTTCTCCCTTATATAAATCTTTTTTTTATTATAAAGATAGGGTTAATACCATGAAAAATCCCAAACTGATAAACATGTGATAAATTTATCCCAAACTAATTTTTTGACCACTAAAAATCCCAATTGGTACATCTGTAATAAATTTACCCCAAATTAATTTTTTGACCATAAAAAATCCCAAACTGGTACACTTGTGAAAAATTTACTCTCTTTTAAATTGAAATAATATCACGACAAACTACAAATTAGTAAACATGTGACAAATGGAGGAGCAAAACCCGAAATTGGTAGACCTGTCAACTGCTATATATCATCCAACTCAGCAATTTGACAATAAAATTTAATAAAAACTAACGAACGGTAAATTTGTCACAAATGTACCAATTTGGGGTTTTTAGTAGTCAAAAAATTAGTTTGGGATAAATTGATCATAGGTGTGCTGGTTTCAGATTTTTCGTGGTGTTAACCCTAAAGATAAAGCACATATCATAAATACTGGATTACTCAGTCCAATTCAATAATTTTCTGGATGCCCATAAGAAATTAGAAAACTTCCTCAATTCACATGCAATACACGTGCAATTTTTACTCCGACAAATCTTCAATGAGATGGACAACTCCACTCCTAAACTCGCTCTTCGGCCCACCGATCCCTGCTGCGCTTCTCAGCCCCGTCCCAATCCTCTTCGGTGTCCAAGCAAGCCCATTAGTGTCCACTTTTTAGTAAAATATCGTAATATTAATTGCGATATGAGGTCATACCATAGATCTTAAAGTACGAGAAAGAGAAGTAGAGTCTCAGGAGAAACACAGAGAGGCATTCTCGTGGCTTATGAGGCCACGAGTGTCGTGATGGTCGCATGATATTGGTGATGGGCGGTGACTTTGGAACGGACCAATTATATATCTAAAGATACTTCATCTTTATTTCTTTTTTTTTACGAATCTAAAATCAATGAGATAATTGTAAAAAGATAAATGTTTGGGAATGATATTGGAAATGTGTTCAAGATATTTTATCTTTATTTTCGTATTTTATGGATTGAATACATATAGGCAAACGTTTGAATATGCTTTCTTTCAATCCATTTTTAAAGTTAAATTTAATAAGCAACTTACATTTGAGAATGACAAATCAATAAACTAATGGTAACTGGTCGAATATGGATTATGTGGCACAATTATGCCTCGTGGCTGCCACACGACAATCACACAAGCAAATGTCACGTGGTGAGTACATGAACAAACATTCTCTCAATATATAACAAATAGAAAAGAAGAGGGCTTCCGAATAGCACAATCCATCCATCTCTCTCTCTCTGGGTGGTTTACAAAATTTGTTTATGAAGTAATTTGTTTCCTTCTAGCAAAAAACAAAGTAACTTTTTTACTTTAAATTGTCTTTTATAAACAAGTAAGTCATATTTAGGGACCAATAATAGCTCGACGCCCCACTTAGTAAACTGGTTTTTTCAACCAAAATCAGTAAATCAAGCATTTTCCTTAGTTAAAATATATATAGCAAACAAGAGATTGTACATGCGACATTAATCAACCCAAACGCACCCCTTATTCCAAAAGAAAAAGAAAAGAAAACAAATTGCTAATATTTGTATATACAAACCCAGATGAGGTGAATCGTTCTCATGCTCGATAAGCCTCTGTTAAAACACGATCTTCATTATTCAAACCTGCATAATGAGTATTGGCCTCTCTCCTTCATTTGGTGTCCTCGCAATCAGTCCAATATCATTATTAGGAGAAGCTTCCCTACTTTGGAAATGCGAGGTCGGAGCTATCTTAGATCTATTTCTCTCCAAGCATTTAAATAATCCGTGCTCTCGAAAAAAGTTATTTGCAGTTTCCGAAAACATGGACCAAAGGGAGCGATCACCGGGAGGAATCGCGGTCGAAGAAGGCCAATGAGAATAGAAGAACGAAATCACATATATCAATACGGAAGATACCGAGACAACGCCAGTGATGATGAAGAGCCCTCCAAAGCTGTACATGCTCAGGCTAAGATTGTCTGAAAAGATCGTAGCATTTTGATCTTGGCACAAGCTTTGACCACAGAAGTATTTTCCTTCGATTGCATCCATTTTCGCTTTATCTTGTGTGACATTCAAGATTGCTCTTGAAATGTAGGAGACCAAAGGAGACCCCAATGGAAAGGCCTGATGAATAACTATTTATATTAGTTCGTGGCTTTACCTAAAGAAGACCTTTCATGCATGATTGTGGTCGTGCACAAACACATCAAATGTATATCATGTGTATCTGGGTGCATACACGCATGTTGTAACACATAGTACGAGCTTATGAGCATTTTCTTGTTCACATTTATGTATGTATGTATGTATGTATGTATGTATGTATGTATGTGTGTGTGTGTGTGTGTGTGTGTATCTGTGCGAGCGCGCGTAAAGCAGAGGTTCAGCTCCAACTTCTTCCATGTCAATATGTGGTGTGCCTCGTCGCGCAGATCGTTTTCGGTCGTTATCCACTCTTTCAATACATTTTGACCTTCATTTTCATCTTGTGTACCAATGTAGGCATGAATATTTACTTTTATTTCAATTTTTATGATCCGTACTATATAGACGCTACATTTTGTCCTCAAATATCTTATATATGTAAGAAACTGAGACCTATTATTACCATAAATAATTCAATTTTTTTAAAACGTGTAATAAATATGATTTGGCAACGGTCAGACTGAAAAAAAGCTTATATTAATATGATTTATTCATGGACAGATCAAAATGAGCAATTATTTGCGGGTGGCTATCATCCATATTTTATGCATAATTATTCTTGAGATTTATCGTGAAAAATATATAGCCCAGAAAACTGATAAATGCTTACGTTAAATATAATTGGTTTGCATGCGTATTGTCATGCAAAATGCAAGTACATCAGATTTCCCGAGTTTCTCTATAAAACTCATTATTTCACTATATTATATTAGAAAAACATCACGTTGATGTTGCATTATTTCTTTAATGTCTCAAACTTCAAAAATAGTAGAGGTGCTTATTCCAAAAATCTATTACAAGAGATAAGTAAAGATGAAATTGAAGAAAGGTTATACTTACTGCAATTTATCAGTTAAGATGAATCTTTATTAGATCCATTGTTATGCAAGGCGAAGGTCTGTCAAGATTATCTATATAACACGTGACCCACCTTTAATTTGCACATTCAAGTAAATATTTAACCCTTGCTGTTGGGGAGACCTATTATGAAACATAAATAGTCCTAAAAGATATAAAAAAAAAGAAGAAGCTTGTATGCTCATGCAAGTTTAAATATATCAGACCTGTGCATGCACCGGTTAGCTTACTAGTACACTTGTATGTGTGTGCACTTGCCCATGAACATGCCTCCAAGCGAGCGAGAGAGAGAGAGAGACTTACAAAGCCAAAACCCGCCAGTTTTATAGGTTGGTCCTACGATTTTGTACTTGTTGCAGTACCTGGCAAGGAAGATTTTTATGTACGGCAATTCATCGAAGATTGCCGCGACTCCTCCATTTTCACTTCCCTTTGATAGTGCCTCATGGTATTCCTCTGGCGAACCATAAGGAATCAATCTGGACTTATCGAATTTGAGCTGTCTCACAAGAAGTCCTCTCACAAAAGATCCTTTCTGATACCCGACGTAATGGCCATTTCTTATCAAGTCTTGCACGTACACGAACTTCGGTGTTAAACGTTGCACAGTTAAAAATGAAGCTAAACTTGCAGTATAACTCTGAGTCAGGATAAGTACCACAAATACCCAAACGATAAGCACAAGCCTTGTCAAATTATTTGCAATCTTCTCTCCTACATCAATATAAATCGTAGCAAATTTGCTAAGTTAAAGCAACAAAAGCAGAGTCAATTGTGGAACCCCTTACTGTCGAGAAGACCATGAAGAAAATCATAGTAACAAACAAGGCACACTAGTTTTGAAAGGACTTACTATGAGCAAACACCAATGTGGAGAAGGAAAACTAGAATATCAAACCGATTTGTTGCCTACATCGACCCCTAAATTGTTGACCGTCAGAGGCGCGGCAACAATATTGATTTGATGGAAGAAATTTTTTGAAGGTGAAACGATCACAATTCGCGCCTTTCTATTGCATGTCTCAATTACAAGAGAAATAGACTATATATAGATCATAGTTTGATTCGAAATAGGAAACCTCTTTCTAGGAAACCTATTCTAATTAGGAAACCTGCTTGACTTAGGAAACTTTCCTAAAATATAACTAGAAATAATATCTCACAATATCTTATCTTATCTCTTAATATCTCACCGTATATATGAAAAATCAAAATATGAAAATACGAACAGACTCAAAAAGGAAACAAGTACTAACAAATTTGGTTTAATTTCTAACACTCCCCCTTAAAACAAATTCTCCTCCATCGATCATTTCAAGCAGGCTTTTGAACTTTCGAAAAATATCGATCTTGAGAGGTTTAGTAAAAATATCTGCTACTTGATCTCCGGTCTTGACATGCAATACTTCAACTTCATTCTCTTTAACCTGTTCTCGGATGAAGTGATATCGAACATCGATATGTTTACTTCGTTCATGAAAAACTGGATTTTTCGCCAAAGCAATAGCAGAAATATTATCAACAAAAATCTTCGTTGCTTTCTTCTGCTCCGTAAGAATATCTTTGAATAGTCTTCTCAACCATATTGCATGACAAACACATGAAGATGCAGCTACATATTCAGCTTCACATGTCGATAGAGTAACACTTGATTGCTTCTTTGATGACCACACAAAAGCAGTGTCGCACAAGAAAAATACAAATCCGGTGGTGCTTTTTCGATCGTCGATATCTCCACCATAATCACTATCCGAATAAGCTCTAAGTTTGAAAGATTCAGAGCAATAATAGTGTAAACCATGAGAAATAGTACCTTTGATGTACCGAAGTATTCTCTTTGTAGCTTTAAGATAAGATGATTTCGGCTTCTCCATGTATCGACTAACAATTCCAACACTATACATAATATCCGGTCTCGTGCATGTCAAGTATCTCAAACTCCCAATCAAGCTTCTATAATATGTCGAATCAACATTGGCACCATCATCAAACTTCGAAAGTTTGGTTCCACACTCCATTGGTGTATTGACCGACATACAATTCTTCATGTTGAATTTTTCAAGGATATTTTCTGCATATCCTTTTTGGGAAATAAAAATCCCATCGGCACTTTGCTTCATTTCAATACCAAGGAAATAATTCATGAGACCATTATTGGTCATCTCAAATTCTTTCACCATCGATGCCTTAAAAGCATCAATCATACCCGAATTATTTCCTGTAAAAACAAGATCATCAACATATAAACAGGCAAGCAGAATATCACCTTTTTCTTGCTTCAAATAGAGTGTATGCTCGTATGGACATTGAGAGAATCCATTCGCCTTGAAATATGCATCAATTCTGGAATTCCATGCTCTCGGTGCTTGTTTAAGCCCATATATAGCTTTCTTCAACCTCAGTACTTTATCTTCATGACCTTTCACAATAAACCCCTCGGGTTGTTCGACATAAATTTCTTCTTCAAGGATGCCATTCAAGAATGCTGATTTGACATCCATTTGATAAATCCATCAATTATTTTGAGCAGCAATGGAAATAATCAATCTAATCATTTCCATGTGGATGATGGGGGCAAAAACTTTATCATAGTCAATTCCGACTTTTTGCTTGTACCCCTTCGCGACTAATCTAGCTTTGTACCTTGTCACTTCACCTTTCTCATTCTTCTTGGCCTTGTACACCCATTTAACACCAATTGATTTCTTGTCCTTCGGAAGATTAGCAAGCTCACATGTTTGATTTTTCTCGATGGCTTCAATTTCTTAGTTCATGACTTTCCTCCACTTTTCTTTTTTGGCCGCATCATCATAAGCAAGTGGTTCATAATCTGCAAGAAGACATATAGGATGAAGCTCTTCGGTAGCTTCGTAAATTTTAGACAATCTTCTTGATCTGGGCAATAGCGGTTCATCGACACTATTTGAAGAGGATGGTGTTGATGAACTTGAATAAGATGTTGGAAAAAAAGGTGAAGATTGATCTTTCAACTCCGTTTGATTGGAATCACCACGAACATTCGCTTCTTCTTTTGGATTTTCTTCCCAAATTCCATCTTCATCGAACTTGACATCTTTACTTACGGACACTTTCAAAGTGTTAGGATCAAATAATCGATAAGTTTTGGATGATGAGTCATACCCGATAAAGATGAGCTTTTTGCTATTGTCTTCAAGTTTCGATCTTTTTTGGTCTGGGACATGAGGTTAGGCAATGCTCCCGAAAATTCTCAAGTGCGAAACACTTGGTGTTCTTCTGGTCCATGCCTCTTATGGAGTTACGCCTTCAAATCTATATATTGGACATCTATTTTGAAGATAGACGGCACACGAAACAGCTTCGGCCCAAAGTTCCTTGGATAAATTTTTGCTCTTCAACATGCTTCGAACCATATCGAGAATGGTTCTATTTTTCCGTTCAGCCACACCGTTTTGTTGAGGAGAATACGGGGCCATCAAGAAACGTCGAATACCATGATTTTCACAGAATTTGTTGAATATGGCTGAGGTGAATTCTCCACCACAATCAGTCCTTAAAGCCTTGATAAAATAGCTGCTTTCCTTTTCAGCCAGATTCTTGAATTGTTTGAAAGTATCAAACACTTCTGTCTTTTCTTTCAAAAAATACACCCAAGTTTTCCCAGTAAAATCATTAATAAAAGTAACAAAATATCGATTATTACCATATGAGTGAGAATTGATCGGGCCACACAAATCAGAATGAATCAACTCAAGCGGCTTCTTCACTCGATAAGTTGTCTCCTTCGGAAAGCTAGTTCTGAAATACTTGCTGATAACACACCCTTCACATAATTGATCCGGATGATCAATATGTGGTAAGCCATAAACCATTTTCTTGCGAGAAAGTAAATTGAGTCCGCCAAAATTGAGATGGCCAAACCTCAAATGCCACAACCATAAAGGATCATCTATGCACGCCTTTAGACATCGAGATATCTCACTCTTTATATTAAGAATAAACATCCTATTTTTCGACATCTTCACATTTGCAATCAGTTTATTATTTCGATCTCTCAACATAAGATTAAGATCTCTCATATGAACAGTATAACCTTTCTCTAGAAGTTATCCCAAACTCAATATATTGCTTGACATTTTTGGAACATAATAAACATTAGTAATAAACTGACATGCACAATTCTTTAAGCGAATCAAAATTGTACATTTCCCTTCAACAAGAATTTTAGAGTTATCACCGAATGAGACATTCCCTTTAATTGTCTCATCTAACTCGGCAAACATCTCCTTTCTCCCACACATGTGATTACTTGCACCGGTATCCAAATACCATGTATCACTTTGACCTTCTTCATATTCTTTTAATGTCAATAAGAGAACTTGATCAGCATTATTCACCAAGTTCGCCTTTTCGTCTGCTCTGTTACTTTCTTTATTCCAGCAGTTAGAAGCATAATGGCAAAGTTTATTGCAATGATAATATCAGATTTTAGGTTTATCATACCATTGGCTTGTCGAGTTCTTTCCTCTTCCACGAACGCCTCTTTGGTACTGGTATCCTTCATCACTTCGAGCAAAATCTCCTCTGCTTCGTCCACGACCTCTTCCTCGAAAGTGACCTCGGCTACGACTTCGATCACGATCTTGATTTATCCCGCGATTTTGTATGGGATCTCTTCTTTACTCCTTATCATCTCGTATGGTCAACTACGTTTGGAGAACTTCCTCCACCGATTCAATCTTTTTCTTTCTCAATCTTTCTTCATGGGCTTGTAATGAACTCATAAGTTCATCGACTGTCATGGCATCCAAGTCTTTGGATTCTTCAATTGCAACAGCAATATGATCATACTTCTTGTCTAAGGACCGAAGTATTTTCTCAACAACGCGAACATCGAAAACATCTTCTCCGTTTCTTTTCATCTAATTAACAATTGTCAAAATTCTCGTGAAATAATCAGCAATCGATTCAGATTCTTTCATGTGAATTACCTCGAATTCGCCTCTCAAGGTTTGAAGGCGAATCTTCTGAACTTTCTGAACTCCTTGATGTGTGTTTTGAAGAATTTCCCATGCCTCTTTAGCGGTAGTGGTGTTCGAAACTTTTTCGAACATGGAATCATTTAACGCTTGATAGATGATCGACAGGGCATATTGATCTTTCGTTCGAGCCTTCTCCAAGGCATTCCTCTAGTTCTGATTCAACGTGGCTTCATTCTCTGGCTCATCATAGCCAGTGTTAACAAGTTCCCACACACCGTAGGCGCCGAGTAGAGCTTTTATTCTAACAGCCCAGTTACCATAATTTTCTTTGGTAAGACGAGGGTATTGAAGAGGAAGCTGATTGTTCGTTGAAGCCATGATCATGAACCGTAAGCTCTGATACCAATTTGTTGAGCGTCAGAGGCGCGGCAACAATATTGATTCGATGGAAGAAATTTTTTGAAGGTGAAATGATCACAATTCGCGCCTTTCTATTGCATGTCTCAATTACAAGAGAAATAGACTATATATAGACCATAGTTTGATTCGAAATAGAAAAACTCTTTCTAGGAAACCTATTCTAATTAGGAAACCTACTTGACTTAGGAAACTTTTCTAAAATACAACTAGAAATAATATCTCACAATATCTTATCTTATCTCTTAATATCTCATTATATATATGAAAAATCAAAATATGGAAATACGAACAGACTCAAAAAGGAAACAAGTACTAATAAATTTGGTTTAATTTCTAACATAAATTCTTCATTTGTACGATGTTCGAGGAGCTAGACAACGAAACCAGTAAAAATGAAGGCCAAACCAGTCGTTAGCCGGAGATTCCAACTCAATGGTTTTAAGAAGATCCACAAGTTCTTCCGCTCATCATCCTCAATGGCAACTATCATTGCTACATCAAATTCTGAATAGGGAAGTGTAAAATCGACGTAGGACGAGCAATTTGCAACGATAGTCGTGTCTCCTACAACCGCATCAAACTCCAGAATCATCATGTCCTCATTAACTTCAATGTAGATGGGTAATTCTCTTTTATCAGGATAAACATGTAAGTTGCTTCAAAATAATCAATATATAGAATTAGAACAAGTGATTGCTGAAATTTGCTCGAGAACTTACACTTTCAATTTAGAAAAGAGGGTTCTAAAGCATATTTATTTTGAATCAGAGGGAGAAATGCACTAGACTACCGATGTGTACCATACACCTGAATCTACATATGGTAATGTCCTTCTTTTACCAAAAACAAGCCATTTATGGATATTATCAAGGGGTTTGTGTAGATCCCGTGGAGTCCCTTTTTCACTCTACAAGGATCAAGACCAAATGAATTTTTGTTTTCTTTTTGTCAAACAAAAATGTATTTCGAGTCTCTTAGTGAATGCTTGCAATCTCTAGTTTTATAATAAGCACCCCAAGTAGGGAAGTAGCAAACTTTTAGACACCGCTAAAAAAGGGCAACTAGTCCCGAATGGTCAAAAAATAACCTTTGAATTTGGGTTATGTGGTAGAAAGCAACATGCAACTTGAAGAACATGATCAACTGTGGATTCTTACACCCACCCTTTGTATTATATAGGAATGAAGGTGCTCTTAGCTCGACATCCTTTGTTCTATTCCACTAGAACCCTCATTTTTTGCTTAGATTGTAGTGTAAACAGTATGTATAGCTCGAGTAGAAAGTATTGATTCATTTTTCAAGGTAAGGATCTAGGGTTAGTGCCAATTAATAAGTTGTGAACACTTACTCAAAATCTCACTTATCAAATTCCATTGTGGAAGACATAATTTTTTGTGAAGAATGTATCATGATATATTTGATCAATGCATAATATCATGAAAATGGACAAAATTTTTTTACTACTACTTAGTATCGGCAATAGGTCTAAAAAAGTATATAAAAATATCCAATTTAAATCTTTGTAGCCTGTCAAGGTGAGGAACCATGGCATATATATTTGGAATATATTCCATTTTGAGAGAGTTGAAAAAGCACAATTTTCTTGAAAAACTTTATACATCTGTCCTTTCTCAACGCATTTCTTTAGATAGACTCCATTTTTTCCTCTTTTCAGATGATAAATATTTCTTAGAACATGGAGCGTGAATCGAGTTGAAATTGAGATGTTGATACAAGTTATTCCCTTTTAAATAAGATAGATTCATATCGGAAAGAGGTTGACAATAAGTTCTTTCAAAATTGATTATTTGTCCCTCTGTTAGAGATGTTCCAGGATTGCCTGGAATCGAGTAAATAGCTCTATGAAATAATGGATCAGATTGAATTGACAAATGGTAAGATTGGTACAAGTTAGACCTTTCATCACCACTTTGTGGAAAATTGTTAGGTATTGATATGTTAAATACATGTGACTCGATTGGTGAAATAGTATCTCTCTCCAAAAAAGTATTTTTCTTTTACCGCCGCACAAAGAAAATATTTTGTTTGTCCACAACGTCTATCATAAGAAATGATGCATAAATACAAGCCAGGTATATCAATGACAGTGTGCATATTTATGTTGGGTGATCTACTTCTCTGCAAGGAAATTTCAACATGTATAGTATAGAAGTTCAGTTAAGATTCAGAAATAATGCACTTGATAATGAGGACAATCATGTATTCCTTTTTTCACCCAGTTATCTATCGAGGAAAAGCGAGGTAAAGTTCGAAGATAAAGCATCGACAAACCTGAAGTTTGATTCTGTACAGCATATCATCATAGGTTCCTGCACCTTGCCAGGTCTCATTTACATAAGGAACGTACCGGTGAGGAATAGCAAAAGGCAATGCATCCAGTACTGCAAGAAACATGTTGTGGACGAACCCTGAGTAGCTGGGCACGCCAGTATGCGGATCCCATTCGATTTTGAAGAACTCGCTAAAGCCGTCTTTCTTTGGAACCCCAATCCTTAGTTTCTGTCCTGCTATCGGCATCACCCAACCTCTCGGTGGCTTTGATGTATCTCCTGGCCAAATAGGGGGCTTCAAATCATGGGCCAAAGCTGTATAATTTACCTTCGATGACAGGTTCAATTCAGGTGAAAGTCCTTGTGCCTTAGTCCAGTATCCAATGATTTTCTCTGTCTTTCCTACGACATTAAAGATTTCGAATGCAATGGGCTGAAGTTTGCCGTTGGGCAAGTTAAATTCTCCGCTAAGGCCTGGAAATTTGATGCTTAGAATTTTGTCAAGCAATTTCGGGCCCATCTCCGAAATCCCGATAGAAGAAAAGGCAAGATTGTTGCTGCTCGTATTCGGCTTAAAGTATCTGGACTTTGCAGGCTCCCATGCCATCTCTCCTGCTAACGCTAGTGCTGTAACGGTGTCGTATGCCCATAAGCCACAGAGATTGAGATCAGCAATCTCTTCATGTGAATTTCTCTCGGCGTAAAGCTTCGTCCATCTCTCTTCAAAAGCTCTACGAGACTCCGATGAGGGTATATGTGGCCTTACACCTACTACACCTTGCATTGAGTCCAAAGCCTTAGAGCTGACTGGGTCTAGAAAAGACGACAAACCATCGGTGACAATCCACACAAACTCCTCGCTCATCATCCTCGCATCACTTGCTAGAACAAAGAACCTAGACCCAATCACAGCAGTCATATGAACAAGAAACACTCTTGTCTGCTTCAGCAACAAGTTATTGAGCTCTTTTACGATGTTGATATCTGCCGGAGATGGAGGAATAACACTTCTATAAGAGATCCGAACATTGACCTCTTGGAACGCGTCGACAAGGTATGGGACCAAGCCGTTGCCATAGTCAGTGTCTTCATAAACAAGAGTTATTTCCCTCCAACCAAAAGCTTGAACAACAGCCGCTAAAACACCGACTTGTGAACTGTCATCATAGGCTGTCCGAACAAAATATTGACTTTGTGTGGGAGAAAGGGATGGGCTTGTGGCGGAGAAGGATATGATTGGGACTTGAGCTTTTACTCTTAAGTCGATTACAAATTTGGCTTGTGAGGACCATTGTGGGCCGAGGATTGCATGAACTTCTCCATTCTCCATCAAGTCCAAAACTGTAAAAATGATTTATTTGATTAAACAATTGATCGACCAAAAAAAGTGGGATTGCATGGACTCTCTCTTACAAGATCGAGTGAGAGCGAGAGAGAATGAAAAGAGAGTCATAGAGCTAAGTTATATTTAATTAAGTTGTAAATCCATTTATGATCTATTGAACACCCATATTATACTTAAAATAATTTATGACCCAATTACTAAATATAACTAACACATATAATAACTTAGCCCATTATATATGGGTTAAGAAATGAGTTTATAACTCATTTTAACAAGTTAGTAGATAGAGAGAGGAGAGACAAACCTCTCTTCTAGCAACAGAGCAGCGCAAGCTCGGAATGATAATAGGTCAAACGGGCCAGGTTTTTGTAAAGATATAAGCCTGACCCTGAAGGCTTCGAGCTTGTTATCTCTAGGCTTGGATTGAACCTAAGCATTTTAGCCAGGACCGAACTTGACTGGGCCAATTCAGTATGGTCCAGATTAAGCTCGAAGTTTCACATAATTTTTCAAAGGAAAAATAACATAAACGGTCCCTCAATTTTAGTTCAATGTGCAATGTCATCCATGAACTTTTAATTTGTTCAAATTCCTGAACTTTGATACAATATGTAATATGGTCCGTGAACTTTGGTCTAATATTCAATGCGGTCCCTAAAATTTTAAACATATTTATATAGTTGAAGGATTACATTGAATATTTTTCAATAGTTCAGGAGCCACATTAAATAAATTAAAAGTTTAAGGACAACATTGCACATTAGGCCAAAGTTCAAGGATCTAATTGCACAAATTAAAAGTTGAGGGACGACATTTTATATTTAGCCAAAGTTCAAGAATCAATTGTACTATTATCCCTTTTTCAAATGCATATTTTGGTAACTAATAGATGCAATTTTGACTTTCACCATTTCTTGAAAAAATATATTTTTGAAAAAATTAAGACATCTATATAAAAAAGTAAACTAAAAAGGAAAGATTTTCCCAACTGTAGCTCTGAAGAGATGGTCCAGGCGTGGTGGTGGTGCGCTGTGGTGGTGGATGAGTGAGAGGTGAGAAATGAGAGCAGACAAGAGAAAGATTGAGAGGCTTGGAGAGATGTTAATGGGCTCATATTCGGGCTCCATCTTGATGATGTATCGGGTTTTTACTATGTCTCCCCAACAAAGTATATTAACAAAATTCAAAATACAAAGTGTAGGTTTTAAAAGTTGACGGTGTCGGTTATAGTTAGTTTAGAAATTGAGAATGATTTTTGAGATTGGATCGGAGTGTTTTGTGTTAGAAAATTTGGCGCTGATAAGCATGTCTTGCGTAGAAAAGGAGGTTATGCGTGGTGGTTGAGGGGGCAGAAACAATTTGACTTTGACTGTTTGAGTGCGTCTTGCCCCATGACTGATTGAGTCGATCTTACGTTTGAAAAGTCGATGATTCAATTTCTATCTCTACGTCGAAGGAATTTACCGAAGTCTAGGGAATATGCGACGGCTGATAGAGTAGACCTAGAAGTCAAGTACGTTTTCTGTTTGAAAAGTCAAATAATGATAAATTTCTCATATGCAGAAAAATCCATTTTTTTGGGTGGAGAGAGAGGGAGTGTGAGACTTTCATGCAAGTACAAATACTATATATATTGATAGAAATTTAAATGTTAAATCACGCTTTCGTTTAACGGGTTAAACTTTTAGAACAGTTAGCAGTAGTCCTATAAAATCTCACATGATGTCATAGCAAGAGGCCCTGGGTTCAAATATTTCTTGATCCTATAGTTTGAGAGGGAGTGATAGAATATTTAAATGTTAAGCCACACTTTCTTCTAAAAGCTTAAGTTTTTAAAACGGTTAAAGTGGTCTTACAAAATTTCACAGATATTACAAATATTAGATGCCTAATACCAATACTAATACTAACAATAGATTATCAACTTACATTGGACCATGATACTAATACTATATAACTATCAGATGCCCTATCAGAAACTATTTAGACACATTAAGTTATGCATCCTGATCCTACCAAGCCAACTTTTCAGTATATTATACGTTAAAAACTCACACTGGAACCACTTCATTGTATGTGTATTAATATTGTTGATGAAACAAAGAAAAACCTTATACCAAATTAGTTTATGACAAGTATTTGATGTACTGAAGAATCAAGATTCATTGGTGATAAGAGTTTGAATTGTGAATAAAGAAAATGGTTAGGTGCTTGTCAACAGTGCCAAGTAGAGAGAGAAGAGACTTGGCAGAGCACCAAAGAGGTATTATGAAATCCAAATAGTATTTGATAAAGTGTTTTGTAAAAACACATTAGGAAGCAACTTTGACTTAAATGTGGTTTGGTAAAAACTACATTTTGTAAAGGACTTTTGCTAATTTTGTTTTTTTAAATCTTGACGGCGAAACTTAGCCACTAGCGGCTAGATCTAGCCATCGGCAAGTCTCGTGTCACCCTACCTCAGGCAGCAACACCTGAGGTCGCCCTTCTTAGGCAACGCTCGCCTAGGTTCCCAAAACCTCAAGCGACGTTTGCAAAGTATTCACTGTTCATCTTCCCCACGGTTTGGAGAGTAGTTAGGTGGAGGCTGGCAACCATCTTCTGGGGGTCGCGGGAGGCCAGAGATTGCCGCCTAAGGTCGCACAACCTCATGCGTCACTTGGGTGGCGCAACCCAAGCCCTAAGTGATCCCTTAGGTCACCTAGGTGACCTATGCTAAATGCCTTTAAAGGCCTTTGAAAATGCAATTGCATGTCCCCAAAGTCCTCCAAAAAATTAGCTAAACATCATATGCATAAGCTCAAGTGACTTTAGGGCCCCAAAACCCCTTGTAAATGCTAAACCAAATGCATCCTAAGTGGTTCAGAATAGAATTTACATTGGGTGAGTTTAAAAACTCGACAGCGGTTTAATAATTAATGCTAAATGCAGTTCAGGGTGTTTGAAGATACATGTGTGATGGTGTTATTAGGCAAAAGAAGTCTCATGTCGGAGATGTGATACAAAATTGGAGCAATTAATATTGGCTTGTGACCCATTGACTTTAAGTGTGAGTTTGTCTAGGCGAACATGTTGAGGGCTCGTATTTGGGCTCATCTTGATGATCTATTGAGCTTTTGCTATGCCTCCCCAACAAGGTATATTCACAAAATTTAAAATACAAAGTGCAGGTTTCAAAAGTTGATGATCTCAGTTATTATTACTATAGAAATTGAGAAAGATTTTTGAAATTGGATCAAAATATTTTGGGAAATTACCAAAAATGTCATAAACCTATTGCAATTATACCAATTTAATCATAAACCTTTTCTTTTTGTCAATTCAGTCCTAAATCTTTTGTATTTGTGTCAATTCAGTCTATCTAACCAATTTTGGCCAGCTAGTGCTGATGTGGACACCGGCCGTCCGGCCAACGCTAACGTTGCAATTTCTAATTTTTTTCTTTTTTTTCTTTTTCCTTTTTTTCCTTCTTTTTCTTTTCCATAGAGGCTAGCGAGGCTTGGGGGCTATGAGCAAAGGAAGCCTTGTCTGCAGCTGGCGAGGTCATGGCCACCTTCGCCTGTGGCCGGCAAAGCCCTGGCAACGTAGGCGAGGCCGATTTCGCTCACAGCTGACGAGGCTATGGCTATGGCGAGGGTAGCCTTGCCTAGATCTAGGTGAAGCGGCTTCACCCATGGCCCCTAGGCCCCGAACGAGGGCCGCGACCCTCATTAGCGGCCAACGAGGGCTTCGCAGCCCTCACCCATCTCTAGTCACCGTGGGGAAAAAAGAAGAAAAGAAGGAAGAAAAGAAAAAAGAAAAAGAAAAAGAAAAATTAAAAAGTAATAAAAAATCGATAAAAATAAAAATTAAATTATTTAAAAAATTGCCACGTTAACGTCAGCCGGCATTTGACATCAGAGGCGGTCGGTCAAAATTGGCCAAATTGACTCAATTGACACAAATACAAAAGATTTAGGATTGAATTGGCAAAAAAAAATTAGACTGAATTGACACAATTGAATAGGTTTAGCACTTTTTTGATAAATTTTCCGAGCGTTTTCCGTTAGAAAAGTCGGTGATGATGAACATATCATATGTAGAAAAATCTTTTTACTTTTTGTTTTTTTAGAGGCAGAGAGATAGAGCGAGGGATGCTGAAGGAAGGTAGCGAAGTTGAAAGAGTAGAAACAATCTGACTTTGACTGTTTGAGCGCGTCATGCCCCAAGACTGTTTGAGTCGGTCTTACGTTTGCCCCAAGAGCAAGGGAACATGCGACGGCTGATGGAGTAGACCAAGAAGTCAAGTACGTTTTCTGTTTGAAAAGTCAAACAATGATCAATTTCTCATATGCAGAAAAACTCTTTTCTTTTTCTTTTTTGGATGTAGAGGGAGAGAAACAGAGACTGAGAGAGACTTTCATGCAGATTGATCCTTCCAAGCCAACTTTTTCAGTCAATTCTGCATTAAAGGCTCACCCTAGAATCACTTCATTGTGTGTGTATTAATATTGTTGATTAGATAAGCAAAAAGCATATACTAAATTAGTTGATGACAAGTATTTGAAGTTATGAAGAATCAAGATTCATTGGTGATAAGAGTTTGGAATTATCAATAATCTAATTCATGAGCGCAAGTCCAATATGTCCCACACAAGTGAAATAACTACATGTATTTACCTGTTGATGCTGCATCGACGACGTCTTCCTTCGGATCTCTGACGAGAAGCAACAACCGGGTACGGTAATCAGGGTGCGTGCTATAGAAATCAGATTGCGCCATGGATATACAACTCTCCACCACCTTCCCGATGGTCGAGTTCATGCTGAAAACTAGCCCGACTTGAATCTTTTCCTTTTCTGGGTTCTCTTTGGGTACACTGGTGTCGCGACCTAAAAAATTCCATTCTCAGGCTAATGGATTATTAGGACTAAACCTAACTCGGGCCCTCCCAAGCCCTACCAATTCGCAACTTAGGGTTTAAGTTTTTAACATGCAAACGTTTTCATGCTCGGAGTCGCCACTAATCTATTTGCGGTAGGTCGATTAGAAACCTAAATAAAACATAGGGAGGTATGTTTTATTTCTACGAACCAGAGATTCTAAGTCCGGGGACTTGATTACGCTAGATCTAGTCTAACGCCCTTTCGGTACCTTTTCTTTTCAAAAAAATGTTTTGGCAAGCAATTTGGATCCATTTTAACTTAGTCACTAACATGTGAGGTGTTCATGCGGGTGCGCAAACCACCAAAGTAACACCCAATAAAGCCTTGAATAAATTGCAAGTTTGGAATAATTACTTACCTCGAAGCAACGTAAGCATCTGCGTTGTTAGCTAGAAAATCACATCAACAATCCTAATATGATTTCTAGTTAACAAGCCATTCACTCAATATTTTTTGGGTTTTCGCTTATTTAAATGAAACCTAATCTACATGCAATGACGTGCAAGAATGACATGCAAGTAATGTAACCTAGCATGCAAACTATATGTCATGCGACGACGTGACCTAATTCTGATGACAGGCAAATGATTTATTTTTTTTGGTATTTTCTAATAAAATTCGGAATAAAAATATGCCTAAATTAACATGCAACCTATGATGACTTAACATATCATAACTTGACTTATTTTTGGGATTTTTGTTAAAATTCGAAATAATAAACTACTTAAATTAAGAATGCAATCTATCCTAATCTACCATAAAGCAATTCATTCTTTTTTTGGGGTTTTCATGAAAATTCGGAATTAAAAAAAAACTAAATAATCTATTAAGATTAGAATATTACTTAATTTAAACTAGGAAATAGATTATCTCAAGTCCTAATTTAAATTGAATAATTACTCTATCGTCATGCAAAATTCAAATTCAAATCCTAACTGATATATTTTTTTGAATTTTCTTTTTTATTTGAAAAGGAAAAATAATTTAAACAGAGATAGCATCCACATTTAAAACAGCCATGCGATCCGCAAAATTCGTTTCAAACTCGGATTAGGCAAAGAAATCAAACTAACGGTCATATCTATAGGGTTATAGATATCGACGGAAAGCTGATTGTTCAAATTTGGAAAGCAAATAAAATCTATTATCGTATCCAAGTGATTATGGATAAGATAACGATTTTCCGTATCACCGCGTATCGTACCTTAGGGATAAGGTCGGATAGTCGTCTAGATACGTTGCCAAATTAGGAAAAATTCCTAATTTAAGGTGTCTTAGAATATTGCGGATATTGCAAATATTATCCTAAGATACATAGCTATCCACCAAAGAATATCCACGAAATATTCAAACACCGAAAACTTAGGAAATTAAATATTTTAGAAAATATTCGGATAATGATCTTACCTAATTCGAGGATATCTTCCAAATTCGAACTCGATTTCGGATTGAGGCTTGCGGATCGTAGAACGCGTTGTGGCCAACGAGGCGGACCAACGGCGGTAGCGGGCGGCTCACGTCGGAACGGCGTCAATGGCGTGGGCGGTGGCGTGTCGGACAAGTACGTCGGGGATGCGCGAACTTCAGAGGATGTCGGTGGTGGACGGTGACAACGACGACACTCGCGGATTGTCAGGAATTTTGGCCTGTCACCTGCAAAACAAAACTCCAGTGCGGCAGAGAAATAGGATAATAAACGGCAGCGTCGGGACTGAATTGGCGTAGCCGGAGCTTCGCTTGATCGATGGTGGTCTCAGTGTCACCAAAGCAGCGAAAGGTTGATGGCAGGAACAATTTGCTGCAGCAGTGGGCCACGAAAAATCAAAATCTGGTGCTGAAATCTGCGGAGAAAAGGCAAAAATTCTTCTTTTGTTGCTGAATTCCTCCTCCTCACGTATCTTTTCTCCTGCAGCTTTCTTCTTGTCTTCAAGCGCCACAATACCTTCGTAGCACTCTCTCTCTCTCCCCCCTTTTTGGCGTTTTCTCCTTTGGCTTCTCTGTGAGTGCAGAACGTGGAGAGCTTTTGCTCTCCACCTTGACCCTCGTGAGTTGAGCCTCAGGCCGAAAAGAACAGAAACAATCTCCCCGTCTGATTTTTCTTTCTCACTTTCTTGTAGCCGTGTATGACATGTGTGGCCTCCTTCACTTGCTCTCTCTATAACTCATCTTGAAAACTATGAGAGCCCCCCTAAAATCCTGACCTAATGATGTATATATAGCACTAATCTAGGTCAATTAGATGGGCTTTCTAGTCCTAATGGGCTTAGGTTTGGGCTTAGATTTTAATTTAATTTAAATGGGCTGAATTAATTAAGGATAATGGGCTGAATTAAGCTCAAATTAAAACAACCGAGCCCGTTTGACTTGTAATTCCCGGCCCTTGCGTTCCAAGCGAGCCGAGTCCCATTCGGTGAAATTTAAGTTCGTTCGTCACCGCCAGTCCGATGCGAAATGCAATTAATCTAAAATGAATTTAAACTATATGTTATGCAACCTAAATATTTTTGTTTAGGGGTTAAAAATTTAATCCCTAATTTTCTGTACAAATTACGACTAAATGGTCGCTAAAATTTAGGTGTCAACAGCTGCCCCTCTTTGAAGGTGAGCTCGCAGAGGTTGCATTCAAAGACTAAATGATACCTAAATTTTAATTATGCAAATGCAATGAGAAAAATTAGTCTTTTTGTCGAGTAAATGAGATCTCAATGAGCCCACACCCATTTTCTAATGTGATATGAAAATGCAAATGCAAGAATAGAAAACATACCTGCATTTACTTACCTGAAGATTTGGGAAAACAAATTTGGGGTATGGAACAACTTTTGAAAACTTACCAAGTACCTGGAAGCCCTCTCAAGTTGTCGAAAAAGTCATCTGAAAGGCGACCCAGGTGCTTGAAAGACTCGAAAAAAATTCCCTTCGGATTTTCGGTAATGATACTTGAAATTTCAAAAAGATATTTGAATGGGTTCGATGATTCCCTTCGGGTCTTCGAGAAAGATATCTGAAACTGCAATCAGATATGATTAATAGGATCGAAAATTCTCTTCAGATTTTCGGAAATGATACCTGAAACTACAATCAGGTAATTGAATATGGGCTCGACGATTCCCTTCGGATCTTCGAGAAAGATATCTGAAACTGCAATCAGATATGATTAATAGGATCGAAAATTCCCTTCAGATTTTCGAAAACGATACCTGAAACTACAATCAGGTAATTGAATATTCAAAAATATTTGGACGAACACGAAGCTTCAAAAAACAACTGTAGCGTCAGGAACTCTTTAGTCTTTGAGGAAACATTACCTGTCAGATATGATTAGAGCAAAACACATATGCATTCATTCAAGGAGATTAGCAATCTCAGCTATTCTAGAACTCACATTTCAGAATTCATCAACTCAATTGAGGTTTATGCATGATGGTTTTACCATATTTGCATCACCAAATTTCCACTGGGGAGAATCATTAATTAAGACAATTTTCACTCATAACGTGGATTTCTTAAGAGTGCTAAATGAGAGACTTTCAGTTAGAAAGGGCTTTCACTCACTCTTATTCGGAAGGGCTATTCTATGAGAATCACTCCGTCTTACCATCATCATGTCGACAAGGATCCGAGTATTCTCGCAAGCGGTACGACTTTACCAATCTAAGAGGTCTTTATCAGGACCGTAGCGTTGGTTTGGTCAATGGCTTAACAAAGGGAACTCTTCGAGTCGAGGCTGTTGAAAGAAAATACTCCACAATCGTCTCCGGGTTTACAAGTCAAGAACCCTGCAAAATGAGATAGAAGTAGACTTGCTCGCACTTCTTCGAGCTAAGCTTATAAACATCTGAAACTCTACGTTAGTTCAAGTGCCCTAATCTGAAGAGACTTTGTAAGGGACGTAATGTAGGCTAGGCTCATGGGTTGAGAAATGAAAGGATATATTAGGCTCAAAAATGTGTATAAAGGTGAGAGTTGGTGATCATCTAGGCATAATCACCGGTCCTCTTTTCTTTAGGGGTTGCCTTCTTGGCAGATGTTCCATTGGCCTTGAGAGTTCGTCACTTGATTCCTTCGAAACTTGTAGGACTACTGTTCCACTGGGATTCATGACTTTGACATGTCATATCCTGACATTTTTTTTCTAAAGTTCTCCCTTTTTTTTTTCAGGGTGATGGCCTTGCTTTTACCAGGCACACTGCTTTTTATGCCCCCTAGCTTTCATTTTTTTTTTTGACTTTGACACACACTGTCTACAATGCATATATTGGCCAGCCACACTTTGGCTTGTTTTGATCGAATGACTAACATTTGGACTCTCAGGGTCTTCGTCTTTTATCGGCGCTCCAGATATGCTGCTTGAACAATGATGACTTTTGCCTTGCCCCAGTGCGGGGGATGATCACCAACTGGGTTTATATGAAACGAATTTGCGGGCTCAATTGGGCTTAGCAAAGGATAAAATGTGTATAGGATAGAGAAAGAAATGCTCTTCGTCATCCTAAGGCACTTGAACTTCACGTGAATTCATCTGAAAAAGCAACACTCGAAGATTGATGCAAGTGAGAGCATGAAAATTTCTACTCATTTTTCACCTTATGATGCTGACTTACCTCCAGTTCGCCCCGATGTGGGGTGGTTCTTGACAGGGGTAATTTGAATGAATTTCTCCAAGTGTTTAGGCTCAAAGTGGCAAAACAATGGATAACCTGTAGTGTTTGGGATAGAGAAATGAACCGCCTCTCGTCATTTCAGTTGCCGTACCTTTTGCGAGATAACCCTTTGCCTTGCAGACATGGAATTTTTTTTTCACTCATCTCACAAGTGTATGAATAGGGGACGGTGTATAGGATATGGCTTGCCTTTCATCATCCCAACACATCTCATTTAGCATACTCAAATAATGCCATATCATTCAATAAATTGTCCATTTGGATCATTCTCAATGAACTTGGTGAGTTAAACAGGTAAATTATCATGCAAAACCCTCTTTCGAAGGATATTAGTATTTTAAATACCTATCGGTTTTAGGCGTGCAAAGGTTCATAGCATAACATCCATTTCAAGAACATGTCATCGCTCAACAATATCAAACAAGAAGAGTGTCCTTAGGAATGAGAGTCCTTTGATTGCTCTTATTTGGAATGGATGGACACATGAACACTCCATCTTTGCTTTTGCCCCTGCACAAGAAAACGTGCATGAATTGGATATTAAGCAAATGTGAATTGAGACTCAGAAGATTCCAATTAGAACCATGACATTATCTCTGTTGGATTTGTCAGTCCATTATCATCATCAAAGTTCAACATGTCCATCAGTTCGTCATCCCTTACTGTTGAGCACTCATCTTCGCTCTAGCATCATGCCCAAGTAGGTGGTGATCCTTTGCCCCATAGGTTCATCATCAATAGAACTCGATGTGTCAATTCCTTATCACAATAAGCTGGAGAATTATGCTCTGAGACATGAAGTAAATGAGTCAGACAAACAAACAGGGTTTATTTGATGCACGCTTTGGAAAGTTTTTTTTTTTTAAAGCAATGAAATGCTTTTTATTTTCGAAAAGTCTTTTTTGGAGGGAGCATGAGAAAGCCCAGCCCTCAGAATTTCTCCTTGGATGATATTTTCTTTTCATGGTTGGATATCATCACCGGGCTAGTTTAATATACTTTAACATGTCCTCAAAATAAAAACAAACTTGCAATTTCATTGAATAGAATCAAATGAATTACATTATTGGAAGGGAAATGCAAATAATCAAAGCCCTACGAATCAAAACATAAACATGAATTGAAATCCTAGAAAATACTTGAAATCCTAGAAAGCATGAAAGACTCCTTCGCAGAGGAGTATAAAAACAGAAATTTCTCTACTCAATAACAGCATCCATGCTTCCAGCATGGTTGGGTAGAGGGTTCCGTTGGACATTTGGTTGATCACTGCGGAAAGAGAATGCCTTTGTGTCCAAGAGGTCTTGAATTCTATGCTTCAGTACATAACAATCATCAGTAGAATGACCGACCTCCCCCATATGATACTCACACTTCTTAGAGGAGTCATAACCAGAGAACCGCTCGGGGTTCGGGCGTTTCGGCTCACTTGAAAGCAAATTTTTCTTTTGGAGAACAGGTAGAACTTTGGATAACGGCCCAGGCAGAGGCGTGAAGTTCCTTTTAGTACCTTGTTGCCGACTAGTGAATTGGCGTCCACCTTGTTTGCCAATAGACTGCATTGTCGAGGCAGTGTCACGGCTTTGTTGAGAATAAGCTACATTCACTTCAGGTGTCGGTTCTTTATCCTTCTTGAGGGTGAACTTCTTAGCAGAGGTAGCCTGCTCAGTGGCCCAACCATCGCGCAGAGCGATCTCAATGCGTTCTCCCGCAGGTATCAACTCAGCTAAAGAATTGAAATTAGAACCCAACATTCGATTACGAAACTCGAATGGTAAAGTCTTCATGAAGGTATCAAGCATCTCCTTCTCAGTCAACTCAGGGGTAATTTGCACAGCTAGAGCTCTCCACCTAGTAGCATAGGCCTTGAAGGTCTCAGTCTTTTTCTTCTCAGTGCGAATCAAATCCTCACGTGACGGGGCCACGTCAATATTGAATTTGTATTGACGAATGAAAGCATCAGACAAATCCTCCCATGTCTTGAGCGAATGAATCTTTTTCAAAACGAACCATTGTAAGGGGGGTCCGGTTAAGCTATCTTGGAAAGTGTGAATCATGAGTGGCACATTATCAGCATACGGCGCCATCCTTGCTGTGTAGTATTGTAAATGGACCTTAGGACAGGAAAGGCCATCGAACTTATTAAACTCAGGCGCCTTGAACTTCTTAGGGACTTGAACCTTGACAATGTGAGCAAGACCTCGTGAGAATTGATCATCAAAGCCTTGCATTTGACGGAATTTTTCTTCAAGCTTATCAATACGCTCAGCCTCATCACTCTTTGGTGGCTTAGAAGATGCATCACCCACATTTGTAATGATCGGACGAGCTTTGTCAGTTAAACTTGCACCATTCTCGGTCGAGGAAGTGCCAATGGCAACAGTTTTTCCTTTATCTTTTGACTTAATAGGAGGAGAGTCATCGGGCAGTACAATCTCTACACTCGGTTGAGCGGGTGCAGACAGTGTGGAAATGCTTGTCTGTAGAGAAGCAACTTGTTTGGTGAGATTCTCGAGCACATTCAGGACTTGCTTCATCTCGGTTTCAAGGACAGCAACACGAGCTTGCTCATTTTGGTCAGTCATTCTTGCTCTTGAGCGAGTACGGATTGGGGAACGTTGACGGTCCGTAATAACCTAATGTAAAGGAAATGAACCAAATAAGCACATGGTCAAGACAAGGTTGGTCCATGACACGCTTCTAGTCTTTTTTTGTTTATTCATGACAATATTCGTACATGGACGAGACTTTATGAAAAGTGATCTAGGAAAAGAAATATAAATGACACCCTAGACACAACCTAGGAAATAGAAGCACCAAAATCCCTAATCATAAAATTATGAAAAACAAAAAGTGAGACTCCCTAGAAACTATGGACTGAAAACAAATTCTCTAAAGCCCTTTTTTTTTGTAAAAGAAAGATGACGGCAAACTTTGTAGGAAAATAATTACCTATGACACATCTAGGAAAATAAAGACATAGATTGAAAATAAATTCTCTAAAAGAGCTTTCTTTCTTTCTTTCTTTTTTTAAAAAGGACTCAATGATTATTACTTTCAAATTTAAAACCAACCTAGACCTATCATGGACCGACCAAAGAAAATACGAAACATAAATAAATTGCTAGATAAAGGTTGAGAAAAACTTACTTCACCAATAGGACCATGGCAATCACAAAGACATGCGCATGAAATGTGAGGTTCGATTTCTATCTAGACTCTGGCTTGCGAAATGGAGACATGAGGATTACCGAGCTAAACCAGTCATGGTGGTGGTTAGGCTGGGATTCCCCTGACTCCGGCTTAGTCAAAGAGCCGACCCGGGTTTGCAAAGGGTGCAACCGTGGTAGGTATTCAATGACACCATGAAAGAACTTTCGGGACCAAGAAAGGCGACCCATACCACGCGGGTGTGGTCGGGGTGTCCGTTTTCTCAGTACCATCCTAAACCTGTGCCGCCCAGGTCCGGCAGCGGGAAGTGTGTGCGGTGCAGTGTAAATGCAAGGCATGCACAACAAGTTATATCATACAGCGCTTCGTGCATAAAATAAACCATTCATCCAAACGCCTCCCTGCAAAACAAGGGTTAACAATCACGCCTCCCCTTATACCTCCCATTCTGCAAAAACATTTAACACCTAAAATGTTAGGGACGTACCTGGGATCCTCGCTGCCAAGAAAAAATATTTTTTGAAAAGAAAAACTGGCCTAAGTCCACTAAGAGTTTTAACTCAACTCCCCAGCGGAGTCGCCAAGCTGTCGCGACCTAAAAAATTCCATTCTCAGGCTAATGGATTATTAGGACTAAACCTAACTCGGGCCCTCCCAAGCCCTACCAATTCGCAACTTAGGGTTTAAGTTTTTAACATGCAAACGTTTTCATGCTCGGAGTCGCCACTAATCTATTTGCGGTAGGTCGATTAGAAACCTAAATAAAACATAGGGAGGTATGTTTTATTTCTACGAACCAGAGATTCTAAGTCCGGGGACTTGATTACGCTAGATCTAGTCTAACGCCCTTTCGGTACCTTTTCTTTTCAAAAAATGTTTTGGCAAGCAATTTGGATCCATTTTAACTTAGTCACTAACATGTGAGGTGTTCATGCGGGTGCGCAAACCACCAAAGTAACACCCAATAAAGCCTTGAATAAATTGCAAGTTTGGAATAATTACTTACCTCGAAGCAACGTAAGCATCTGCGTTGTTAGCTAGAAAATCACATCAACAATCCTAATATGATTTCTAGTTAACAAGCCATTCACTCAATATTTTTTGGGTTTTCGCTTATTTAAATGAAACCTAATCTACATGCAATGACGTGCAAGAATGACATGCAAGTAATGTAACCTAGCATGCAAACTATATGTCATGCGACGACGTGACCTAATTCTGATGACAGGCAAATGATTTATTTTTTTGGTATTTTCTAATAAAATTCGGAATAAAAATATGCCTAAATTAACATGCAACCTATGATGACTTAACATATCATAACTTGACTTATTTTTGGGATTTTTGTTAAAATTCGAAATAATAAACTACTTAAATTAAGAATGCAATCTATCCTAATCTACCATAAAGCAATTCATTCTTTTTTTGGGGTTTTCATGAAAATTCGGAATTAAAAAAAAACTAAATAATCTATTAAGATTAGAATATTACTTAATTTAAACTAGGAAATAGATTATCTCAAGTCCTAATTTAAATTGAATAATTACTCTATCGTCATGCAAAATTCAAATTCAAATCCTAACTGATATATTTTTTTGAATTTTCTTTTTTATTTGAAAAGGAAAAATAATTTAAACAGAGATAGCATCCACATTTAAAACAGCCATGCGATCCGCAAAATTCGTTTCAAACTCGGATTAGGCAAAGAAATCAAACTAACGGTCATATCTATAGGGTTATAGATATCGACGGAAAGCTGATTGTTCAAATTTGGAAAGCAAATAAAATCTATTATCGTATCCAAGTGATTATGGATAAGATAACGATTTTCCGTATCACCGCGTATCGTACCTTAGGGATAAGGTCGGATAGTCGTCTAGATACGTTGCCAAATTAGGAAAAATTCCTAATTTAAGGTGTCTTAGAATATTGCGGATATTGCAAATATTATCCTAAGATACATAGCTATCCACCAAAGAATATCCACGAAATATTCAAACACCGAAAACTTAGGAAATTAAATATTTTAGAAAATATTCGGATAATGATCTTACCTAATTCGAGGATATCTTCCAAATTCGAACTCGATTTCGGATTGAGGCTTGCGGATCGTAGAACGCGTTGTGGCCAACGAGGCGGACCAACGGCGGTAGCGGGCGGCTCACGTCGGAACGGCGTCAATGGCGTGGGCGGTGGCGTGTCGGACAAGTACGTCGGGGATGCGCGAACTTCAGAGGATGTCGGTGGTGGACGGTGACAACGACGACACTCGCGGATTGTCAGGAATTTTGGCCTGTCACCTGCAAAACAAAACTCCAGTGCGGCAGAGAAATAGGATAATAAACGGCAGCGTCGGGACTGAATTGGCGTAGCCGGAGCTTCGCTTGATCGATGGTGGTCTCAGTGTCACCAAAGCAGCGAAAGGTTGATGGCAGGAACAATTTGCTGCAGCAGTGGGCCACGAAAAATCAAAATCTGGTGCTGAAATCTGCGGAGAAAAGGCAAAAATTCTTCTTTTGTTGCTGAATTCCTCCTCCTCACGTATCTTTTCTCCTGCAGCTTTCTTCTTGTCTTCAAGCGCCACAATACCTTCGTAGCACTCTCTCTCTCTCCCCCCTTTTTGGCGTTTTCTCCTTTGGCTTCTCTGTGAGTGCAGAACGTGGAGAGCTTTTGCTCTCCACCTTGACCCTCGTGAGTTGAGCCTCAGGCCGAAAAGAACAGAAACAATCTCCCCGTCTGATTTTTCTTTCTCACTTTCTTGTAGCCGTGTATGACATGTGTGGCCTCCTTCACTTGCTCTCTCTATAACTCATCTTGAAAACTATGAGAGCCCCCCTAAAATCCTGACCTAATGATGTATATATAGCACTAATCTAGGTCAATTAGATGGGCTTTCTAGTCCTAATGGGCTTAGGTTTGGGCTTAGATTTTAATTTAATTTAAATGGGCTGAATTAATTAAGGATAATGGGCTGAATTAAGCTCAAATTAAAACAACCGAGCCCGTTTGACTTGTAATTCCCGGCCCTTGCGTTCCAAGCGAGCCGAGTCCCATTCGGTGAAATTTAAGTTCGTTCGTCACCGCCAGTCCGATGCGAAATGCAATTAATCTAAAATGAATTTAAACTATATGTTATGCAACCTAAATATTTTTGTTTAGGGGTTAAAAATTTAATCCCTAATTTTCTGTACAAATTACGACTAAATGGTCGCTAAAATTTAGGTGTCAACAGCTGCCCCTCTTTGAAGGTGAGCTCGCAGAGGTTGCATTCAAAGACTAAATGATACCTAAATTTTAATTATGCAAATGCAATGAGAAAAATTAGTCTTTTTGTCGAGTAAATGAGATCTCAATGAGCCCACACCCATTTTCTAATGTGATATGAAAATGCAAATGCAAGAATAGAAAACATACCTGCATTTACTTACCTGAAGATTTGGGAAAACAAATTTGGGGTATGGAACAACTTTTGAAAACTTACCAAGTACCTGGAAGCCCTCTCAAGTTGTCGAAAAAGTCATCTGAAAGGCGACCCAGGTGCTTGAAAGACTCGAAAAAAATTCCCTTCGGATTTTCGGTAATGATACTTGAAATTTCAAAAAGATATTTGAATGGGTTCGATGATTCCCTTCGGGTCTTCGAGAAAGATATCTGAAACTGCAATCAGATATGATTAATAGGATCGAAAATTCTCTTCAGATTTTCGGAAATGATACCTGAAACTACAATCAGGTAATTGAATATGGGCTCGACGATTCCCTTCGGATCTTCGAGAAAGATATCTGAAACTGCAATCAGATATGATTAATAGGATCGAAAATTCCCTTCAGATTTTCGAAAACGATACCTGAAACTACAATCAGGTAATTGAATATTCAAAAATATTTGGACGAACACGAAGCTTCAAAAAACAACTGTAGCGTCAGGAACTCTTTAGTCTTTGAGGAAACATTACCTGTCAGATATGATTAGAGCAAAACACATATGCATTCATTCAAGGAGATTAGCAATCTCAGCTATTCTAGAACTCACATTTCAGAATTCATCAACTCAATTGAGGTTTATGCATGATGGTTTTACCATATTTGCATCACCAAATTTCCACTGGGGAGAATCATTAATTAAGACAATTTTCACTCATAACGTGGATTTCTTAAGAGTGCTAAATGAGAGACTTTCAGTTAGAAAGGGCTTTCACTCACTCTTATTCGGAAGGGCTATTCTATGAGAATCACTCCGTCTTACCATCATCATGTCGACAAGGATCCGAGTATTCTCGCAAGCGGTACGACTTTACCAATCTAAGAGGTCTTTATCAGGACCGTAGCGTTGGTTTGGTCAATGGCTTAACAAAGGGAACTCTTCGAGTCGAGGCTGTTGAAAGAAAATACTCCACAATCGTCTCCGGGTTTACAAGTCAAGAACCCTGCAAAATGAGATAGAAGTAGACTTGCTCGCACTTCTTCGAGCTAAGCTTATAAACATCTGAAACTCTACGTTAGTTCAAGTGCCCTAATCTGAAGAGACTTTGTAAGGGACGTAATGTAGGCTAGGCTCATGGGTTGAGAAATGAAAGGATATATTAGGCTCAAAAATGTGTATAAAGGTGAGAGTTGGTGATCATCTAGGCATAATCACCGGTCCTCTTTTCTTTAGGGGTTGCCTTCTTGGCAGATGTTCCATTGGCCTTGAGAGTTCGTCACTTGATTCCTTCGAAACTTGTAGGACTACTGTTCCACTGGGATTCATGACTTTGACATGTCATATCCTGACATTTTTTTTTCTAAAGTTCTCCCCTTTTTTTTTTCAGGGTGATGGCCTTGCTTTTACCAGGCACACTGCTTTTTATGCCCCCTAGCTTTCATTTTTTTTTTTGACTTTGACACACACTGTCTACAATGCATATATTGGCCAGCCACACTTTGGCTTGTTTTGATCGAATGACTAACATTTGGACTCTCAGGGTCTTCGTCTTTTATCGGCGCTCCAGATATGCTGCTTGAACAATGATGACTTTTGCCTTGCCCCAGTGCGGGGGATGATCACCAACTGGGTTTATATGAAACGAATTTGCGGGCTCAATTGGGCTTAGCAAAGGATAAAATGTGTATAGGATAGAGAAAGAAATGCTCTTCGTCATCCTAAGGCACTTGAACTTCACGTGAATTCATCTGAAAAAGCAACACTCGAAGATTGATGCAAGTGAGAGCATGAAAATTTCTACTCATTTTTCACCTTATGATGCTGACTTACCTCCAGTTCGCCCCGATGTGGGGTGGTTCTTGACAGGGGTAATTTGAATGAATTTCTCCAAGTGTTTAGGCTCAAAGTGGCAAAACAATGGATAACCTGTAGTGTTTGGGATAGAGAAATGAACCGCCTCTCGTCATTTCAGTTGCCGTACCTTTTGCGAGATAACCCTTTGCCTTGCAGACATGGAATTTTTTTTTCACTCATCTCACAAGTGTATGAATAGGGGACGGTGTATAGGATATGGCTTGCCTTTCATCATCCCAACACATCTCATTTAGCATACTCAAATAATGCCATATCATTCAATAAATTGTCCATTTGGATCATTCTCAATGAACTTGGTGAGTTAAACAGGTAAATTATCATGCAAAACCCTCTTTCGAAGGATATTAGTATTTTAAATACCTATCGGTTTTAGGCGTGCAAAGGTTCATAGCATAACATCCATTTCAAGAACATGTCATCGCTCAACAATATCAAACAAGAAGAGTGTCCTTAGGAATGAGAGTCCTTTGATTGCTCTTATTTGGAATGGATGGACACATGAACACTCCATCTTTGCTTTTGCCCCTGCACAAGAAAACGTGCATGAATTGGATATTAAGCAAATGTGAATTGAGACTCAGAAGATTCCAATTAGAACCATGACATTATCTCTGTTGGATTTGTCAGTCCATTATCATCATCAAAGTTCAACATGTCCATCAGTTCGTCATCCCTTACTGTTGAGCACTCATCTTCGCTCTAGCATCATGCCCAAGTAGGTGGTGATCCTTTGCCCCATAGGTTCATCATCAATAGAACTCGATGTGTCAATTCCTTATCACAATAAGCTGGAGAATTATGCTCTGAGACATGAAGTAAATGAGTCAGACAAACAAACAGGGTTTATTTGATGCACGCTTTGGAAAGTTTTTTTTTTTAAAGCAATGAAATGCTTTTTATTTTCGAAAAGTCTTTTTTGGAGGGAGCATGAGAAAGCCCAGCCCTCAGAATTTCTCCTTGGATGATATTTTCTTTTCATGGTTGGATATCATCACCGGGCTAGTTTAATATACTTTAACATGTCCTCAAAATAAAAACAAACTTGCAATTTCATTGAATAGAATCAAATGAATTACATTATTGGAAGGGAAATGCAAATAATCAAAGCCCTACGAATCAAAACATAAACATGAATTGAAATCCTAGAAAATACTTGAAATCCTAGAAAGCATGAAAGACTCCTTCGCAGAGGAGTATAAAAACAGAAATTTCTCTACTCAATAACAGCATCCATGCTTCCAGCATGGTTGGGTAGAGGGTTCCGTTGGACATTTGGTTGATCACTGCGGAAAGAGAATGCCTTTGTGTCCAAGAGGTCTTGAATTCTATGCTTCAGTACATAACAATCATCAGTAGAATGACCGACCTCCCCCATATGATACTCACACTTCTTAGAGGAGTCATAACCAGAGAACCGCTCGGGGTTCGGGCGTTTCGGCTCACTTGAAAGCAAATTTTTCTTTTGGAGAACAGGTAGAACTTTGGATAACGGCCCAGGCAGAGGCGTGAAGTTCCTTTTAGTACCTTGTTGCCGACTAGTGAATTGGCGTCCACCTTGTTTGCCAATAGACTGCATTGTCGAGGCAGTGTCACGGCTTTGTTGAGAATAAGCTACATTCACTTCAGGTGTCGGTTCTTTATCCTTCTTGAGGGTGAACTTCTTAGCAGAGGTAGCCTGCTCAGTGGCCCAACCATCGCGCAGAGCGATCTCAATGCGTTCTCCCGCAGGTATCAACTCAGCTAAAGAATTGAAATTAGAACCCAACATTCGATTACGAAACTCGAATGGTAAAGTCTTCATGAAGGTATCAAGCATCTCCTTCTCAGTCAACTCAGGGGTAATTTGCACAGCTAGAGCTCTCCACCTAGTAGCATAGGCCTTGAAGGTCTCAGTCTTTTTCTTCTCAGTGCGAATCAAATCCTCACGTGACGGGGCCACGTCAATATTGAATTTGTATTGACGAATGAAAGCATCAGACAAATCCTCCCATGTCTTGAGCGAATGAATCTTTTTCAAAACGAACCATTGTAAGGGGGGTCCGGTTAAGCTATCTTGGAAAGTGTGAATCATGAGTGGCACATTATCAGCATACGGCGCCATCCTTGCTGTGTAGTATTGTAAATGGACCTTAGGACAGGAAAGGCCATCGAACTTATTAAACTCAGGCGCCTTGAACTTCTTAGGGACTTGAACCTTGACAATGTGAGCAAGACCTCGTGAGAATTGATCATCAAAGCCTTGCATTTGACGGAATTTTTCTTCAAGCTTATCAATACGCTCAGCCTCATCACTCTTTGGTGGCTTAGAAGATGCATCACCCACATTTGTAATGATCGGACGAGCTTTGTCAGTTAAACTTGCACCATTCTCGGTCGAGGAAGTGCCAATGGCAACAGTTTTTCCTTTATCTTTTGACTTAATAGGAGGAGAGTCATCGGGCAGTACAATCTCTACACTCGGTTGAGCGGGTGCAGACAGTGTGGAAATGCTTGTCTGTAGAGAAGCAACTTGTTTGGTGAGATTCTCGAGCACATTCAGGACTTGCTTCATCTCGGTTTCAAAGACAGCAACACGAGCTTGCTCATTTTGGTCAGTCATTCTTGCTCTTGAGCGAGTACGGATTGGGGAACGTTGACGGTCCGTAATAACCTAATGTAAAGGAAATGAACCAAATAAGCACATGGTCAAGACAAGGTTGGTCCATGACACGCTTCTAGTCTTTTTTTGTTTATTCATGACAATATTCGTACATGGACGAGACTTTATGAAAAGTGATCTAGGAAAAGAAATATAAATGACACCCTAGACACAACCTAGGAAATAGAAGCACCAAAATCCCTAATCATAAAATTATGAAAAACAAAAAGTGAGACTCCCTAGAAACTATGGACTGAAAACAAATTCTCTAAAGCCCTTTTTTTTTGTAAAAGAAAGATGACGGCAAACTTTGTAGGAAAATAATTACCTATGACACATCTAGGAAAATAAAGACATAGATTGAAAATAAATTCTCTAAAAGAGCTTTCTTTCTTTCTTTCTTTTTTTAAAAAGGACTCAATGATTATTACTTTCAAATTTAAAACCAACCTAGACCTATCATGGACCGACCAAAGAAAATACGAAACATAAATAAATTGCTAGATAAAGGTTGAGAAAAACTTACTTCACCAATAGGACCATGGCAATCACAAAGACATGCGCATGAAATGTGAGGTTCGATTTCTATCTAGACTCTGGCTTGCGAAATGGAGACATGAGGATTACCGAGCTAAACCAGTCATGGTGGTGGTTAGGCTGGGATTCCCCTGACTCCGGCTTAGTCAAAGAGCCGACCCGGGTTTGCAAAGGGTGCAACCGTGGTAGGTATTCAATGACACCATGAAAGAACTTTCGGGACCAAGAAAGGCGACCCATACCACGCGGGTGTGGTCGGGGTGTCCGTTTTCTCAGTACCATCCTAAACCTGTGCCGCCCAGGTCCGGCAGCGGGAAGTGTGTGCGGTGCAGTGTAAATGCAAGGCATGCACAACAAGTTATATCATACAGCGCTTCGTGCATAAAATAAACCATTCATCCAAACGCCTCCCTGCAAAACAAGGGTTAACAATCACGCCTCCCCTTATACCTCCCATTCTGCAAAAACATTTAACACCTAAAATGTTAGGGACGTACCTGGGATCCTCGCTGCCAAGAAAAAATATTTTTTGAAAAGAAAAACTGGCCTAAGTCCACTAAGAGTTTTAACTCAACTCCCCAGCGGAGTCGCCAAGCTGTCGCGACCTAAAAAATTCCATTCTCAGGCTAATGGATTATTAGGACTAAACCTAACTCGGGCCCTCCCAAGCCCTACCAATTCGCAACTTAGGGTTTAAGTTTTTAACATGCAAACGTTTTCATGCTCGGAGTCGCCACTAATCTATTTGCGGTAGGTCGATTAGAAACCTAAATAAAACATAGGGAGGTATGTTTTATTTCTACGAACCAGAGATTCTAAGTCCGGGGACTTGATTACGCTAGATCTAGTCTAACGCCCTTTCGGTACCTTTTCTTTTCAAAAAAATGTTTTGGCAAGCAATTTGGATCCATTTTAACTTAGTCACTAACATGTGAGGTGTTCATGCGGGTGCGCAAACCACCAAAGTAACACCCAATAAAGCCTTGAATAAATTGCAAGTTTGGAATAATTACTTACCTCGAAGCAACGTAAGCATCTGCGTTGTTAGCTAGAAAATCACATCAACAATCCTAATATGATTTCTAGTTAACAAGCCATTCACTCAATATTTTTTGGGTTTTCGCTTATTTAAATGAAACCTAATCTACATGCAATGACGTGCAAGAATGACATGCAAGTAATGTAACCTAGCATGCAAACTATATGTCATGCGACGACGTGACCTAATTCTGATGACAGGCAAATGATTTATTTTTTTGGTATTTTCTAATAAAATTCGGAATAAAAATATGCCTAAATTAACATGCAACCTATGATGACTTAACATATCATAACTTGACTTATTTTTGGGATTTTTGTTAAAATTCGAAATAATAAACTACTTAAATTAAGAATGCAATCTATCCTAATCTACCATAAAGCAATTCATTCTTTTTTTGGGGTTTTCATGAAAATTCGGAATTAAAAAAAAACTAAATAATCTATTAAGATTAGAATATTACTTAATTTAAACTAGGAAATAGATTATCTCAAGTCCTAATTTAAATTGAATAATTACTCTATCGTCATGCAAAATTCAAATTCAAATCCTAACTGATATATTTTTTTGAATTTTCTTTTTTATTTGAAAAGGAAAAATAATTTAAACAGAGATAGCATCCACATTTAAAACAGCCATGCGATCCGCAAAATTCGTTTCAAACTCGGATTAGGCAAAGAAATCAAACTAACGGTCATATCTATAGGGTTATAGATATCGACGGAAAGCTGATTGTTCAAATTTGGAAAGCAAATAAAATCTATTATCGTATCTAAGTGATTATGGATAAGATAACGATTTTCCGTATCACCGCGTATCGTACCTTAGGGATAAGGTCGGATAGTCGTCTAGATACGTTGCCAAATTAGGAAAAATTCCTAATTTAAGGTGTCTTAGAATATTGCGGATATTGCAAATATTATCCTAAGATACATAGCTATCCACCAAAGAATATCCACGAAATATTCAAACACCGAAAACTTAGGAAATTAAATATTTTAGAAAATATTCGGATAATGATCTTACCTAATTCGAGGATATCTTCCAAATTCGAACTCGATTTCGGATTGAGGCTTGCGGATCGTAGAACGCGTTGTGGCCAACGAGGCGGACCAACGGCGGTAGCGGGCGGCTCACGTCGGAACGGCGTCAATGGCGTGGGCGGTGGCGTGTCGGACAAGTACGTCGGGGATGCGCGAACTTCAGAGGATGTCGGTGGTGGACGGTGACAACGACGACACTCGCGGATTGTCAGGAATTTTGGCCTGTCACCTGCAAAACAAAACTCCAGTGCGGCAGAGAAATAGGATAATAAACGGCAGCGTCGGGACTGAATTGGCGTAGCCGGAGCTTCGCTTGATCGATGGTGGTCTCAGTGTCACCAAAGCAGCGAAAGGTTGATGGCAGGAACAATTTGCTGCAGCAGTGGGCCACGAAAAATCAAAATCTGGTGCTGAAATCTGCGGAGAAAAGGCAAAAATTCTTCTTTTGTTGCTGAATTCCTCCTCCTCACGTATCTTTTCTCCTGCAGCTTTCTTCTTGTCTTCAAGCGCCACAATACCTTCGTAGCACTCTCTCTCTCTCCCCCCTTTTTGGCGTTTTCTCCTTTGGCTTCTCTGTGAGTGCAGAACGTGGAGAGCTTTTGCTCTCCACCTTGACCCTCGTGAGTTGAGCCTCAGGCCGAAAAGAACAGAAACAATCTCCCCGTCTGATTTTTCTTTCTCACTTTCTTGTAGCCGTGTATGACATGTGTGGCCTCCTTCACTTGCTCTCTCTATAACTCATCTTGAAAACTATGAGAGCCCCCCTAAAATCCTGACCTAATGATGTATATATAGCACTAATCTAGGTCAATTAGATGGGCTTTCTAGTCCTAATGGGCTTAGGTTTGGGCTTAGATTTTAATTTAATTTAAATGGGCTGAATTAATTAAGGATAATGGGCTGAATTAAGCTCAAATTAAAACAACCGAGCCCGTTTGACTTGTAATTCCCGGCCCTTGCGTTCCAAGCGAGCCGAGTCCCATTCGGTGAAATTTAAGTTCGTTCGTCACCGCCAGTCCGATGCGAAATGCAATTAATCTAAAATGAATTTAAACTATATGTTATGCAACCTAAATATTTTTGTTTAGGGGTTAAAAATTTAATCCCTAATTTTCTGTACAAATTACGACTAAATGGTCGCTAAAATTTAGGTGTCAACAGCTGGAGGTTTCGATGGTAGAGGCCAAGTGAAGGACCCATAATAGTGCAAGAATCAAGCAGCTTGTCTAGCCCTTCGTCTTCTGTGTATCTTGGTTACTTTTGTCTATTGCTTCACTTGTTGATTCCCGACTACTTATACATTGTTTCCAGCTCTAACAATTGGAAAAATTTGGAAGTTTCCAAGAATTCGACTGAGCAATGTGCACAAATTGCCTTGTTTTATACCAGTCCTACGTACTTTAACAGAAGACCAGTAGATTCACTGGAAGATTCGTAGATGTGGAAATAAATTGCCTTTTTTTCCTTGCAAATATTGAATGATTCACAATCAGCCAAAAAAGGAATCAATTCATTGGAAAATTCGTAGCGTTCCACTGGGTTTCCGTCTATAGTCATGTGGCATCAAAGTAAACAACCATAGGAGATACGAATGTGCCTCACCACTTCCAGTTCTAAAAAATGCCAAGGTCATCGCATGTGCATGGCACATGTGATTTTTCGGCTACATTAGATGTTCAATGGGCTTGGCTAAACTTTGTACTCTTACGGGTTTAGTTCAGATAATTGAATTAAGTCAGATCTCCCCTTGCTTTTAAGTCAGTTCAATTACAATGTAATTTATGTGGGCTTATGACAATGCTCCTAATATACAAATGCAAATTAATAATATTTTTGTTTAGAGGTCAGGTTCGATCCTCAGTTTATACGCAATGAATGACTAAACGGATCTCCAAAATTTGTGTGTCAATATAGATTTTAGACCTGGAACATGAAATCTATCAAAATGGGTTTTAGGTTTTTGGAACCGGGAACCATACTCATCAACCCTAGAACTGGCCCTTTTTTTCCGGCAGTGAATCACAGAGAGCAAGCAGCCACAGAAGACTCAATGCCTTCTTTCCATGGTTCCCTTTTGCAGATCTAACATCAAAGCCACACTCAACCCTATGAGAAAGCCCAGACATTCATGAAAACGGAAACAAAGAGCAAAACACTCAAACCTAAACATCAAAAAGTAGAAAAAAGACTCACCATCTTTATATCCTTTGAAATTTCAAGAAGACTGCAACAAACAAGAAACTATCTCAGACCACACCCATCAAGAACTACCCCCAAAAAGAAAAACGAAAACATGAAAAGAAACGGGAAAAAAAGGCTAAAAACAACCAAAATCTGGAGATTATGAAATGATCCAATTGAGTTCGTGAGAGAGAGAGAGAGAGAGAGAGAGAGAGAGAGAGAGAGAGAGAGAGGGAAAAAGGGCAGGTTTCACTTTAGTTTCCTCGCTTCCTTTCTTCTTTTTTAACTCAGGAGGGAGGCTACACGAGATAGTTTGGTGTTTAGTATCTAGAAATAGAACAAAACTCTTACAACTTTTTTCTAATTGGAGAAGAGCGACCTTGGCACCGCAAAGCACAGAAATCTTGAATAATGAGAGTGAGATAGGGCATTAAATTAGGGTTGGAAATCGGTTCTCGAGTAGAACCAACAGCTCAGTTTTGGAACTTGGAATTGAAACGGCCTCTGTGTGAATCGGCCTTAAATCGCCCAGGAAAGGCCGATTTGGACTGGTTTCCGGTTTGAACCGGGCTGGTTGCTCACTCCTAATTGTGAGTGTGAAGGAAGTGAGAGGCAAAAGGTTCAAGAGGGTGCGTATTAGGGTTTTCAGCCTCAGGTCACTAAATTGCAAAAGATCGGACTAGCATGAATTAAAAATTCAATTTAGGCCCGGTGGCTTAGTACGAACCTGTTATGCCAAATGCAATTGAAATTGTGTTAAGGTGCATGTTATAAAAGAATCGATTTAAAATTCAAATTTCAAATTATCCTCCATAATTTCAGCATTCTCATTGTTGTAGATAGCTATCAATTAGTTGAGATTTTCTCTATATTTTTAGTTATTGCCATCCTTGTACATGTACTATAAATATCACTGATATACAACAATGAAAATCATCCTAGAAAATATTCTATTAATCTTCTCCTTTATGGTATCAGAGCGTATCTGCTACTAAGAGACCCTCTCATCCAGTGTCTGCTCCTAGCCATGGTTGCCACAAACTCTACTTCTGAAATAATGGCTGCCACAAACTCTGCTTCTGAAACAATCCTTCCCGAAATTACTACAACCACTTCAACCAGGCTTATTGCAATCTCTGCTGGTGCACAGCTTCCCATGAAGCTGACTTCCACCAACTATGCTTCTTGGTGGGCTCAATTCATGTCCTTGCTAGTCGGATATGACCTTAAAGGATTCATCGACGGAACGTGTCCTTGCCCACCGGAAGAGATCACCCACGACAATCAAACAGTCCCGAATGTTGCCTATTTTCATTGGATTATACAAGATCAACTCTTGCTCAACGGGATTTTTGCTTCCATTTCCGAAGCCATCATTCCCCTTATTACCTCTAGTGTAACATCTCAAAGTGCATGGAACAAACTTGCAACACTTTACTCAAGCAAATCTTGATCCCGTGTCATGCATCTCAAGGACCAATTATCAACGGTTAAACACAACTCTCGTTCTATTTTTGATTTTTTACAACAACTAAAATCTATTGCAGATGGGTTGGCAATGATTGATTCACCTCTCCATGACGATGACCTTATCATTCATGCTCTCCGAGGATTAGGACCGGGATATCATGAAATCGCAGTGGCGATTCGTGCTCGTGAACACACAATCACTTTCGAGGAACTTTATGACAAATTACTCACCCATGAAATGTTCCTTCAACATAAAGAAACGGCAACTAAAGTCCTACCGATAACAGCCAATTTTAGCACTCAAAACACTCGAGGTCCGAGAGCCCCATCTTGATGGAACAATTCTAGCTGTTTTGGATAGCCTGCCGGAGACTCCAGAAATTCCCTTGGCTCTCGAAATTCAGACCGTCAGAGAGATCACAAAAGCAGTGACTAATGGTCTCCACGGCACAATAGCTCTTGGCCCGTTTGTCAGTACTGTGATCGTGTGGGACACTCCGCCAAAAATTGTTTCCGTATTCAAGACACAATCCGTGCTTCGGTTGCAAATGTTGCAGCCGGCCCAAGTTCAACCCGAGAAGCGGGTTGGTTGATTGATTCGGAGCCTCACATCATGTTACAAGGGATCTCGCTAATTTATCTATGCATAGTGAGTATGAAGGTCCGGATGAGATAGTCATTGGTGATGGCTCAGGTTTGAGTATCACTCACATTGGTTCTACCACATTAATTACCCACATACTTCCTTTCAATTGTCTAATGTTTTACGCAATCCTCACATAACCAAAAATTTAATTTCGGTTTCATAATTTTATCGCATTAATCGAGCCTCGATTGAATTCTTTGCCTCTCATTTTTTGGTGAAGGAACTTCGAACGGGGGCGACGCTACTTCGAGAAGAACTTAGAGATGGCGTTTATCGGTGGCTGCCATCCTCTTGGCAGCCACATGTCTCACACACGGCTTTGGTTAGTGAGCGGACATGAGCAACTATGTGGCACGATAGATTAGGTCATCCATCCATCAATATTTTACGTCGTACCATTAAGTATTTTTCACTTTCGTTGTCAAATGAGTCTAGTCTAGGAAATAAGTTACCATGCGCTTCTTGTCTTTGCAATAAAAGTCATAAACTACCATTTCATTCTTCTACTTTAGAAGGTAAACATCCACTTGACTTACTATACACGGACGTTTGGGGTCCGGCATCTACTTTATCTATTGATGGTTTCCGTAATTATGTTATTTTTATTGACTATTTCACTCGTTATATTTGGTTTTATCCCATCCACAACAAATCCGATGTTGCAACTATCACGCCCCGTATCCCACGAAGCGCTAACATCCCTCTCTGTCGATTATAGTGCAACACTCCCCGAAAACGTCACCGATCCAATGCCCAAACAGAGAGCAAAGCACAAGCGGAAGCAATTAAATAGCAAACCCTGACAGTAATATTTAATTCGAGACAAAGGATAGCACAATGAACAAACAAACAATACTGAAAATACGTATTCTTTATAATATTTACCGAAGCACTTTTCAAACCTTTACAAAAGCACAACATAACATATATACAGACCAAAAGGATCAGTGAACGGCCACTAGACAAAAAGCGTAGGTGGTTAGGGTGAGTCTAACTAAATCTAAAAGGAGGATTAAAGCCAAAAAGGTACTGACCTCCCTACCAAACTTCGGTTCCCCGATGGCTCCCAATCCGGATCTGACGACTCTGCAGACTCTTGTGAAGAATTCTTAGAGGGCTCAGACTCTTCTGACTCCATATCCTGCGCTACAGCCCATTCGTCTTCAGAATCCGGCTCCAACTCCGGATCTAAGTAAGGATCTAACTCTTCATCAGATCCTATCTCAGCGACTTCTCCATCTTCGTCTAGGTCTAGGTCCATCGGCTCCAGCTTTGGCTCCTCATCCATCGGCTCGGGGTCCTCATACCACATCTCAGGTATCGGATTCACATCGACCTGCTCGTCCATGGCCTGGGGATCCACAATCTCGCCATCGGCCATCTATGGGATCATCACCCCACCTATATCTACTGGAACGTCGAATGTCCTGAGGGGTCGCCCGATGTTTCCGTCTGCATCTTGCAGGCACCAAGCCACGTACTCCTGAATCTAGTAAAAATACTCACCCACGTTCACAAAAACTACGGAGTGATATCTCACATACGCCTCCCCGTTTCCAGCGGGGTACACTCTCGAAGTCGTATGGATCCGCATCGGAATCCCAAAAAGAGGTGGCAACTTCGGCATGCTCAAGGCTGGGGGTCTGAAAATGTGGGTTATTACAACCGTGAGACGAATCTCAGCGAGTACAACCCCTAAACCTAGGTTAGACTAATATGCATTCTCCCAACAGGCATAATACAATCAACAAAGCAATATCAATCACAATCATTCTTTGACCTGGGCCCTCAGGCCCCAGTCACTTACCTGGCTGCCCCTGCAGGTTAGCATTTCAATATAATGCTCAGTTCACATATACGAACACGCTATTCACACGTACGTCATACGCATGCTCACGCTCATTAGTGTTCGTATCATAAGCCATTTACCGAGTCCCGTACACTCACATACTGGCCCATGTATTTTTATGCATGCATGTGTTATTTTCATGCCAAATTCATATCTCGGCCCACTGGCCCACATTAGCACACTGGCGAATGCTCAATTTATTATTACGACCCGAAGACCACGATTCGAAGGCCAACAATTGTTAACTCGACTCGAAGGCCACAACCCGAAGGCCCACAACTCTTTGCGGCCAGTGTAAAAACGCATCACATGGCCCAGTGTCTGTAGCCTGCTACGAAGTACATGAGGCGCAACACCGATCTCCTTACGAACCAAAGCCTGCTACAAAGTGCATGAGGCTGGTCGTCTTCCGGACATGTCGGGCATCATCCTGCTACAAAGTGCATGAGGACAGCACGACCCAAAGGCCTTAAGTGATCACACGGCACGCTGCCAATCTTTATCTGAACCCGGCATAAAACGCATTGGGCAATTAGGTGATCACATGCTCATGACAGATACGCATTTCCGCACAATTTCATCACGTCCCACACTCGGCATACACAATGCGTGACAAAAAAAAATGCAACATGAGCATCAATAAACCACGGGCACTCAGTCAAATCCATATCACCACACAATGCCCAATTCACAAATAGCATGCTCACTTGCCCAATTAATACGGTGCGGCCCAATTTCCAATACACAATTCAAGCCATCAATTGGCCAATCACACTCCACACGATTCAGCCACACGAGCACGCAACATGGCATTTCACAATTAAACACAATTGATTATCAATCAATCGACAGCTAATCATTCTGGGTAATCCCGGCCATTCAGCCAACAATTCTTGCTATCCGATAAAATTCGGCACATTCCTCAACAATGTGGATAGCCACTATTTCCTCAATCCGGGCCCAATAATTATCTATAATAATCCCACTAAATTCCTCGAATTTTATTTCCACCAAACCATCCTCAATCCAGTCCAAATTATACACAGATACTACCTAAGCCAGTCCAAACTACACCGATAGTACCTAAGTCAGTCAAAAAAATGCACTATCAGTCCTAATCCGGGTTTAGGAGGTATACTCACTTAATTCTAGACCATGAGACGAGGAACGACGACCGATCACCAATGAACAGTGAAACCGGCGGCGGCGCTCCCGGTGACGGCGTACGGACGGGCGTATGGACACTGTACGGACACTGTACGAAAAATCGTACGGACATTGACGTACGGCGACGTATGGACGGCTGGAGGTCACGGCGGCAGAAGCTAGGCCGATTGAGCTCCGGCGCGACGGTGGCTTGCTCCGGCGGTCCTTTGGCCGTGAGAAAGAGCTGGCGAGAAGGAGAGAGAGAGAGGATGGGACAAGAGGGGGATGGGGACGGCGAGGTGCGGACAGCAACGGCGGACCGACGACCAGCTCCGGCGAGCGGCGGCTCCGGCAGTGCTCCGGTGTACGGACGGCGACCAAGAGGAGGATGGGCGGAGGAGGAGGAAACGTGGAGGAGGGCTGATGAGAGGTGGGGCTGGCCGAATGAGGATGAGGAGAGAGAGAGGGAGTCCCATCTAGTCAAAGATGATGGCCAAAGGGCGCCACGTGTCGCCGATCTGGGCCATTTGACCAAAATATCCCTAATCCGACGTCCTACGTTCACTCCAGCCAAATAATTGATGGGCAATAAGGTCTTAAGCCCCAATAATTCAGCTGATAATACTCTTAATTATCTCAAATATTTTTCTAAATTTTCAGAACTGAAAATGGCCTAGGGGCAAAATGATCATTTTTTCGGTCCCGAGACAAAATTCCAATTTTTGGTTATACCAACCCCAAATGGGTATGGCCAACATAATATGGCGTTGGAATCGCGAAAATAGCCTCTTAAGCCTTCCAAAATCGACCAAAAAGTTCTGAGGATTAAAATAATATTATTTTTCACTTCCGAATCAAAATTTCAATTTTTGACCGTAATAACTCCAAATGTGCATGGCCACCCTAAAATGACATTGGCCGCGAAAAATAATCTCATACGACCTCAAAATCGACATCGATGACCAGAGGGGCAAAAATCGTAATTTTTGACTTTCGGATCGAAATACCATTTTTCGCCCGTACTATCCCCAAACGTATGTGGCCAGTGTAGTACGATGTCATAATCGTGAAAATAGCTTCTCAGGCCTTCGAAAATCGATACCGAAGTCCGGGTCCAATTTCGTGATCAAAACTCACCAACTTTCAATTTTCAGGGTCTCTCACTAACGGACGGCTGTTTAGAGGTTACACGTATCGACCTAGGGTTATCCAAGTCATGACGGTCCTAATCATTGAGAGAATAAGAAATTATCACTAGTTCCAAAGGTTGCGATCGTTCGATTCAAGTTCAGGACTGGTTGACCACGTGTACTTTCGGACATACAGAATCACCTGCGATCCGATTGTACATCATTGGCCTTGGCCAAACTACATCCGTCACTTTTTCCTAAGATCGGCCCACGTTAGCCCAAAACATTCTCTCATCATTTCTCGTGATCGGTGTGTCCAATTCACGATCGGGTCCCTGGTCCATGTACCATTTTCTAGTTAGCCATACCCTATTGGTTAGTATCCCAAAAGTGATCAGCTCTGAGCGAGACTTACTAAAATGAAACGCGGAATAATATCAATTTTATTAGTCCCGAAATTACATCGAAATTCAAGCTGTTACAACTCTTCCCCCCTTACAAAAATTTCGTCCTCGAAATTTGTAATCTACACTTATTCTTCAAACAAGTGGGGATGTTGACGTCGCATGGCCTCTTCACTTTCCCAAGTGGCACCTTCCATTCCGTGGTGCTCCCAGACGACTTTGACCATCGGGATTGTTTTGTTCCTCAACATCCGATCTTTCCGGTCTTCGATCCTGACTGATCTTTTCACGTACAATACTTTGTCGTCCACATCTATTTCCTCGTACCTTAGAACATGAGTTGGATCTGGTTCATACCTTCTTAACATCGACACGTGGAAAACATTATGCATTTGGAATAGGTTAGGTGGCAAGGCAAGTCGATAAGCCATATCGCCAATCTTTTCCAATATTTCAAATGGCCCGACGTACCTTGGACTAAGCTTTCCTTTCTTGCCAAATCAAGACAGTCCTTTCATAGGTAATACTTTAAGAAATACATGATTTTCGACTTGGAATTCCAAAGGTCGTCGTCTCTGATCGGCGTAACTCTTCTGATGACTCTGTACTGTCCTCAACCTATCACGAATAATTCCAATGGCTTCCACCGTCTGCTGTACTAACTCTGGACCTGTGATACTACGCTCACCAACTTCGTCCTAGCATAATGGCGTTCTGCAAGCTCGGTCATATAAGGCTTCAAATGGTGCCATTTGAATACTCTGTTGGTAGCTGTTATTATAGGCAAATTCTACTAAATGTAACTGCTCTTTCCATTTGCCTTGGAAGTCCACTACACTGGCTCTCAACATATCTTCTAGAGTTTGAATTGTTTTTTCCGACTGGCCATCTGTCTGTGGATGATAGACCGTACTGAATTGTAGCTTGGTTCCCATGGCCACTTGCAGACTCTTCTAGAAATTGACCGTAAACCTTGGATCACGATCCGATGTGATCGTCACTGGCACTCCATGAAGACGTACTATTTGCCGCACATACAATTCTGCGTACCTTTCCAACTCAAAATCCTTTCGCACTGCTAGGAAGTGTGCTGATTTCGTTAAGCGATCCACTATGACCCATATCAAGTCATGTCATCTCTGGCTTCGCGGCAATCCCGTCACGAAATCCATTGTGATGTGCTCTCATTTCCACTCAGGGATTTCCAACGGTCTCAATAAGCCACCTAGCTTGCAGTGTTGTGCCTTCACTTGTTGGCACGTCAAACACTTGGCCACATGTTTGGCCACATCCGCCTTCATTCCGTTCCACCAATAATGTTGTCGCAGATTCTGGTACATTTTCGTGCTGCCTGGGTGTATATTGTAATTGCTCCTATGAGCTTTCGATAAGATTTCTTCCTTGAGTTCTACGTCATCAGGCACACACAACCTTCCCCGGAACTTCAAGATTCCATTCTCGCTCACTTGGAAGTCTGACTTTCTCTTAGCAGCATCCAACCCAGCAATCTTTTGGATCTCTTAGTCCGTAGACTGCAGTTCCTTAATTCTAACTTGAATGTCCAATTTAATTCTTAATGCAGCTAGCAAGTTGGACACTTGACTCACTTCAAATTTGAACTCTGAATCTCTGAGCCTTTCTAATAACGTCCACTCCTTGATCATCAGATGCGCCATACTAGACTTGCGACTTAAAGCATTAGCAACTCGATTCGCCTTACTAGGGTGATACAATATGTCGCAATCGTAGTCTTTAGAAGTTCCATCCATCGGCGCTGCCTCATATTTAACTCTTTCTGCGAAAACAGGTACTTGAGGCTTTGATGATCAGTATAAATCTGAAACTTCTCTCCACACAAATAATGTCTCCAGATTTTGAGGGCAAAAACGATAGCGGCTAATTCCAAATCATGCGTCGGATAATTCATCTCATGGGACCTCAACTGGCGCGATGCATATGCTACTACTTTTCCATGCTGCATTAAAACACATCTGAGCCCTCTCAAAGACGCATCACTGTAAATCTCGAATCCTCTAGGTCTAGACAGAATGATCAACACTGGAGCAGTCGTTAATCTGTGCTTCAATTCTTGGAAGCTTCTTTCGCACTTATCATCCCACACAAACTTAGTTTCCTTCTTAAGCAATCTTGCCAATGGCATAGCTATTGATGAAAATCCTTCCACAAATCGTCTGTAATAGCCAGCCAAACCTAGGAAGCTCCTGATCTCAGTTACTGAAGTCGGTCTATGCTATTTAGTCACTGCCTCGATCTTTGCTGGATCCATAGAAATTCCGTCTCCCGAAATGATATGTCCAAGAAATCCTACTCGACTGAGCCAAAACTCGCACTTGCTCAACTTAGCATACAACGCATGTTCTCTTAAGATACGTAACACTTCCTCCAAGTGTACTTCATGCTCTTCGAGGCTCTTAGAGTACACCAGTATATCATCAATGAAGACTATAACAAACTGATCCAGGAATTCTTTGAACACCCGATTCATCAAATCCATAAAAGCAGCTAGGGTATTCGTTAGTCCAAAGGGCATAACCGTAAATTCATAATGCCCGTATCTGGTCCTAAAAGTAGTCTTGGAGATGTCCTCATTTCTGATCCTTAGCTGATGGTACCCGGTCCTCAAATCTATCTTGGAAAACACTGAGGCTCCTTGTAACTGGTCGAATAGATCATCAATCCTCGGCAGCGGATATTTATTCTTCACTGTCACTTGATTCAACTGCCGGTAGTCTATGCACAACCTCAGAGTTCCATCTTTCTTTCTAACAAACAGGACTGGCGCTCCCCACGGAGACGCACTAGGGCGAATGAAACCCTTGTCCAGCAATTCCTGAATTTGCACCTTCAGCTCCTTTAATTCCGATAGGGACATCCTATAAGGTGCCTTCGAAATCGACTCCGTTCCAAGGGCCAATTCAATCACAAATTCCACCTCTCGCTCAGGCGGTAAACCCTACAATTCCTGAGGAAACACCTCGGGAAAATTGCATATCACGGGTATATCCTCTAACTTAGGTTTCGCCACTGTCGGATCCACAACATTCACCAGATATCCTTCACATTCATCATCTAACAACTTGGTCGCCTCAAGCGAGGAAATCCAAGGGATCGAGGTTCCTCCTCGGTTTCCCTGAAATATAAGACTAGGACGTCCATCCAAACTAAATTGGATCGTCCTATCGCTGCAATCCAATACAGCTTTCTGCTGGACTAACTAGTCCATACCAATAATCACATTAAAATCAAACATGACCAATACTACCAAGTCGATACTCTCTTCCTTACCCCCAATAATTATCTTACAATTGGGGCATCCAAAAGAAACTAGCACCCTATCATTCATGGGTGTCGACACACATAACACATTCTCAAGCAATACCGGTTTTATACCAACCAACTTAACAAACTGCTCAGAAATGAAAGAATGGGTCGCCCCCGGATCAAATAATGCATAAGCGGCATGATCACATAAGGAAATCGTACCTGTGACCACGCCTAGCGCATTCTCAGCTTCCTTGCATGCCATGGCATAGATCCTTCCTTGAGCTGGTGGTCTTCCCTGATTAGCCAGCGGGGGATTCTCGGCTTGATTCCCTGGTTGGGGCTGCTATTGGGACCTCATCACAGGCGGTCCTGAGGGATGCATTTGCAGGCAATTCTTGATCTGGTGCCCCATGTTCCCACACCTGAAGCACGCTCCAAACCTACTAGGCTAGGGATTCGGTTTCCCAATATTTTTCCTAACGGGCAGAATAAACCGTCGATTGCCAACCATTGGCTTCTTCCCAAGACGACGATTGTCTCTATTCGGAACGAACCGCGATCCCGAAGCGGCTGCTCTTTCCTGTTGATCTCGCTCTATAATCTAAGCCCATCTAAACATTTCCGGGTAATCCTTGATATCGTGTAACAAAATCAAACTCCGAAGATCCAGCTTCAGTCTATCCCGGAATCTTCGAGCTCTGTCTCTCGAATTTTCTACCGTTGTTGGTGCGAACTTCGCCAGTCTTGCAAATTCCGCTTCATATTGATCAACAGTCATTTGACCCTGGCGTAATCGCATAAACTCCATCAATTTCTTTTCTCGGGCATTCTCAGAGAAATACTTCTCATAAAAATGCTCAACAAACACTGCTCAAGTTGGAGCTATTCCTTCAGGAAATGCGCTCCTTTCTATAGCATTCCACCAATCATTGGCATCGTCCTGTAGCTGATACGCTGCTAACATCACTTTCTCTTCATCGGTGCACCCCAAAACTTTAAAGGTTTTCTCCAATGATTCCACCCATCTCGGTGCAGTCTCGGGGTCACCACGACCATGAAACTGAGGCGGCTTCAACTTTATGAATTGTTCCACTAATTGGGGTATCTGTCTAATCCCTGCTGGTTGAACCTGCCCTTGCTAGGCTCGATTTCCTCCAACACCAGCATTCTCATTAACTACAGCAGTTGCAGCCTCAGTAGCTTGGGCTGTCGCATTATCTCTCCCTTTAACTTGCCTATCCATCATATTTCCAATCCTCTCTAACACTCTAAGGACTCCTTCAATACGCGGATCTTCCGCAGGTCTAACATTAGCTCTGGGGTCTGCTGCAGCTCCAACACCCACTCTAGGGTTTTCTACCACTCTAGCACTCATATCAATATCTTCTACAGCTCTAACCCGAGCACGACCTCTACCTCTTGATCCTCTTCCAGCGCCCCTTCTTGGGACTCTTCCTACACCTCTTTCTTTGCTGCTCATGGTATCAGCTTCCTACCACTCTCCTACCTGCTATAATTCCACTAAGGAATTAATGACTTAAACCAATCTAACCCAATCTAAGCCCTAAGCAGGTATCAACAACAATCAAACAATCAGCATGCAGCCTAACAACATAACACTTCACCCAAGGGATTCGCATACTCACCTCGGGTCCTGCCGCACCTGCACTTTACGGGTCAAACAGCCAAGCAATTCAAACACAATCACAAGCTGTCAGGAGAATCATGTAGCACACGAGGTCACCCTACTAGCTATTCAAGGTCTCATCGCTCCTTATCACTCCAAACTTCGACCTAATTGGACCGAGCTGATCTTGCTCTGATACCAATTCAAAACGGGGGATGTCACGCCCCGTACCCCACGAAGCGCTAGCATCCCTCTCTGTCAATTATAGTGCAACGCTCCTAGGAAACGTCGCCGACCCAATGCCCAAACAGAGAGCAAAGCACAAGCGGAAGCAATTAAATAACAAACCCTGACAGTAATATTTAATTCAAGACAAAGGATAGCACAATGAACAAACAAACAATACTGAAAATATGTATTCTTTATAATATTTATCGAAGCTCTTTTCAAACCTTTATAAAAGCACAACATAACATATATACAGACCAAAATGATCAGTGAATGGCCACTAGACAAAAAGCATAGGTGGCTGGGGTGAGTCTAACTAAATCTAAAAGGAGGATTACAGCCAAAAAGGTACTATCCTCCCTACCAAACTCCGGTTCCCCTATGACTCCCAATCCGGATCTGACGACTCTGCAGACTCTTCCGAAGAATTCTCAGAGGGCTCATACTCTTCCGACTCCATATCCTGCGCTGCAGCCTATTCCTCTTCGGAATCCGACTCCAACTCCGGATCTAAGTAAAGACCTAGCTTTTCATCAGATCCTACCTCGGCGACTTCTCCATCTTCATCCGGGTCTAGGTCCATCGGCTTCGACACTGGCTCCTCATCCATCGGCTCGGGGTCCTCACACTACATCTCAAGTATCGGATTCACATCGACCTGCTCGTCCATGGCCTGGAGATCCACAATCTCGCCATCAGCCATCTGTGGGATCATCACCCCACCTATATCTATCGGAACGTCGAATGTCCTGAGGGGTCGCCTGATATTTCCGTCTGCATCTTGCAGGCACCAAGCCACGTACTCCTGAGTTTGGTAAAAATACTCACCCACGTTCACAAAAACTACGAAGTGATATCTCACATATGCCTCCTCGTTTCCAGCGGAGTACACTCTCGAAGTCGTATGGATCCGCGTCGGAATCCCAAAAAGAGGTGGCAGCTTCGGCATGCTCAAGGCTAGGGGTCTGAAAATATGGGTTATTACAACCGTGAGACGAATCTCAGCGAGTACAATCCCTAAACCTAGGTTAGACTAACATGCATTCTCCCGACAGGCATAATACCATCAACAAAGCAATATCAATCACAATCATTCTTTGACCTGGGCCCTCGGGGCCCAGTCACTTACCTGGCTGCCCCTGCAGGTTAGCATTTCAATATAATGCTTAGTTCACATACACGAACACGCTATTCACACGTACGTCATACGCATGCTCACGCTCATTAGTATTCGTATCACAAGCCAATCACCGAGTCCCGCATACTCACATACTGGCCCATGCATTTCTATGCATGCATGTGTTATTTTCATGCCAAATTCATATCTCGGCCCATTGGCCCATACTAGCACACTGGCGAATGCTCAATTTATTATTACGACCCGAAGACCACGATTCGAAGGCTAACAATTGTTAACTCGACTCGAAGGCCACGACCCGAAGGCCCACAACTCTTTGCGGCTAGTGTAAAAACGCATCACATGGCCCAATGTCTCTAGCCTGCTACGAAGTACATGAGGCGCAACACCGATCTCTTTACGAACCAAAGCCTGCTACAAAGTGCATGAGGCTGGTCGTCTTTCGGACATGTCGGGCATCGTCCTGCTACAAAGTGCATGAGGACGGCACGACCCAAAGGCCTTAAGTGATCACACGGCACGCTGCCAATCTTTATCTGAACCCGGCATAAAACGCATTGGGCAATTAGGTGATCACATGCTCATGACAGATACGCATTTCCGCACAATTTCATCACATGTCCCACACTCGGCATACACAATGCGTGATCAAGAAAAATGCAACATGAGCATCAATAAATCACAGGCACTCAGTCAAATCCATATCACCACATAATGCCCAATTCACAAATAGCATGCTCACTTGCCCAATTAATACCGTGTGGCCCAATTTCTAATACACAATTCAAGCCATCAATTGGCCAATCACACTCCGCACGATTCAGCCACACGAGCACGTAACATGACATTTCACAATTAAACACAATTAATTATCAATCAATCGACAGCCAATCATTCTGGGTAATCCCGGCCATTCAGCCAATAATTCTTGCTGTCCGATAAAATTCGGCACATTCCTCAACAATGCGGACAGCCACTATTTCCTCAATCCGGGCCCAATAATTATCTATAATAATCCCACTAAATTCCTCGAATTTTATTTCCACCAAACCATCCTCAATCCAGTCCAAATTATACACAGATACTACCTAAGCCAGTCCAAACTACACCGATAGTACCTAAGTCAGTCAAAAAAATGCACTATCAGTCCTAATCCGGGTTTAGGAGGTATACTCACTTAATTCTAGACCACGACGATGAGGAACGACGACTGATCACGGATGAACAGTGAAACTGGCGGCGGCGTTCCGGGCGACGGCGTACAAATAGGCGTATGGAAACTGTATGGAACTGTACGGACATTGTACGGATAGTGACGTACGATGACGTGCAGATGGGCTGGAGGTCACGGCGGCAGCAGCTCGGCCGATTGAGCTTCGACGGCGGTCCTTTGGCCGTGAGAAAGAGTTGACGAGAAGGAGAGAGAGAGAGAGGATGGGATGAGAGGGGGATGGGGACGGCGAGGTGCGGATAGCAACGGCGGATCGGCAACTAGCTCCGGCGAGCGGCGGCTCCGGCGGTGCTCTGGTGTATGGGCGGCAACTAAGAGGAGGTAGGCGGAGGAGGAGGAAACGTGGAGGAGGGGCTGATGAGAGGTGGGGCTGGCCAAATGAGGAGGAGGAGAGAGAGAGGGAGTCCCATCTGGTCAAAGATGATGGCCAAAGGGCACCACGTGTCGTCGATCCGGGCCATTTGACCAAAATGCCCGTAATTCGACGGCCTGCGCTTGCTCCAGCCAAATAATTGATGGGCAATAAGGTCTTTAGCCCCAATAATTCGGCTGATAATACTCTTAATTTTCCCAAATTTTCAGAGCGGAAAACTGCCTAGGGGCAAAATGGTCATTTTTCCGGTCCGGGGGCGAAATTCCAATTTTTGACTATACCAATCCCAAATGGGTATGGCCAACATAATATGGCGTCGGAATCACGAAAATAGCCTCTTAAGCCTTCGAAAATCGATCACAAGATCCTGAGGATAAAATAATATTATTTTTCACTTCCAAGCCAAAATTCCAATTTTTTATCGTAACAACTCCAAATGTGCGTGGCCACCCTAAAATGACATCGGCCGCGAAAAATAACCTCATACGGCCTCAAAATCGACATCGATGACCAAAGGAGCAAAAATCGTAATTTTTGACTTCCGGGTCGAAATTCCATTTTTTGCCCGTGCTATCCCCAAACGTATGTGGCCAGTGTAGTACGACGTCATAATCGTGAAAATAGCTTCTCAGGCCTTCGAAAATCGATATCGAAGTCCGGGTCCAATTTCATGACCAAAACTCGCTAACTTTCAATTTTCAGGGTCTCTCACTAACGGGCGGCTGTTTGGAGGTTACGCGTATCGACCTAGGGTTATCCAAGTCATGACGGTCCCGATCATTAAGAGAATGAGAAATTATCACTAGTTTCAGAGGTTGCGATCGTTCGGTTCAAGTTCAGGACTGGTTGACCACGTGTACTTTCGGACGTACAGAATCACCTGCGATCCGATTGTACATCGTTGGCCTTGGCCAAATCACATCCATCACTTTTTCCTAAGATCGGCCTGCGTTAGCCCAAAATATTCTCTCATCATTTCTCGTGATCGGTGTCCAATTCACGATCGGATCCCTGGTCCACGTACCATTTTCTAGTTAGCCATACCCTATTGGTTAGTATCCCAAGAGTGATCAGCTCTGGGCGAGACTTGTCACATCCCGATTTTTGGGCCTGGGAAGCTGCAGGTAAATTGTAATATCCTCAATTTCAGTCCCTGGGAAATGGCTATGGTTTCAGTTGGGTGGTTTTCCAATCGGAACTAAATTGTTTTATCTTGTTTTGGAAAACCCAGTTTCGGATCCTTTATACTCATTCATTTTGTTATTTTTGGGGAGAATTTTGTGATCCGAATTTCCAAATGATTTCTTCTTGAAAGTTGTTCCAAATATCTTGAAGTTTTACATAATTTAATTTCAGAATTTTTGGAGTTGATATGAGTGGTATGATGGCCTGATTTTCGGACTGTGTGAAACTGCCCAGAATGGGTATTTCGATGATGTTTACACCGTCTTTATTTTGTACAAGTTTTTCTGGGCCGATTTTGGAAAAGTTTCCTTCATGAAAGTTGTTGAGAACGTCCTTTTCTATAACGTACATGAATTTGGGAATTTTCCGAGATGATTTGGATTCTAGACAGAGCTTATTTTGAGAAACAAGAATGCTGTTCCAGTGAACTGTTTTTAGTCTGTATTTGAGCTACTAAAAATGGTGTTTACAGAAAGATTCTGAATTTTTGTTCTTCACAAGAAATGTTTGTTAAAGCCTTGTTTATGACATATCCAAATTTGAGAATTTTCGGAGTCCATTTACTATATTTTCAAGTCCGATTTCGTGAACAGTGCAAAGCTGTTCGGTTTTATTGGATTTCAAAGATTCAGCATTTTCTATATGAAAAATGTTAGAATCTCGACTTGATGTCTTTTGGTGATATTTGAGACATATTTAGAGGATTTCTCATGCCAAACCTCGGGTCGGATGGAATTATTATGCGTGTTTATCGTGGAAAACCTTCAGAAAATCTTGTGATTAAGTATGGCACGGGTTGTGATTTTTGTGCTAAATGATATATTTCGTGTGACCCGATTGGCCCGAATCATTTGCGTGAGAATTCAGTAAAATCAAAAGGTTCTAGGGAGTCCGCAGTCGGGAAATTGATGGAAGAATCTAGAGGATAAGGCTTTGACCAAGTCAAAGCTTAACCTCCAAGCTTCATTATGACCTTATTAATTGAAGTTGGACTTTGAGACCACCCTCATAATGTCATGCATTAATTGCTTGGACTTTAGAGGCCCCTCTATTAATGCTTTGATGACACGTGCGCTTACCTCATACTCCCCGATGACACGTGCGCTCACCTCATCGAAGCTTTGGCCCCAAGTTTTGCCTCCCTATAAATAGAAACTAGGCCATTTGGCCAAAGGGAGAGAGAAATAGAGAGAGAAAGAGAAGCCAAGAGAGAAAAGAGAGAGAGAACCGTGAGAGAGAGAGAGAGAGAAAACCGAGAGAGAAAGAAAGCCGAGGGAGAGAAAAGAAAAGGGCAACCGTCATGAGTTGATGAGATCCCGAGGCCGTCGTCTTTCCCGTCCATCTTCTACTCTCTAGTTCTTGTTTCAGTTTAGTGTAAGTGAATTCCTTAATATCGGGAAAGGATGTTGAGATGCGTTGTGACGTGGTTTGCTTGGACCGTTTCTCGGTCGTTTGGTTGGTCGTAGTTGGTTCATTTCCTTGGTTTGACCATGTTTCATGTTTGATGTTGTTTTGAGATAGAACCGAGCCTTGATTGATAAAGTGTAACACGAGATAGAACCAAGCCGTGATTGGTAAAGTGTACATGAGGTAGAATCGAGCCTTGGTTGGTAACCGAGAGTTGGCTGGTAAAGTGCACATGTTATAGCCGTGCGTGATGTTCTCTTGTATGAACTTTGCTATTGATCTGCCATCGATGTGGGTGCGGTAAGGGTCGACTTATGTTAACGGCGATTGATATATCCTCGCTTGATATTAGTGTTTTCACTTGCTGAGTCTCCCCGACTCATCCCCCGTTTTTCCCACCCTCAGGTCCATAGGATGGTCGAATGGACGGCAGCGACAGGGGAAAGTTTGAGCCATGTTCGAGTTGGGGGAAAAGCTTGGAGCTGTGAATCCGAAGTAGTGGGCTTAGGATACCCAAGCCATAACGTGTTGTGTGTAAATGGCAAAAATTTGGCTAAGTTGCCTTGTAAAACATGTTTGCGTGTCCTGTAATATAAGGTTTGCTCATGATGTTGTTTGTTTTAAATCCCGCTGTTGTTTTTCATGTGATTGTCCCAAATTATGCTTCCACTTGTGTTTAAAGAAAGATAATAATGAACGGGACGTCACGTTAATGACCCCGAGGTCGGGGCGTCACAGTTTAATTTGGTATCAGAGCAGGTTTTCTCTCCAGTAGGTGCAGTTCGGGGCAGCTTGCAATTGGCCAATCCGACGAGGGCGGGGAGTGGCACCGGGGCCATACAACCTGATCATTGAGCGGCTTCTGATAGAGGTGGCGCCGGGGCAAGAGGCCTGATCATTGAGCGGCCTCTAGGCAAAAGTGGCGCCGGGGTGAAGGCCTGATCGTTGAGCGGCTCCTGGCAGGCTTCTAGGATGGCTAATGGCAAGAATGATCGAACTGTGCACCGAATTGGGAAAACAATTCTGAAATCAAAGCGGGAATAAAGACCTGGAGCGATAAGGTGCGCTGAAGTTAAGGTAGTTAGCCAGGAAACACCCTTATGCATGTGAATGATTGATTGTGGTTGAATAGGTTAAGTGCTCCTGTTTGTTTGTGATCACTGACCTATTCCTGTGTTGTAGAAAGTCTTGTTAGACTATTGATAGCAAAATAAGTGCTAATGACCAAGCCACAACCACTGAGGAAAAAGGAAAGTCCCAGCAGGATGCCACGACCTCGAAAGAAAAGTTCAAGCAGGTTCCCCTCTAGTAAGCTACAGTTCGGTGTTGAGCCAAGAGAAGGCTATTGAATTTTGACATAACCCGATCCAATGAGGGCGGGGAGTGATTGCCAGGGTAGAACCTGAGCAAGGAGCGGCTCTTGGCTAGGAAGTGGACGCCGGAGCAAGAAGCTTGATCAAGGTGCGGCTTCTAGCAAGAGTGTCGCCGGGGGTTGAAGACCTGAACAAGGTGCGACTTCTGGCAGGCTTCTAGGATGGCGGGTAAGAAAAGGAGTAAACTGAACTAGATGTTGAATTGAAAGTAAGACGGGAACTGTTACTTGAAATGATCAGTGTGATCTTTGTGATTGTTATAAGTAAATTATGTTTGAGAAAGATTTTATCAGAGTAGTGCAGCGGAAGCATGGTCAAGCTTGCTACACTCTAGTATGTTGGATCGAGGTCGGGGAAAGAAAGGTCGCTGGTCCAGAGCTAGTCCACATGACAGTGGATGCTGTAAAGGTGCTAAGGTAAGATAAGTCCCAGGTATGTAGGATCTTTTGAAATTCTAGGAAGAATAAGGAATTTGGCCTATCGGTTGGCGTCGCCACCGAAACTTGCTCAGGTACATGTTGTGATATTGTGAAAGTATGAGCCCGATCCGGCACGCGTGCTGAATTTTTCGACGAGGTCGAAGTGGACAGCAGAGTGTCCTATGCTGAGGAGCAGGTGCGGATCGTGGATTGTAAGGAGCAAGTGTTGAGAGGTAAGGCCGTTCCCTTAGTTAAGATCCTATAGTGTTACCGGGGCATAAAAGAAGCCACCTGGGAGAGTGAGGAATTGAGGAAAAGTTGATACCTGCATTTATTCGAGGAACCAGGTACGCGTTTAAATTTCGAGGACCAAATTTTATTAGAGGGGGAGAATTGTCACATCCCGATTTTTGGGCCTGGGAAGCTGCAGGTAAATTGTAATATCCTCAATTTCAGTCTCTGGGAAATGGCTATGGTTTCAGTTGGGTGGTTTTCCAATCGGAACTAAATTGTTTTATCTTGTTTTGGAAAACCCAGTTTCGGATCCTTTATACTCATTCATTTTGTTATTTTTGGGGAGAATTTTGTGATCCGAATTTCCAAATGATTTCTTCTTGAAAGTTCTTCCAAATATCTTAAAGTTTTACATAATTTAATTTCAGAATTTTTGGAGTTGATATGAGTGGTATGATGGCCTAATTTTCAGACTGTGTGAAACTGCCCAGAATGGGTATTTCGGTGATGTTTACACCGTCTTTATTTTGTACAAGCTTTTCTGGGCCGATTTTGGAAAAGTTTCCTTCATGAAAGTTATTGAGAACATCCTTTTCTATAATGTACATGAATTTGGGAATTTTTCGAGATGATTTGGATTCTGGACAGAGCTTATTTTGAGAAACAAGAATGCTGTTCCAGTGAACTGTTTTTAGTCTGTATTTGAGCTACTAAAAATGGTGTTTAAAGAAAGATTCCGAATTTGTGTTCTTCACAAGAAATGTTTGTTAAAGCCTTGTTTATGACATATCCAAATTTGAGAATTTTCGGAGTCCATTTACTATATTTTCAAGTCCGATTTCGTGAACAGTGCAAAGCTATTCGGTTTTGTTGGATTTCAAAGATTCAGCATTTTCTATATGAAAAACGTTAGAATCTCGACTTGATGTCTTTTGGTGATATTTGAGACATATTTAGAGGATTTCTCATGCCAAACCTCGGATCGGATGGAATTATTATGCGTGTTTCTCGTGGAAAACCTTCAAAAAATCTTGTGATTAAGTATGGCACGGGTTGTGATTTTTGTGCTAAATGATATATTTCGTGTGACCCGATTGGCCCGAATCATTTGCGTGAGAATTCAGTAAAATCAGAAGGTTCTAGGGAGTCCGCGGTCGGGAAATTGATGGAAGAATCTAGAGGATAAGGCTTTGACCAAGTCAAAGCTTAACCTCCAAGCTTCATTATGACCTTATTAATTGAAGTTGGACTTTGAGACCACCCTCATAATGTCATGCATTAATTGCTTGGACTTTAGAGGCCCCTCTATTAATGATTTGATGACACGTGCGCTTACCTCATATTCCCCGATGACACGTGCGCTTACCTCATCGAAGCTTTGGCCCCAAGTTTTGCCTCCCTATAAATAGAAACTAGGCCATTTGGCCAAAGGGAGAGAGAAATAGAGAGAGAAAGAGAAGCCAAGAGAGAAAAGAGAGAGAGAACCGTGAGAGAGAGAGAGAGAGAGAAAATCGAGAGAGAAAGAAAGCCGAGGGAGAGAAAAGAAAAGGGCAACCGTCATGAGTTGATGAGATCCCGAGGCCGTCGTCTTTCCCGTCCATCTTCTACTCTCTAGTTCTTGTTTCAGTTTAGTGTAAGTGAATTCCTTAATATCGGGAAAGGATGTTGAGATGCGTTGTGACGTGGTTTGCTTGGACCGTTTCTCGGTCGTTTGGTTGGTCGTAGTTGGTTCATTTCCTTGGTTTGACCATGTTTCATGTTTGATGTTGTTTTGAGATAGAACCGAGCCTTGATTGGTAAAGTGTAACACGAGATAGAACCAAGCCGTGATTGGTAAAGTGTACATGAGGTAGAATCGAGCCTTGGTTGGTAACCGAGAGTTGGCTGGTAAAGTGCACATGTTATAGCCGTGCGTGATGTTCTCTTGTATGAACTTTGCTATTGATCTGTCATCGATGTGGGTGCGGTAAGGGCCGACTTATGTTAACGGCGATTGATATATCCTCGCTTGATATTAGTGTTTTCACTTGCTGAGTCTCCTCGACTCATCCCCCGTTTTTCCCACCCTCAGGTCCATAGGATGGTCGAATGGACGGCAGCGACAGGGGAAAGTTTGAGCCATGTTCGAGTTGGGGGAAAAGCTTGGAGCAGTGAATCCGAAGTAGTGGGCTTAGGATACCCAAGCCATAACGTGTTGTGTGTAAATGGCAAAAATTTGGCTAAGTTGCCTTGTAAAACATGTTTGCGTGTCCTGTAATACAAGGTTTACTCATGATGCTATTTATTTTAAATCCCGCTGTTGTTTTTCATGTGATTGTCCCAAATTATGCTTCCGCTTGTGTTTAAAGAAAGATAATAATGAACGGGACATCACGTTAATGACCCCGAGGTCGGAGCGTGACAAGACTTACTAAAATAAAATGCGAAATAATATCAATTTTATTAGTCCTGAAATTACATCGAAATTCAGGCTGTTACAGCAACTATTTTTGAATAGTTCAAAACACTTGTCGAAAAACAATTTCAACAAAAAATATGTACTCTTTATTCTGATGGGGGTGGGGAATTCATTAAACTAAAACCATTTTTAGCAAAACATGGAATTTCACACCTAACCACACCTCTATACACCCCACAACATAACGGCACCGCTAAAAGGCGTCACCTGCACATCATTGAAACCGAATTAACCCTTCTACATAAAGCTGGCCTACCCCCAACTTTTTGGACCTACGCCTTCCAAACCGCCACATATCTCATAAATCACCTACCTACAAATATCCTTAATCTTCAATCTCTATATCACCGTCTCTTCAGCAAACTCCCGAACTACCTAAAACTTTGAATTTTCCGATGCCTCTGCTACCCATGGCTTCGGCCATACACAAAAAAACAAGCTTTTACCACGCTCCCGCCCATGTATTTTTCTTAGTTATTCTTTAACTCAAAGTGCGTACAAATATTTTGATCCTACCACCAAAAAAATATTCCTCTCACATCACGTTGTCTTTGATGAAACCCTCTTCTCATACCCCTCTTTGAACTTACCCGAGTCCTCTTGCCATATATTGCTTTTGCTCTGAACACACCATCAATCGTGACAAGCGCTCTTCCTAGTAACCCAGCCGACGCGCAAGTTCTGCCAATCAACCTACGTAATAACTCAGTAAGTGATCTCTCCTCTAACACCGCACACACACCTCTATTTGATGCATGTACCACTAGCGTCACACCTCATACCTCACCAAGTAACAACTACCACCCAACTAGCAGCATCTCCACCGGAACCATTGTCTCACCAACCAACTCCACACTCTTAACCGAACCACCCCCAAACCTACCCAACCCAAATCGCCCCACTCGCACTCATAACATGACCACACGCTCTCAAAACAACATCTTCAAGCCTAAACAAATACATACACTCACCACAAAACATCCCTTATCTCAAACCTATGAATCAAGTGGACTTAATCAAGCTTTGAGTGATCCCCAATGGCGCTCTGCTATGTCCGAGGAAATCAATGCCTTAATTTGAAATGGAACTTGGGAACTAACCCCAAAGAATTCTTCCATGAATATTGTTGGTTGTAGGTGGGTCTACAAGATCAAGCGTCGATCCGACGGCAGTATCGAGAGATACAAGGTGCGTCTTGTCGCCAAAGGATTTCACCAAAGACCAGGAATTTACTTCAAAGAAACCTTTTGCCCGGTTGTCAAACCTACAACAATCCGTATCATCCTTACTTTGGCACTCACTCGAAATTGGCCACTACGCCAAATGGATATAAACAACGCGTTTTTGCAAGGAACATTATAAGATGAAGTGTTCATGGAACAACCTCCTGGTTTCAAAGACCTCACAAAACCCGATCATGTGTGCAAACTCAAGAAAGCTATCATTTACTAATTCCTTGCGCCTGGTACAACAAGTTAAGTACATTTCTATTAGCCAATTCATTTACTAATTTCAAGGCCGATAGCTCCCTTTTTATCTACTCACACAATGGCATAGAGGCATATTTCTTGGTATATGTTGATGATCTTGTCATTACGGGCAACAACACTCGATTTCTCAATGATTTCATTGCCACATTATCCAAGCGTTTTTCGATCAAAGATTTGGGGACCTTAGACTATTTCCTTGGAATCGAAGTACTTCCCACCAACAAGGGTATTTTGCTCTCGCAACATAAATACATACGGGATCTACTCGAAAAGCATAAAATGGTCGGAACAAAGGATGTTGGGTCTCCAATGGCAACCAGTAATACACTTACACTTCATGATAATTTGGGGTAAACATCCGCAACTGAATTTCGTAGCCTTGTCGGTGCCCTTCAAGACCCTAATCACTTGACCCGATATTTCATTCGCTATCAACAAATTATCTCAGTTTATGCACAAGCCAACATTACATCATTAGTCTGCCGCCAAATGCCTTCTTCGATATCTTAAAGGTGCCCTATTCCATGGGCTTCACTTGCGGCGAGATACAAAACCCACTTTACATGTTTATTCCGATGCAGATTGGGCCGGTGATTTAGATGACAAGACTTCCACATCCGACTTCATTGTTTATCTTGGCGTCAATCCTATCTCTTGGAGCTCCCGCAAACAGCAATCTGTTGCCCGATCATTAACAGAAGCTGAATATAGAGCAGTTGCTGCTACCTCATCGGAATTACTTTGGGTTCAAAACTTACTCATCGAACTGGGCATACACTCACTTGAAACAACAACGATATATTGTAACAATATTGGGGCTACTTATGTGTCTACCAATCCAGTCTTCCACTCTCGCATGAAGCACATTGCAATTGATTACCACTTCATTCGTGAGCTCGTAAAATATGGACAATTGAGAGTCTCTCACATTTCCACACATAACCAACTGGCGGACATTCATACCAAGCCACTATGAAAACAGCGCGTGCAAACACTTCGAGTCAAGATCGGTGTTTCCAACAGAAACTCCATCTTGAGGGGGCGTATAAGAGAATTAGTTTAAAATTCAAATTTCAAATTATCCTCCATAATTTTAGCCTTTTCATTGTTGTAGATAGCTATCAATTAGTTGAGATTTTCTCTATATTTTTAGTTGTTTCCATCCTTGTACATGTACTATAAATATCACCGATATACAGCAATGAAAATCATCCTAGAAAATATTCTCTTAATCTTCTCCTTTACATGTATGAGGGTGCTCTTAGGCAAAAGAAGTCTGTCATCGGAGATGTGATATAAAATGGAGTAGCCATCGGCTTATAACTCATTAACTTAAATTATAAGTGGGAGTAAGGGTGCATATGGTAACAATATATTCTTAGGAATAATTTCTTTTTAAGAAATAGTTTTTTTTATTTTTAGTCCCTAGATGAGTTTTTGAGCAGAACAACGTGTTTGGTAACTATATAAAATTTCTATCCTAAGAAAAGAAAAAAAAATAGAAATGCATTTGTTACGACCCTAAAAAAATTTTATGACTTGGAATTTATTTAGTTTTATAATAATTTTCTAAGATTTTTCTAATTTTTTTGAATTTTTTTCTTTTCGTTTTTTCCTCCACTAGCCAGTCGCTGAGCCTTGGCAATAGCCAATGACCGACTAGAGACGCGGGCCGGCGAGGTCGACCTCTTTGGCCTCGAGCGAGGTCGGCCTCACCATGGTTGGGTAAGGCTTGCCTGAGGCCGATGTGTCTGGCTAGTCATCGGTCATCACCAAGGCTTAACGACCGGCTAGAGGATGAAGAAGAAAAAAGGAAAAAAAGAAAAGAAAATGAGATTGTTTTAGAAATTGTTCTCGTGAACAAAAGAGTACATTTTTTTTTACTTCTTGTTTATGATCCAAATTAACTCTCTAGCCACTTTTCTATTAGAGGGAATAGAAAAATTAACTGATTGTACACAAATGGATTTTTATTCTTTTTCTGTTCCGAATAACGAAAGAACATAAAAATAAAGAAATAGAAATGTTACCAAACATGTAACAGTATGAATTTTCGATCCTTTTCCCAGGATCTATGAAGTGAATATTTTGGCCAATGCACTTATAGTGAGATCTCACCCAGAATTGTGCATTCTTGGGATGCTAACCTTAGGGGTAAGGCCAGCACGGGATTGAGTTCGTACGACCAAAGAACTCGACCTTGGTTTGATCTTCGACCATATCAATTGGCGAGGGAATGTTTTGGGCCAACAGAGACCGATCTAATTGATTGATCGTGTCCGAAGGAAACTAGCGACAGACCCTCGCAATTATATGACAATCGAGGTCGTCCTGGGTAGAGTAAACTTAAACGTGATTTGACTTAGTGTCGATCACGGGTCGAGAGCGCTTAATCCCAACGAGCCACCCGTTAGTCAAAGATAAGCTAAAGTCGCGATTATTCGATTTTAGTCATTTCTTGGAATTCGGGCCCGGGAATCGAGAATTTTGAAAGTGATAATTTTGGACGGCCGATGACGTTTTTGGCTTGGCCAACCTTGGGGCCACCCATTTCTGCAAAAAAATGAATTTCGACCCGGAAGTGAAAATTTACGATTTTGTCCTCCGGACTTTGAAGTTGATTTTCGAGGACTTAAAAGACTATTTTTGAGAATCCAACGTCATATTATGCTGGCCACATACATTTGGGGTTGGTACGAGCGAAAAATGAAATTTCGACCCTAGACCGGAAAAATGACCGTTTTGCCTCTGGAATCGTGAACGAATTTTAAGGACTGGGTTAAGCTGGGGGACTGAGAAATACCCAGTGTGGCCAAAAATTTGATGGACAGGAATGCCCCTCTCCCTTTTTGAGTAATTACCGTTTTGCCCTTTTTCTTAATGGATAAGAATAAGCGTGGGCCGTCGGATTTTGGATAAGATCAACCGTGGCCATTAGATCGGAGGGTAGTTAGGAGGGTATTTTGGTAATTTTCGGGGTACAATTATTGGGGGTTAGTATTTAATTACTAGTTTTTCTCTCTCTCTTCATTTTAGTCAAACCTCCCTCTCTCTCCTCAGCCCCTCCCCTCTCCCACGTGCGTGAGCCCCCTGACCGACCACTAGCTCGCTGCAGCCGGTCGCTGCCCAGCCTAGCTGTCCACCGCCAGTGTTTCCTCCTCCCCGGCCGTGCACCCTCACCGCCCGTCTCCCTCTCTCCCTCTGTTTTACTGTTCCGATCAGCCCAGCTGCCCCCGAACCACCTCTGGCCACCCTTCCCTGGTCCATACAACCTCATCGCTGCCCCTAGCCACCCGAACGCCGCTCGCCAGCCACCCGTCCATGGAGGAGCAGCCGCACGCCCGCCTGGGCGTCGGCGACGCTGCTGCTGCTGTTCCGGCTGTTCCGGCCACCATCCAGCCAGCTTGCCCTGTTTTTCTTAGGTAAGTGACTTTCCCAACCGTCACTTAGGACCTCAGGTATTGTTAGGCTTGTTTAGGACTCGGTTTAGGCATTTTTAGGGGGCTGTTTTGGGGCTGAACTGAAGGCTGGAAATTGGTTTGTTGTAGACTGATTTAATGATGGAATTTCGAGGTTTAGGGGGAGTTTGGATAGGGCTGTGATGTTGGGGATTGATCAGAATTAATTTGTGTGATTGATTGGTACTGTTATGGTTTGATTGGGTTTAATTGAATGTTTGCATTGTTTGTGATTGTGGGCTGATTGGGAATGTGTTCTGGATTGTGCTTGGGCCGAATGTGATGTGGTGATGTGCCGTGTGTGTGTGGCCGTGAGGTGTAGCGGCGTGGTCGTGTGAATGTGCACTGAAACCGTGTGCCAAGTGTGTGGGGTCATGTGGTGCGCGTTTGTGTGACGAGAATGGTAAATTGTGAAATGTGTGTGAGGTGTGTTTGTTTGGCCGTGTGTTTGTTGGCCGTGTGCAAGTGTGGTTTGAGTGGAACGAGGGTACGAAAATGTAGGATTTGTGGTAAAGGATCCGTCCTGAGGCGTGTTCGTTTATGCGGGACGATACCGTCCCTGACGAGGTGACAATGCCCGGCCCAACGGGGTGACGATGCCTGACGTGGTCAGAAAACCGTTGGCCTGATGCATTTTACGCGGGCGCGGTAGAAAGAAAGTGTGTATAGGATCCCGTCCTGAGGCGTGTTCGTTTACGCGGGACGATGCCGTCCCTGACGAGGTGACGATGCCTGGCCCGACGAGGTGTCGATGCCTGACAAGGTCAGAAGACCGTTGGCCTGATGCGTTTTACGCGGGCGCGGTAGTGGTGGAGGAGTTGAGAATGAGCGGGAATTAGTTTGAAGTGCGAGGTTTGAGAAAGTGACGCACTGTGTGAGATAATGTGCGAGTATATTGTATTGCGTGATGTGATGCTTAATTATGGGATAGAAACTGCTAAGCACGGTATGGGACGTGCCCCAGTGGTTTCTGTCTTATAATTGAGGCACGCGTGCTTCTGTGATATATTGTTGTGGTGTAATGGTTGTATTGTTGTCTAACGTGCAGGAACGTGTATGATGGATTCCAGGTAGGGTCGTGTGCGGTTGTTAGTTTAGTGGATTGTCGTGTGTAATGCATGATTTCGTCTGGCGGTACTTGAATGCCTACGTGGGGTTTGGGGTTGTATACTTATTGAGATTCGTCTCATAGTTGTATAATCCACAATTTCAGACCCCCAGCCTTAGACCCAGGAGGCCCGCCTCCTCTTTTTGGAGTTTGAGGAGTTGCCCATGGTGCCCAGTGGAGCTGCAGGTGATTCTCTGGAGCGTTAGCTAGAAGAATCAGGAGCAGAATAGGAGATGGCGACTAGTAGCTTCCCTAGGGTAAATTTTTAGGGGTTGTGTAAGATAAGTCAACCTGTAGTGAAGTTAGGTTAACTAGACCATCTGATCCTTTTGTTATATTGGTGGTTGTGAACACTCGTGTGCTAAGTGTGTCTGTAGTACGATGTTTGAATGCTTGTTGTAATGGTATTGTATAAAATGAAGGTTATTGTTCTTTGACTGTTGGTGATCTACCCCATTGTCGTCTTTTTAGTCAGGGGTTTTGTATTCGCTTCCGCATGTGGCTCTGATGTTTGGGTTGGGTCGATAATGTTCCTGGGATGTCGCAACTATTCGACCTTTGCGGGGGATGCTCGCGCTTCGTGGGGTTCGGGGCATGACAAAACACGCCCTAAGACTAGCGGGAAAAATTGATGGGTTCGAATGTGGACTCCCATCTTGGTAATATATTTAGCTTTTGCTAGGCCTCCCAACAGATTGTATTCACAAAATTCAAGATGCAAATTGTAAGTTCCAAAATTTGACGATGCAAATTATTGTTATTGTAAATATTGAGGATCTTTTTTTAAAATTTGTTCTGAGCGCGATGTGTTTAAAAAGTTGGTGATGATGAACTTGTCCTATGTAGAAAAATCTTTTTTTTTTTGTTTTTATGTTTTGAGAGGGAGACTGATAGATAGATTGACAGTGAAGGAACATGGTGAAGTTAAGGGGGGGGACACAATTGAGTTTGACTGTTTGAGTTGGTTTTACGTTTGGAAAGTCAATGATGATTAATATCGAACCTCACACCTCACTAAAGCATTCAAGCGGTGAGACAAGTCTTCCGAAATGTTGCTTCTTCCTGATCCACTACTACAACTTCTCAGTTCGCCGATGTCCACAGACGAGAGTACTCGAGGGATCATATCATTCTGAAATATATTTTTGTTGTTTACCTTGACAAAGTGATTCTTGATCTTGATGTTTTTGCAGGTTCACATGTGATTACATGTTAATTGGATCCGGAAAACTATCGTTTTTTGAAGTTCCCTGCAAGGTAGGAGGTAATTTAAGAATTCTACATTTGAAGAAGAGGACAGTAGAAAATAATTCATGAAATATGCTCCTAATTTATAATCTATAAAGAGTATATAAAGTAAAAGAGGACCTCCTACTTTGAAGGGATCACAATCTTTTTTTCTTCCCAAAATATCCTCAAGTAGATTTTTCGGGATAAGTGCATTAGAAGTCCTAAAACTTATCAAGAAAGTGCAATTAAGTCCTAAAACTTCAAAAAAATGCAAGAGGACCTCCTACTTTGAAGGGATCACAATCTTTTTTTTCTTCCCAAAATATCCTCAAGTAGATTTTTCGGGATAAGTGCATTAGAAGTCCTAAAACTTATCAAGAAAGTGCAATTAAGTCCTAAAACTTCAAAAAAATGCGATCGAGTCTTAAAATTTATCACGAAAGTGCAATCAAGTCCTAAAACTTATCATGAAAGTGCAATCAAGTCCTAAAACTTATCACAAAGGTACCATTGAGTCCTAAAACTTTCAAAATGTACAATCAATGGAAGGATTTGATTGAACTAATTTGATAAGTTTTAGGATTTGTTTGCATTTTCGTAACAAGTTTTAGGACTTATTTGCATTTTTTGAAAGTTTTAGGACTCAAGTGCACTTTCCTAACAAGCTTTAGGACTTAATTGCACATTATGAAAGTTTTAGGACTCAATTGAACTTTCGTGACAAGTTTTAGGATTTTGAATGCACTTATCCCTAGTTTTTTCATAAATATTCCACCAATGGACAAATGTGTAAATTGCTAATTCTATTTTATATCTCATGTATTTGATCGATTTGAAAATTTGAATCTTTTCTATCTTATAAATAACCTTACCAAAAATAGTTCAAATTTTGGATTTGTACAATTTGTTCATATTATGTCAATAATCTATTTCAATTAATTAATAGTTCATATATTTCTTAATAAGGTGATTTGGCAAAATATTTTGAATGTTGATGTTGCGACCTCACCTCCCGCAGTGCACCACCTAGGGATTTGGCTAATGAATTATTAAGTATAAACCTAATTCGGGCCCTCCCAAACCCTACCAATTTGCGACTTAGGGTTTAAGCTCTTAACATGCAAATGTTTTTATGCTGGAGTTGCCACTAATCTATTTTACGGTCCAAATAAAACATGGAGATATATGTTTTATTCCTACGAATCAGAGATTTTGAATTTGAGGACTTGGTTATGCTAGAGCTAGTCTAAGACTCTTTCGGTACCTTTTCTTTTAAAAAAAAATGTTTGAACAGGCAGTCTAGATCCATTTTATTACTTATTCACTAACATGCGAGAGGACCTTGCGGGTGCGCAATCCACCAATTTAACACCTAGAAAACAGTAAATAAATTACTAGTTTAGGAGAACAACGTACCTTTTAGCAACCCAAGCATCTGCATTGTTTACTAGAAAATCACACAGACAGTCCTATTATGATTTCTAATTAACAAGCACTTCAATCAATGTGTTCTTTAGGGTTTTCTCATTATTTAAATGAAAACTAACCTAAAAATATGACATGAGATTAATTAAACCTAGCATGCAAACTATATGTCATAAGACGGTATGACTTATTTCTAATGACGGGCAAATGATGTATTTTTGATATTTTTCATTAAAATTCTGAATAATAAAGAATTCCTAAAATAACGTGCAATCTACTCTAGAAATACACTCTAACACATCCTAAAATAACCTCTTTTTTGACATTTTTTTATGAAAATTCGAAATAAGAAATCACCCTAAATAAGCCATCAAGATTAAAAGAATATCTACTTTCTAGCAAATCTAGATCATTCTATTCCATTCGAACGTAGATATTTAAACTTATCCTAAAATGCATTTCTTATCTTTAAAAAAATTGATTCAAATCCTAACTAATCTTTTTTGTGATTTTCTTCTAAAGGAAACAAGATCAAACAAACAGATAACCACACGGTCGAAATCACACTACAAAAAAATCGGATTTTTGCCATGAAAATTTGCGACGAAAAAATTTTCGTCGCAAATTTGCAACAAATTTTCCAACGAAAAGTAAAATTCGTCGGAAATTAGCGACGAAAAATCTTTCGTCACAAAATTCGTTGGAAATTAGCGATGAAAAAATTTTCGTCGCAAAATTCGTTGGAAATTTCCAATGAAAAATTTTTCGTTGCAAAATTCGTTGGAAATTAGCGACGAAAAATTTTTCGTTGGAAATTTCCAACGAATTTTGCGACGAAAATTTTTCGTTGGAAACTTCCAATGAATTTTGAGACGAAAATTTTTTCATCGCTAATTTCCAACGAATTTTGTGACGAATTCAAAAAAACCCAGTATTGTTTGGCTTTTTTAAATTCGTGGAAAAATTCGTTGGAAATTTTCCCACGAATTTTGCAACGAATTTCGAAAAGCCCTTTTGTTGTGTTTAGTAAAAATTCGTTGGAAATTTCCAACGAATTTTGCAACGAATTTGAAATATTTTGCTCGGCTAGAATAAAATTCATTGCAAAATTCGTTGGAAATTTCCAACGAATTAAAATTTTCGTTTAATTGATTTAATTGTGAACTAATTTCGTTGCAAAATTCGTGGGAAATTTCCTACGAGTTTTGCAACGAAATCAAATATACCCTTTTCTTCTGTTTATTAAAAATTCGTTGCAAAATTCGTTGAAAATTTCCAACGAATTTTGCAACGAATTTTTATAAGTTTTGATATTCGGCTAGAATATAATTCATTGCAAAAATCGTTGGAAATTTCCAACGAATTTTGCAAGGAATTGAATTTTTTGTTTTATTAATTTAATTGTGAACTAATTTCATTGCAAAATCGTGGGAATTTAGCGACGAATTTTAAAAATTCTCATTTGTTCTGTTTATTAAAAATTCGTTGGAAAATTCGTGGGAAATTTCCAACGAATTTTGCAACGAATTTTAAAAAGTTTTTGATGTTCGGCTAGAATAAAATTCGTTGGAAATTTCCCACGAATTTTCCAACGAATTAAAATTTTCGTTTAATTGATTTAATTGTGACCTAATTTCATTGCAAAATTCGTGGGAAATTTCCCACGAATTTTGCAACGAAATCAAATATACCCTTTTCTTCTGTTTATTAAAAATTCGTTGCAAAATTCGTTGGAGATTTCCAACGAATTTTGCAACGAATTTTTATAAGTTTTGATATTCGGCTAGAATATAATTCGTTGCAAAAATCGTTGGAAATTTCCAACGAATTTTGCAACGAATTGAATTTTTTGTTTTATTAATTTAATTGTGAACTAATTTCGTTGCAAAATTCGTGGGCAATTTCCCACGAATTTTGCAACGAATTTTAAAAATTCTCATTTGTTCTGTTTATTAAAAATTCGTTGGAAAATTCGTTAGAAATTTCCAACGATTTTTCCAACGAATTTTTAAAAGTTTTTGTTGTTAGGCTAGAATCAAATTCGTTGCAAAATTCGTTGGAAATTTCCAACGAATTTTGCAACGAATTTTAAAAAGTTTTTGATGTTCGGCTAGAATAAAATTCGTTGCAAAATTCGTTGGAAATTTCCAACGAATTTTCCAACGAATTAAAATTTTCGTTTAATTGATTTAATTGTGAACTAATTTCGTTGCAAAATTCATCGGAAATTTCGGACAAATTTTGCCACGAAATTTTAAAATGCCGTGTGTGGGAGTCTTTTTTAAATTCGTGGCAAAATTTGTTGGAAATTTTCAACGAATTTTGCCACGAATTTAAAGTTTCCGGAAAATTATTGCACTATGTACTATTTCGTGGAAAAATTCGTGGGAAATTTCCGACGAATTTTGCCACGAAATTTTAAAATGCCTTGTGTGGGAGTCTTTTTTAAATTCGTGGCAAAATTCGTTTGAAATTTTCAACGAATTTTGCCACAAAATTTTAAAATGCCCCAAACATAAATAAAGGCAAAAAAAAAAGAACATGTTCGGCCAACTTTTCCCCTCTTCCTCCTTCCTCTCCCCCCCCAAACGAATTTTGCAACGAATTTTAAAAAGTTTTTGATGTTCGGCTAGAATAAAATTCGTTGCAAAATTCGTTGGAAATTTCCAACGAATTAAAATTTTCATTTAATTGATTTAATTGTGAACTAATTTCGTTGCAAAATTCGTCGGAAATTTCGGACAAATTTTGCCACGAAATTTTAAAATGCCGTGTGTGGGAGTCTTTTGTAAATTCGTGGCAAAATTTGTTGGAAATTTCCAACGAATTTTGCCACGAATTTAAAGTTTCCAGAAAATTATTACACTATGTACTATTTCGTGGCAAAATTCGTGGGAAATTTCCGACGAAATTTGCCACGAAATTTTAAAATGCCTTGTGTGGGAGTCTTTTTTAAATTCGTGGCAAAATTCGTTTGAAATTTTCAACGAATTTTGCCACAAAATTTTAAAATGCCCCAAACATAAATAAAGGCAAAAAAAAAGAACATGTTCGGCCAACTTTTCCCCTCTTCCTCCTTCCTCTCCCCCCACCCCTCAACGCCACTGCTATTGGACCCTCGAACCCTAGGCGACGACCGGACAACATCGGAGCTCCTCCTCACCCGAGCTGTAGCTTCCCCATGGAGTTCCTCTCCTAGTGCTTCCTCCACACCCTCTCCCCCTCCCTCGCCCCTCGTCACCAGCCCGAGCCCTCCCTCGCCGACGCCGCCGACCGCCCTAGCTATGCCCTTGCTGGCCTTCGCCTCGTCGCCGAGCCCTCCGTCGACGAGTAGATCCGCCAGGCCGCCGCTGTCAACTTCAAGAACCACCTCAGCGCCCGCTGGGCCTCCCCGCCTCCCCCCCACGATGCCGCCGACGCTGCCGGCCCGACCTCCTCGTCGGCCCCGATCCCCGACGCCAAGAAGGAGCAAATCAAGGCACTCATTGTCCCCCTGATGCTGTCCTCGTCGGCCCGTATCCAGAGCCAGCTCAGCGAAGCCCTAGCCGTGATCAGCAAGCACGATTTCCCCAAGCTGTGGCCCGCCCTGCTCCCCAATCTCGTGTCCAATCTCCAGAAGGCATCGCGAGCCTCTGACTACGCCTCCATCAACGGGATTCTCGGTACTGCAAATTCTATTTTCGAGAAGTTCCTTTACCAATGCAAGACCAACGATTTGTTGCTTGATTTGAAGTATTGCTTGGATAACTTTGCTGCGCCTCAGTTGTAAATATTCCTAAGGACTGCTAAGCTAATCGACGAGACCTCGTCTTCTGGTCAAGCTGTGAACTTGCGACCTTTGTTCGAGTCTCAGAGATTGTGCTGCCGGATTTTCTACTCTCTTAATGTGCAAGAGCTGCCGAAATTCTTTGAGGATCATATGCCTCCTCGCCTATCCCCCAGGACGCCGCCACCGCCGCCGCTGCCGATGCTAAGGCCGCCTCGGCTACCTCCTTGGCCCTGATCCCCGACGCCGAGAAGGAGCAAATCAAGGCCCTCATTGTCCCCCTCATGCTGTCCTCGTCGGCCCATATCCAGACCCCCATGGTGCGATTCCGGCCGTGGGGGGGTGTCGCGGCCGCGATTCCGGTGGGGGGAGGGGGTTGCGGCCGTGATTTCGGCGGGCGGGGGGGTGGTCGTGGCTACAATTCCGGCAAAAATTCAAATTTATCAATGAAAATTCAAATTTACCAACGAAATTGAAAAAGGCCGCCTATACCAAAAATTTGAATTTTGTGGCAAAATTCATGGAAAATTTCTCACGAATTTTGCCACGACTCTATTTTCGTTGCAAATTACCAACGAAAAATTAAATTTTTTGTCGCAAAAAATTTCCGACGCCGAATTAGCGACGAATTTTTTTTTGTCGCTAATTGGTCGGAAATTCGTTTTGCCACGAATTTTACCACAAAAAATTACCGACTAATTTTGCCATGATTTTTGCAATGAGTAATTAGCGACGAATTTTCCAACATACTTTTCAACGAACTTTGCAACGAATTTTGCAACGAATTTTGCGACGAAAAAATTTTGTCGCAAATTACCAACGAAAATTTAAAATTTTTGTCGCAAAAATTTGCGACAATGAATTACCAACGAATTTTTGTTCATCTCTAATTTCGTTGGAAATTCGTTTTCCAACGAATTTGCCAAATTTTTCGTTGGAAAATTCGTGGCAAAATCTTTGTTTTTTTCGTTGGAAAAATTTTTCCACGACTTTTCCAACGAATAATTAGCGACGAAATTTGCAACAAAATTTCCAAGGAATTTATCCACGAATTTACCCACGAATAATTACCGACGAATTTTGCCACGAGTTTTCCAACGAATAATTAGCGACGAATTTTCCAACGAACTTTCCAAGGAATTTAGCCACTAATTTACCCACGAAGTTTCCGACAAAATTTCCAACGAAAAAATTTTCGTCGCAAATTTCCAACGAAAATTAAAATTTTTTGTTGGAAAATTTTCCGACGACGAATTACCCACGAATTTTTTTCGTTGGAAAATTTGTTGGACCAACGAATTTTTCAGAATTTTTCGTTGGAAATTTCGTTGGAAAAAACATGTTTTTTTGTAGTGTTAATCTACGCAATCCGCAAGATTTGTTTTATCATCTTTGAATTAGGGAAACGATATAAACCAGCGATCATATCCATATAGTTATGGATATTGATGGAAGGCTATTTGTTTAAATTTGAGAACAAATAAAATCTATTATTATATTCAAGTAGTTGTGGATCAAATAACAATTTTCCATGCCACTGAGTATCATATCTCATGGTTGAGATTAGATAGTCGTCCAAGCACGTTGTTAAGCTAGGAAAGTTTCCTAATTGGGGTATTTTAAAATCTTGCGGATGTATCACTCATCATTCAAAAGAATCAACTAATCCACCAAAGATATCTAAACCAATCAAATTAGACAATCAAATATTTGAAACAATATTGGATAATGTTCTTACCTAATTTGCGGATAACTTCCGAATTCAAACTTGGTACTAGATCAGGATTGCGGATTACGGGACTCGACGGGTGGCTAGGAGAGTGGTGACCACAATGGTGGACAGCGGTGAACTCGTGGTATGGTCAGCCGCAGAAATGATCAACACCTAGGGACCGATAGCAGCAAAGAGATATCGGCCTACATCGGTGAGGGGAATCGCCAATGATAGACTTACTAATTGACAGCAACTTCAACGAAAATTCCAGTGAAAATAATGCTCAGGGAATGAGCAACAACGACTGGAAGACTTGCGACATGTAATGGTTGGGCGTGACTAGAGCAGACGGCAAAGTGAAGGAGTCACTGAGCGATGAGCTGGGACGTGGTGCCTCTGTCCACGAGTTGTCCCTTGTGTGCAGGACGTGTCTTCTTGTATTGAGTGTATAGTCTTTTGATCCAGAGAGAGACTTGTGAGTCTTGTCTCTGTAAAATTCTTCTTGCCCTCTCTTTTGGACGTATGGCAGTGATGGAGGTGTGTCCTTGTAACCTGCAGGAAAAAGATAAAAGCTCCTCTTTTTCTCTCTTTTTGCAGTCTCCCCTCTCTCTTTTGCCATGTATTCTCTCAATGTGTGCTCTATGTGGCCGTGTATGAAATTGTGTGGCCTCGCTTTCAATGTGTGGCCGTGTATGTCAATTATGTGGCCTCTTTTGACCGTGAACCTATGAGCCTTTATATAGAGTGCAATTAGGGTTTTTACTTTCCAATATTTAAAGATCTTAAGAAATATACCCCATTTCTCTCAAAAGGAAAATTTTCTCTTATTAAATCTAATTGTGATAATATCAATCGAATTTACCCAATTATTCAATATTTTCCACTTGGCATTTCAATTTTTGGCCTCTTATGATGTACATGGGCTTGGCCAAATTTTGCTTCACTTGTGGGCTTAGTCTAGATAATTCAATAAGTTCAAAGCCATCGACTCGTGTCTATTTGTTGCTAGTCCAATGCAAATGCACTTATATAAGCTTAACTATTAATGCAAATGCTCATAATTTATATGCAATTTAGGCCGAGATCAATCCCTAACCTTTTTATGCAATAAACAACTAATTGGGTCGCCAAAATTTAGATGTCAACAGCCAATTTTTTATATACCCGCGCCGTGTGTCCACTTTTGCTAGTAACTAGTTGCGCAAACATATATTTGATAAACATATCTTTGATTATGTTCATTCTCCTTTTTCGTTATTAATGTCAATAACTTTTACATGCATAATATTCAGGGTTGCTATCCATTAACCATAGAAAATACCAAGTAAAAACATTTGTTAAATCAAACATGAAAATACTACTTGAAAGCTTAAACTTAAAATTAACGACAAAGGGACATAAAATAGAAAATTTGCAAAAGAAGATTTTAAATACTATTAGCTTCTTCACATGTAAGGGACCCGACACCCTCGGGGGGTTATCATTACAACGTCCTAGGCTCGTCGCCATCCCATTTCTTTTATCTCGTTAACATACACATGCGGAAAATGTGTACAAACAAACTTCCAGACAACACAACAAACAAGCAACCAAGAACGCACCATACATAACACACTACTTCCATATTGTCTCAATACATTTACAAGTCCTTTTTCTACGGGCACTTCTTGTTTACATTATCCTCCTATTCAAAAATATAGGTCAAGGAATTCCTGTGACGCCTTGGATTAACTCACTCGAGGTATTGCCCACTTTAGGCCAACCCATACCGAGCCGCATGGTTTTGTCCATTCGCATATAGGTAGAGGCACTTTTCCAGAGGTCACCTATCCTAGTAGTGCTTTGGCCTGGGCTCACTTAACTTTGAAGTTCCAAAGCAAAGCTTTGCCGTTACGTCAAAAGGCGTCTCCGTGAGTTAATTCTAGTATATATATATATATTGTCGCGACCTAAAATTTTCCCTCTTAGGCTAATGGATTATTAGGACTAAACCTAACTCGAGCCCTCCCAAGCCCTACCAATTCGCAACTTTGGGTTTAAGTTTTTTAACATGCAAGTGTTTTCATGCTCGGAGTCGCCACTAATCTATTTGTGGTAGGTCGATTAGAAACCTAAATAAAACATAGGGAGATATGTTTTATTCCTACGAACCAGAGATTCTAAGCCCGGGGACTTGATTACGCTAGATCTAGTCTAACGCCATTTCGGTACCTTTTCTTTTCAAAAATATTTTGGCAAGCAATTTGGATCCATTTTAACTTAATCACTAACATGTGAAGTGTTCATGCGGGTGCGCAAACCACCAATTTAACACCCAAGAAAGCCTTGAATAAATTGCAAGTTTGGAAAAATTACTTACCTCGAAGCAACGTAAGCATCTGCATTGTTAGCTAGAAAATCACATCAACAACCTAATATGATTTCTAATTAACAAGGAATTCACTCAATTTTTAGATTTTCGCTTATTTAAATGAAAACTAACCTATATGTAATGGCGTGCAAAAATGACATGCAAGTAATGCAACTTAGCATGCAAACTATATGTCATGCGACGACGTGACCTAATTCTAATGACGGGCAAATGATTTATTTTTGGTATTTTCTGATGAAATTCGGAATAAAAACATGCCTAAATTAACATGCAACCTATGATGACTTAACATATCTTAACATGACTTATCTTTGGGGTTTTTGTTAAAATTCGAAATAATAAATTACTTAAATTAAGAATGCAATCTATCCTAATCTACCATAAAACAATTCATTTTTTAGATTTTTCTTGAAAATTCGGAATAAAAAATAACCTAAATAATCTATTAAGATTAGAAAATTACTTAATTTAAACTAGGAAATAGATTATCTCAAGTCCTAATTTAAATTAAATAATTACTCTATCGTCTAGATATATTTAGGATTCCTAAACGTGCAAAACTCAAATTCAAATCCTAACTGATATTTTTGAATTTTCTTTTTTATTTGAAAAGGAAAAATAATTTAAACAAAGATAGCATCCACATTTAGAACAACCACGCGATCCGCAAAATTCGTTTCAAACTCGGATTAGGCACAAAAATCAAACTAACTGTCATATCTATAGGGTTATAGATATCGACAGAAAGTTGATTATTTAAATTTGGAAAGCAAATAAAATTCATTATCATACCCAAGTGATTATGGGTAGGATAATGATTTTCCGTATCGCCACGTATCATACCTTAGGGATAAGGTCGGATAATTGTCCTGATACGTTGCTGAATTAGGAAAGTTTCCTAATTTTGAATATTTTCGAATATTGCGAACAAGGCAAACATTATCCTAAAAAATCTAGCAATCCACACAATATTCACAGAATATTCAAACATCCAAACTGGGAATCTAAATATTTTGAAAATATACCGGATAGAGATCTTTACTTGATTTCCGGATTACTTTCCAAATTTGGATCGCTGGGATTGCGGATCGAGACGAGCGGCGAACGGCGGACCGACGGATCGACGGCGGGCAGCGACTCCGGTGTGGACGGCGAGGAGCAGCTTGGCTCGTGGTGACTCTCAGCCGAAGGAAAGTGCTACTCAGCGGACTCTTGGCAGGCTCCTCACGGTGAAGGGCGAAGAGGTACGATGGTGGAGACTCAAGGACCAAGTATTATCAAGGTGCAGTCATATTGACAGAAATTCACATGCACTCAAACAACAGAGAAAGCCGGGTCAACATGCTCTAATCATGAAAACACCAATTTACACGATTCATAGTATGATATGGCACGAAGTGGATCCAAGATCAAATACTACAGTTTTGACTCTAAGTTGACCCCATTATCCCAAGCCTATCAACATGAACAAATTATGATATTAAACTGTTCAAGCTCATATGCCAAGTTCACGACTTTTTTACTCCAATTGGACTCAGCAAATCAACGATGGGTTAGAGCAACTTCAACCGGTAAGCACGTCAAAACCAATCTCTAACTTACCAGTTGAAAGGAGCACACGATATAATTGAGATCAGCGATGGTTCGTAGATAGCACCGATTCAGCAACGACTTAGATCGGGGTTGGCGATGGTCTATCACGGATGAGTTTCAGAACAGCGAAGTGGCACTTCGTGTGGTTGCGAGCCTACGAACGACAAACAAGAGAACACCGGGTTGGGACCGTTTTGGCGTTGGGGAACCTTGTCGCTCTGTTTGATATCTCCGACCGTGCCCCTTTTGTGAGTATTTTTATTGTATGCTTCCTTTTCTTCCGTATCTCTTCCTGGACGTATTGTAGTAGTGGAGGCGTCCGTCTTTGTAACCACTCTCTTTCGAAGCTTTCTCTTCCCTCCTCAATCTCTCTGCAAGGCGAAGATCTCTTTTTGGCGTCTTCTGCAAAGTGGTGAACCTTCAAGGGGGCGTGAATCTCTCTCCCTTCAATGCTCTCAATTGTGGCCGTGTATCAATTGTGTGGCCTCCAAAATTGTGTTCTCCCATAAAACTCTGATCTTGAAAATTATGAGTCCCCCCTTTAATCTTGACCTAATAATGTATATATAGTATTAATCTAGGTCAATTAGATGGGCTTTCCAGTCCTAATGGGCTTAGGATTGGGCTTTAATTTAAATGGGCTGAATTAATTAATGACAATTGGCTGAATTAAGTTCAAATTAAAACAACCGAGCCCGTTTGACTTGTAATTCCCGGCCCTTGCATTACAAGCGAGCCGAGTCCCATTCAATGAAATTTAAGCTCGTTCGTCACCGCCAGTCCGATGCAAAAAAATGCAATTAATCTAAAATGAATTTAAACTATATGTTATGCAATTTAAATATTTTTTGTTCAGGGGTTAAAAATTTTAATCCCTAATTTTCTATGCAAATTACACTAAATGGTTGCTAAAATTTAGGTGTCAACAGCTGCCCCTCTTTGAAGGTGAGCTCGCAGAGGTTGCATTCAAAGACTAAATGATACCTAAATTTCACTTATGCAAATGCAATGAATGTTGTTTTCGTCGGGATTATGAATCCCATTTTACAATGCATTAAGAAATGATGCATGCTGACATGAGTAGAAAACGTACCTGGAATCACTTACCTGACAGGAGCGAGATAATGCAATTCGAGGCACAACTATAACTTGTATGTTGTTTTGGCAAATGTATGGGCTCAGTCCCCATCGGTATTGCCTGATATATGTTAATGAACTTCGGTGATCTGCAGTTAAGTCAAAACACACGAAGAAAGCTCAACGTATCCAATCATCATTTGGATTCGTGAGAACAGTTCCGATTTTTACGAACTACCTATACATCTCTATAGGTGTTTACAAAGATTTGGCCGCTTCACTTATACCTGCTCATAAGTGAATTGCGGGGGAAACTTTTGAAATCAAGAGGATATTCCGACCTTTACATATACCTGCTCATATGCAAAGATTTGGCCGCCTCACTTATACCTGCTCATAAGTGAACTGCGGGGGAACACCTGGGATTGAGAGAATATTCCGACCTTTACACATACCTGTTCATATGCAAAGATTTGGCCGCTTCACCTATACCTGCTCATAGGTGAGTAGCGGGGGAACATCTGAGATAATGAGAGAATATTCCGACCTTTACATATACCTGTTCATATGCAAAGATTTAGCCGCTTCACCTATACCTACTCATAGGTGAGTAGCGGAGGAATACCTGAGATCTGGGGAGAATATTCCGACCTTTACATATACCTGCTCATATGTAAAGATTTGGCCGCCATGCCTATACCTGCTCATAGTCATGTAACGGGGGAATCTTCTCAAGATTGTATGAAAATCTGTGATTTGATGAACAAAAGGGGCTAGCCCAAGTGTTCAAGAGTTCCTTGACAAAGTACCTGGATATCATCAAAAGTACCTGAAAAGGTTTGATCAATAGACACCTGAACACAATCAAAGGCATTTAGAGATCGCAAAAATGATCAAATGTGGGACCTGACAATTGCTTGAACAGGTTAGGGATACCTAGATAGTCATAGACATCCTAGGGATAGAGATATACTTACCTTGTGATATCTGTAACTCTGAAGATGTGTCTCCTGTTAGACACGATTTTAGGTAACACGTAATATGCATTCGCACACTGTCAAGAACACATATACACATGCACTATGATTTCAACCGATTTTCATGCACGATGGTTTTGTCAAATCAGCATTACAAACTTCGCTGGGGAAAATCATGACAAGACAATCCGAACTCACAAGCGGATATCTTGAAAATGTCGAATGAGGAACTTCCGGTCCAAAAGGGCTTTTACTCACTCTCATCGAAAAAGGCTGATTTATTGAGGATCGCTCCATCTCACCATCATCATGTAGACAAGGGTCTGAGTATTCTCGCAAGCAGTACGACTTTACCAATCTGAGAGGTCTTTGTTAGGACCGTAACATGGGCTTGGTCAATGGCTTAGCAAAAGAGACTCTTCGAGTCGAGGCTATTGAAAGAAAATACTCTGCAATTGTCTCCGGGTTTACAAGTCAAGAACCTGCAAAATGAGATAGAAATGGACTTGCTCGCACTTCTTCGAGCTAAGCTTATAAACATCAGAAACTCTACGTTAGTTCAAGTGCCTTAATCTGAAGAGACTTTGCAAGGGACGTAACGCAGGCTAGGCTCATGGGTTGAGAAATGAATGGATCATAAGACTCAAAATGTGTATAATTGGGGTGAAAGTTGGTGATCATCTCGGCATTGTCACCGGTCTTCTTCTTCACCAGGGATTGTCTCCTCGGTAAATGCTCCATTGGCTTCGAGAATTCATCACTTAATTCCTTAAGACTCTGGATATTTTCGTGACTTTGACACATCTCAACATTTCCTAATCTAAAGTCGTCACTTTTTTTCATTTTTTCTTCTTCTTTTCTTTTCTTTCACGGGCATTGGCCTTGCTTTTACCAGGCACACTGCTTTTTCATGCCCTCTAGTTTTTTTTTTTTTACACACACTGTCTACAATGCATTCATTGGCCAGTCACACTTTGGCTTGTTTCGACCGAATGACTAACATTTGTACTCTCAGGGTCTTCGTCTTTTACCGGCGCTCCGGATATGCTGCCTGAACAATGATGACTTTTGCCTTGCCCTAGTGTGGGGGATGATCACCAACTGGGTTTAAGAAATGAATTTGCAGGCTCAATTGGGCTTAGCAAAGGATAAAGTGTGTATAGGATAGAGAAAGAAATGCTCTTCGTCATCCTAAGGCACTTGAACTTTACGTGAATTCATCTGAAAAAAGCAACACTCGAAGATTGATGCAAGTGAGAGCATGAAAATTTCTACTCATTTTTCACCTTATGACGCTAACTTACCTCCAGTTTGCCCCGATGTGGGGTGGTTCTTGACAGGGGTAATTTGAATGAATTTCTCCAAGTGTTTAGGCTCAAAGTGGCGAAACAATGGATAATCTGTAATGTTTGGGATAGAGAAATGAACCGCCTCTCGTCATTTCAGTTGCCGTACCTTTTGCGAGATAACCCTTCGCCTTGCCGACATGAAATTTTTCCACTCAACTCACTGGAGATTAGTGCACGGGACTATGTATAGGATATGGCCTGCCTTTCATCATCCCGATGTACCTCATTCAACACATTCAATTCATTCCACGTGAATTATCATATTGTCTAAATAGATTCCCTTTTTGAAGTCGATAATACAAGCTGACAAATAACCATGCAGAAATTAAAGCCAATGCAAACATCTTAACTTGAAATTGATTGAAACCATTTATTCATAAATGCAATGTTTGCAATTCAGAGTATAAAACTGAACCCTTGAAAACTTTCGCCGCAAAAATGTTAAATCTTATCAGGGATAATATATCTTCACAGCATCAGAATTAACAGGAGTGGAAAACTCACGACCATCCATTTCTGCGAGGATCAGGGCACCTCCGGGAAGCACCTTTTTAACCACATACGGACCAATGTAGTTTGGGGCAAATTTTCCTCCAGGAACAGGAAAGACTGGCAGTACCTTCCTTAGGACTAGATCATTTACCTCGAAGTGTCTTGGACGCACTTTTTGGCTGAAAGACTTACCTACTCATGAAGCAATTGGATCGAGCTTTTCGTCTTACTTCAAGGGGATTTGCCCCTCTTCACTTCTTTGGGTTCTCCGGAATCACTCAAATTGACAGTGATAGTTTGGTCTACCGTTAGGACTTTAGGTCTTTCATGATGCTCTAAATCACGCTGGAGGTCCGAGGAATCTTCGAGTTCATTGGTGTCATCGAGATCAGGTTTGGTGGCACATAATTCATCAGATTGGACCGTTCCCATACCTTTACGTGTCACAAAATTGCTCCTGAAACATAAAGTAGGGGGTTCAGTAGGACAAACAGGGCTAAACAGTGTATTTTTTATTTCTTTTGATTTTTATTTATTTTGAAATTCTTTTCAAAAAGGTTTTAACACGAGGAAGCATGAAGAAGCCCATGCCTCAGAATTCTCCTTAGACTATATTTTATTTTATCGGTTGGATATCATCACTGGGCTGGTTTGATGTACCTCAACATGCCCTCAAAACAAAAATAACTTGTAATTTCATTGATCATCACCAAATGAATTATATTTATTGGAATGGAAATTGCAATAATCAAATCCTAGAAATGAAAAGTGCTAAAAAGTAGCTCCCGAGACGGGGCGAGTCCTAAAAAGCAGTAAAAATTCCCGCGTAGGGGAGTGTGCGAAAAAGGTAAATGTGTTACTCTTGCGGGCCAATGCCCATTCCCTTCAACGGTCCTTCCTCGATGGCTCCAACTAAGAAATTATCGAATAGGGCAGTGATTCCCTCCATTGCATCATCAGAATCTTCTGTCAGTAGAGGTGTTGAAACATCCATACCTCCCCATCCATCCGGGACAATGTCACGGGGGTCGACATAGAAGCTCGGGGGTGCTGAGTATTTCACATAATAATCGAACTTGCCGCTTGGTTGCCCCAAAGTGTCGATTACCTCCTTCTCTTCATGCATCATTCTTGCAGGGCCCGGGAATGTGGTGCGGATGTGTGGAAGCAACCTACCACGCCCACGTTCTTTGCCATTCGGCTCTTCTTCGGATTGCGATCTATCCTGTCCATTTCCTCGACCTCGACCTCGACCACGTCCACGTCCACGTCCACCATCATTTGGCTCGCTTGACCCCAGGTATCCCAGCCCAGTAACGCGGGGCCTCTGAGAAACTTCTACCGGTTGGCGGATACCTTGACCATTTCTACCAAGGTCTTCACCCGGAGTAAAGCCATGAGAGACCATTACCCTTCCAATCATGACTGCAGCATTTGACACCTCAGGAATAGGCGGTGATGATCCTCTAGACGCATGTATGGTTGATACGAGCTCGAGCGACTGATAGCTCGATTCTATTTTGCAATCAGGCTCAACATAGGGGATAGCCGTTGCGTGGTAAATTGGGTGCTCTTCTTCACCATGAACTGTAATTAATCTTCTCTCCACGACGAACTTCACCATCTGATGTAGACTGGATGGCACAGCTCCGGCAGTATGAATCCATGGACGACCCAACAGAAAATTGAATGCAGTGAGAATGTCCATAACTTGAAATAGGACATTGAACATCGTTGGTCCTATCTGTATGTCAAGGTGGATTTCTCCCATTACTTCTTTCTTCGTCCCGTCAAAGGCTCGTACGGAGGTCTTTGCAGAATTTATCCTAGAAGGATCTATCTTAAGGTGGTGTAAAGTTGCCAAAGGACAGATGTTCAAGGCTGATCCGTTGTCAATGAGTACCCGGGCTACATGTGAGGCCTTGTATTTGACGGAAATATAGAGTGCTTTGGTATGCCCCCTCCCTTCTAGAGGGAACTCTTCATCTGAAAAGGCTATGAGGTCCTTGAGGAGTATAGAACCCACAAATTCCTCTAATTTGTCATGATCGATCGTTTCTGGCACGTGGACTTCACTTAACACCTTCATTAAGGCCTTCTGATGCTTGACAGATGTCTGGAGTAGCTCAAGCAGAGAGATTTGTGCGGGCAGCTTGCGCAATTGTTCAACTATGTTATATTCGCTAGCCTTAATCACAGCTAGAAATTCCTTGGCTTCTTCATCAGTAACAGGTTTTGCAGGTTGAGCATTAGCTTGGCCGTAGGAACGCCCAGATCTGGTAACTAAGTCGACATCGAGACTGTAGGACCAAGGAACTGCCTTGTTATCACTGTACTCATACGGTTGAGGTATCTCGATCACTATCCCTTCATCAGTTGTAGGCGTGCTTACAATGATCTCTTCATTATCGGACGCGTCTTCAAGCGGAGGCATGTCTTCAAGCAGAGGGTCGCCCTCGTCGCTCCCGGTGTTCAACGAAGCAAACTCCTCCTCCCAATTAATAACCACTTCAGAGATAGTGGAAATGATGCCAATGTGGTCAGCATAAACGATTATCCCAGCTTCTACCATCCTTGAGACTCTTTCTCTCATGATGGCAAGGGGAAGGTCTTCATTACTCGGGTAACAACCGGCTTTCACTAACTCACCGTAGACATCAGTAGTATACACCTTAACATTCTTGATTCGACCAGCATCAAAGCTAAATATGGCATTCACATTGCCTACGTGATCAGGGAGTGGGTTGCTCTGAACATTCGGCTTAGCAGGTTGAAATGAGAAGGCCTTCGTATCTAGGAGGTTTTGGACTCGGTGCTTAAGGGCATAGCAATCGTCGGTTGAGTGTCCCAGCTCACCCATGTGATAATCACATTTCTTTGAAGGGTCGAAGTTATAGAACCGCTCAGGATTGGGCCGCTTCGGCTCAGTAGTAAGCAAGCCTTTCTTCTGGAGCACTGTCAGTACTTGAGACAACGATCCGGGGAGGGGGGTGAATTGCCTCCTGTTGTTCCTCCTCTGGAAAGGTTGACGACCCGAGTTTTGTTGTTGAGCTTCTACTACTTGGATCGCTGGGGCGGAGTTAGCATTCCGCCGGCTTGGCTGGTTATAAGCCATATTCACTTCAGCTGCCGGTTCTTTCTCTTTCCTCGCACCAAATCTTCTGGTCGAGGAGGACGGCTCGACAAACCATCCATCTTTCAGCCCTATTTCAATTTGTTCGCCCATGGGGATGAGTTGGTTGAAGTTGTCGGCCGGAATGGCAACCATCCGATTACGGTATTCGAACGGGAGAGTTTTCACGAACATCCTCTTTAACTCACTGTCTATGGGTTCTGGGACAACCTGAGCAGCTAAATTCCTCCATCTGATAGCATAGTCTTTGAAGGACTCAGTCTTTTTCATCTGAGCACGTTCGAGATCATCACGGGTAGGAATGATGTCCGTTATGAATCTGTACTGCTTCAAGAATGCTTCACTGGCTTCTTTCCAAGTTTTGAGGCCATTTATCTTCTTCATGAGATACCAGCTCAAAGCAGGACCCGTCAAACTTGCTTGAAAGGCATGGATCATCAGGAGTTCGTTATCAACGTACGAAGTCATTTGTACGTGATAGAGCTGTAGGTGGGCTTTTGGACATGTGGTGCCATTGTACTTGTCGAAATCCGACATTTTGAACTTCTTTGGGATTTTGATCTGTGAGTACAGGGACAGATCGATCGAAGGCGAATCCTGCGAACCTTCCAGCTGCTTCACTCTTTCTTCAAGTTTGTTGACCCGTTCATCAGGTTTGTCCTTGTTGACGATGATCTGGACGGGGTCATCTTCTAAATCAGGAATATCGTCATCTCCGTCAACATCGACACTTTTTCTGATTTTCTGCTTTGGGACTGACGCTTCGAGGGGTGCCGAAACAGGAACTGACCGGAGAGCTTTGATCTCAGCGGACATTTGTTGCATTGCGATGACAAGTTGCTTGATCTGGTCTTCCACACCAACGACACGCTCTTGCAAGTCGGTTTGATCGGCCATTCTGGCTCTCGACCGTGTACGAATAGGCGATCGTGATCGGTCCGTAGCTACCTAATTTCGAAACGAAACAGGCATACATGAGTGTTAAGCAAAATCATACGCCAATCCATGACATTGGTCTAACCGCTTTGAATTGAAAGGACCACTTTATTGAAATGGCGAAAATTTTTACACCAATTAACGACTTGAAATTGAACTGAATATAAAGACAAATGACTCAATTCCTAAACAAATTTTAAAAACTGAAACTGAAATGAGAAAAGAACTTCGAGCTTTTTATTCAGCTTGATCTATAGACATATGGGAGGCGACTTCCTTCTTCAATTGCTCATAAGCTCGAGCTATCTTGGATGCATTTTCTTCAGCTTCTTCGGCCTTCCTTTTGAGGCGATTGTTCTCTGAGCGATTGGCAGACTTGAGAGGCACCTTGGGTATCTTTGGGAGCAAATCCCGCGGGATTCTGTGCCGACGAATATACTGGGTCGTTGCGAAATAGGATTTCTGCTCTCCCTTTAGTTCTCCTTCGGGTCGGGCTATCTTTAACACACGACACTTCCTCCACATCTTATTGAGCTGAGCTACGGTCGCTTCGTGGTCTTTATCGTCATCGGCGAAGTCAACTTGGAGGAGTTCTGGTTGTAGCGCTGGAGGGAGCCCTTGGAGAATCTGATACTGACGAGACACTCTGGCGGGGTAGTATTCAATTGCGCCAGTGAAACCCAATAGTGGAACCGGCCCAATACCGTTACACGTAAGCCGAGCTTCCTCGACTTTGAACCAGTTAGCATGCCATTGGAAACCTTGGGGTCTAGCGTTTTTCATGAAAATGACCCATTCAGAGTAATGATAATCGGGTGCACCCCCTTATTTTTCTTTATACCTCAAGACGGGATGGCTAGAATCACTAAGCTCGGATATTGTGAGTAAATCGCCGCACCCTTTTATATGAGACAAAAACCAGATTTGCAAAAGTTCGAGGGAGGCATGAAAGGTTTTGTCAACATGTTGCTTAAATTTAGTGAGGGAAATGAAAGTTTCGGCTAAAATGATGTTGATAAAATTCTTTTCAAGACAGACCTGTTGGACCAACCATGCGATTGACGGATTACATGCATTCTTACAGTAAGGAAAAATCACGAATCCGAAAAATGCTAGCAAAAAGATTCTGCCTTTTTGAAAAGATGTGGCTTTTTCAAAACACTGACTCAGGAATGAAAAAGGACAAGTGCCGCGATTTGCTTTTAAAACTTTTCCCAATTCATCTTTTCCGACGTTCAAAAATTCAGCCAACATTAAAGTAGAATCAATTCCCAAAGGTGGTGTGACTAACTCCGACTCCAATGGTTTTCCAATGAGCACGCTATATTCTTCCAATGTCGGGGTGAGCTCGTGCTTACCGAATATAAAGGTAGAGGTCTCGGGACACCAGAAGTGCGCTAATGCTCGAACGAGGCCGGTACGGACTTTGACCTCCAGTAGAGGGAGCAGCCTCCCGATGTGACCTTCAATTAGCTTGCGGTTGGTCGGACTGAGTAGATTCCACCAGGCACGGAGCTCGTCCTTAGGAGCATCAAGAATCCGGATGTCTGCCCCTCCCATAGTGTATAGACCAAGACTCACGACCGACCTAATGTCATGGACCGACCAAAGAAAAAGACGAAACATAAATAAATTGCGAGATAAAGGTTCAGAAATCTTACTTCACCCGGCAGAATGATGGCAATCACATAGACATGCGCATGAAACGTGAGGTTCGATTTCTACCTAGACTCTGGCTTGCAAAATGGAGACATGAGGATTACCGAGCTAAACCAGTCATGGTGGTGGTTAGGCTGGGATTCCCCTGACTCCGGCTTAGTCAAAGAGCCGACCCGGGTTGCAAAGGGTGCAACCGTGGTAGGTATTCAATGACACCATGAAAGAACTTTCGGGACCAAGAAAGGCGACCCATGCCACGCGGGTGTGGTCGGGGTGTCCATTTTCTCAGTACCATCCTAAACCTGTGCCGCCCAGGTCCGGCAGCGGGAAGTGTGTGCGGTGTAGTGTAAATGCAAGGCATGCACAACAAGTTATATCATACAGCGCTTCGTGCATAAAATAAACCATTCATTCAAACACCTCCCTGCAAAACAAGGGTTAACAATCACGCCTCCCCTTATACCTCCCATTCTGCAAAAACATTTAACACCTAAAATGTTAGGGACGTACCTGGGATCCTCGCTGCCAAGCAAAAATATTTTTTGAAAAGAAAAACTGGCCTAAGTCCACTAAGAGTTTTAACTCAATCCCCAGCGGAGTCGCCAAGCTATCGCGACCTAAAATTTTCCCTCTTAGGCTAATGGATTATTAGGACTAAACCTAACTCGAGCCCTCCCAAGCCCTACCAATTCGCAACTTTGGGTTTAAGTTTTTTAACATGCAAGTGTTTTCATGCTCGGAGTCGCCACTAATCTATTTGTGGTAGGTCGATTAGAAACCTAAATAAAACATAGGGAGATATGTTTTATTCCTACGAACCAGAGATTCTAAGCCCGGGGACTTGATTACGCTAGATCTAGTCTAATGCCCTTTCGGTACCTTTTCTTTTCAAAAATATTTTGGCAAGCAATTTGGATCCATTTTAACTTAATCACTAACATGTGAAGTGTTCATGCGGGTGCGCAAACCACCAATTTAACACCCAAGAAAGCCTTGAATAAATTGCAAGTTTGGAAAAATTACTTACCTCGAAGCAACGTAAGCATCTGCATTGTTAGCTAGAAAATCACATCAACAACCTAATATGATTTCTAATTAACAAGGAATTCACTCAATTTTTAGATTTTCGCTTATTTAAATGAAAACTAACCTATATGTAATGACGTGCAAAAATGATATGCAAGTAATGCAACTTAGCATGCAAACTATATGTCATGCGACGACGTGACCTAATTCTAATGACGGGCAAATGATTTATTTTTGGTATTTTCTGATGAAATTCGGAATAAAAACATGCCTAAATTAACATGCTGTCGCGACCTAAAAAATTTCCATTCTCAGGCTAATGGATTATTAGGACTAAACCTAACTCGAGCCCTCCCAAGCCCTACCAATTCGCAACTTTGGGTTTAAGTTTTTAACATGCAAATGTTTTCATGCTTGGAGTCGCCACTAATCAATTTATGGTAGGTCGATTAGAAACCTAAATAAAACATAGGGAGATATGTTTTATTCCTACGAACCAGAGATTCTAAGCCCGGGGACTTGATTACGCTAGATCTAGTCTAACGCCCTTTCGGTACCTTTTCTTTTCAAAAAAAATATTTTGGCAAGCAATTTGGATCCATTTTAACTTAGTCACTAACATGTGAGGTGTTCATGCGGGTACGCAAACCACCAATTTAACACCCAATAATCAAAGCATTAAATAAATTGCAAGATTGGGAGAATTACTTACCTCGAAGCAACGTAAGCATCTGCATGGTTAGCTAGAAAATCACATCAACCATCCTAATATGATTTCTAATTAACAAGCAGTTCACTCAGTATTTTTGGATTTTCGCTTATTTAAATGAAAGCTAACCTATATGCAATGACGTACAAAAATGACATGCGAATAATGCAACCTAACATGCAAACTATATGTCATGCGACGACGTGACCTAATTCTGATGACGGGCAAATGATTTATTTTTGGTGTTTTCTAATGAAATTCGGAATAAAAATATGCCTAAATTAACATGCAACCTATGATGACTTAACATATCCTAACATGACTTATTTTTGGGATTTTTGTTAAAATTCGAAATAATAAATTAATTAAATTGAGAATGCAATCTATCCTAATCTACTATAAAACAATTCATTCTTTTTTGGGATTTTCATGAAAATTCGAAATTTAAAAAATAACCTAAATAATCTATTAAGATTAGAAAATTACTTAATTTAAACTAGGAAATAGATTATCTCAAGTCCTAATTTAAATTAAATAATTATTCTATCGTCTAGATATATTTAAGATTCCTAAACATGCAAAATTCAAATTCTAATCCTAACTGATATTTTTTGAATTTTCTTTTTATTTGAAAAGGAAAAACAATTTAAGCAAAGATAGCATTCACATTTAAAACAACCACGCAATCCACAAGATTCGTTTCAAATTCGGATTAGGCACAAAAATCGAGCTATCAGTCATATCTATAGGGTTATAGATATTAACGGAAAGTCGATCATTCAAATCCGGAAAGCAGATAAAAATCATTATCGTACCCAAGTGATTATAGATAGGATAATGATTTTCCGTATCGCCACGTATCATACCTTAGGGATAAGGTCGGATAATTGTCCAGATACGTTGCTGAATTAGGAAAGTTTCCTAATTTTGAATATTTTAAAAATATTGCGAATATCAGACAATTATCCTAATATATCTAATATTCTGCACAATATTCACGCAATATTCAAACATCCAAATTAGTAAATTAGATATTCTGAAAAATATCAGATAATGTTCAATTACCTAATTTGCAGATAATTTCCAAATTCGAACTTGCGGATCAGGATGAACGACGAACGGCGGATCGGCGGCGCGGTGTCGGGAACGGCGGCGACGGTGGCGCACGTCGGGGGAAACTGCAGCAGCGGCGTCGGCGTACGACGTCTCCGGCGGCAGCAGCACACAGTAACCGAGGGCAGGAGCGGCGGCGGTGGCGCACGGCGTAATGCACGGCAGCAGCGGCGTCGACGGGAAGCAGCTGTGGCAGGCGGTGTGGAGCAGCAGCAGCGGCGTGGAGCGGCAGCAGCAGCAGCAGCGCACGGCAACAGCGGTGTCGGCGGGAAGCAGCGGCAGACACAGCGTCAGCGCGGGAAGCAGCGGCAGACGCGGCGTCGGCGTGAGGCAGCGTCGTAGGAAGCGGCGGCAGCAACGGCATCGGCGTGAGGAGGAAGCAGCAACAGCAACGTCACACGGCAGCAGCAGCGCCGGCGGGAGGCGTGGCGTCGGCTCCGGCGGCGTGGAGGCGAGGCTGTGCGACGGCGCGGTAGGCGCGGGCGGTGGGCACGCCGGTCTCCTTCTCTCTCTCTCAACTCTCTAAAAATTCTGATCTGAAAATTTTGTGTCTCTTCTAAAATTCTGACCTAATAATGTATATATAGTATTAATCTAGGTCAATTAGATGGGCTTTCTAGTCTTAATGGGCTTAGGCTTGGGCTTTAATTTAAATGGGCTGAATTAATTAAGGATAAATGGGCTGAATTAAGCTCAAATTAAAACAACCAAGCCCGTCCGACTTGTAATTCCCGGCCCGTGCATTTCAAGCGAGCTGAGTCCCGTTTGATGAAATTTAAGCTCGTTCGTCACCACCGGTCCGATGCAAAGAATGCAATGAATTTAAACTATATGTTATGCAATTTAAATATTTTTTGTTTAGGGGTTAAAAATTTAATCCCTAATTTTCTATGCAAATTACACTAAATGATGCGTCAAAATTTAGGTGTCAACAGCTGCCCCTCTTTGAAGGTGAGCTCGTAGAGGTTGCATTCAAAGACTAAATGATACCTAAATTTCAACCATGCAAATGCAATGAATGTTGTTTTTGTCGGGATTATGAGTCCCATTTTACAATGCATTAAGAAATGATGCATGCTGACATGAGTAAAAAACGTACCTGGAATCACTTACCTGACAGGAGAGAGATAATGCAATTCGAGGCACAACTATAACTTGTATGTTGTTTTGGCAAATGTATGGGCTCAGTCCCCATAGGTCTTGCCTGACATACGTTGATGAACTTCGGTGATCTGCAGTTAAGTCAAAACACACGAAGAAAGCTCGACGTATCCAATCATCATCTGGATACGTGAGAACAGTTCCGATCTTTACGAACTACCTATACATCTCTATAGGTGTTTACAAAGATTTGGCCGCTTCACTTATACCTGCTCATAAGTGAATTGCGGGGGAAACATTTGGAATCAAGAGGATATTCCGACCTTTACATATACCTGCTCATATGTAAAGATTTGGCCGCCTCACTTATACCTGCTCATAAGTGAATTACGGGGGAACACCTGGGGTTGAGAGAATATTCCGATCTTTACATATACCTGCTCATATGCAAAGATTTGGCCGCTTCACCTATACCTGCTCATAGGTGAGTAGCGGGGGAACATCTGAGATAATAAGAGAATATTCCGATCCTTACATATACCTGCTCATATGCAAAGATTTGGCCGCTTCACCTATACCTGCTCATAGGTGAGTAGCGGGGGAATACCTGATACTTGGGAAGAATATTCCAACCTTTACATATACCTGCTCATATGTAAAGATTTGGCCGCCATGCCTATATCTGCTCATAGTCATGTAACGGGGGAATCTTCTCGAGATTGTATGAAAATCTGCGATTTGATGAACAAAGGGGCTAGCCCAAGTGTTCAAGAGTTCCTTGACAAAGTACCTGGATATCATCAGAAGTACCTGAAAAGGTTCGATCAATAGACACCTGAACACAATCAAAGGCATCTAGAGATCGCAAAAATGATCAAATGTGGGACCTGACAATTGCTTGAACAGGTCAGGGATACCTAGATAATCATAGATATCCTAGGGATAGAGACATACTTACCTGGTGACATCTCCAACTCTGAAGGTGTGTCTCCTGTTAGACACGATTTTAAGTAAAATGTAATATGCATTCGCATACTGTCAAGAACATATACATGCACATGAACTATAATTTCAACTGATTTTCATGCATGATGGTTTTGTCAAATCGGCATTACAAACTTCGCTGGGGAAAAATCATGACAAGACAATCCGAACTCATAAGCGGATATCTTGAAAATGTCGAATGAGGGACTTCCGGTCCAAAAGGGCTTTCACTCACTCTCATCGAGAAGTGGCTAATTTATGAAAATCACTATATCTCACCATCATCATGTCGACAAAGGTCCGAGTATTCTCGTAAACGGTACGACTTTACCAATCCGAGAGGTCTTTGGTAGGATCGTAACATGGGCTTGGTCAATGGCTTAGCAAAAGAGACTCTTCGAGTCAAGGCTATTGAAAGAAAATACTCTGCAATTGTCTCCGGGTTTACAAGTCAAGAACCCTGTAAAACGAGATAGAAATGGACTTGCTCGCACTTCTTCGAGCTAAGCTTATAAACATCAGAAACTCTACGTTAGTTCAAGTGCCTTAATCTGAAGAGACTTTGCAAGGGACGTAACGTAGGCTAGGCTCATGGGTTGAGAAATGAATAGATCATAAGGCTCAAAATGTGTATAATTGGGGTGAGAGTTGGTGATCATCTCGACATTATCACCGGTCTTCTTCTTCACCAGGGATTGTCTTCTCGGTAAATGCTCCATTGGCTTCGAGAGTTCATCACTTGATTCTTTAAGACTCTGGATATTTTTGTGACCTTGACACATCTTAACATTTTCTAATCTAAAGTCGTCACTTTTTCTCCATTTTTTTTACTTTTCACGGGCATCGGCCTTGCTTTTACCAGGCACACTGCTTTTTCATGCCCCTTTTTTTTTTTTTTTGACTTTTGACACACACTGTCTACAATGCATACATTGGCTAGCCACACTTTGGCTTGTTTTGACCGAATGACTAACATTTGGACTCTCGGGGTCTTGTCTTTTGTCGGCGCTCTGGATATGCTGCCTGAACAATGATGACTTTTGCCTTGCCCCAGTGTGGGGGATGATCACCAACTGGGTTTAAGAAATGAATTTGTAGGCTCAATTGGGCTTAGCAAAGGATAATGTGTGTATAGGATAGAGAAAGAAATGCTCTTCGTCATCCTAAGGCACTTGAACTTCACGTGAATTCATCTGAAAAAAGCAACACTCGAAGATTGATGCAAGTGAGAGCATGAAAATTTCTACTCATTTTTCACCTTATGACGCTGACTTACCTCCAGTTTGCCCCGATGTGGGGTGGTTCTTGACAGGGGTAATTTGAATGAATTTCTCCAAGTGTTTAGGCTCAAAGTGGCGAAACAATGGATAACCTGTAGTGTTTGGGATAGAGAAATGAACCGCCTCTCGTCATTTCAGTTGCCGTACCTTTTGCGAGATAACCCTTTGCTTTGCAGACATGGAATTTTTCCACTCAACTCACTGGGGATTAGTGCATGGGACTGTGTATAGGATATGGCTTGCCTTTCATCATCCCGATGTACCTCATTCAACACATTCAATTCATTCCACATGAATTATCATATTGTCTAAATAGATTCCCTTTTGAAATCGATAATGTAGACTGACAAAATGATCAAGCATAATTTAAAGCCAATACACACATTCCATATTTAAATTGATTGAAACCATTTATTCATTTAGTGAAATGTTTGTGACTCAGAGTATAAAACCAAACATTTGAAAACTTTTGCTGCAAAATGTTAAATTCCATCAGGGATAATAGATCTTCACAGCATCAGAATTAACAGGAGTGGAGAACTCACGACCATCCATTTCCGCGAGAATCAGGGCACCTCCAGGAAGCACCTTTTTAACCACATACGAACCGATGTAGTTTGGGGCAAATTTCCCTCCAGGAACAGGAAAGACTGGCAGTACCTTCCTGAGGACTAGATCATTTACCTCAAAGTGTCTTTGACGCACTTTTTGGTTGAAAGACTTACCTACTCATGCGGCAACTGGATCAAGCATTTCGTCTCATCTTCGGGAAGGGTTGCCTCTATCTTCACTTCTTTGGGTTCTCCGAAATCACTCAGGTTAACAGTGATAGTTTGGTCTACCGTTAGGACTTTAGGTCTTTCATGATGCTCTAGATCACGCTGGAGGTCCGAGGAATCCTCGAGTTCATTGGTGTCATCGAAATCAGATTCGGTGGCACATAATTCATCAAATTGGACCGCTCCCATACCCTTACATGTCACAAAATTGCCCCTGAAACATAAAGTAGGAGGTTCAGTAGGACAAACAGGGCTAAACAGTGTATTTTTATTTCTTTTGATTTTTTTTTTCTTTTTCAAAAGGTTTTAACACAAGGAAGCATGAAGAAGCCCAGGCCTCAGAATTCTCCTTGGACTATATTTTTCTTTTATCGGTTGGATATCATCACCGGGCTGGTTTGATGTACCTCAACATGCCCTCAAAACAAAAATAACTTGTAATTTCATTGATCATCACCAAAATGAATTACATTTATTGGAATGGAAATTGCAATAATCAAATCCTAGAAATGAAAAGTGCTAAAAAGTAGCTCCCGAGACGGGGCGAGTCCTAAAAAGCAGTAAAAATTCCCGCGTAGGGGAGTGTGCGAAAAAGGTAAATGTGTTACTCTTGCGGGCCAATGCCCATTCCCTCCAACGGTCCTTCCTCGATGGCTCCAATTAAGAAATTATCGAACAGGGCAGTGATCCCCTCCATTGCATCATCAGGATCTTCTGTCACTAGAGGTGTTGAATCATCCATACCTCCCCATCCATCCGGGACAATGTCACGGGGGTCGACATAGAAGCTCGGGGGTGCTGAGTATTTCACATAATAATCGAACTTGCCGCTTGGTTGCCCCAGAGTGTCGATCACCTCTTTTTCTTCATGCATCATTCTTGCAGGGCCTGGGAATGTGGTGCGGAGGTGTGGAAGCAACCTACCACGCCCAAGCTTTCCGTTATTTTGGGTAATTCGACGCCCACGTTCTTCACCATTTGGCTCTTCTTCGAATCGCGATCTGTCTTGTCCATTTCCTCGACCTCGACCTCGACCACGTCCACGTCCACGTCCGCGTGCCCCATTATTTGACTCACTTGACCCCAGGTATCCCAACCCAGTAATGCGGGGCCTCTGAGAAACTTCCACCGGTTGGCGGATACCTTGACCATTTCTACCAAGGCCTTCACCCGGAGTAAAGCCATGAGAGACCATTACCCTTCCAACCATGACTGCAGCATTTGACACCTCGGGAATAGGCGGTGATGATCCCCTAGACGCATGTATGGTTGATACGAGTTCCAGCGACTGATAGCTCGATTCTATTTTGCAATCAGGCTCAACATAGGGGATAGCCGCTGCGTGGTAGATTGGGTGTTCTTCTTCACCGTGGACCGTGACTAACTTTCTCTCCACGACGAACTTCACCATCTGATGTAGACTGGATGGCACAGCTCCAGCAGTATGAATCCATGGACGACCCAACAGAAAGTTGAATGCAGTGGGAATGTCCATAACTTGAAATAGGACATTGAACATCGTTGGTCCTATCTGTATGTCAAGGTGTATTTCTCCCATCACTTCTTTCTTCATTCCGTCAAAGGCTCGTACGGAGGTTCTTGCAGAACTTATCCTAGAAGGATCTATCTTAAGGCGGTGTAAAGTCGCCAAAGGACAGATGTTCAGGGCTGACCCGTTGTCAATGAGTACCCGGGCAACATGTGAGGCCTTGTATTTGACGGAAATATAGAGTGCCCTGGTATGCCCCCTTCCTTCTAGAGGGAACTCTTCATCTGAAAAGGCTATGAGGTCCTTGAGGAGTATAGAGCCCACAAATTCCTCTAATTTGTCATGATCGATCGTTTCTGGCACGTGGACTTCACTTAACACCTTCATTAAGGCCTTCTGATGCTTGACAGATGTCTGGAGCAGCTCAAGCAGAGAGATTTGCGCGGGCAGCTTGCGCAATTGTTCAACTATGTTGTATTCACTAGCCTTAATCACAGCTAGAAATTCCTTGGCTTCTTCATCAGTAACAGGTTTTGCAGGTTGGGCATTAGCTTGGCCGTAGGAACGCCCAGATCTGGTAACTAAGTCGACATCGAGACTGTAGGACCAGGGAACTGCCTTATTGTCACTGTACTCATACGGTTGAGGTATCTCGATCACTATCCCTTCATCAGTTGTAGGCGTGCTTACAATGATCTCTTCATTATCGGACGCGTCTTCAAGCGGAGGCATGTCTTCAGGCAGAGGGTCGCCCTTGTCGCTCCTGGTGTTCAATGAAGCAAACTCCTCCTCCCAATTAATAACCACTTCAGAGATAGTAGAAACGATGCCAGTGTGGTCAGCATAAACGATCATCCCAGCTTCTACCATCCTTGAGATTCTTTCTCTCATGATGGCAAGGGGAAGGTCTTCATTACTCGGGTAACAACCGGCTTTCACTAACTCACCGTAGACGTCAGTAGTATACACCTTAACATTCTTGATTCGACCAGCGTCGAAGCTAAATATGGCATTCACATTGCCTGCGTGATCAGGGAGTGGGTTGCTCTGAACATTCGGCTTAGCAGGTTGAAATGAGAAAGCCTTCGTATCTAGGAGGTTCTGGATTCGGTGCTTGAGGGCATAGCAATCATCGGTTGAGTGTCCCAGCTCACCCATGTGATAATCACATTTCTTTGACGGGTCGAAGTTATAGAACCGCTCAGGATTGGGCCGCTTTGGCTCAGTAGTAAGCAAACCTTTCTTCTGGAGCACTGTCAACACTTGAGACAACGATCCGGGGAGGGGAGTGAATTGCCTCTTGTTGTTCCTCCTCTGAAAAGGTTGACGACCCGAGTTTTGTTGCTGAGCTTCTACTACTTGGATTGCTGGGGCGGAGTTAGCATTCCGCCGGCTCGGTTGGTTATAAGCCATATTCACTTCAGCTGCCGGTTCTTTCTCTTTTCTCGCACCAAATCTTCTGGTCGAGGAGGGCGGCTCGACAAACCATCCATCTTTCAGCCCTATTTCAATTTGTTCGCCCATGGGGATGAGTTGGTTGAAGTTGTCAGTCGGAATGGCAACCATCCGATTACGATATTCGAACGGGAGAGTTTTCATGAACATCCTCTTTAACTCACTGTCTATGGGTTCTGGGACAACCTGAGCAGCTAAATTCCTCCATCTGATAGCATAGTCTTTGAAGGACTCAGTCTTTTTCATCTGGGCGCGTTCGAGATCATCACGGGTAGGAATGATGTCTGTTATGAATCTGTACTGCTTCAAGAATGCTTCACTGGCTTCTTTCCAAGTTTTGAGGCCATTTATCTTCTTCATGAGATACCAGCTCAAAGCAGGACCCGTCAAACTTGCTTGAAAGGCGTGGATCATCAGGAGTTCGTTATCGACGTACGAAGTCATTTGTACGTGATAGAGCTGTAGGTGGGCCTTTGGACATGTGGTGCCATTGTACTTGTCGAAATCCGGCATTTTGAACTTCTTTGGGATTTTGATCTGTGAGTAAAGGGACAGATCAATCGAAGGTGAATCCTGCGAACCTTCCAGCTGCTTCACTCTTTCTTCAAGTTTATTGACCCGTTCATCAGGTTTGTCCTTGTTAACGATGATCTGGACAGGGTCATCTTCTAAATCAGGAATATCGTCATCTCCGTCAACATCGACACTTTTTCTGATTTTCTGCTTTGGGATTGATGCTTCGAGGGATGGCGAAACGGGAACCGACCGGAGAGCTTTGATCTCAGCGGACATTTGTTGCATCGCGATGACAAGTTGCTTGATCTGGTCTTCCACACCAATAACACGCTCTTGCAAGTCGGTTTGATCGGCCATTCTGGCTCTCGACCGTGTACGAATGGGCGATCGTGATCGGTCCGTAGCTACCTGATGTAAAAGAAATGAACCAAATAAGCACATGGTCAAGACAAGGTTGGTCCATGACACGCTTCTAGTCTTTTTTTGTTTATTCATGACAATATTCGTTTATGGACGAGACTTTATGAAAAGTGATATGGGCAAAGAAATATAAATGACGCCCTAGACACAACCTAGGAAATAGAAGCACCAAAATCCCTAATCATAAAACTATGAAAAACAAAAAGTGAGACTCCCTAGAAACTATAGACTGAAAACAAATTCTCTAAAGCCCTCTTTTTCGTAAAAGAAAGATGACAGCAAATTTCGTAGGAAAATAATTACCTATGACACACCTAGGAAAATAAAGACAGATTGAAAATAAATTCTCCGAGAGAGCTTTCTTTCTTCTTTTTTTTTATTTTCAAAGGACTCAATGATTATTACTTTCGAATTGAAAATCGATCTAGACCCATCATGGACCGACCAAAGAAAATACGAAACATAAATAAATTGCGAGATAAAGGTTTAGAAATCTTACTTCACCCGGTAGAATGATGGCAATCACATAGACATGCGCATGAAACGTGAGGTTCGATTTCTACCTAGACTCTGGCTTGCAAAATGGAGACATGAGGATTACCGAGCTAAACCAGTCATGGTGGTGGTTAGGCTGGGATTCCCCTGACTCCGGCTTAGTCAAAGAGCCGACTCGGGTTGCAAAGGGCGCAACCGTGGCAGGTATTCAATGACACCATGAAAGAACTTTCGGGACCAAGAAAGGCGACCTATACCACACGGGTGTGGTCGAGGTGTCCGTTTTCTTAGTACCATCCTAAACCTGTGCCGCCCAGGTCCGGCAGCGGGTAGTGTGTGCGGTGTAGTGTAAATGCAAGACATGCACAGCAGGTTATATCATACAGCGCTTCGTGCATAAATTAAAACATACATCCGAACACCTCCCTGCAAAACAATGGTTAACAATCACGCCTCCCCTTATACCTCCCATTCTGCAAAAACATTTAACACCTAAAATGTTAGGGACGTACCTGGGATCCTCGCTGCCAAGCAAAAATATTTTTTTGAAAAGAAAAACTGGCCTAAGTCCACTAAGAGTTTTAACTCAAGTCCCCAGCGGAGTCGCCAAGCTGTCGCGACCTAAAAAATTTCCATTCTCAGGCTAATGGATTATTAGGACTAAACCTAACTCGAGCCCTCCCAAGCCCTACCAATTCGCAACTTTGGGTTTAAGTTTTTAACATGCAAATGTTTTCATGCTTGGAGTCGCCACTAATCAATTTATGGTAGGTCGATTAGAAACCTAAATAAAACATAGGGAGATATGTTTTATTCCTACGAACCAGAGATTCTAAGCCCGGGGACTTGATTACGCTAGATCTAGTCTAACGCCCTTTCGGTACCTTTTCTTTTCAAAAAAAATATTTTGGCAAGCAATTTGGATCCATTTTAACTTAGTCACTAACATGTGAGGTGTTCATGCGGGTACGCAAACCACCAATTTAACACCCAATAATCAAAGCATTAAATAAATTGCAAGATTGGGAGAATTACTTACCTCGAAGCAACGTAAGCATCTGCATGGTTAGCTAGAAAATCACATCAACCATCCTAATATGATTTCTAATTAACAAGCAGTTCACTCAGTATTTTTGGATTTTCGCTTATTTAAATGAAAGCTAACCTATATGCAATGACGTACAAAAATGACATGCGAATAATGCAACCTAACATGCAAACTATATGTCATGCGACGACGTGACCTAATTCTGATGACGGGCAAATGACTTATTTTTGGTGTTTTCTAATGAAATTCGGAATAAAAATATGCCTAAATTAACATGCAACCTATGATGACTTAACATATCCTAACATGACTTATTTTTGGGATTTTTGTTAAAATTCGAAATAATAAATTAATTAAATTGAGAATGCAATCTATCCTAATCTACTATAAAACAATTCATTCTTTTTTGGGATTTTCATGAAAATTCGAAATTTAAAAAATAACCTAAATAATCTATTAAGATTAGAAAATTACTTAATTTAAACTAGGAAATAGATTATCTCAAGTCCTAATTTAAATTAAATAATTATTCTATCGTCTAGATATATTTAAGATTCCTAAACATGCAAAATTCAAATTCTAATCCTAACTGATATTTTTTGAATTTTCTTTTTATTTGAAAAGGAAAAACAATTTAAGCAAAGATAGCATTCACATTTAAAACAACCACGCAATCCACAAGATTCGTTTCAAATTCGGATTAGGCACAAAAATCGAGCTATCAGTCATATCTATAGGGTTATAGATATTAACGGAAAGTCGATCATTCAAATCCGGAAAGCAGATAAAAATCATTATCGTACCCAAGTGATTATAGATAGGATAATGATTTTCCGTATCGCCACGTATCATACCTTAGGGATAAGGTCGGATAATTGTCCAGATACGTTGCTGAATTAGGAAAGTTTCCTAATTTTGAATATTTTAAAAATATTGCGAATATCAGACAATTATCCTAATATATCTAATATTCTGCACAATATTCACGCAATATTCAAACATCCAAATTAGTAAATTAGATATTCTGAAAAATATCAGATAATGTTCAATTACCTAATTTGCAGATAATTTCCAAATTCGAACTTGCGGATCAGGATGAACGACGAACGGCGGATCGGCGGCGCGGTGTCGGGAACGGCGGCGACGGTGGCGCACGTCGGGGGAAACTGCAGCAGCGGCGTCGGCGTACGACGTCTCCGGCGGCAGCAGCACACAGTAACCGAGGGCAGGAGCGGCGGCGGTGGCGCACGGCGTAATGCACGGCAGCAGCGGCGTCGACGGGAAGCAGCTGTGGCAGGCGGTGTGGAGCAGCAGCAGCGGCGTGGAGCGGCAGCAGCAGCAGCAGCGCACGGCAACAGCGGTGTCGGCGGGAAGCAGCGGCAGACACAGCGTCAGCGCGGGAAGCAGCGGCAGACGCGGCGTCGGCGTGAGGCAGCGTCGTAGGAAGCGGCGGCAGCAACGGCATCGGCGTGAGGAGGAAGCAGCAACAGCAACGTCACACGGCAGCAGCAGCGCCGGCGGGAGGCGTGGCGTCGGCTCCGGCGGCGTGGAGGCGAGGCTGTGCGACGGCGCGGTAGGCGCGGGCGGTGGGCACGCCGGTCTCCTTCTCTCTCTCTCAACTCTCTAAAAATTCTGATCTGAAAATTTTGTGTCTCTTCTAAAATTCTGACCTAATAATGTATATATAGTATTAATCTAGGTCAATTAGATGGGCTTTCTAGTCTTAATGGGCTTAGGCTTGGGCTTTAATTTAAATGGGCTGAATTAATTAAGGATAAATGGGCTGAATTAAGCTCAAATTAAAACAACCAAGCCCGTCCGACTTGTAATTCCCGGCCCGTGCATTTCAAGCGAGCTGAGTCCCGTTTGATGAAATTTAAGCTCGTTCGTCACCACCGGTCCGATGCAAAGAATGCAATGAATTTAAACTATATGTTATGCAATTTAAATATTTTTTGTTTAGGGGTTAAAAATTTAATCCCTAATTTTCTATGCAAATTACACTAAATGATGCGTCAAAATTTAGGTGTCAACACATGCAACCTATGATGACTTAACATATCTTAACATGACTTATCTTTGGGGTTTTTGTTAAAATTCGAAATAATAAATTACTTAAATTAAGAATGCAATCTATCCTAATCTACCATAAAATAATTCATTTTTTAGATTTTTCTTGAAAATTCGGAATAAAAAATAACCTAAATAATCTATTAAGATTAGAAAATTACTTAATTTAAACTAGGAAATAGATTATCTCAAGTCCTAATTTAAATTAAATAATTACTCTATCGTCTAGATATATTTAGGATTCCTAAACGTGCAAAACTCAAATTCAAATCCTAACTGATATTTTTGAATTTTCTTTTTTATTTGAAAAGGAAAAATAATTTAAACAAAGATAGCATCCACATTTAGAACAACCACGCGATCCGCAAAATTCGTTTCAAACTCGGATTAGGCACAAAAATCAAACTAACTGTCATATCTATAGGGTTATAGATATCGACAGAAAGTTGATTATTTAAATTTGGAAAGCAAATAAAATTCATTATCATACCCAAGTGATTATGGGTAGGATAATGATTTTCCGTATCGCCACGTATCATACCTTAGGGATAAGGTCGGATAATTGTCCTGATACGTTGCTGAATTAGGAAAGTTTCCTAATTTTGAATATTTTCGAATATTGCGAACAAGGCAAACATTATCCTAAAAAATCTAGCAATCCACACAATATTCACAGAATATTCAAACATCCAAACTGGGAATCTAAATATTTTGAAAATATACCGGATAGAGATCTTTACCTGATTTCCGGATTACTTTCCAAATTTGGATCGCTGGGATTGCGGATCGGGACGAGCGGCGAACGGCGGACCGACGGATCGACGGCGGGCAGCGACTCCGGTGTGGACGGCGAGGAGCAGCTTGGCTCGTGGTGACTCTCAGCCGAAGGAAAGTGCTACTCAGCGGACTCTTGGCAGGCTCCTCACGGTGAAGGGCGAAGAGGTACGATGGTGGAGACTCAAGGACCAAGTATTATCAAGGTGCAGTCATATTGACAGAAATTCACATGCACTCAAACAACAGAGAAAGCCGGGTCAACATGCTCTAATCATGAAAACACCAATTTACACGATTCATAGTATGATATGGCACGAAGTGGATCCAAGATCAAATACTACAGTTTTGACTCTAAGTTGACCCCATTATCCCAAGCCTATCAACATGAACAAATTATGATATTAAACTGTTCAAGCTCATATGCCAAGTTCACGACTTTTTTACTCCAATTGGACTCAGCAAATCAACGATGGGTTAGAGCAACTTCAACCGGTAAGCACGTCAAAACCAATCTCTAACTTACCAGTTGAAAGGAGCACACGATATAATTGAGATCAGCGATGGTTCGTAGATAGCACCGATTCAGCAACGACTTAGATCGGGGTTGGCGATGGTCTATCACGGATGAGTTTCAGAACAGCGAAGTGGCACTTCGTGTGGTTGCGAGCCTACGAACGACAAACAAGAGAACACCGGGTTGGGACCGTTTTGGCGTTGGGGAACCTTGTCGCTCTGTTTGATATCTCCGACCGTGCCCCTTTTGTGAGTATTTTTATTGTATGCTTCCTTTTCTTCCGTATCTCTTCCTGGACGTATTGTAGTAGTGGAGGCGTCCGTCTTTGTAACCACTCTCTTTCGAAGCTTTCTCTTCCCTCCTCAATCTCTCTGCAAGGCGAAGATCTCTTTTTGGCGTCTTCTGCAAAGTGGTGAACCTTCAAGGGGGCGTGAATCTCTCTCCCTTCAATGCTCTCAATTGTGGCCGTGTATCAATTGTGTGGCCTCCAAAATTGTGTTCTCCCATAAAACTCTGATCTTGAAAATTATGAGTCCCCCCTTTAATCTTGACCTAATAATGTATATATAGTATTAATCTAGGTCAATTAGATGGGCTTTCCAGTCCTAATGGGCTTAGGATTGGGCTTTAATTTAAATGGGCTGAATTAATTAATAATAATGGGCTGAATTAATTAATGACAATTGGCTGAATTAAGTTCAAATTAAAACAACCGAGCCCGTTTGACTTGTAATTCCCGGCCCTTGCATTACAAGCGAGCCGAGTCCCATTCAATGAAATTTAAGCTCGTTCGTCACCGCCAGTCCGATGCAAAAAAATGCAATTAATCTAAAATGAATTTAAACTATATGTTATGCAATTTAAATATTTTTTGTTCAGGGGTTAAAAATTTTAATCCCTAATTTTCTATGCAAATTACACTAAATGGTTGCTAAAATTTAGGTGTCAACATATATATATATATATATATATATATATATATCTCAGGATCACTCTCTCCCTGTTCGGTACACAGTTTAGTTCATTCTTGCCCTATTCACCATCCTAGAGACCTACCAGGAGACACTCCTTGTCCAGGCCCTCTAGCCTCGGCGATCACTCATCGCTTTCATCGAACCGAGTCATTACAGGCTCACTAGCTTCTGCATGGTTCGTCCTCGAATCATACATCTACTGGAGGGGCTCCCGCTCTGATGCCATATTGTGACGCCCTGGATTAACTCACTCAAGATATTATCCGCTTTAGCCCGTTCCATACCGAGCTGCATGATTTTGTTTATTGGCATACAGACAGGCACTTTCCCAGGAGGTTACCCATCCTAATAGTGCTCTGGCTTGGGCTCGCTTAACTTTGGAGTTCCAAAGCAAAGCTTGCCGTTACGTCAAAAGGCGCCTTCATAAGTTAATTTCAATTTTCACACACACATATATATATATATATATATATCTCAAGATCGCTCTCCTCCTGTTCGATGCATAATTCGGTTCATTCCTGTCCTGTTTGCTATCCTAGAAGTCTGCTAGGAACAGCTCCTTGTCTAGGCCCTCTGGCCCCAGCGACCACTCCCTGCCCTCGTTGGATTGGATTGTTATAATTCCTATCTCTTCTAGCAAGTCTGGAGCTCCAAAATCGATACACCATGAAAGAGGAAGTGAGACGTTCATACCTATAAGTCTGAAAAAACAACAGAGTGAGTCGAGGACTCAATAAGCAAAATCACTAATCCTGCGTTAGGAAGACGTCTCGTTGTCGAACCCAGTATGCGAACATCACTAGCACCGTATCATCGATGGCAGATTAATAGCAATACTATTGTTGTACCTCGACTATATGCATGTGATCAATTCCGGCTTACCATCAATGCACAATTTACCTTCGGCTTATAAATAAACTAAACAACAACACACATCAACATGCATCAAAGGTTCATTAACCCTCTCACACGGTTCTTCCCATACTGTCAGGGGCTTCTAGCCTCAAGCTGGACATTCAAAATCCATCGAGCATCTCATACTCTCAAGGGCTTCCTATACTTTTAAGGGCTTCCAGCTTCAAGCTGGGCATCCGAAATACACTGGGCAATGTCACCAAAATCCATTGGCCACGGCTATTTCCTTTATGTGACAACATAACAAGCATTCACGCAAGCCAGATTCTTATCTTTGTTTCTTAGCCAATGCATACACAATACCCGTGGGCGTGCTCAAACAAATGTGTGTGTCATGACCCTCACTACATGGTATGTCGGGACCAATCCTTGATTCGTGGCTTAAACCAAATGCCTAGCACCGATCCCCTCACCGAGCAAGACTTGAAACCGACATGCCTCAATGCTGACCAAGGCCTTGCGACTTGGTTTATCTCGCCTTAGCGTTGATTCCAAGCCAAGCAAACCTCGACCTTGTCTCGGGGCGTGAACACACTCAAACATGCCATATGAGCAAACCATACAAAAACATTCCTCTTCATACTCACGACAAAGTACAGGTGAGCACACGTTGAAATTCAACAACGTAGGATATCACCCTAACTAAGGGTTAATAATTTTACTTACCTAAGGATGATCTAGAGAGCTTGGCCGAGAGAGAAAGAGTGGCGTGCATGGGGGGTGAAGGTGAAAGTGTGAGCCAAAGGATGGAAATGAAAGAGAGGATTCATCTATTTATAAGCCTCAACTTCATCATTAATTGTCCAAGTGGTCAAATTGGTTTCTTGAAGTGGCAAGCCTATTTGATGAGTGACAAGCCTAACAAGAAGAGGTGGCATGCCTAATGGGATGGTGTGGCATGTCTAAGCTCTTAGGAAAATCATGAAGCCAATGTGTGCATTTCTAATTGGCACCCTTGGTCATGAGTAATTTACTTCTTCCCAAAGACAATCTTGATCCATCATGACCAAATCTTCCTTAAGCCACATAATATGATGATTCACCCCTTACATTAATGACCCATGTTCTAGAGCCTTCTATTTTGTCCAATTTTCAAGAATATGGCAAGCATGAGAATTAGGCAAATGGAAGTGCTACCTTGGTCAGGTATGAGTTTCTCATGTTCATCCATGATGGACCGTGCCTACCAAACCGAGGTTCGTAGCTAAGTCACCATCGGATGTGCGCGGGTCATGGCCAAACTTGTTTTGGTTGGGTAACTAGGTGGTCCGTGGCATGGGCACTGGCCAGGTTGACCGGGCGCATGGCCCAATCCTGACCTGGCTCACGGCCTGTTTGCAATGTCCACAGGCTGGCTGGGCACATGGCCGACGCTTATGCTGGCTCGTGGCCTTACAGTGGGGTCTAAGTCCAAGCATATAGCCGGCTCATGGCCCGACTCACGACTTGGCACATGGCCTAATTAGCAAGGTCGCCGAACCAATTCGTGACCCATCCAAGTGGCCCATGGCCAGTTCATGACCGGTCCATGGCCAAGCATACTTAGTTCGTGACCAACTCTTGGTTGTCATGTAATTGTGTGGGATAGATCGTTCCGTGACTGACACACGGCCGCATGGATCGATCCATGGTTGCCCACGATCAATACATGACCATGTGGAATCACCTACGACCAGAATAGGACCGCACAGGATCGATCCATGATCGTCCATCGATTCGTGGAGGTATGTGACCATCCCATGACCAACCTTTATGGTCGAGTAGCCGATCCAAAGCCTAATAGCTTGGGTCACTTGCGTGGTCATTGGATTAGTTCACTACGGATCCCTCATTCATTCCAGGGCCGATCCTTCAATCAAGCCATGGCTGATTCCTTGGTTACCTTTCCGATCGGGTTGATCGGTTCATAACCATTCCTTGGATTGGTCCATGACCGATTTCCCCCACTATTGGCACATCAATTCCATAGCCATTCCTCATAGCCATAATCGTGGATGTTACATCACAAGTTCGAATCCATTTAATTTAAGACGCGCTTGGAACTTAGTATTGTATTCTCTACGTGACATTTTAATTCAGTTTCAATGGTTGAGTTAAAACTCGACACTGTTTGTTCTTTTAAGTCAGTCATCCTAAGTTAAGCGTAGTGTATAATTACAAACACACAAAATATTTTACATGTGACATTTATCAACCCAAATTAATCCTTTATTCCAAAAGCAAATAAAAAAATTGCTAATATGTGCATATACATAGCAACATGCTATGTATACGTATACATAGCAACATGTGATGATTGTTCTCCTGCTCGATGAGCCTGTCTTAAAACACGATATTCATTATTCAAACGGGTATCAAAAGTTGTGGCCTCTCTCCTTCATTTGGTGTCGTCGCAATCAGTTCAATATCATTATTAGGAGAAGCTCCCCTAATTTGAAAATGTGAGGTCAGAACTGTCTTAGATCTATTTCTTACCAGACAACCAAATAATAATCCGTGCTCTCGAAAGAAGTCGTTTGCAGTTTCTGAAAACATGAACCAAAGGGAGAGATCACCAGGAGGAATCGCGGTTGAAGAAGGCCACTGAGAATAGAAGAATGAAACCACATATATTAATACAAAAGATACTGAGACGACGCCGGTGATGATGAAGAGCCTTCCAAAGCTGTACCCGCTCAGGCTGAGATTGTTTGAAAAGATCACAGCATCTTGATCTTTGCACAAGCTTTGACCACGAAAGTATTTTCCTTTGATCGCATCCATTTTCACTTTATCTTGAGTGACATTCAAGATTGCCCATGAAATACAAGAGACCAAAGGGGACTCCAATGGAAAGGCCTGATGAATAATTAGTTATGTTAGTTCGTGGCTTTACCTAAAAAAGACCTTTCATACACGATTGTGTTCGCGCATGGACACGTCAAATGTGTCTCGGGCGAATCGGCCACATGCACACATGTTACAACACAAGTACGAGCTTATAGGCATTTTCTTGCTCACATGTATTTATGTGGGTGCGTGTGTTAAGGAGAGGTTTAGCTCCAAATTCTCCCATGTCAACAGGAGGAACACCATGTCACGCAGATCGTTTTTGGTCTTCATCTGCTCTTTCGACACATTTTGAACTTCATTTTCAACATGTGTACCAATATAGGCATGAATATTTACGTATATTGCAATGGTCCATAGTATATCAGCCTCTACATTTTGCCCTCAAATATCTTACATATGTCAAAAATTGGGACCTATTATAACCATAAATAATTTTAAATATTTTTAAAAACTTATAATAAATAGAATTTTGCAACAGTGAGACTAAAAGAAAGCTTATATTAATATGATTTGTCCGTGGACGGACTACAATGAGCAATTATATGTGTATTATCATGCAGATGCATATATATTAGTTCTCTTGGACTCATCTATATAATTCATGAGCTCATGATGCCAAACCATATTGAGCTGTGATTTTGTCCTTTAATGTCTAAGACATCCATACTCGACCAAACTTATACCAACCCATAACCGACCCGACCCAACCCATATTACTAAAACACATATATATTAAGGGTTAATTCCAAAAAAAAAGCACCAATTTTAGGTCGATGGACAATTTTGGCCAAAACTTTTTTTTGTTCCATAAAAAAGCATTAACTTTAGGTCGAAGGACAATTATGGCCCGAACTTTTTTTTTCCCTTAAAAAAGTACTAACTTTAGGTCGAGGGACAATTCTGGCCTAAACTTTTTTTGTCTAGTAAAAAAACATCAACTTTTACTTAAATCCCAAATCTGGCCCTTATTGATTTAAAATCATTGATTTTCCAACTTGCCTATTCTACCTTAGTAATAAATTCACGTGACTTGCTGACTGGATTTAAAGCATTATTCATTGTCTTATTCTCTGAACCACAGCTTAAAGAATAACAGTGAAACTGTTCGTCTCCTTCACTTCACTAACAAGTCAAAAATATCTCCAGATTGAATCTTTTTGGCCAAACTTCGTCGTTTTGTCGTAATTTGAAGCTGTAAACCACCGCCTGTCGACAAACGCCATGGAAGAGATTCGCCAGGCTCACCACCATAACTTTTTTTCTCAAACAAAGGTAACTTCAGACAGAAAGTCAATGAGAGGCCAAATTTGGGATTTAAATGAAAGTTGATACTTTTTTACGAGATAAAAAAAAGTTCGGATCAGAATTGCCCCTCAACCTAAAGTTGGTGCTTTTTTATAGGACAAAAAAAAGTTCGGGCTAGAATTGTCCCTCAACCTAAAGTTAGTGCTTTTTTATGGAACAAAAAAAAGTTTGGGCCAGAATTGTCCCTCGACCTAAAGTTGGTGCTTTTTGTGGAATTAACCCTATATATTAAATTCAATTTAGGAAAACTTATACCCAAACTGAGATGAGAACACAAAGTGAGTGAGAGCGAGATCAAGTGAGAGAGAAAGAGAGCGAAGAGAGCGTCGTAGAGGTGGGTTTGCATCTAAATAAATTTTGAACCCGTTTAACACTGCAAAAGAACACTATAGGTGTCATAACTTGTGTACGGCGCTCACTTTGATGCCATAAGTTTTTTTATCACTTTAGTACTAAAATTTTTTAAAAACGATCACTTAAGTGCTAAAATTTTTGAAAAACGATCACTCAAGTGCCAACTCCGGTGCCGTACACAATTTTTCGCCGGAAATCCGACATGGCATTTTTTTTTATTAATTTATGAAGCTAACATGGCTCGTCGGAGGTTGGCACTTAAGTGATCGTTTTTCAAAAAATTTAGCACTTAAGTGATTGTTTTTCAAAAATTTTAGCACTGAAGTGATCCAAAAAATTTTTTTAGCACTTAAGTGATTGTTTTTCTTCCGATTTGGCACTTAAGTGAGCCGGCAAAAACCTTTGGCACTAAAGTGAGCGCTACACACAAGTTATGGCACTTATAGTGTCATTTTGCCCATTTAACACCATATTATTTTGCAATTTACCATTCTAAACCCATTTATGACCATTTTACTCAAATATAACCGACATATATAACAATTCAACCCATGAAATGTGAGTTAATAAATGGATCTATAACCCATTTTGAAAAGTCCAAGTATATAACAGGTGAACCCATTATTAATTTAGACATATCACATTGAAGCATATATTCTACCCCTGGTATTATGTAGACCTATCATGAGACATAAATAGTCCTAAAATATTGAAATGAAAAGGAGCTTATATTGAATACAATTTATTTGTGGTGAGTTGAAAATGAATGATTGTAGATCTATTTTCATGCAAGGTGCACATACGTTAGACCCGTGCATGCACAGGTTAGCTCGGAGGGAGAGGAAGAGACTTACAAAGCCAAATCCACCGGTTTTATAGGTTGGTCTTACGATTCTGTACTTGTTGCAGTATCTGGCAACGAAAAGTTTTAGGTACGGCACTTCAGCAAAGATTGCCGCGACTCCTCCGTTTTCACTTTTCTTAGATAGTGCCTCATGGTATTCCTCCAGCGAAATGTAAGGAATCAGTCTGGACTCCTCGAAATTAAGCTGTCTCACGAGAAATCCTCTCACGAAAGAATTTTTTGAAAAACCAACGAAATGGCGATTCCTTATCAAGTCTTGCACGTCCACGAACTTCGGTGTCAAACGTTGCACGGCAAAAAATGCAGTTAAACTTGCAGTATAACTTTGAGTCAGGATGAGTGTCGCAACCTCCCCAAACCGGCCCCGCCACCTAAGTGGTTTGGCTAAGGGATTACTAAGTTAAACCTAGCTCGAGCTCTCTCGATCTCTCTCAAGCCCATACCAATTCGTGACTTAGGTTTAAGTTATTAACATGCAAATTAATATCGTCTAGGAGTCCCTACTAATCAGTTTTTGGCAGATCGATTAGACACCCAAGTAAAGTACGGGAGAAATGCTTCACTTCTATGAACTAGAGATTCAATGGGTATGGGGACTTGATTACACTAATTGACCAATTAGTGCCCTTTCGGTACCTAATCTTGTTCAATTACTGCCTAACATGTTCACACTAATCGGGAGTCTCAAAATTCGATTCCTAGCTAAGCTAGGGAAAGTAACAATCAACACATGAATCTAACATACATGATTAACTACATACGAGATTAAATTAAACGAGCGATTTAGAGTGTGTGAACCAAGCAACGTGCAATCAAACATGACACTAATCACACAATAGGGCAAGAAAAGCTAATTTCAAAGTCCAAATAATTTTTTGATTTTTTGAAAAAAAATTTTAAAATTTTTTTAATATTAAAATATTAAAATAATATAAAGATGGACCCGGGTCGGATCTCCACATTCGACTTGGATCGAGACTGACCCAGGCATGCCGGCCCGAGTCCATAATCGGACCGGACTCATTCATTAAGCTCAGTCTGGCAAATTAAAAAAAAAAAGAAAGAAAAGGGCCCAACCCTAAATTTGTTTAAAAAAAACAAAAGCCATAGCCTAATAAGAAAATAAAACCTCAAATCCCTAAATACACCGGCCCACAATCTATCTCCGCCCATTCAAACGAAACCCTAGAGCCAACCCTACCCGGTTTCAACCCGTTCGACCTACCTGGTTTGTGGCCGCTGACCCGAATGCCGAAACCCTACTCGATTATGACCCGCACACCTGACCCAACTAGCGTCCGCATCGCCGACTCGCGCCAGTCCTGCGGCCCGAACGCCGGCCTCTCCGAGCCTCAGCCTCGATGGCCAAGCTCATGCCTAGCCACCGCCCGCCGGGCCCTGGCCTCCGCGACCACCGCCCACCGGGCCCTGGCCTCCGCAACCACCGCCCACCGGGCCCTGGCCTAGTCTTCGGTACGGCGGCTGAGCCTCAGCCTTCGTGGTCAAGAAACTTAGCCTCGCGGCTAGGCCTATGCCCGACCGCCGCTCACCAATCTGACTCGTCGGACCAGCCACATCACCACCACGGCGACCAACGACCGACCGGGACTATCTAAGCCCCGACGAGGGGATGGCCGACCACGAACCGACCGAGTCCCAATGGGGAACTAGTCCAAACGAGCTCCCTGCTCATGCGTCGCCAGCTACGAGCTGATCGAGCCTCAACAAGGGACTGGCCAAACAAGCTCCCTGCTCGTGTGTCACTGGCCAAGAACTGATTGAGCCCCAACGGGAGACTGGCCAAACGAGCTCCCTGCTCATGTACCAGTAAACGCGAACCAACCTCGTTCATCGGCGACCCACCAAAACCTTCGCACCAAGCTCAGCGAGCAACGAAGACACCGTGAGGGAGGGGAGAGACACCAGGCTTCAAGAATGCGTCACGCACAAAGGAAGGGAACCCGGATCTCACTCATGCATAACATCAAACAGTTGGAGCGCGCAACGAAAACAAGGGATTTTAGGCTTGATCGAGGTTCAAAACAAACCAAAGTTATCGACGTAAGACACACAAGGAAGTAGGAATAGGCACGAGGCGTCACGGGCCGGAACTCGTGCGAATCGAATGGCCGCGAGCTCCGGCCAATGAGCCCGAGAAACATGGGAAGCAAAAAAAAATAAGGGAAGGAGGGTCGGCCGTTGCGGCGCTCCCCAGGCTCGAGGGCAGCAAACGGGGGCAAATGTGACAGATCGGACTTCGTCTAGTCGCCTCGCATGCCTCCGAGCCGAAATCCTCTAGAAATCAACCCCGAATCAAGCTGAACAAAAACCCGATGAAAACTCGAGGCCAGGACCTACCGCGAGAAATAGGATGTGTCAGAGCTTCGTCAGCCACGGTTGAGGCACGGCGGTCGTCGACGAGAGGCCATTCGGCCTCGGATCTCACTCTCCGACGCTCTCCGTCTCACTTTCTCCCTCGGATCTCTCTCTATTCTCCTCTCTTCCCCCTCTCGGTTCTCTTCGATTTAAGGCTAGCCAGTAGGCAGGTGCGCATGGCCCCTACCACCGCTAGCCTGCCGCGGCCAGCTGATCTGCTGATTCGCATATCGCGCTGCAATCGCCGCGTCTCTGGCCTTTGCCCCCTCTGCTGCATTATGGCTTCTATTTCAGCTTCTATTCCGTCTCCCCCATACACTCAGAAACGCTAAGCAAGCTGGGCGGAGAGAAGGTGAACAATGCATGGGCCGGGCCCGGGGGAGAGGGCCGGCCCCGCACAAGAAAAGAACAAAAAGAAAAGGAAGAATGGGCCACGCGAAGATAAAAAAGGAAAGAAAAGGAATGGGTCGACTGTCTTGGCCCGAAAATCTTCTTTTTTTCTTTTGCAGATATGTTCTAATAGACCCTATTAATCCAAATGCGCCTAATGGCAATATGCCCCGTAACTTAATGAAAATTTTTTTGTTTAGGGGTTAAAGATTAAACTCTAATTTTCCATGTGGTAAAACCCTAATTGATTAGACAAAAATTTACGTGTCAATAGCTGCCCCTCTTTAAAGAGAAGCTCGAAGAGGTTCCTTTCAAAGATAAGAGACACTTAAATTTTGTTCGTAGAGGGCATGGGAAGATGCATGAGAGATGATTTGACTTGGAATTTTTTTTTATACCCGTCATACCGTGTAAGAACAGGCTTTTGGCTAAATGAAGTCTCACCATGTAAAGAAAGAAACTCTAGGCTACGAAAGCTCTCCAAGTCGAAGGGGTACTCCGGGCTGCAAAAGCTCACCAGGCAAGAAAGAGAAGACTCTAGGCCTGCAAAAGCTTGCCAGGTCGATGGGGCACTCCGAGCTACAAAAGCTCACCAGGCAAGGAGCAAGACTTTAGGCTGCGAAAGCTCGCCAGGTCGAAGGAGTGCTCCGGGCTGTGAAAGCTTGCCAGGTCGAAGGGGTGCTCCAGGCTAGGAAAGCTCACCAAGCAAGGAACAAGACTCTGGGCTGCGAAAGCTCATCGAGTCAAAGGGCTCCGGGCTACAAAAGCTCACCGTGCAAGGAAAAAGAAAAGACTCTGGGCCTGTAAAAGCTTGCCAGGTCGATGGGACGTTCCAGGCTGCAAAAGCTCACCGGGCAAGCAACAAGACTTTAGGATGCAAAGCTCGCCAGGTCGAAGGGGTGCTCTGGGCTGTGAAAGCTCGCTAGGTTGAAGGGGTGCTCCAGGCTACGAAAGCTCACAAGGCAAGGGATAAAACTCTGGGCTGCAAAAGCTCGCCGGGTCGAAGGGCTCAAGGCTACAAAAGCTCATCGTGTAAGGAAAAAGAAAAGACTCTGGGCTTACAAAAGCTTGGAAGGTCGAAGGGGTGTTCCGGGCTGCAAAAGCTCACCGGGCAAGAAACAAGACTCTGGATTGCGAAAACTCGTCAGATCAAAGGGTTGTTCCGGGCTATAAAAGCTCACCGTGCAAGGAAAAAGAAAAGACTCTTGTGCCTTCAAAAGCTTGCTAGGTCGAAGGGGTGCTCTGGACTGCAAAAGCTCACCGAATAAGGAACAAGACTCTAGGCTACGAAAGCTCGCCAGGTCGAAGGGGTGCTCTGGGCTATAAAAGCTCACTGTGCAAGGAAAAAAAAAGACTCTGGCCTGCAAAAGCTTTGCCAGGTCGAAGGGTTGCTTCAAGCTACAAAAGCTCACCGTGCAAGGAAAAAGGCTCTGGGTTGCGAAAGCTCGCTAGGTCGAAGGGGTGCTCCGGGCTGCAAAAGCTCACCGTGCAATTCTGAGGCTGTAAATATATCAAGCAACAAGATTCCGAAATGACCACTGCACATCTAACGGAATATGTTATAACAAACGCCTTGGTAAGGAAAGCATACCTAGTGAGATCATTATCATTCGAACGTCATAAAGGACACTATCAAAAGAAAATCATCACTGAGGAAATGTTGATTATATGATCCATTCAAGCTGATTTCAATTGTCATGCAAACATTTGGCATCATTCAATATCCCAAAATAGCCCTCAGGCTTGGGGAATGCCATTAATCATCAAATTCCCTTAGGAGACAAATATTTGTTAGAAAAAAAGACCTTGGTCCATGAAGAGGGCTCATTAAATATGCCAAACAAGAGCTCTTTAGTCGAAAGGACTTCTCACCTACTCTCAAGAAGGTTGTTTGATCCCATCCATTGATGCGGGAAACAATTTGATTTCTGATGTATCTCACACTATCAATGTCGAAGGCTTCAAGAATCATTCGCATAAGTACATATGATCAACCGGAGAGGTCTTTTAAGGACTGTAATGTAGGTTTGGCCATGGTTTCAACAAAGGATAAGCATTATCGGCTAAGAAATGAAATAATTGTGGATCAACATCTCTGCCAGGTTCACAAGTCAAGAAACCTTAAGATGAAATAAGATAACCTTGCCCCCACTTCTTCAAGCAATAGCTTCTTTGGAAGTCCAAATTTCTGCTTGAACTATCCCAATCAAAAAAGACTTTGGAAAGGGTTATAAGATTGATTCGATGAAAGGTTCAAAAGGCTCAAGATCTTCAAAAGAGATTTAAGAGCTGATGATTATCGTGGCATCATGACCGTATCATCTAGTCTTTTCAAAAGGTGCATGACTCCTTGACTCATCTCGAGAGTCCATCAGCAAATCATTTCAACATAAGAGCTTTGCTCTTTTTTCTAGCGGCTTTTGGCTTTGCAATGATTTTTCTTTTCCTATCAGCATTTTCTTTTGACATTTTGTTCCACATGGGAACTTTTCTCTTGATGCGACTTTTCTCTTTTTTTTTATGGACATTGGCCTTGCTTTTACCAGCCACACTTTTTTTTATGCCCCCTAGCTTTCTTTTGCTCATCTGAACCCTTTGAGCTCTTAGGACTTTTGAGATTTTCTTTTTTTTACACGTTGTCGCACGATCGCCAATTGCTTTGGAAAATCATGTGCCTTGCCCCAGTGTGGGGAAACAATCGCTACTCGGGCTTTTGAAATGAATGTTTATGCTCAATTTGGCTAAGCAAAGGGTATAAGTTTTTGGGTAGAGAAAGAAATGATCTTCATCATTTTGGGATGCTTCAAGCTTCCATAAGGACTCGTTTGAAGTTATCACAAAAGATTAATGCAAGTAAGAGCAAAGAAGTCCTTCCCATCTTCTTTACCAAATAGTGTCAACTACAATCTTCAAATTTGCCCCATTGTGGGGTGGTTCTTGACAGGGATATTTTGTAGAAATTCTTCACATGTGAAGGCTCAAAGGGGCTTGACTATGATTACCTGTAGTGTATAGGATGGATGAAAGAATTGCCTCTTTTCACTTTGATCCATGTACTATTTGTGAATGAATCTCTCGTCCTAAAATGCAATATTTTTTTGCACTTAACTCACAAAGTGTTTATAGGACATGTTTGGGAATGGTTCACCTTTCTTCATTCTAAGTGCTTCTCGCTTGGCATGATTAACATATTTTCTCTCATTTTACTGAGATCACCCGAGTTGATTGATCTCCACAAGGAATTTGGATTCAAAATGAATGTTCCACCAAGCATCAAGACAACCTTGGACAACGATGATATTCAAAATTTTTGCAAAAAGTTTGTTTCCACAATTCCCACTTTTAGGCTTGTTTTTCTCAAACCCGCCAAAAACCTTTTTTCTTTTTTTTTCTTTTTTTTTTGCAAAGAAAATTTTCCACTTGATTTTCTTTTGGCATTGAGAAAAAGGGTACTTATCTACGGCCCGATGACTTGATAACCTACAAAGGACAAAGGAGCAAGGATTAGGAATCATTTGAGGAGTGCGAGATCATAACGATATATTATTATCCCTCTTTCGCATTTAGCTTGCTGGATGCCTACCAAGATTGTCCAGTCATTTGTGGATCCATTTACAGGTCATTTGGAGCCTACAAAACAAACATGCGTGCATGTATACATGACGTGCATAATCTACAGTGGCTTTGATTGCATCGAAAATGGCTCTCGGGCCTTGGATTTCATTCAATGAAAATATTTTTTCATCGAATTGGCATTTACAGGCTTTGGCAATTCTTAACCATCCATTTCTGCAAGAATTAAAGTATCCCCAGGTAGAACCTTTCTAGCGACATAGAGACCCTCATAATTAGGGGCAAACTTTCCACCTAATTCTGGTGTGAGGGACAGCACTTTCTTTAGCACAAGATCTCTGGCTTCAAAGTATCAAGGTCGGACTTTGCGATCGAAAGACTTTGCAACTCACCTTTGGTAGCATTGACCATGGCATAAAGCCTTTAGTCTCTTCTCATCGATCATGTTCAATTGATCATATCTCTGTTGAGTCCATTCTCCCTCGGAGAGCTCAGCTTGTGAGAGAATTCTTAATGAAGGAATTTTGACTTCCACGGGCAGGACTACTTCCATACCATAAACGAGCGAGATAGGAATCACCCCTATTGAAGTGCGAATCGAAGTTCGGTACGCCATCAATGCATAAGGCAACCGTTCATGCCAATCTCGATAATTGTTGGCAGTCTTTGACAGAATCTTCTTTATGTTATTATTAGCTGCCTCCACAGCTCCATTCATTTGTGGGCAATAAGGTGAGGAATTTAGATGACAAATATGAAATTCATTGAGCAAGTCATCCGCAATCTTATTGTTTAGATTTGAGCCATTATTAGTAATGATCACCTCTGGGACTCCATAGCGAGCGATGATGTCACGGCGAATAAACTTGGCCACATTCTTGGCAGTGACATTGGCATATGAATTCACCTCAATCCACTTGGTGAAATAATCAATGGCCACCAAGATGAAACGATGTCCATTGGAGGCCCTAAGATTAATTGGCCCAATCATGTCGATCCCCCACATTGAGAAGGGCCGTGGCTAAGACATTTGATGCAATTCGTTGGGCGGTACGTTGACTTTATTTGCATAAATCTGGCACCGATGACAATAATGAACATGCCGAATATAGCTAGCCTCCATAGCCATCCAAAAATATCCATGTCTCATGATTTTTCTAGCTAAAATAAGACCATTCATGTGAGGACCGCATTTCCCCTCATGTATTTCTCTTATCAACTGATTAGCTTCTTTAGCATTAATGCACTTCAACAAAATTGAGTTGAAAGACCTCTTATGAAGAGCATTGCCACTTATGAAGAACTTTGACGCTAGCTTCCTTATGTACTTTTGATCCACTAGTTTACTCCCGCGAGGGTATCACCCTTTTAAAGGTAGTTCATGATATCATAATACCACTGCTTCTCATCAGGTTCATCTGTGATTGCTGAACAGTAAGCCGGACGTCTTAGGATTTCCATTTTTAGTGGCTCAATGTCTAACCCTTCCATAACTTGTAGCATTGATGACAACGTGGCAAGGGTGTCGGCAAATTGATTCTGCGATTAGGGTAAATACTCAAAAGAAATCTTCTCAAATTCCTTTATTAACTCCTTAAGGAATTCGTGGTAAGGAATCAATTTGGAGTCCCTAGTCCGCTATTGGCCCTCTGTCTGAAGAATGATGAGGGCGGAATCGCCATAGACTTGTAGCTTCCTAACTTTCATGTTGACGGCCAATTGCAATCTAAGTATGCAAGCCTCGTATTATGAGATATTGTTGGTGCAAGAGAATACCAATTTAGCGGCCACAGGGTGGTGTTGACTTGTCAGGGAAATAAGAACTGCCCCGGTCCCAGAACCCGTTAGGTTAATAGCACCGTTGAAGTACATAGTCCACTTATCACTTACTATTTCTGAAATGCGCACCTCTATGAGATCTGACTAATCATGGTCTTCCAACCTTTCAAAGTTTTCTGCCAACATATCAGCTATGGCTCTTCCCTTGATAGACTTCTGCGTCATGCTGTGGACATCGAATTTGGACACCAAAACTTGCCACTTTGCTAACTTTTCAACCAACGCAGGTTTTTCTAGCAAGTATTTGATGGGATCATTCTCAATTACAAGCAGAATTCGATAATGGAATGTATATTGGCATAAATGATGTAACTCCCACACTAAGGCCACACACGTTTTCTTAACTGTAGGTTAATTCGTTTCGGAGGAAGTAAACTTTTTATTGAGATAGTATATCGCACTTTCTTTATCATCACTTGGCCTCTTCTGAGCTAGCAAGGCTCCCAACGACTCATCATGAATAGTTAAATAGAGTATCAATGACACTCTAAGAACAGGTGGCACCAAAACTGGCGGATGAGAAAGATATCGTTTGATTTCCTCAAAGGCCTTTTGACAGTCGGTATCCCACTCAACTTTAGCATTCTTTTTCAAGAGCTTGAAAAAAGGTTTAGCCATCTCAGACAATTGAGAAATGAACCTCGCCACATAGCTGAGTCTTCCTGGCAAACTCCGAATTTCTTTGACAATTGAAAGAGGTTTCAAATCACAAATGGCTTTAACTTTTGATAGGTCAATTTCAATGCCTCGACTACTAACCATGAACTCCAATAGTTTCCCAAACTTTGCCCCAAACACACACTTGGCGGGATTAAATCTCAGCTTGAACTTTCGGAATCGATCAAACAATTTCTGCAACACCTCGATGTGATTCTCTCCATGTCTGGATTTAGCAATCATGTCGTCCACGTAGACCTCAACTTCTTTATGCATCATATCATGAAACAGGGTGACCATTGCTCTTTGGTACGTTGCTCCGGCATTCTTCAAGCCAAAAGGTATTACCTTGTAACAAAAGGTCCCCCATAGGGTAATGAAAGAAGTCTTACTTTTATCCTCTTCTTTCATCCGAAATTGATTGTAATCAGAGAATCTATCCATGAAGGAAAATAGCTCGAACCCCACAGTACTGTCGACCAACACATTAATGTGAGGCAACAGGAAATCATCTTTCGAACTTGCTCGATTTAGATCGCGATAGTCAATACAAACTCTAACCCGACCATCTTTCTTCATGATAGAGATGACATTGGCGATCCAATCAGAATAGTGCGACACTTCAATGAAGCCCGCTTTTAACAACTTTATTACTTCTTCAATTTTTTTGGATAATTCGGGCTTGATTCTTATGAGCCTTTATATTTTAAGCGGGATATTCGGATCAGTTGGGAGAGCATGCTCTACAATTTCCTTATCTAACCTTGACATATCTACATACAACCATGTGAACACGTCCTGGTATTCCTTCAACAGCCTGACCATCTCTTTAGCCTTAATCTCATAAAGGCCAGCTCCAATCTTGACTTTTCTAACATGCTCCAAATTACTCGGTTTTATTGTGATTGTAGGCTCTATGGTCAACGGTTTAGATTCTTCATGGCGAATCTAATCTCTTTCGATGCTTCTCTAATCATAGTCATCCTTGTCATCATTAGACCCGGAGGAATTTCCGTCAAGCAAATATGACTCACAAATGCACCTATCATGATTATGTGGAATGCCATGCCTGAGATGCCACAAAGAAAGTTAGTAATTAGATTGGCAAATGCTATTGCAATTGATGACATGCATCTATTTTGAAATCATTTTAAAAGAATTTTCAACGTAGAAAATGAGAGATCCGTCCTCATATCCTTGGACGTTCCTATCCACAAAGAATTTTGAAAACTAGGAAGTATGTGGAAGTCCAAGCCTCAAAGTATCATCATCAAACTCGTTTGGGTACTTCCACACTTCCTTAATAAAATACGTTCATGATTCAATTAACAAGATAAGGCCATTTACATGACTCGAGGTCTTGGACCAACAGGTCGCAATCCAAGATTTCGATTACAAAGGAAAGTAGCAGCTAGACCTAAACAGACTTCCCATGGAAGGGGTGAACATAGACTTAAAAATATGAAACCAGAAAGAAAAGTAGCATCCCCACTCAGAAAGGTTGGCGGTGGCAGCAGAAGGCTCGGCCTCTTCATTTTCTGTGATAGCACAAGCAAACTCCCCCTCGAACAAATCAACTAGACCAAGAACGGCCTCCTCTTCCTACGGCAGCTTGGGTAGACCCGGGAAGATTTCCTTCAACTCTAGAAGAAGTAAGCCCTTCTGACCCTCATTTAATCCAAATAAATTTCCACGACCTCCGCTACCTCCATGGTTAATTAGGCCTTCACCACGGCCTTCATTGCCTCCACGGCCCCCGTAATTAGTATGGCTTCCACGACCACCCCGACCTCTACGATTACCCCGACTTTCGAAATCGCCTTGTCCTCTATAATTATCTCGACTACCAAAATTACCTCAATGATAACCTAGGTCTGCCATTTTATGCCACTTGAAAACCTGAATGGGTTCTTTTATGCCCTACCACGCAGTCCTAGGCCGGCTCCGAGAGCATGATCATTTTCGAGCAATACCCTGCTCGATATCATCGAAAGCTTAGCCACTTCTAGGTTTCGCATGATAGTTCCCATAGGCACATCGACCATCGATACTAACTCCAAAGTCTGATAGCTTGATTCAGCCTTGCTCTCGGGCTCTATGTACGGGATTGTAGTGTCATGGAAAACTTTAAAATCAGTCTCTCCGTGAACAGTTACTAGCTTCCCATCCCAATGAATTTGACCTTCTGGTGCAAGCTTGAGGACATAGCTTCGGCGGTGTGTATCCAAAGTCATCCCAGTAGAAAATTGAATGCACTAGGAATGTCTAGGACCTGGAAGTTAACCAAAAAAAGAACTGGACCAATCAACAGTTCAAGCTCAACCTCACTAATGACTTCCTTCTTCATACTGACAAAAGCACGAACGATAGATTTAGATGACAAAATTCTCTCCTCACTCACTCCCAGATGACGGAGGGTGGCAAGTGGGCAAATGTTTAATGTAGACCCGTTGTCAATTAGCACTCTTGCCACCATTCTATCACGACAATTAACCGAAACAAGTAAGGCCTTGGTATGGTTGCTACCTTCAACGGGGAAGTCCTCATTAGCAAATGAGATTTGATCTTTCAGTAAGATAAACCCAATGAACTCCTCTAACTGACCATCATCGATATCCTCCGGTACATGCACTTCATTAAGGACTTTCAATAGTGCATTTTTGTGTTTCTTGGATGACTTAAAGAGATCCAAGAGAGAGATTTTAATAGATATCTTTCTCAACTGGTTCACAATATTAAATTCGCTCGTCTTGACAATTGCTAAGAACTGCTTTGCTTCCTCGTCTGATACGGCTTTCTTCTCAACTATCCTACCGGGTGCATAGCAATGGCCTGAACGTGTGACGGCATCAATCTCATCCATTCCATAATTCCAAGGAACTGCCTTGGGATTATAACTCGGGGTCTTTTTTACTATCATGTCCTCCTCATCCTTCGGCGAGAGGTTAATCACCACTGGCTCCATGACATAATCATTGATTTCTAGGGTAGCAAACTCTTCAACCATAACGTCGATAACTACATGCTCAACAGCTCCCTTATCCTACGTGCATAGACCCTCCTCAACAGACAAGTCAATCACTACGGAGGTAATCATGTTAACAGTCTCCTCATCTGGCTTAGGTAGGTCATCTATAACCCCCATCCATCAGGAACAACATCTTTTGGATCGATGAAGAAACTCGATATGGGTGAATACTTTATCAAATAGTCGAATTTGCCGCTAGGTTGACCCAATGTGTCAACCACCTTCCCATTTTCGCGGGTGATCTTCATGAATTCGTGGTTCCAATCAACGTTGCTTGCTTAAGGCCCATAATCATCATTTGAATTCTCCCCTTCACTATCAGTTACAATTAGACTTTCCGATGTGCCATCACCAGTCAGCTCGTTAGTTTTTGCAAGTTCAACAAGTGTCTCCTCTGACTCGCTTTCACAAAGCGAGTTAATAACAGCTGCCAGGGCCATTGTACCATCTTCCTTCACACTGGAGATTATACCCATGTCCACCATCCGAGTGATACATTTCAACTTATCCTCAATCGAAATATCATCCACTTCTTCAAGGTGCCCAGCTAACACTAATAGCTCATAAAGTTTATGAACATCTACCTTGAAGGTTTGCTTACTCTCATTACCCTTCTCAATAATCACGTTGACATTCTCCGCATGATTGGGAAACGGATTTTGTTGAACATTAAGGGGTGGATCCTTAAAGGATAAAATCCCTTTGTCGAGCAAATCCTGAACTTTGATCTTAAGGGTAAAATAGTTGTCTACATCATGACCCTTTTCGCCTCTATGGAACTCGCAGAACTTTGACAAATTGAACCCGGGGAATTTTGGAGGATTATCTCGAGGTACTTCTTTGGCTACCATTCTCCTTCTCAACAGCATGGGCAACAACTTGGATAGGGGCCTAGGTAGGGGAGTAAAATGCCTCGGTGCTCTCCTTTTAAATTCATAATTCTGATATGTCTTCTCTCGGAATACAGACGAGCCTTAAGAGGATGAGGCAAAGGGCTTTGTCACAACCGGCGCTTATACATATGCGATCATCATGTCCTTTTCTTTTCTATTTGGGACCTTCCGACTAGCCACTTCACTCAGTCTGCCATCATGCATGGCCCCCTCTACCCTCTCTCCGACATCTACCAGCTGAGAGAAGGTCAAGCATCCAGAACCCTCCAACTTTAAATAGAAATCATTAGGTAAGGCCTTGAAGAAAAGATCCAGTAGCTCCTTTTCATTGAGCGGGGGCCGAACTTGAGCAGCAAGAGTATGCCATCTTTGATCAAAGGCTCTGAAGGACTCACTTCTTTTCTTTTCAGTTCGAGTCAGGACTTCACGTATGGGTGCTATCTCGGTGTTGTATTTGTATTGCAGGACGAACGCCTCAGCCAATTCCTCCCACTTCTCGAACTTCTCGGGCTCCGATAACACATATCATTATAATGTAAGCCTCGTCAAGCTCTCTTGGAAAGTCTGAACTATTAATGGTACATTCTAGGCATACCTTGCCATTCTGTTCAAATAGTACTTTAAGTGGATCTTTAGGTCTCCAGTCCCATCATACTTAGTGAAATCGGGACTCTTGAACTTCTCAAGGAAGCTCATCTGTGCATATCGAGACAGATCCTTGATCATGTGCTCTTCGTATCCTTGTAGCGCATGGAGTTTCTCTTCTATCTTCGCGAACCTTTTGATGTGTTCTTCCTCCAAATGAGCCGTGACGGCTTCCAAAATGGGGTCTAATTCCACCACTATAGGTATAGAACCCAATGTCTCCTCAACAACATTCCTTCTCATAGGTTCTTCTATGGGCTCGGGGACAACTTGTGGTGCGACTTGATTAGCGCTCGATGCTACCAATGCGGCCCTTATATCGTTGGTGAATTGAGTGAGCTGGGCAGCAAGATCATTGATCTTGTTATTGAGAACAGTGAAATGGGAGTTTTGCTCCCCAATATTCATTCGTGCGGCCCTTAATCATGTATGAATCGGCAATTGCCTTGAAGCTGTAACTCTGGTTTGGCGAAGAAAGAGGGTGTTGGTGGGTTGTCGAACTAGGCGCGGACATCGTGATCGCTAGAAGGTCTCTCTCCCCGACCTCTTGGTCTTTCAATTCCTCTCCTCACATGTTGAATGAGCTCAAATTGGAGAATATGGACGATTTGTGATCACCTGAAAAATAAGCATACATGAGCATACAATCCAAATAGAGGGTCGGCCCATGGTAATGGTCTAGGCGTTCTATGTTCCTCGAGAGAAAACTTTCTAAACATCGAGATTTGGGAGTTTTTTTTAAAACATTAGCGACAATAAATGGAATGAAAACTCCTTAATATTGAAACTAGAAAATGAAATTCCCTAGACATTGAAGCAAGGAAGGTACACAACAATTCCTAAACCTATAAAATAGAAAGGAAGAAATTTCCTAAACATCGAAACTAGGAGAATACATGAAACTTCTAAGACATAAGAAAAACGGCATTCCCTAGAAAAAGAAACGGAGCCTCCTAAACATCGAAACTAGAGTGGAAGTGACTTTTCAAACTCCTCTAGGCAACTCATTCTATATACGATGGGGAGTCCACGGCTTTGCGAAGCTGCTTGTTCTCTTGAGTTAACTTCAAGATGCGAGTCTTGTCCATTTCTACCCTCTTTTCAAGATGCTCAATTCACGCTTTCAGGGTGGCCTTCTCAGTCACCTCCGAGACTATCGGCCGCAGGATGGCTGAAATCCGGTGATTGAGAATGTAAAATGTGGAGGCATGGTGAATCTCCTCTTGCTCCTTCAACTTTTTAGGCACGACGATTCTTTCCGGATGGCATTCACTCCATGCAATCTGGATGGCACAGATTTTTTCGAAGTAGTCGTAGTCCGTCTGGGTGAAGCGAGCCTAGAACAACTTTGTCTTGAGAGGTGGCGAGATCTTTTGAAGAGCTTGGTATTTGCGGGCCACCCTGTACAGGTAATATGAAGTAGTGCCAGAGAGACCGAGCAGTAGGATCGAATTGGCAAACTTGTGAGCGAAGCAGGCTTCCTCAACCCGAAACCATTTAGCATGCCATAGAAATGCATTGGGATCCGGATCTTTTAGAAAATTTATCCAACGAGAATATTCTTTGTCAGGGGAATGCTTCTCTAAGACCTGAAACCTCTGTATTGGGTGTGTAAACTCGTCTATTTGAAACAATTGTATAAGGTCTCAGAGAAAGAAACCATATTTGTAAAATTTCCGAAGAAGCCTGCATGATTTTCTCTCCATTTTGTTTAAAACAGTTAAGGGACAAAAATGTTTCGACTAAAATCATATTGACATAGTTTAACCCGACACACATGTGTTTGACCACCCAAGCAATTGAAGGATTTATGGTATTCTTTCGATGAGGAAAAATGATGAGCTCGACAAATGCTAAAATGAAAATCCTACTCTTTTGAGCCATAGGTTAATTTGAAAAGCATTCGGCCTAAAACGAAAATGGGCATGCACAACAATTAACTTTAACAACCCTTCTTACCACCTCGGCTCTAACTCTCAAGAATTGTGACAACTCAAACATATGGTCTATTCCTACGAATGGCTTGACAAGTTTGGTCCCAAAAGGCATTCTAATGGCAATGCTATATTCTTCCAAGGTTGGAGTTAGCTTGAACTCATCAAATATGAAGGTTGACGTCTGGGGGCACCAAAAGTATGGTATTGCTTGCATAACTCCGGAACTGATGTTGATCTTGAGCAACGGGAGGAGGCAGCCAATCCTTGCCTCAACTTGTCTTTGGCCTCCTTGATCCAACTGATCGCACTACCCTATGAGCTCTTTCTTGGGAGTGGAGATGAATTGGACATCGGCTCTCTCCATCATATATAAATTGAGACTAACGACCAACCTAATTTGCCATGGACCAACGAAATGAAATAAATGAATTGCGTAACAACAGGGATAAAAGGCTTACTCATTCGAAAACCATGGCAAACACAAGGACATGCGTATGAAAAGTGAGGCTCGATTTCTATCTGGACAGTTTAACGAGGTAAAGCTAAGAGGGTGATCTGATCGTCACAGTCTCGCGTTGGTATTAGGCCCACTTAACTCCGGCTCAGTCGAAAGGGATATTGTAATGCCCCGACCTCGGGGTCATTAACATGACGTCCCATTCATTATTATCTTTCTTTAAACACAAGCGGAAGCATATCTCGGGACAATCACATTACAATGGATACAAACATGTTTTAACAAGCCCTTCGGGCCATGACAAACAACACATATTTCATAGCCGACTATAATTAGCAAATCTTGACTTGGGTTATCCTATACCCACTACGGCTTCTCGCTCCTCGCTTCTTCGCCTCCACCACGGTCTCGTCCGCCTGGCCATCTCACATCCCACCCGTGGCTTTATCCCGGAGCTGGCCCGCCCTGAGGTGCTAAGTCCGTTAGGCCCTCATCGAACACCACAAGCGTCGTGATTTGACGATAGGCACGGTCTTCTCTGACATCTGTCACGGTGAGCATTTCGGCTCTTTATTCCACGGGATTGCCAACGCGGGCTAGGGGAGATGCCATCCTACGGACTCAACAAGCCACTAGAACACGAAAGACTAGAAGAAGAAGTGATTGGTGGCTTGGCTTGAGCGCGTAATAAGCTTGATTTCACGAGAGACGGGGCCTCGGGCGAGACTCAGATGTGATTTCGGGCTTCCTCCTTGCTTTCTCCGTGTTTGGCCAACCAAGACGAGGCCTACCAAGGCCAAACCGTGGCTCTTAGATGGGAACGAGAAGAGACACGGGCCGGTTCGGGTTTGTTTAGGGCATGAGCTTCTCGGTCAAAAGTGAGAAAAACAAGAACAAAGGAAGAAGAAGAAGATGTTGGCGTGAGATGAGGGAGAAGGGGGGGCTTCACGTGAAGCTTCTTGCTTCCTTATAGCCAAATAGGCTTGGAGAAGAAGTCAAGTATTAATGTGCATTAATGCACAATAGTCAAAAGTCATGATAGCCTTGCTTGAGTCATTGCATATGTCATCCAAGCATGAGGTCATGGCTTAGGTCACAAGACCATTTATGAGCATTTATGGGTTAAATGATGAAGGCTAATACTCATCTTTTCTCTATTGGTTCTCTCTCTCTCTCTCTCTTCCTTCCCTCTCTCTTCCTTCCTCACGGCCGAATGGCCTTCACGTTGGTTTCCTTGGCTTGGCCTTGCCTTGGTTCCATAATGATAGGACCTCTAAAGTCTAATGTTATTAATGCTTGTCATCATGAAATAGGGCTTCTAAGTCAAGGGCCATTTAATGGCATTAATGAAACTTAATGATGGAAGCTTGAAGGAGAAGTTTTGTCCATGTGAAAGCCTTATCTTCTAGTTCCTTCCCAATAAAACAAACACGGAGCCTATTTTGGTCTTCTAGAAATGTCGGTTCGGCTCAAAATGACTCAGCACCATCGGTTTGCACAATAACAACTAATCGACACTTAAGTCATAAACCCACATCATAATCAATTCCATGATTTCCGAGGGTTTTCCACGACAAAACACGTATAATAATCTCATTCAACCAGAGGTTCGGTGCGGGAATGTCCTCAAATATCACGAAAAGACATCAAGTCGAGATTCCAACGTTCTCGTATAGGAATTTATATATCTTTGGAATCTGACAAAATCGGATAGCTTTGCACTGTTCACGAAATCGGACTTGAAAATATAGTAAATGGACTCCGAAAATTCTCAAATTCGGATATGTCATAAACAAGGCTATAAAAAACATTTCTTGTGCAGAACACAAAATCAGAATCTCTCTCTAAACACCATTTTTAGTAGCTCAAATACAGACTAAAAACAGTTTGCTAGAACAGAATTCTTGTTTCTCAAAGTAAGCTCTGTCTAGAATTCAAATCATCTCAGAAAATTCTGAAATTTATATACAATATAGAAAAAGATGTTCTCAACAATTGTTGTGAAGGAAACTTTTCTAAAATCGGCCTAGAAAAGCTTGTAGAAAATAAATATGGTGTGAACATCACTGAAAGATCCATTCTGGGCAGTTTCACATGGTCCAAAAATTAGGCCATCGTACTACTCATATCAACTCCAAAAATTCTGAAATTAAAGTATGTAAAACTTCATGATGCTTGGAACAACTTTCAAGAAGAAAGTATTTAGAAATTAGGATCACAAAAGTCTCCCCAAAAATAACAAAATGAAGGAGTACCAAGGATCCGAAATACGATTTTCCAAAACAAGAGTAAAAATTTTAGTTCTGATTGGAAAACCATCAAACTTAAACCATAGACATTTTCCAAGGACTGAAATTGAGAATGTGACAATTCTTCCCTTCTAAAAGAATTTCATCCTCGAAATTTAAAACGTACCTGGGATTTAACTTACCTTTCCTTCCGAAGTGTGACACACCCCTCATTAGCGACACCTTTAGAAAGACATAGTCGCCTTCCTGAAACTTAAGCAGTTTCTGGCGCTTGTCAGCCTAATTCTTTTACCGACTTGTGCCGTCCTAAGTTTTTGTCTACTTATCTGGACAGCATCTAAGGTGAGTGGGACTAGCTCTGGACCCATGACCTTCTTTTCCCGACCTCGTTCCAATAGACCGGAGTTCTGCAAGCTCAACCGTATAATCCCTCGAATGGCGCCATCTTGATGCTTTGCTGATAACCGTTATTACAATTGGATTCTACCTCCCTTTCTCAAGGTAGCCTTGTTTAGCTTTTTTTCGAAAAACATCGAAAATTTTCTTGATGGAAAATCTTCTAGCTTTGGCTTCCCACGCTTCCGCTGTGCCGCTCTGATTTACCTTTTTCCATCCTTAAATATTTATTATGCTTGTTTGCTTGGATTTTTCGATACATTGAAACGTGGTACATAAATACTATGATAAAATAGTACAAGTACAGTTCCGATCACCCGATTTATCAAGTCTCTGTAATAACATTCTTGGAGTTTTCCACTTCCTCTTGAGTAATTGCATAAATCCTTCCCTAAGCTGGCGGACGATTATCATGCGGTGGAACTTCTTTTTGTTGCATCAACTGTGGTTGTTGTGACTGCTTCACTTGCTGTCGTTGCGAGTAGTCCTTTATGCGGTGGCCTTGTTGACCACAGCCGAAACATGCTTCCGTTTGTTTTGGACACGGAGCATTTCCATGAAACCTTCCGCAAGTATAGCAAGCATCGCATATAGTGGAAATTGGCTTCTGATTTTTTATCTTCTTGTTGGGAGTGGAGAAACGGTTTTCTCCCGACATCGGTCTCTTGTCATGATGCTAGTTGGATTGAGAAGCCGGATGATAGGGCCTTCCTTGGTTAGTCGCCGTGGCAGCTCGTTCCAGGGACTCTTTCTCCACCAGCTGGGCCCGTTCATACAGCTCGTTGTAATCCTTGAGGTTCAACGGCACCAACTGTCTCCGGATGTCTGGTTTCAAACCGTCTCGGAACCTTTTTGCCCTTTCCACTGGATCTTCAATAAATTTAAGGGCGTACCTCGATAGTTGAGCGAACCTTGCTTCGTACTAGTCCACCATCATGTTGTTCTGTTGAAGTTGCAAGAATTCCTTCATCTTTCGATCACGAGCACATTCGAAAAAATACTTTCCGTTGAATGCTTCAACGAAAGCATTCCAGTTGACAGCAGCATTTTCTGCGAACACGATTTCCTTGGTCGCTTTCCACCAATAGCTGGCATTACCTTGTAGTTGATAGGCTACTAAGGTAACTTTCTCTTCCTCAGAACATCTCAAAAGTTCAAATGCCTTCTGGAGTTCATCGATCCAGGATTCCGCTTCTTCGGGATCTCCAGTCCCGATAAACATCGGGGGTTGGAGCTTCAGAAATTGCTCGACCAATCCGTGCATCGTACGGCCACCATTTCCGTTTTCATTTCCATTTGCTGCTATATTCTCGGCATTAGGCATTCATTGTTGGGCCTACTGTCCCAACAGTTCTCCCACGGTCGCTAGAGCCTGCAGAATTCCGTCTATTCGGGGGTCTTGATTTGACTTCCCCTTCGAGGTCGAGGTCACAGTCAGGTTCCGAGCACTCATATTGGTATTCTAATGGGTCTTTCTACAACACAAGAATAGGTCAGTGGTCACAAACAAATATTAGTATACAATCTATTCAACCACAATCAATCATTCACATGCGCAGGGGTATTTCCTAGCTAACTACCCTAACTTCAGCGCACCTTATCACTCCAAGTCTTTATTTCCGCTTGGATTTTAGAATCGTTCTCCCCCATTCAGCGCATAGTTCGATTTCTTCCTTTCTTACCCATCATCCTAGAAGCCTGCCAGGAGCCGCACCTTGTTCAGGTCTTCAACCCCGGCGACCACTCTTGCTAGAAGCCGTACCTTGATCAGGCCTCATGCCCCGACGTCCACTTCATAGCCAAGAGCCGCTCTTTGATCAGGTTCTACCTCGGCGACCACCCCCCGCCCTCATTAGATTAGGTCCTTTCAGGATTCCACGGGCTCTTCTTGGCTCAACACCGAACCTGCACTTACTGGAGGGGAACCTGCTCTGATACCAAATTAAACTGTAACGCCCCGACCTCGGGGTCATTAACGTGACGTCCCATTCATTATTATCTTTCTTTAAACACAAGCGTAAGCATATCTCGGGACAATCACATTACAATGCATACAAACATGTTTTAACAAGCCCTTCGGGCCATGACAAACAACATATATTTCATAGCCGACTATAATTAGCAAATCTTGACTTGGGTTATCCTATACCCACTACGGCTTCTCGCTCCTCGCTTCTTCGCCTCCACCCCGATCCCGTCTGCCTGGCCATCTCACATCCCACCCGTGGCTTTATCCCGGAGCTGGCCTGCCCTGAGGCACCAAGTCCGTTAGGCCCTCATCGAACACCACAAGCGTCGTGATTTGACGATAGGCGCGGTCTTCTCTGACATCTATCACGGTGAGCATTTCAGCTCTTTATTCCACGGGATTGCCAACGCGGGCTGGGGGAGATGCCATCCTACGGACTCAACAAGCCACTAGAACACGAAAGACTAGAAGAAGAAGTGATTGGTGGCTTGGCTTGAGCACGGAATAAGCTTGATTTCGGGAGAGACGGGGCCTCGGGCGAGACTCAGATGTGATTTCGGGCTTCCTCCTTGCTTTCTTCCTGTTTGGCCGACCAAGACGAGGCCTACCAAGGCCAAACCGTGGCTCTTGGATGGGAACGAGAAGAGACACGGGCCGGTTCGGGTTTGTTTAGGGCATGAGCTTCTCGGTCAAAAGTGAGAAAAACAAGAACAAAGGAAGAAGAAGAAGAAGATGTTGGCGTGAGATGAGGGAGAAGGGGGGGGCTTCACGTGAAGCTTCTTGCTTCCTTATAGCCAAATAAGCTTGGAGAAGAAGCCAAGTATTAATGTGCATTAATGCACAATAGTCAAAAGTCATGATAGCCTTGCTTGAGTCATGGCATATGTCATCCAAGCATGAGGTCATGGCTTAGGTCACAAGACCATTTATGAGCATTTATGGGTTAAATGATGAAGGCTAATACTCATCTTTTCTCTATTGGTTCTCTCTTCCTTCCCTCTCTCTTCCTTCCTCACGGCCGAATGGCCTTCACGTTGGTTTCCTTGGCTTGGCCTTGCCTTGGTTCCATAATAATAGGACCTCCAAAGTCTAATGTTATTAATGCTTGTCATCATGAAATAGGGCTTCTAAGTCAAGGGCCATTTAATGGCATTAATGAAACTTAATGATGGAAGCTTGAAGGAGAAGTTTTGACCATGTGAAAGCCTTATCTTCTAGTTCCTTCCCAATAAAACAAACATGGAGCCTATTTTGGTCTTCTAGAAATGTCGGTTCGGCTCAAAATGACTCAGCACCATCGGTTTGCACAATAACAACTAATCGACACTTAAGTCATAAACCCGCATCATAATGAATTCCATGATTTCCGAGGGTTTTCCACGACAAAACACGTATAATAATCTCATTCAACCAGAGGTTCGGTGTGGGAATGTCCTCAAATATCACCAAAAGACATCAAGTCGAGATTCCAACGTTCTCGTATAGGAATTTATATATCTTTGGAATCTGACAAAATCGGATAACTTTGCACTGTTCACGAAATCGGACTTGAAAATATAGTAAATGGACTCCGAAAATTCTCAAATTCGGATATGTCATAAACAAGGCTATAAAAAACATTTCTTGTGAAGAACACAAAATTAGAATCTCTCTCTAAACACCATTTTTAGTAGCTCAAATACAGACTAAAAACAGTTTGCTGGAACAGAATTCTTGTTTCTCAAAGTAAGCTCTGTCTAGAATTCAAATCATCTCAGAAAATTCCAAAATTTATATACGCTATAGAAAAAGATGTTCTCAACAACCTTTGTGAAGGAAACTTTTCTAAAATCGGCCTAGAAAAGCTTGTAGAAAATAAATACGGTGTGAACATCACTGAAAGATCCATTCTGGGCAGTTTCACACGGTCCAAAAATTAGGCCATCGTACCACTCATATCAACTCCAACAATTCTGAAATTAAAGTATGTAAAACTTCATGATGTTTGGAACAACTTTCAGGAAGAAAGTATTTAGAAATTCGAATCACAAAAGTCTCCCCAAAAATAACAAAATGAAGGAGTACCAAGGATCCGAAATACGGTTTTCCAAAACAAGAGTAAAAATTTTAGTTCTGATTGGAAAGCCATCAAACTTAAACCATAGACATTTTCCAGGGACTGAAATTGAGGATGTGACAGATATCCTATAGTCACGCGGTCTCGCAGACAAGGATAAACACTTACGACACCAAGAGAGAATTTTTGGGGAAAAGAAAGGCAACCTCTACATCGCAGTCTCGCGTTCGAGGTTGTGTCTTTCTTAACACCATCCTAAAGTATCTTATCGCGGCCCAGGTCCGGCAGCATGGTTGTGTGTGCAACAGTATAGTACTAAAACATTTAAAACAAGCACACCAGTTTATAAACAAATGACACTTCAAGAGTTCGAAAAAAAAACATTCATTCCCAAATCCCAAACCTACAAAAGAAGGGATCAACAATCACTCATCACCTTATAACTCCCAACTGCAAGAACATTCACATTAGGGGCATAATTGAACAAGATAAACAGCCTAAGTCCACTAAGAATTCTATTCGAGTCCCCAGCGGAGTCGCCAAGTTGTCGCGACCTCCCTGAACCGACCCCACCGCCTAAGTAGTTGGCTAATAGATTACTAAGTTAAACTTAGCTCGAGCTCTCCCAAGCTCATACCAATTCGTGACTTAGGTTTAAGTTATTAACATGCAAATCAATTTCATCTAGGAATTGCCACTAATCAATTTATGGCGGGTCGATTAGACACCCAAGTAAAGCATAGCAGAAATGCTTCACTTTTATAAACTAGAGATTCAATGGGTACGAGGACCTAATTACACTAATTAACCAATTAGTGCCCTTTCGGTACCTAATCTTGTTCAATTACCGTGTAACGTGTTCACACTAATCAAGAGTCTCAAAATTCGATTCCTAACCAAGCTAGGGAAAGTAACAATCAACACATGAATCTAACGTACATGATCAACTACATACGAGGTTAAATTAAATGCATGATTTAAAGTGTATGAACCAAGTAACGTGCAATCAAACATGACACTAATCACGCAATAGGGCAAGAAAAGCTAATTTCAAAGTCCAAATAATTTTTTGATAGACGGACCCGGGTCGAATCTCCACTTTCGACCGGGATCGAGACTCACCCGGGCGCGCTGGCTCGAGTCCACAACCGAACCGGACTTAGTCCACAACCGGACCGGACTCATTCATTGAGCCTGGTCTGGCAAATTACAAAAAAAAAAGAAAAGGGCCCAGCTCGAAATTTAAAAAAAAAAAACAAAAGCCCATAGCCCAATAAGAAAATAAAACCTCAAATCCCTAAATACACCGGCCCACGATCTATCTTAGCCCATAAGCCAACCCTACCCAGTTTCGACCCGTTCGATCGACCCCGTTTGTGGCCGCCGACCCAAATGCCGAAACCCTACCCAATTATGACCCGCACGCCTGACTTGACTTGCAATCGCATCGCCGACTCACGCCAGCCCCGCGGCACGAACACTGGCCTCTCCGAGCCTCGGCCTCCATGGCCAAGCTCATGCCCGGCCACCGCCCGTTGAGCCCTGGCCTCCTCGGCTAGGGTCTCTAGTAAGGTGGCCGAGCCCCGGCCTTTATGGCCAGGAAACTTAGCCCCGCGTCCGGGCCCGTACCCAATCGCCACTCGCCAATCTGATTTATCGGACCAGCTGCGTCATCGCCATGGCGACCAGCGACCGACCAGGACCATCCAAGCCCCGACGAGGGGATAATCGGCCACGAACTAGCCGGGCCTCGACGGGGAATTGGTCCAAACGAGCTCCCTGCTCGTGCGTCTCCAGCTACGAACCGACCGAGCCCCGATGGGGGATTGGCCAAATGAGCTCCCTGCTCGTGTGTCGCCGGCTACGAACCGACTGAGCCCCGATGGGAGACTGGCCAAACGAGCTCCCGGCTCGTGTACCGGTGAACGCGGACCGACCTCATTCATCGGTGACCCACCAAAACCTTCGCACCAAGCTCGACGAGCAATGAAGACACCGCGAGGGAAGGAAGAGACACCAAGCTTCGAGAATGCACCACACACAAAGGAAGGGAAATTGGATCTCACTCATGCATAACATCAAACAGTTGGAGCACACGACGAAAATGAGGGATTTTAGGCTCGATCAAGGCTCAAAAATAGACCAAAGTTCTCGATGCAAGACACACGGGGAAGCAGAAACAAGCACAAGGCATCACGGGCCGAAACTCGCACGAATCGGACGGCCGCAAGCTTCGGCTAGTGAGCCCGAGAAACAGGGAAAGCAAAAAAAAAAACAAGGGAAGGAGGGGCGGCCATTGAGGCACTCCCTATCCGACTCATGGGCGGCGAATAGGGGCGAATGTGACAGATCGGACTTCGTCCGGTCGCCCCGCACGCCTCCGAGCCGAAATTCTCGGAAAATCGACCCCGAATCAAACTGAACAAAAACTTGACGAAAACTCGAGGCCGGGACCTACCGCGAGAAATAGGATGCGTCAAAGCTTCGCCAACCACGGTTGAGGCGCAGCGGTCGTTAGCGGGAGCCCATTCGGCCTCGGATCTCACTCTCCAATGCTCTCCGCCTCACTCTCTCCCTCGGATCTCTCTCAGTTCTCCTCTCTTCCCCCTCTCAGTTCTCTCAGATTTAAGGCTAGCCAGTAGGTAGGCACGCATGGCCCCTACCATCGCCAGCCTGCCGCAGCCAGTCGATATGCCGACCCGCAGATTGCGTTGCGACCCTCGCGCCTCTGGCCTCTGCCCCCTCTGTTCCATTTTGGCTTCTGTTTCGGCTTCTGTTTCGTCTCCCTCGTACGCTCAGAAATGCTGAGCAAGCTAGGGGGAGAGAAGGTAAACAGTGCGCAGGCCGGGCCTGGGGGAAAGGGCTGGCCCGCGCGAGAAAAGAATAAAAAGAAAAAGAAAAAGAAGAATGGGCCGCGCAAAGATAAAAAGGGAAAGAAAAGGAATGAGCCAACTAGCTTGGCCTGGAAATCCTCTTTTTTTTTCTTTTGTTTTTGCAGATATGTTCTAACAGACCCTATTAATCCAAATGCGCCTAATGTCTATATGCCCTGTAACTTAATGAAAATATTTTTGTTTAATGGTTAAAGATTAAACCCTAATTTTCTATGCGGTAAAACACCAAATGATTAGACAAAAATTTATGTGTCAACAATAAGCACCACAAATACCCATACGATAAGCACAAGCCTTGTTAAATTGTTCGCAATCTTCACTCCTACATCAATGTAAATCGTAGTAAATTTGCTAACAAAAGACCGAGTTAAAACAACAAAAGCAGAGTCAAATACGGAACCCAGTACTGTCGAGAAGACCATGAAGAAAATCACATTAAGAAACAAGGCAAGTTAGTTTTGAAAGGACTTACTATGAGCAAACACCAATGCGGAGAAGGAAAACCAGAATATAAAACCGATTTGTTGCCTACGACGACCCCTAAATTCTTCATTTGTACGATGTTCGAGGAGCCAAACGACGAACCCAGTTAAAATGAAGGCCAAACCTGTTGTTAGCCAGAGATTACAACTCAGTGGTTTTAAGAAGATCCACATGTTACTCCGCTCATCATCCTTAATAGTGACTATCATTGCTACACCAGATTCTGAATAGGGAAGTGTAAAATTGACGTTGGACAAGCGATTTGCAACAATGGTCGTATCTCCTACAACCGCATTGACTTTCTGCATGATCATGTCCTCATGAACTTCAATATATATGGCTAATTTAATTTTATCAGAATGAACATGTTAATGATATTTGTGTACACAACGTCTATCATAAGAAATCATGCATAAATACAAGCCAGGCATAGCAATGACAGTGTGCATATTTATGTTGTGTGATCTACTTCTCTGCAAGGAAATTTCAACGGTTATAGTATTAAAGCTCAATCAAGACTCAGAAACAATGCGCTTGATAACGAGGACAATCACGTAAACCTTTTTCTCACCCAGTCATTTATCAAGGAATAGCAGGGTCAAATTCGAAGATAAAGCATTGACTAACCTGAAGTTTGATTTGGTACAGCATATCATTATAGGTCCCTGCACTTTGCCTGCTTTCGTTCACGTAAGGAACGTACCGGTGAGGAATAGCAAAAGGCAATGCATCCAATGCAGCAAGAAACATATAGTGGACGAATCCCGAGTAGCTGGGCACGCCCGTATGCGGATCCCATTCGAATTTGAAGAACTCCGTAAAGCTGTCTCTCTTTGGAACCCCAATCCTTAGTTTTTGTCCTGATATCGGCATCACCCAACCTTTCGGTGGCTTTGATGTATCTCCTGGCCACATTGGGTGAAGGGATGTATTGAGAACCGAAACAGAACAATCACGCATAATCAGAAGAAAAAGATGATGCACAACTTTACCTAGGTTCACCCTCGAATAGGGCTACGTCCTGCAAAGAGATTTCACTATATTTTCGATTTACAGCCGCTCAACTCGTTACAATAATTAGAAAAACGAGCAAAATATATATGTGCCCCATACGGGCCCAAAACCTAAACCTAGACGAAATCTCTTAATCGTGCACCATATGGGCCAGCTTAAATAAAAGCCCAAACCCGTTGAGGTTTCGGGGGCGCTACCCCTGAGTCCCTGCCCGCTCACCGGCAAGTGGGGCAGCCGTCCGATGATTGGGCAGCGGAACCCCCGTAGGGGGGCACTGCCCCCGAACCCCCGCCCGCTAACCGGGCAGCGGGGCACCCGTGTCGGGGGCGCTGCCCCAGAACCCCCGCATTCCGCACGCAGGGATCACATGTCGTTGGATAATACTTCAGTTTCCCTAAGCTCACGTGGGCGTACCCGGTATGAGAAACAAGAGTCCCCGAAGTATTCGCCAACTCCAACATTGGGGGCTTCAAATCGTAGGCCAAAGCTGTATAATTTACCTTCGTTGATGGGTTCAATTCAGGTGAAAGTCCTTGTGCCATAGTCCAATATCCAATGATTTTCTATCTTTCTTACAACATTAAAGATTTTGAATGCAATGGGCTAAAGTTTGCCGTTGGGCAAGTTAAATTCTCCACTAAGGCCTGGAAATTAGATGCTTAGAATTTTGTCAAGCAATTTCAGGCCGGGAAAATTGTCTAAAAAATCATAAACCTATTGCATTTTTGCCAATTAAGTCCTAAACCGTTTCACTTATTGCCACTTGAGTCCATCCGGTCAATTTTGGCCGGCCAACGCTAACATGGCTGTCGGCCGAAGCCAATTGTCTAGCCAATGCTGACGTGGCAATTTTTAAATATTTTTTCGAATTTTTAATATTTTTTTCTGCCCTTCTTCCCTCCTGCCGGTCTTGCAACTAGCGTCTGGCGGGAGGTGTGGGCTAGCGAAGCTCGCCCCTGCTAGCCACTGGTAAGGGCGAGCCTCGCTCGCTGCTACCAGGCCAGCCTCGCCCAGCCAAGGCGAGGCTGGCCTGCGACGGCATTAGTCGGCCTCGCCATGGATAGTCAAGGCTTAACCTCGCCTCACTCGCCCTTGCTAGTGGCTGGAGGGTGATCTTCGCCAGCCCACACCTCTAGCCGATCGCCGAACCAGCCAGAGGGAAGAAGGGCAAAAAAAAAAGAAAAGAAAGAAAAATAATATTTAAAAATTACCATGTCAGTGTTGGTCGGACGGCCATTGCTGGCCGGCCAAAATTGGCTGGATTGACTCAATTGACAAGAAGTGAAAATGTTTAGGACTGAATTGGCAAACTTAAAAGGTTTAGGATTGAATTGGCAAAAATGCAATAGGTTTAGGACTTTTTAGACAAGTTTCCCATTTCGGGTCCATCTGTGAAATCCCAATAGAAGAAAAGGTGAGATTGTTGCTACTCGCATTCGGCTTCAAGTATCTAGATTTTGCAGGCTCCCCTGCCATCTCTCCTGCTAATGCTAGTGTTGTAACGGTGTCGTATGCCCATAAGCCAAAGAGATTGAGATCAGCAATCTCTTCGTGTGAATTTCTCTCAGCGTAAAGCTTCGTCCATCTCTCTTCAAAATCTCTACGAGATTCCGATGGGGGTACATGTGGCCTTACACCTAGTACACCTTGCATTGAGTCCAAAGCCTTAGAATAGACTGGATCTAGTAAAGACGACAAACTATCGGTGACAATCCATGGAAACTCCTCGCTCATCATCCCGGCATCACTTGCTAGAACAAAGAACCTAGACCCAATAACAGCAGTCATATGAACAAAAAACACTCTTGTCTACTTCAGCAACAAGTTATTGAGCTCTTTTACGATGTCGATATCTGCCTGAGATGGAGGAATAATGCTTCTATAAGAGATCCGAGCATCGACCTCTTAGAAGGCGTCGACAAGGTATGGGACAAGCTATTGCCATAGTCAATGTCTTCATAAACAAGAGTTATTTCCCTCCAACCATAAGCTTGAACAACAGCCGCTAAAGCACCAACTTGTGAACTATCACTATAGGCTGTCCGAACGAAATAATGGCTTTGTGTGGGAGAAAGGAATGGGCTTGTGGCATAGAAGGACATGATTGGGACTTGAGCTTTTACTCCTAAGTCGTTTACAAACTTGGCTTGTGAGGACTATTGTGGGCCTAGGATTGCATGGACTTCTTCATTCTCCATCAAGTCTCAAACTGTAAAAACCATTTATTTGATTAAACAATTGATCTACCAAAAAAAAGTGGGATTGCATGGACTCTCTCTCTCTCTCTCTCTCTCTCTCTCTCTCTCTCTCTCTCTCTCTCTCTCTCTCTCTCTCTCTCTCTCTCTCTCTCTCTCTCTCTCTCTCTCTCTCTCTCTCTCTCTCTCATATCCTCCATATCAAGAGGCTTGATGTCCATGGCCATTGAGCCTCTTGGTCTTGAAGTGGCGGCTCCTCCACAACGGCAAGCATTTAATGAGATCAAGACCTCGACAACCATGGAGGAACCCCCACGATCTTCAGCAAGAGAAGAGGGGAAAAGGTGAAGACGAGAGGGCAGAGAGAGAGGGGGGGTAGGGGGAGGGGGGATGGATAGACTGGTCAAATGAGTGGTCCGGATCGGGTTTGGGTTCAACCCAAATGAACTCATTTAACCTATTTTGACCCATTTTCATACAATGTAAATCTAATTACTCATACCTGACCAAATCCATACTCAACTTATATTGCTAAAACACTTTCATATTTAAACTAGTCTAGGAATACTCGTATCCAAATTGAGATGAGGGTGCGGACTGAATGAGTGCAAAATCGAGTGAGAGTGAGAGAAAATGAAGAGAGAGTCATAAAGTTAGGTTAGGTCTAAGTAAGTTGTAAACCTATTTATAATTCATTTAACACCCATATTATGTTTAAAATAATTTATGATCCAATTACTGAATATAATTAACACATATAACAACTTAGCCCATCATATATGGGTTAAGAAGTGGGTTTATAGCCCATTTTGACGGGTCAAGAGATAGAGACAGGAGAGACAAACCTCTCTTCTAGCAATAGAGCAGCGCAAGCTTGGAATGATAACAAGTCAAATGGGCCGGGTTTTTGTAAAAATATAAGCCCGACCCTAAAGGCTTCGAGCTTGTTATCTCTAGGCTAGTCGAACCTAAGCATTTTGGCCAGCACCGAACTTGATTGGGCCAATTCAGCATAGTTCAGATTAAGCTCGAACTGTCACATAAATTTTCAAAGGAAAAATAACATAAATGATACCTGAATTTTAGCTCAATGTGCAGTGTTGTCCATGAACTTTTAATTTGTTCAAATTCCTAAACTTCGGTCCAATGTGTAATCCGGTCCCTGAACTTTGGTCTAATGTTCGATGCGGTTCCTAAAATTTTAAACATATTTATATAGTTTAGGGACTACATTGAACACTTTCCAATAGTTTAGGAACCACATTAAATACAACTATTGGGGCTTAGGGTTGTCTCTTGTTTTTTCCTTGAAAAAACAACTGTGTAAGCTGGTTCTAGATTAGTTCCTGCTAAACCTCTCCTGACCTTGCGGGGACATGCCTATGTCCTAATAGGGTCAGGTACGGGTTTAGGCTTTAGGTTGTACTTGGTGTTTGAAAAGTAATATACATTCTTATCTTACCAAAAAAAAACATTAAATAAATTAAAAGTTTATGGACAACATTGCATATTAGGCTAAAGTTCAGGAATCAAATTGCACAAATTAAAAGTTCATGGACAACATTTTACATTTAGCCAAAGTTCAAGGACCAATTGTGTTATCATCCCTTTTCCAAATGCATATTTTGGTAACTAATAGATGCAATTTTGACTTTCACCATTTCTTGAAAAGAAAATATTTTTGAAAAAAATAAGACACCTATATAAAAAAGTAAACTAAAAAGGAAAGATTTTCCCAACTGTAGCTTTGTCAAGTTTGGCGTTTTGTTTGGCCTCATTCGCACTTGCAGCGTTAGGGCTGTGGTGTTTTCCCTATTTTCAAGTTCGAATTATGAGATTTCAAAGGAAAAGAATCGAAATATTGGCCTCATTTTGTTTTCCTTAATCTGAAAAGGAGGTCGAGTTGCTATATGCGGGGTTGTGGTGCAGTAGTAGTCGCCACTTCTTGAGTTGCTGCACTAGTGGAGTCGCTGATTTCGCCCTCTGTAATTCGTTGCTTGGTCGGAGTAGACTGAACTAGTTGAAGAGATGGTCGAGGCGTGGTGGGGGTGCCTTGTGGTTCGTTGCTTGGAGAGATGTTAATGAGCCCATATTCGGGCTCCATCTTGATGATCTATCCGGTTTTTACTATGCCTCCCCAACAAAGTATATTAACAAAATTGAAATACAAAGTGTAGGTTTTAAAAGTTGACGATGTAAGTTAGTGTTAGTTTAGAAATTGAGAATAATTTTTGAAATTGGATTGGAGTGTTTTGTGTTAGAAAATTTTTGATATCTTCCATGATATCAGAGCAAGAGGTCATAAGTATAAATCTTTCTTGACCCCATAGTGTGAGAGGGAGTGATAAAATATTTAAATGTTAAACCACATTTTCGTCTAAGAGGTTAAGTTTCTAAAACAGTTGGAGTGGTCTCACAAAATTTCACAGATATTACAGATATTAGATGCCTAATACCAATACTAAAACTAATAATAGATTATCAACTTACATTGGACCATAATACTAATACTATATAACTATTGACACCTAAATTTTGGCACACTATTTAGTGATTAATTGCATAGAAAATTGAGGATTAAATTTTAATCCCTAAACAAAAATATCAAAATCGCATAGCATGTAGTTTAGGATCATATAGTTTAATTGCATTCCACATCGGACCGGCAGTGGCGAGTAAGCTGAAAATCCATCGCGTAAACCAAGCTCAAGCGCCGAGTGAAACTCGGCTCACTCAAGGTATTGGGGGGCTGAAATTCACAAGTCTAAAAGGCTTTGGTTATCTTAATGTGAGCTTAAATCAGCCCAAATTAATTTAGCCCATTTGGAATTAAAATAAAATTAAATGATAAAGCCTAAGTCTAAGCCCATTAGGACTAAGAAACCCGATCAATTAACCTAAGGTTGCAATATAAATATGTGATTATACCCCTCAATCAAGTGGGGGGCTCTCATAGTTTTCAGAGAACACAATTCCTGAGGGCACGGAAGACACAAGTGAGCAAGAGCAAGAGTGAGAAGAGAAGAGAAGTCCTCTCCTCCCGCGGTGATTCCTCCTGTGCTTGGCAATCATCCATCATCGCCGCGCCAATGCTTCCATCGTTCGAGAGATTTGGCCATTGAAGACCACTACCAAAGCAATAAAATCTAGTCAACACTAGACATGGTCAAGCGGTAGGTTTTGTCCTTGGTGGTCTCTATGCAAAAGATAGAAAAGGGGAGAGAGAAGAGAAAAGTATAGAAAAGGAGGTCTTCGAGGTTTTGAGCGGTGCCACTTGGAGGACTTCTCTGGGATTAACGTTCTGCGCATTAGAGAGCATACACTTGAGGCCTTCACGGAGCACTCCACACAGTCACGCACACAAAGGGAGAAGACGTCCGTGAAGACTGCTTCGCTCAACGCTGCAGCAAGTTTCCAAGCGATTTCATTAAGTGTGACAGATTTTCCAGCGATCCTAGTCGCGCTTGTAGTGACCAGACCAGTTGATGAGCATCCAGCGATCCCAGGCAAGTTCCTTCAATTCCGAAGAACATTGAAGCCTCCTCGCTGAACCGCCACATCAGCCACCGCTCGCTCACGGCCGGACCTGTGGCCGTGAGCTCTACTGCAAGTCGCCACACCACCGCCACCATCGTCGGTCTGTTTGCCGCTGGTCATCCGATCCGCAATCCCGATCCACATGATTCAAATTTGGAAAGTAATCCGCAAATCAGGTAAAAATCTCTATCCAGTATATTTTGAAAATATTTAGATTCCTAATTTGAATAATTTGAATATTCCGTGAATATTGTATGGATTGCTAGATATCTTAGGATAATTTTGTAATATCTGCAATATTCGAAAACACTCAAGATTAGGAATCATTCCTAATTTGGCAACGTATCTGAGCAACTATCCAACCTTATCCCTAAGGTAAAATACGCGGTGATACGGAAAATCGTTATCTTATCCATAATCACTTGGATACGATAATAGATTTTATTTGCTTTCCAAATTTGAACAATCAGCTTTCCGTCGATATCTATAACCCTAAAGATATGATCATTGGTTTGATTTCTTTTCCTAATTCAAGTTTAGAAGAATCTTGCAGATTGCGTGGATTGTTTGAGTGCGGTTGTTATCTTTGTTTGATTTTTTTTAAATAAAGAAAATCCAAAAATATGTTAGTTATGATTTAAATTAGGAGTTTTGCATGTTTAGGAAATCCTAAATGTATCTAGAAGATAAGATAATTATTTAATTTAAATTGGGACTTAAGATAATTTATTTCCTAGTTTAAATTAGGTATTATTCTAACCCTAATAGATTATTTAGGTTATTTTTTTATTCCGAATTTCATTAAAAAAATACCAAAAATAAATCATTTGTCCGTCATTAGAATTAGGTCACGTCGTCGCATGACATATAGTTCGCATGCTAGGTTGCATTAATCGCATATCATTTTTTGTACGTCATTGCATATAGGTTAGTTTGCATTTTAATAAAGTACAAACCTAATGAACACCTTGAGTACCTTGCTTTGTTAATTAGAAATCATATTAGAATTGTCTGTGTGATTTTCTACTAACAATGCAGATGCTTACGTGGCTTTAAGGTATGTCATCTTGTTATTTATTTATCACTTTCTTGGGTGTTAAATTGGTGGTTTGCGCACCCGCATGAATACCTTACATGTTAGTGATTAGGTAATAAAATAGATCTACATTGCCTGCATAAATATTTTTTGAAAAGAAAAGGTACCGAAAGGGCGTTAGACTAAATATAGCGTAATCAAGTTCCCGAGCTTAGAATCTCTAGTTCGTAAGAATAAAACATATCTCCCTATGTTTCATTTAGGTTTCTAATCAACCTACCACAAATAGATTAGTGGCGACTCCAAGCATGAAAATATTTGCACGTTAAGAACTTAAACCCTAAGTTGCGAATTGGTAGGGCTTGGGAGGGCCCGAGTTAAGCCGAGACTTAATAATCTATTAGCCTGAGGAATTTAGGTCGCGACAATAACTATTCGATGCCCTATTATAAACTATTTAGATACATTAAATTATTAATTTTGATCCTTCCAAGCCAACTTTTCAGTCTATTATACATTAAAAACTCACACTAGAACCACTTCATTGTATGAGTATTAATACTGTTGATCAAACATGTGACATCCCGAAAATTTGTCCACGTGGGATTAATGAGATGTGTAGTTTTATGAATGTACTCGTAGTTAGTTCTCACCCGGAACTAATCATTCCTGGGATGCTAATCAATAGGGAAAGGCTAATTAGGGATTTAAATTCGTGCGACTAAGAGAAAATTCGATCGTGAATGAAATTTCGACCATAAAATCGCTAAGGTGACATTTTGAGCCACTGTTGACCGATCCAAGGATAACCAGGGGTCAGTTCGCCACTGTCATAGTAGTGGATTGCGGGTGATTACACTAAACCACGAAATGAATTGACGAATGATCCTAAACCTATACCAAACGATCGTGCCCCTCGGATCTGGTGATCGATCCTCGCATTTCTAATGACAACCGAAGTTGTCACGAACTGAATGAACTTGCACGTGACTCGAATTATTATCAGTTACTAGTCGAATATGCGAATTTCCCCAAAAAGCCGCCCGTTAGTTTGAGAAACGCTCGAGTTGCGTTTAATAAAATTTAACTATTTAATTGAGCTCAAATTGGACATCGGAAAATTAGGAAGTCACAACAGGACCTTAGAACGACGTTGTGATTGGAACGTGCAATTTTGGATTGTCCCGAATCCTTCAGAAAAATTCAATTTCGGCAAGAAAATGGAAAAGTGACCATTTTACCCTTGGGAATTTATAAAGGGCAAGTTTTAAGAGGGAGGGGCATTTTGATCATTTTGCCCTAACTTTTTGGTTGGACATTTTTGCCCTTGGAAATTTATGAAATTCCCAAATTGCCCTTGGATATTTTTGGGAAAGATTCGATCTCAGCCGTCGGTTTCAAGATAAGATCGAATCTGGGCCGTCGATTTGGTTTGTGAGGAAAGGGCAAGATCGTCATTTAGCCCTCAATTATTGGTTTTGACCAAATTAAACCAAGACCTCACTCTCTCTCTCTCCTCACTCTCTCTCCATCTCTCTCTCTTCCTCCCGATCGCCCCCTCCCCTTGCCGCCGCCACCAATCGCCAGCTGCCGTCCGGTCACGCCCTCCGTGCCACGCCACCCATCCGCCGCCATACCGCACCTCCACCACCCCCATGCCGCTGTCCCTCTCCTTCTCTCCCTCCCGCTCGTGTGGCCGTGAGCCACGGCCAAGGGAGGCCGTCGCCGCTCGCCACCGCCGTCGCCGTCCACGCCGCCGAGCCCCGCCGCCGCACGCCGCCATCCCCGCCGATCGCCACCGCTTTTCGCTCTAGCTACGCTAGTCTAGAGCTCGGTAAGTCATGCCCTAAACCTTATTTAGGACATCGGGTATCAACGGACAATTTTCGGGTGGATTCGGGTTTTAATAGACGCAGTTTAGTATGGTTTTAGGAACGGAAATGATTAGCGGACTTTAGGATTGAATTCGGGAAATTTTGGTGGAAAATTTGAGGTTAAAAGTGGGCTGTGATTAGCTGATAGGCGTGTTGTGATGTGCCATTCGGCACATAAATTAGGTATTTGGATTCGGCAATTAATTGTGAGAAAATGTCGTGAAGGGCCAGAATTGATTCGCCAAAGTTTAGAGGTGGAAAAATGAGAATTTGTATGTTGATTGTGTGTTTGTGATGTGGCTGAATTGTGGTGATGAAATTGGGTGCATTGGTGTGCAATTGATTGATTGAAATGTGCTTGATTATGTGCACGCCCGGGCTGGATTGAATTAATTGTCAATCGGCCGTGTTGAATGCTTAATGAGTATGAAATTGTGGGTGAATTGGTACGTGTATAGGCCACGTGTGATTGGCCTATTTATTGGCAACCGAGTGTTAAGGGTGTGAATAAGAAATTCTGTGTGGTATGGCATGTGCGATCGTGGAAATCCCTGAGGCAGTATCACTACGCGGGGATGTTTCCGTCCTGAGGCAGTACGACTACGCGGGACGATGCCCGGTATTACCGGAGGACAGCCAACCTGAAGCGGTATCATTACGCGGGTTGTGTCGTAGGTAGTAGGTGTTGAGCCTTAGGCGGTACTACTATGCGGGCAAGATATATGGCCTGAGGCGGTATCATTACGCGGGCCGAGGAGTGCTGGGAACATGGCCAACCTGAGGCGGTACCATTACGAGGGTTGTGCACTAGTAGAACGGATGTTGAGCCTGAGGTGATACCACTACGTAGGCAAGATACATGGCCTGAGGCGGTATCATTACGCGGGCCCAGGAGTGTTGTGTATATGAGATGATCGCAGTGAACCTGATGCGATACCATTAATGCGGATCACTGGCGAATTGAGTGGAATTCATGCGTGAAATTGATTGGGAACGTGCATGTGATTGCATATGGTGTGGTTGTGACTAATGTGCAGGCTACATGTAGGATAGGTCCAGGTAAAAATAAATGATGTGCCTGCTATGTAATGGTTGGGTGTGTGATTGTATTTTGTGATTGTCTAGAGGTACGTGATAGCCTAGGTGGGGTTTAGGGTATATACTTACTGAGATGTAATTTCATGGTTATTTCAACCAAACATTTTAGAACCCCGGTAGGAATAATGAATCCTCCTCCGCCACCACCGCCTGAGCGTTTTGGAGTACCGATGCACACCGAGCACGACGTTGTAGAGTTTCCTATAGATGAAAATATGACCTAGATTAAGCATACCACAGTAGTCTTTATAGATGTAGGATTACCTCTACGGGAGCCCCACACATACACCGCGTGGTTCTTTCGAGACGGGGTAGATGAGTTCGGTCTCGTCCGTGGATTTGACGTCCCCTTTGATAGAGTCGGGAACTAGGACCCATCTGCTATACCTCCTCCGGATGGCGAGTTGACTAGTGTGGAGACTAGTCTAGCGCAGTCAGGACTGCAGCCAGCGCCTGCAGCACCAGGGTCTTCAGGGGCTGAGCACGAACCAGAGCCGGAAGAGTCTCTAGCGGAAGATGATCCAATGGACGTGGATCTTGAGCCGATTCCAGAGGTAGAACCAGAAGAGGAGAGGCCCGAGGCCAAACCCGAGGATGAACCCGTCGAGCCTGAGGATGAGCTAGAAGAAGAACCGGAGTATATCCTTCCGTACGAACAATGACACGACCCCGAATTTGTGCCAGATGACGAATCCGATGAGGAGCCTGTCGAAGAGGAGCGAGTCGAAGTGCCAATGGAGTCGGGTGACATTAATAACCCGATTGAGATTGAGGCTGAGTCGGAGTCCTCAAAGGAGCAGACCGTCCAGGGAAATTTAGATTCAGATGATGAAGAGTCTGACTCAGAGTGAACGCCGAGTAAAGGGCGTAGGGGCTAGAGTAGGGGTTGTAATTAGACTTTTTGGAGAGTACCATTTTTGAGGATAGAATATTCAGGTCATCGATCTTTTTATATGTCGGTGGTTGTAGTACGGCGTGCATATGTATATTGGTGATTTATAAATGGTGAATATTATATAAGTTTGATAATGGGAAATGAATATGTGCATTCTCCTTAATTACCCCAGCATTTAATTGTCCGGGTATTTGTGATTTCCGCTGAGCGATCAAAATCTCTGATTATTTATAAGTGAGGTTGGTGATACCCTGGGACGTCGCATTAATCAACCAGAAAAGTGTGTCGCGTGCTCGATAAGGTTCGGGGCATGACAAAACAAGGAAAAGCCTTACACTAAATTAGTTTATGACAAGTATTTGATGTTATGAAGAATCAAGATTCATTGGTGATAAGAGTTTGAAATGTGAATAAAGAAAATGGTTAGGTGCTTGTCAAGAGCGCCGAGTGGAGAGAAGAGACTCGGTGGAACACTAAAGACGTATGTGAAATGCAAGTAGTGTTTGATAAAGTGTATTGTAAAAACACATTATGAAGCAATTTTGATTTAAATGTAGTTTGGTAAAAACTACATTTTGCAAAGGGCTTTTGCTATTTATTTTTTTTAAATCTCAACGGCAGAACTCAGCCACCAGCAACCAGATCTAGCCACTAGCAAGCCTCGTGTCACCCTACCTTAGGCAGCGACACCTGAGGTCACCCTTCCCAAGCAACGCTCTCTCGGGTTCCTGCGACCTTAAGCAACACCGCCTAGGTTCCCGCGACCCAAGCGATGTTGCCTAAGGTCAAGCGACCTCAAGGATTGCTTGGGATCTTGTGACCCTAGCCAACGGTTGCTTGGGTCACACCACCTAGGCGACGCATGAGGTTGTGTGACCCCAAGCGATTATCTCTGGCCTCTCATAACCCCCAAAAGATGGTCGCCAGCGTCCGCCCAACTACTCTCTACAAATCGTGGGGAAGATGATTAGTGAATAGTGCCCAGACTTGCATTTCGCAAATTCTACTTTTCAAAAGATCTTCGGACTTACCTTGAACCAAATGCCTTTAGAGGCATTTGGAAATGCAATTGGATGTCCCCAAAGTCCTCCGAAAAATTAGCTAAACGCCATTTGCATTTGCCCAAGTGACTTTAGGGCCCTAAAATCCCTTGCAAATGTTGAACCAAATGCATCCTATGTGGTTCAGATTAGAGTTTACATTGGGTGAGTTTAAAAACTTGACAGGGGTTTAATAATTAATGCTAAATGCGATTCAGGGTGTTTTAAGATCCATGCGTGATGTTGTTATTAGGCAAAAGAAGTCTCATGTCGCAAATGTGATACAAAATTGGAGCAATCAATATTGGCTCGTGACACATTGACTTTAAGTCTGAGTTTGTCTAGGCGAACATGTTGAGGGCTCATATTTGGGCTCATCTTGATGATCTATAGAGCTTTTACTATGCCTCCCCAACAAAGTATATTCAAAAAATTTAAAATGCAAAGTGTAGGTTTCAAAAGTTGATGATCGTAGTCATTATTAGTGTGGAAATCGAGAATGATTTTTGAAATTGGATCGAAATATTTTGGAAAATTATCAAAAAAGTCCTAAACCTATTATAATTGTACTAATTTTGTCATAAATCTTTTTTTTTATCAATTCAGTTCTAAACCTTTTTTATTTGTGCCAATTCAATCTATCTGATCAATTTTGGCCAACCGATACTGACGTGGATGCCAGCTGTCCAATCAACACTGGCATGGCAATTTCTAAATATTTTTTTATATTTTATTTTTCTTTTTCTTTTCTTCCTTCTTTTTCTTTCCCACAGTGGCTGCGAGGCTTGGGGGCTACGAGCGAAGGCAGCCTCACCTACGCCCAGTGAGGCCATGGTCACCTTCTCCAGCAACCGGCGAGGCCGATTTCGCATGCGGCCGACGAGGCTAGCCTTGCCTCAATTTGGGCGAGGCAGCCTCGCCCGTGGCCCCCAGGCCTCGAGCGAGGGCCGTGACCCTCACTAACAACTAACGAGGGCTTCACAACCCTCGTCCCTCGCAGGTCATTATGGGAAATTGAGAAAGATTTTTGAAATTGGGTCAAAACATTGTGGGAAATTATCAAAAAAGTCATAAACCTATTGCAATTATATCAATTTAGTCAAAAACATTTTCTTTTTCCAATTCAGTCATAAATATTTTGCATTTGTGTCAATTCAGTCCATCCGGTCAATTTTGGCTAGCCAGCGCTAACGTGGACACAGGTCGTTCGGCCAACGCTAACATGGCAATTTCTAAATTGTTTTTCCTTTTCTTTTTTCTTTTTTCTTTTTTCTTTTTTCTTTTCTTCCTTCTTTTTTTCTCCCACAATGACTAGCGAGGCTTGGGGGCTGTGAACAAAGGCAGCCTTGCCCGCAAATGGTGAGGCCATGGCCACCTTTGCCCGCGGCCAACGAGGCCCTGGCAATACATGCAAGGCCGATTTTGCTCTCGGCCGATGAGGCTATGGCAAGGCTAGCCTTACTTAGATCTAGGTGAGATGGCCTCACCCGAGGTCCCCACGCCATGAGCGAGGGCCGCAACCCTCACTAGCGGCCGACGAGGGCTTCGCAACCCTCACCCCTCGCCGGCCACTATAGGGAAAAAAGAAGAAAAGAAGGAAGAAAAGAAAAAAGAAAAAAGAATAAGAATAAGAAAAAAAAAGTAGCAAAAAATTTGATAAAATTAAAAATAAAATTATTTAAAAATTATCACGTCAGCGTTAACCGGCATCCACATTAGAGGCGGCCGGTCAAAATTGGCCGAATTGACTCAATAAGCACAAATGCAAAAGATTTAAAATTGAATTGATAAAAAAAAAAATTTAAGACGGAATTGGCATAATTGAATAGATTTAGCACTTTTCTATTAGAAAAGTGAGTGACGATGAACATATCATATGTAGAAAAATCTTTTATTTTGGTTTTTGAAGAGACAGAGAGAGAGCGAGAGATGCTGAAGGAAGGTAGTAGCACAAACAATTTGACTTTGACTATTTGAGTGCGTCTTGACCCAAGACTATTTGAGTCGGTCTTACGTGTGCCCCGAGAGCGAGGGAACATGTGACATTTGATAGAATAGACCAAGAAGTCAAGTTCGTTTTCAGTTTGAAAAATCAAATAATGATAAATTTGTCGTATTTAGAAAAATCTTTTCTTTTTCCTTTTTTGATGTAGAGGGAGAGAGAGACTTTCATGAAGTAGATGACGTCTAATACTACACATATTGATCCTTCCAAGCCAACTTTTTCAGTCAATTCTACTATAAAACCTCACACTAGAATCATTTCACTGTGCGTATTAATATTGTTGATCAGATGAGCAAAAGGCCATACTAAATTAGTTGATGAAATGTAATTGAAGTTATGAAGAATCAAGATTCATTGGTGATAAAAGTTTGGAACCATTAATAATCTAATTCATGAGCATGAGTCCAATATGTCCCACACAAGTGAAACAACTACCGCATAGACGACGTTGTCCTCCGGATCTCTGACGAGAAGCAACAATTGGGTACGGTAATCGGGGTGCGTGCCATAAAAATCAAAATGCACCATGGATATACAACTCTCCACCACCTTCCCGATGGTTGAGTTCATGCTGAAAACTAGCCCAACTTGAGTCATTTCCTTTGCTGGGTTCTCTTTGGGTACACTCGAGATTTCAATAGTAGAGGCTAGGTGACGGACACATAGTAGTGCAAGAATCAAGCAGCTTGCCTGGCCGTCCATATTCTGTGAATCTTGGTTACTTTTGTCTATTGCTTCGCTTGTTGATTCCCGACTACTTATACATTGTTTCCATCTCTAAGCATTGGAAAAATTTGGAAGTTTCCAAGGGCAATGTGCACAAATTGCCTTGATTCATGCGAAAGTAGTAGTCCTACTTCAAGATGAGACCGGTAGATTCACGGGAAGATTCGTAGATGTGGAAATAGATTGCCTTTTTTTCCTTGCAAATATTGAATGCTTCGCAATCAGCCAAAAAAGGAATCAATTCATTGGAAAATTCATAGCAATCCACTCGGTTTCATGTCTATAGTCACGTGGAATCAAAGTAAACAACCGTAGGAGAAATGAATATGCCTCCCCACTTCCAATTCGACACAATGCTAAGGTCATCGCATGTGCATGGCACATGTGATTTTCTGCTACATTATATGTTCAATGGGCTTGGATTAACTTTGTACGCTTACGGGTTTAGTTCAGATAATTAAAATAGGCTTATATCTCTCCTTGCTTAAGTCAGTTTACTTACAATGCAGTTTATGTTGGCTTATGACAATGCTCCTAATATGCAAATGTAAATTAATAATATTTTTGTTTAGGGGTCCAGTTCGATCCCCAATTTCTATGCTATGAAAAATGAATGACTAAATGGACCATCAAAATTTAGGTATCAACATAGGTTCTATACCTGAAACATGAAATCTGTCAGAGTGGGTTCCAGGTTTTTGGAACCGGGAACCATACTCATCAACCCTAGAACCGGCCTTCTCTTTTCCGGCAAAGAATCACAAAGAGCAAGCAGCCTTGGAAGACTCAGTAGCTTCTTTCCATAGTTCCCTTTTGCAGATCTAACATCAAAGCAACACTCAACCTTCTGATAAAGCCGAGACATTCATGAAAACGGATACAAAAAGCAAAACACTCGAACCTAAACATTAAGAAGTGGAAAAAAAACTCGCCGTCTTTCTTTTTTTTTTTTTTTTTTTTTTGATAACCCAGGGAACCCCCGCACGACTATCCTAAGAAACTTTAAAAAGATGGCAAAAAGGAAGAAACCATCTCAGACCACGCCCTTCAAGAACTACCCCCAAAAAGAAAAGAGAAAACATGAAAAGAAACGGGAAAAAAAGGCTAAAAAGGACCCAAATATGGAGAATCTGAAATGACTCAATAGAGTTCGAGAGAGAGAGAGAGAGAGAGAGAGAGAGAGAGAGAGAGAGAGAGAGAGAGAGAGACAGAGAGAGAGAGGCTACACAAGATAATTTGTTGTTCAATATCTAGAAATACAACAGAACTCTTGCAACTTTTTTCAAAATGGAGAAGAGCGACCTTGCATCGCAAAGCACAGAAACCTTGAGAAATGAGAGTGAGTGAGAGAAGCGAGAGAAGCCAAAGTGAAAACTGCCATTTTTTTCTCTCTCTCTCACGAACTCTATTGAGTCATTTCAGATTCTCCAGATTTTGGTTGTTTGTAGCCTTTTTTCGCGTTTCTTTTCATGTTTTCGTTTTTCTTTTTGGGGGTAGTTCTTGAAGGGTATGGTCTGAGATGGTTTCTTGCTTTTTGCAGTCTTCTTGAAATTTCAAAGGACAAAAAGATGCCGAGATACCACCCGCCTGGGTGGCGCTGCTGCAAAGGGCACTCTTCCTCTCGCAAAAGGTTGAGTGTTCGAATCCCGGGCGCCGCAGGGTGACTTAACCGGTGCACGTGTGTGGTGGCTAGCACGTGTCGCCCCCAGGGTTTACCTCCCGGCTGTCGGCCGTGCGAGGGTTCCCTGGGTTATCAAAAAAAAAAAAAAAGATGCCGAGATTTTTTTTCTCTTTTTGATGTTTAAGTTTGAGTGTTTTGCTTTTTGTTTTTATTTTCATGAATGTCTCGGCTTTTTCAAAAGATTGAGTGTTGCTTTGATGTTAGATCTGCAAAAGGGAACCATGGAAAAAAGCTGCTGAGTCTTTGTGGCTCCTTGCTCTTTGGAAAGGCTAGATCTAGGGTCTGATTACTACGGTTCCGGTTCCAAAAACCTGAAATCCACTTTGACAGATTTCATGTTCCAGTCTAGAATTTACTATTGACCTAAATTTTTGTGACCCATTCATTTATTCTTTACCCAAAAAATTGAGGATTGACCTTGATCCCTAAATAAAAATATTATTAATTTACATGTACATATTAGAGGAATTGTATAAGCCCACATAAACTGCATTGTAATTGGATTGACTTAAGCAAGGGGGATCCAAGCCTAATTTAATTATCTGAACTAAGCTTGCAGGAGCACAAAATTTAGCCAAGCCCATTGAACATCTACTATGACCGAAGATCACATGTGCCATGCATATGCCATGTCCTAAACTAGGACATATTAGGTTCTTGTGCCAAATTAGAAGTGGCGAGGCATGTTCATTTCTCCTACAATTATTTACTTTGATGCCACATGACAATAGACGCTGAACAGAGTGGACCGCTACGAATTTTCCAATGAATTGATTCGTTACGAATTTTCCAATGAATTGATTCGTTTTTTGGCTGATTGTGAATGACGTGGAAAAAAGCATTCAATATTGCAAGGAAAAAAGGCAATTTATTTCCACATGTCGAATCTTCCAGTGAATGTACCGGTCTTATCTTAACGTTGGACTACTACTTGCGTATGAATTAAGTCAATTCGTGCACATTGCACAGTCAATGTGGGAAATAGACAACGAATCTTCACTTCCTACGACTTTTTCTAAGAATGTACCATTTTTAATTTAGCAGAGAACTACTGTAAGAATTCGTCAATTGTTGAACAATCAACTTCTAGGAAACCTCCGTACGTTTTTCCCAATGCTTAGAGCTGGAAACAATCTATAAGTAGTCATCAACAAGTGAAGCAATAGACAAAAGCAGCCAAGATACACATAATATGGAGGGCCAGAGAAGCTGCTTGATTCTTGCACTATTATATCTCCTTCACCTGGCCTCTACTATTGAATCCTCCGGTGTGCCCATAGAGAAGCCAGCAAAGGAAATGATTCAAATCGGGCTAATTTTGAGCATGAACTCAACCATCGGGAGGGTGGTGGAGAGTTGTATATCCATGGCACGCTCTGATTTCTATGGTGCGCACTCTGATTACCGTACTCAATTGTCACTTCTTGTCAGAGATCCGAACGATGACATCGTCGATGCAGCATCAGCAGGTAAATACATATAGTTATGTCGCTTGTGTGGGACATATTGGACTCGCAATCATGAATTAGATTATTCACATTTTGAAACTCTTATCGCCAATGAATCTTGATTCTTCATAACTTCAAGTACTTGTCATCAACTAATTTATGCTTTTTCCCTGTCTGATCAAGGATATTAATACACATACGTTGAAGTGATTCTAGTGTGAGTTTTTAATGAATCTAAATAGTTTCTGATAGGCATCTAATAGTTATATAGTATTAGTATTATGGCCCAATGTTAGTAGAGAATCTACTATTTGTATTAGTATTTGTATTTGTATTAAGCATCTAATATCTGTAATATCTATAGTATTTGTATTAGCATGAAAGTGTCGCTCTCTCTCTCTCCCCACCGAAAAAAGAAAAGAAAAGATTTTTCTGCATACGACAAATTTATCATTATTTGACTTTTCAAACAGAAAACGCAGTTGACTTTTCAAACGTAAGACCGACTCAAACAGTCTCGGGGCAAGACGCACTCAAACAATCACAGTCAATTGTTTCTACTCTTTCTACTTCACCACCTTCCTTCACCATCTCTCGCTTTCTCTCTTTGCCTCTCAAAAAAATAAGACAGATTTTTCTACATATGATATGTTCATCATTATCGACTTTTCTAATACAAAACGCACCGATCAAATTTCAAAAATCAATCTTAATTTCTACACTAATAATAATTGAGATCCTCAACTTTTGAAACCTACACTTTGTATTTTCAATTTTATGAATATACTTTGTTGGGGAGGCATGGTAAAAGCCCGATAAATCATCAAGATGGAACCCAAATATAAGCCCTCAACATGTTTGGCTAGACGAACTCCCACTTAAAATCAATGAGTCACGAGCCCTCATCATTAATTGCTCCAAATTATATCAAATTTCTGACATGAGACTTCTTTTGCCTAATAACACCACCACGCATGTATCTTAAAACACCCTGAATCGCATTCAGAATAAATTATTAATTCCCACTTTTCTTGAAAATTCCCCCTGTCAAGTTTTCTAACTCACCCAATGTAAACTCTAATATGAACCGCTCAGTGCTCCACCGAGTTTGTTCCATCTATCTAGCAGTGTCGACAAGCACCTAACCATTCTGTAGTGGGTCCCCGGGCAGTGCCACTAATTTGTCACCATGCTTGAATTGAATTTTTAGTTTGGGCTAGTCTAATCCTGAAGTTCGAATGGCCTGGACCAGCCCAAAGTATATTGCATAGTAGGAATGGTTAATTCCCTAAAACTAATTTTCGGGTCACAAAAATTCTCAAACTGGTACATCAGTTCCACATTTACCCTACACCAATTTTTACTTGGGAGATTTTTTGGTAAATGTGGCACTAATGTACTGGTTTGAAATTTTTTGTGACACGAAAACTAATTTGGGATCAATGTGGAACGGGTGTGCCTATTTAGGTTTTTTTGGTGGTATCAGCCTTAACAAAAATAAATCTACTAAAGTTAGAAAACCACCTAACACACATTCCCTTGAGCTTTCTGCCTCTCACTTTCCTAAAACTCAAAGCAGTTTAGCCTCTCTCATCTCTATAATTCTCTTTAGTTAAATTTCTTTGTAAGTCTCCCAATCTTTCTCTTGTCTACACTTATATCTCACCTCTCACTCGTCCACGGCCACAACGCACCACCACCACGCCTCGACCATCTCTTCAACTAGCTCTGTCTACTCCGAGCAAGCAAGCAGTACAGAGGGCGAAATGAGCGACTCCACTAGTGCAGCAACTCAAGAAGTGGCGACTACTACTGCGCCACAACCCCGCACAAAGCAACTGGACCTCATTTTCAGATTAAGCCTTTTTTGTCCAATATTTCGATTCTTTTCCTTTGAAATTTCATAATTCGAACTTGAGAAATAAATAGGACAAACACCTAAGCCCAACACAGCAAGTGCAAATGAGGCCAAACAAAATGCCAAACTTGATAAAGTTACATATGGGAACATCTTTCCTTTTTAGTTTACTTTTTTTTATATTAGATGTCTTTTTTAAAAATATATATATTTGAGAAATGGTGAAAGTAAAAAATAAGTCTATCAATTATCAAAATATGCATTTGAAAGACGGACAATAGCACAAATAGTCCATGAACTTTGTCCTAATGTGTAATGTCGTTCTTGAACTGTTAATTTGTGCAGTATGGTCTCTGAACTTTGACTCAATGTGCAATTTTATCCCTTGACTTTTAATTTGTTCAATGTAGGTTCTAAACTATATAAAATTATTTAAAAGTTCACGAACTGCATTAAATATTGGATTTAAGTTCAGAGACCATATTACATATTGAACCAAAGTTCAGGGACTACATTGAACAAATTAAAAGTTCATAAACGACATTGCACATTAGAGCAAACTTCAGGGATCACTTGTATTACTTTCCCTTTGAAAAATTAGGTGAAACTTTGGACCCAGCCCAAACTACACTGAATGGGACCAATCAAGTTTGGTCCTGGCTGAATGCTCAGCTTCCATCTAGGCCTAGAGATAACAAGCTCGAAGCCTTCGGGGTTCTTTGGAAAACCCCAGCCCGTCCGGCCTGTAATCAACCCAAGCCTGCGGTGCTTTATTGCTAGAAGATAGGTTTCTCTCTCCATCTCTGTGCTCTGTTCTCTATCTTTCTTTCTCTCTCCTTCGCCCTTTTCCCTCTTCTATTGAGGAAGATTATGGGGCTCCTCTACGGTTGTCGAGATCTTGGTCTCATTTAAATGCTTTCCGCCATGAAGGAGCCGTCACTTCGAGACCTAGAGGCTCAATGGCCATGGACATAAGGCCTCCAGATATGAATGATGAGAGAGAGAGAGTCCATGCAATCCCACTTTTATTTTGGTAGATCAATTGTGAATTGTTTAATCAGATACATCGTGTTTACAGTTTTGGACTTGATGGAGAATGAAGAAGTCCACGCAATCCTGGGCCCACAATGGTCCTCACAAGCCAAATTTGTAATCGACTTAGGAGTGAAAACTCAAGTCCCAATCATATCCTTCTCAGCCACGAGCCCATCCCTTTCTCCCACACAAAGCCATTATTTCGTTCGGACAGCCTATGAAGACAGTTTACAGGTTGGTGCTTTGGCAGCTGTTGTTCAAGCTTATGGTTGGAGGGAAATAGCTCTTGTATATGAAGACACTGAGTATGGCAAGGGCTTGGTCCCATACCTTGGCGACGCATTCCAAGAGGTCGATGCTCGGATCACTTACAGAAGCGTTATTCCTCCATCTCCAAAGGTTATCGACATCGTAAAAGAGCTCAATAAGTTGTTAGTGATGCAGACCAGAGTTTTTCTTGTTCATATGACTGCTGTGATCGGGTCTCGGTTCTTTGTTCTGGCGAGTGAGGCGGGCATGGTGAGCAAGGACTTTGCGTGGATTGTCACTGATGGTTTGTCCTCTTTATTGGACCCGGTCAGCTCTAAGGCTTTGGATTCGATGCAAGGTGTAGTAGGTGTAAGGCCACATGTACCACCATCAGAGTCTCGTAGAAATTTCGAAGAGAGATGGAGAAAGCTTAACGCCAAGAGAAATTCACAGGACGAGATTGCTCATCTCAGTCTCTTTGGCTTATGGGCATACGACACCGTTTCAGCATTAGCGTTAGCAGGAGAGATGGCATGGGAGCCTGCAAAGTCTAGATACTTAAAGCCGAATAGGAGCAGAAACAATCTCGACTTTTCGTCTATTGGGATTTCGGAGATGGGCCCGAAATTGCTAGACAAAATTCTAAGCATCAAATTTCAAGGCCTCAGCGGAGAATTTAACTTGCCCGACGGCCAACTTCAGCCGATTGCATTCGAAATATTTAATGTTGTAGGACAGAGGGAGGAAATTATTGGATATTGGACTTCGGCACGAGGACTTTCACCCGAATTGAACCAATCAACGAAGGAAGAGTATACTGCTTCGGCCAACGATTTGAAGCCGCCTACTTGGCCAGGAAATACATTAAAGCCACCGAAAGGTTGGGTGATGCCGATATCAGGGAAGAAACTAAGGATTGGGGTTCCAAAGAAAGATGGCTTTAGCGAGTTCTTCAAAATCGAATGGGATCCGCATACGGGCGTGCCCAGCTACTCAGGATTCGCCCACGACATGTTTCTGGCAGTACTGGATGCATTGCCTTTTGCTATTCCTTACCAGTATGTTCCTTACGTGAATGAGAGCAGGCAAAGTGCGGGAACCTACGACAAAATGTTGTACGAAATTAAACTTCAGGTTTGTCAGTGCTTTACAAATTTGAACTCGCTGTTCCTTGATAAATCACTTGGTAAAAAGAAGGAAAACATGATTGTCCTCATTAGTAAGTGCATTCTTGTCGAATCCTGTTTGAGCTTTTGTACTATACAGAGAAGTAGTTCGCACAACATTGTTATGCACTGTCATTGATGTACCTGGCTTGTATTTATGCTTGATTTCTTGTGGTAGACGTTGCGTGCACAACTATCATTAACATGTTTATTCTGATAAAAGTAAATTAGCCGTAGATATTGAAGCTCATGAGGACATGATGATGCAGAAAGTCGATGCGGTTGTGGGAGACACGACTATCGTTGCAAATCGCTCGTCCTACGTCGATTTTACCCTTCCCTACTCGGAATCTGGTGTAGCAATGATAGTTGCCATTGAGGATGATGAGCGGAGAAACATGTGGATTTTCTTAAAACCATTGAGTTGGAATCTCTGGCTAACGACCGGTTTGGCCTTCATTTTGACTGGGTTCGTGGTTTGGCTACTCGAACATCGCACAAATGAAGAATTTAGGGGTCAACGTAGTCAACAAATCGGTTTAAGTCTCTGGTTTTCCTTCTCCACATTGGTGTTTGCTCATAGTAAGTCCTTTACAAAACTATCGTGCCTTGTTTGTTATTACGATTTTCTTCGTGGTCTTCTCGATGGTGACGGCTTCCATATTTCGCTCTGCTTTTTTTGTTTTAGCTCGATCTTTTCTTGGCGATTCACTACGATTTTTATTGATGTAGGAGAGAAGATTGCAAACAATTTGACAAGGCTTGTGCTTACCGTCTGGGTATTTGTGGTGCTCATCCTGACTCAGAGTTATACTGCAAGTTTAACTTCATTTTTAACCGTGCAACGTTTAACGCCGAAGTTCGTGGACGTGCAAGACTTGATAAGGAATCGCCTTTTCGTCGGGTATCAGGAAGGATCTTTCGTGAGAGGACTTCTCGTGAGACAGCTCAATTTCAATGAGTCCAGATTGATTCCTTATGGTTCGCAGGAGGAATACCACGAGGCGCTATCCAAGGGAAGCGAAAACGGAGGAGTCGCGGCAATCTTTGATGAATTGCCATTCATAAAAATCTTCCTTGCCCGATACTGCAATAAGTACAAAATGGTAGGACCAACCTATAAAACCGACGGGTTTGGCTTTGTAAGTCTCTCTCTCTCTCTCTCTCTCTCTCTCTCTCTCTCTCTCGTGGAGGCATGTTCATGGGAAGTGCACACACATAAACACACAAGGGTAAAAGATTTAGTTCAATGTGATTTGTCTAAATTAACGGTGGGTCAAGGGTTATATAGATTATCGCAACAGACCTTCATCTTGCATGACAATGGATCTATTAAAATTCACCGAAAATAAATATAAGCTTTCTTCAATTTGAGCATTATTAATCTCTCGTAACAGATCTTTGAAGTTTCAGACCTGAAAGAGATAAATCAACGTCAATGTGATGTTTCAAATATTATTATAGCGGACTGATGTGTTATATAGAGGAACTCAGGAATCTGATGTAGTTGCATTTTGCACGAAAATACACATGCAGACCAATTGTATTCAGTATAAGCATTTTCCATTTTTTTTACTATTCATTTTTTATGATAGAATTCAATAATATTTTTGCATAACATATGGATGTCTTAGACACTAAATGACAAAATCGCACCTCAATATGGTTTGTCATAGTGAGCTTATGAGCTATATAAATAAGTTCAAGAGATCTAATATATACATCTTGTATGATAACACATTTATAATTGTTCATTGTAGTCCGTCCATGGACAAATCATATTGATATAACTTTCTTTTAGTCTCACCATTACGAAATTCTATTTATTGTAAGTTTTTAAAACTTTTTAAATTTATTTATGGTTATAATAGGTCTCGGTTTTTGACATATATAATATATGGATAAGTACATTCAAAGTCCTAAAACTTGTCATCAAAGTCCAATTGAGTCCTAAAACTTTCAAAAAGTGCAATTAAGTCCTAAAATTTGTCACAAAGTGTAATTGAGTCCTAAAACTTTCAAAAAGTGTAATCAAGTCATAAAACTTGTCAAGTTAGTCTAATTAAGTTCTTCTATTGATTGCATTTTCTAAAAGTTTTAGGACTTAATTGCACTTTTGCAACAAGTTTTTAGGACTCGATTGCACTTTTTGAAAGTTTTAGGACTTGATTACACTTTCATGACAAGTTTTATGACTTGATTGTGCTTTCTGAAAGTTTTATGATTCAATTACACTTTCGTGACAAGTTTTAAGACTTTTAATACGCTTATCCCTATAATATATTTGAGGACAAAATTTAGAGGCTAATATACTAAGGGATCACAAAAATTGCAATGTACGTAAATATACTTTACTATATTGATACACATGATGAAAATGAAGGTCAAAACGTGCCGAAAGATCGGATGAAGACCAAAAACGAAATGCGCGACATGATGTGCCACATGGGAGAAGTTAGAGTTGAACCTCTCCTTTACACACACAAATACACAAATACATGTGAGCAAGAAAATGCTCATAAGCTCGTACTTGTGTTGCAACATGCGTACATGCGCCCAGATACACCCGATATATGTTTGACGTGTTCATGAACACAATCATGCATGAAAGGTCATTTTTAGGTAAAGCCACGAACTAATATAACTAATTATTGATCAGGCCTTTCCATTGAGGTCCCCTTTGGTCTCCTACATTTCAAGGGCAATCTTGAATGTTACTCAAGATAAGGCAAAAATGGACGCAATCGAAGGAAAATACTTCCGCAGTCAGAGCTCGTGCCAAGATCAAGATGCTACGATCTTTTCAAACAATCTTAGCCTGAGTGTGTACAGCTTTGGAGGGCTCTTCATCATCACCGGCATCATCTCGGTATCTTCGGTGTTGATATATGTGGTTTCATTCTTCTATTGTCATTGGCCTTCTTCGAGCGTGATTCGTTCTGGTAATCGCTCCCTTTGGTCCAAGTTTTTGGAAACTGCTAACGACTTCTTTCAAGAGCACGGATTATTTGGTTGTCCGAAGAGGAATAGATCTTGTGTAGTTCCGACCTCTCATTTTCAAAGTGGGGAAGCTTCTCCGAATAATGAAGTTGAACTGATAGCGAGGACACCAAATGTAGGAGGGAGGCCAATACTCATTCTACACGCTTGAATAATGAAGATTGTGTTTTAAGAGAGGCTCATCGAGCATGAGAACAATCATCACATCTAGCTATGTATACGCACATATTAGCATCTAGCTATGTACATGCACATATTAGAAAAAAAAATTTTATTTGCTTTTGTAAAAAAGGGGTTAATTTGGGTTGATAAATGTCGCATGTAAAATATTTTGTGTGTGTATATATAGAGTATTAAGTGAGGTCGTTGTTGGTTCTTTAATATGACCATCATGTATATAAAGAACCATTTAAAATCTTACAAATCACTTGACAAATAAATTTTGTAAATCGCCCAAAGAGAGAGAGAGAGAGAGATTTGTACATAAGATGGAAAATGCTATATTTTTAGCCTTCTTCTTTTTATTTATTATGGATTGTTGAGAGATTTAGGGTTTAATTGCATAGAAAATTAATGACTAATTCTTGGCTCATAAATAAAAATTATATAATTGCATAGCATATAATTTTAGAAGCATTCATCATTTAGTTCACTAGATGCATTTGCATTTTAATCGGACCGGTGGTGGTGAATGAACCTGAACCAGTCATGTTGACCGGCTCGCGCTACAAGCAAGATTAGGTCAGCACAAGGAGGAATCGTGGCTGAAATTTCAAGCCCAAAATTAGAGTTATTGAGCTTTAATTAAATTGGGTTTAGCCCATAAAGGTAAAAAGGCTTGGTGCTTAAGTAGAATAACCCCTTAACGGATTAAAGCCTGTCAGTAATTAAGCCCACAAAAGGGGAAAATTTGGCCACACTAGGGGACACGGGTTGGCCAAATTTTACAATGAGGGAGGGTGCCTAATTGAGCTTAATTTAATCAAATTTGAGCCAATGAGAGTTAATTAATGAAGGCCTCAAGTTAATTCAGCCCATTATCTTATTAAGGCCTAAATTAAGCCCGTAAAAACTCTATAAATACATACATATACTTCATAGCCTGGAGGTTGGCAATTCACAACTCTTAGATCACATAAATAGAAAACACTAGCGAAAGAGAGAGGGAGGGTGGAGGATGCTTAGCTAACCATTAGCTGAGACTCTCGAGGCTGATTCCTCCACCATCAGCGACTGAGCACAGCAGCCACCACGTGGACGACCACCTGCTTCTAGCTGCGATTGAGCCCCCCGCCGACGCAGCTTTTGCTCCTTAGCGACTACAAAGCTTGCCGATCCTTGTGCCGCGACTACAAAAAAAGTTGGACTGCATGGACTCTCTCTCCCACCCCCCCGGTCAACTGCAGAGGTCAGCGTTAGGTCAAGCTTCTCCTCCAGATCTGCTTGATCTCCATGGTTGTCAAGCCTCTAGGTCTCACCTCCATGGCAGCAAGCTATTAGAGCTAGAAAAAAATTGGGCCGGTCCAGATTTTCGGGCCCCCATGCAATTTCACACAGTCCTACAGAGGTAGCATGGTGACTAGGTAGTGGCACGGCTTGGGGGATAGGAAAATTACCAAAATAATCCTAAACATATTGCAATTGTGCCAATGTTAAACCTTTTTCTTTTCCAATTAAATCATAAACATTTTACATTTGTATAAATTCAGTCCATCCAGACAATTTTGGCCGGTCAGTACTGATGTGAACGCCGGCCATCCTACATAGCGCAGCCGGCTCTAACATGGACATATTTTAATATTTTTTCGATTTATTTATTTATTAATATTTTAAAAGTCAAGTGCGTCTTCGTTTGAAAAGTCTAATCATGATAGATTTTTCATATGTTGACAAATCTTTTCTTTTTATATTTTTTTTGGGTGTAGAGAGAGAGGCTTTTATGAAGTAGATGGCGCCTAAAATCATCCAAAAAAATCTTAAACCTATTGTATAGTTGCCAATTTAGTTCTAAAACTTTCAATTTTTGTTAATTTAGTACTAAATCTTTCGATGATTTGCCAATTTGAACCTTCTAGCCAATTTTGATGAGAAATCAATGATATGGATGTCAGTCATCCTACGTGGCACAGTCAGTGTTGACATGTACAATTTTTGTAATATGTAAAAAAAATATATTTTTTTTTCTTCTCTTTTCTTTCTTTTATTTTTTTTCCCTACTGTTCTTCTTACCACAAGGGCCAGCAAGGCCTTAGCAATGATTGGCGACCCTCACCGGCCATTGGGCGAGGGCGCTTGCTAGGTCTATGCGAGCCAGTGAGGGATGTTGCAACCCTCACTGTGCACAAAGGCGAGGACCATCGATAGCCCTCGTCGGCCATTGTTGAGGCCCCGACAACCCCTTTGGCCCTTTGAGGAAGAAGAACAGTAAAAAAAACGAAGAAAAGAAAAAATATAAAAAAAATAATTAAAAAATAGAAAACTTTTAAAATTGCAAAAATTGTTCATATCAACGCTGGCTATGCCATGTAAGATGGTCAATGTCCATGTAATTAATTTTGGCCAAAATTGGCTAGAAATGCTAAATTGACAAATCATCAAAAAGTTGAGAACTAAATTAACACAATTAAAAGGCCTAGAACTGAGTTGACCATCATACAATAGATTTATGACTTTTTGGATAATTTTTCCTGCCTAATACTAATACCAATACTATAGATATCTTAGATGTTAGATGCCTAATACTAATACTAACACAAATACCTATACTAATACTAATAGCAAATTTCTCCTTACATTGCACCATAACACTAATACTATATATATCTAATGCCCTGTCAGAATCTATTGAGAATTCACTAAACTATATAGATTCATCCTTCCCGACCAACTCACACTAGAACCACTTCATCGAATGTGTATTATATCGTGGATCAGACAAGGAGGTACCAAATTATTTGATGACAAGTATTTGAAGTTCTGAAGAATCAAGATTCACCAGTGACAAGTGTTTGAGGTTGTGAATAATCTAATTCATGAGCGCAAGTCCAATATGTCCCACAGAAGTACATATATTTACCTGCCGATGCCACATCGACGATGTCGTCCACCGGATCTTTGACTTGGATCAACAATCAAGTGTGGTAGTTAGGGTGCGTGCGGTAGAAATTAAGAGCGCCATGAATATACAGCTCGTCACCATCTTCCCGGCGATCGAGTTCCTGTTGTGAACTAGCCCAACTCGAATCATTTCCTTTGTCGGGTTCTCTCCAGGTGCACTAGCGTTTCAATAGTAGAGGCCAGGTGAAGGAAAGATATTAGGGCAAGAATCGAGTAGCTTGTTAGGCCATCCATATTCAGTGTCTCTTGGTTATATTGAACTATGACATTATTGCATAAATTACTATGACCTGAGATCTGATTATATTGTGTTAACCAAAAGGTTGTGTGCCTGGATTGCATTGGTGCGTCTGACCTGATTTACAAATACATCCTTCGCTCGCAGCAGATGCGTCTTCACGGTAAGATGCATTACCTGTCAATGTCAACTTTTCCCTGTTGAATGTGTCTGATACTCGAGAAGCTCATTTAATTGTGCTCTTTTATCAAGTTTATCAGCCTTCTATTGCAATAGCTGTACATCGCTATGTAGCTCAAGTTCAGAAAGCAAATATTGAGTGGCCGAAGTCTTACCAAAGGCGCATGACACCAAATTTGATGCAAAATACTTGTACTTTCTTATTTCTTGACCTGTCTTATTCTCTTCATGTATGAACTTCAGATGTCGAACAATGTTAACGGAGAGGGCAGACGCTTTACGGGACTGGTGTCATAGGATTCCTCCTCATCTATCGAGGCATTTATCAATTAAGTCCATTATTGAAGACTCAGTTTCTCCGTTGTTGCATATCCTCTCTCCACCAAATTTGAGGCCGGTAATTTGCTGCTACTCAATTTATACATTGTCTTTTGTTGATATGCTCTTTTTTTTATGTGAAAAAAATGTCATCTATAAAATTGCTTGGCAAAGTGATGTGCCAAGGTTTTGTTGAGTGTTTGAATATGTTCCACTTGTTAAATACTCATTTCGAATTTGCCAATCTACTTGGCAAAGTGATTTCTCAGAGTCTGTCTATTGTAAATTTGTGAAACATGGCGGAACAGTAATATTCCACTCTACCAACTTTTCTTATCATTTGATGGTCAATGGTCTATGAGGATGACCTTGGTGATAATATGAAAGAAAACTTTTTTCTTAATCGGAACTCTAAATTCTCGCATATGTTGATTTGTATGTTATTCTAGTTCCATGTGTTACGTGCTTTGGTTGAATTTTTTGGAGATAAACTTTCTTGGTAACAAACCTTGTTGGACTCTAGGAAGAACATGTGTAGGTCTTATGTGCCATATGTTGAAGCTTTGAATAATATCTTGATGAAAACCAAATATAGACCAGAAGTTACATTCTTTGAGAATAGTTTTTTTATTGAAATTTAACGCAACAAGACCTGTTAATATCTTCAAATGTCAACTTCAGTAGTAGAGCTTTTAATGTCTTGACTTTTGTCTGTCAGGTCTTATTTTAATTGTGTTTACTGAAGGTAAGAGAAAAGATGAGGAAAACTTGGTTTCTTAAACTTCTTGGTCTTCCAATATGTAAGCTTTGAAGGATTATTGCCTTTTGCCTCCCTAAACTACATTTGTCAGATGTAAAAGGTCAACTAAACATGTACTTAGGCCTAGGTTTTAAAGTTGGTTCTGTGTATATTAGGAATTCAGATCTGAGTATAGGACTACTTGAGCATTGGAGTGTCCTATTATCCAATTAAATTGATACATAAAGGTAAATAATCATATTCATATATAAGAAAATGCAGAAACATTGAATTGTTTAATCTAAAGTTGTTTCCATATCTTAGATTATAAAGTACTTTCCCTTTAATCAGTGCAATGCAAATTGAGTGAAATTATGGGACTCCGAGTGCTTTCTCTTTGTAAAATGGAAGCGCTTATAGATTACTTTTATTTGAACACATACAACCATATGTATAATTGAGCATTACAATGACAACCGCTCAAGCCTTATTTTACTAATTTTGGTCAGATTTATGCATCACATCAAACTACTTAGGCTCTGTAAACACAGAGTAACTCAACCACCTTTCGTGAGGCAGGCCCTCTTTCAACTACTCTGATTTATTTCTAATGTTTTGAGATTGCCATTCCACTCTCACACTTTTAAAAGGATCGCCCTAAGGTAGAGCAAGAAATTTCAGAGGGCTTTCAACTTTACAGCTAAATCATCCGTGAGAATTTCAAAACTTTCAACAATGGCCCACTGACATGACTTCACTTATCAATCCTAAGGCCAGAAATATCTTCAAAGTAAAGAACAACACATTTAAGATTCAGTAAATGATCAGCATAACCTTCGTGTAAAATATGAGATTATGTGGATTACTGCCAACTATTCTAAAAACTTAAGTTATTAGATAAAGACGTAATTTAATATTTAATTATTTTAACACTCTCCATCACGCTTAGTCTGGTCTTTTTGCTTAGTACTAAGCGTGAACATATTTGAATGAGGAGGGAAATGGGGCCTGGAAAGATTCAAACTCAGGATCTCCAGCTTTAGTACCATATGAGATTATGTGAGACCACTGCAAACTATTTTAAAAGATTAAGCTGTTAGATAAAGACGTGATTTAATATTTAATTATTCTAACATAAAAAAAATAATGTCATTAGCAAGGCAAGTAGAGGCGTATTACATCAAAGACCAACATCAAAACCTAAATAAAAACCGCCATCCACGCAAGAATTATTCATACGTTGGCGTACCTTATGTGTAAGATTTGGTGATATCACATTGATTATTTTTGTCTACTGTTGATTGTAATTGTTAAACCGAGAAATGTAATAACTTAGGTAAGAATTCATTAAATTTCTTTATCATGGTAGTTGTATATAGTTTCACAAGATCAGCTTCATTTTTAGGTCCTCTGAGAGTTTCACGAGGATATCGCCTACGTTTTCATACATACCTGCTGAAATTAGTATGGCTTCATTTTAAACGTAGCTACGAGATCAATGTGCTCTTTATTTTAGATCCTAAACGATTTCTCAATAATTGTTTGAAAGTTCTAATTTGGGCAAGAGCACAATTTTGCGACAACTTTTAGTCCTGGCAGAGCATATGGTATCCCTCATTCTGTTTGTAAATCCACGACTTAAATCCGTGTAACCTAACATGGGAATTGGACCATACGGGATTGAGGGGAAACAAAACTTAAAAAAAAAAACAAAAGAATTAGAATGAAAAGAGTGGCTTTTCCGTGTTTCCTTACATGCATGATACTAGTTTGCTGCCGTTTTGTAGTTATCACCTGAAATAATCCTTGGCCAACCATCCCAAAGGATGTGAATTCTAAATACGAGAAGTGACCACAAACTTTACGCAAAATGAATTTAATGAAAGAAACCCAATCTTAGCACGACATGACACGTTTAACTAAAAAATGACGTGAATTTACACATTTTCGTCCATTTTGTATGGAAAACACTCTATAATCCATGTTGATACATTTTAGTGATGACACAAAATGACAAATGACCAACTCTAATATCATGACACATGAATTACCACCCCTCACAATTCCTACAGCTGCTGGTACTTAAACAAGGTGACAGCTGACACTACATGCAAAGAACAACTTCAATGCAAGTACCGATTCATTGTTGCTTTGTTGCTATGGTCTTTAATAGGACTTTGGACTTCTCTCAGGTGGCAATGCACTTATTGTCGGAGAAGGAGAAGAATGATCTGAATCAGTTGGTTAGCACAATGGTGTCTTATTCTATGACATATAAGAACACAAATTCTGGTCCACTGGGTAACCTGAAAGAGGAAGCTATCTCGGATTCCTCTTCACTTGGTTTTGAACCGCCTATTCATGATTATATCAACTTCAAGGTAAGGATTGTAAATTACATGTCCTAATTCGCATGGTATGTAATTGTTAATTATATAGTTCTCAAAGTGTTCTTGTCTGTGCTAAACAGGACTAACAAGTCTAATCATCACATACTCTCAGTAGCAATGAAGCAGGTGTTAGTCCATGAGGTTGGTTGATAAAGTCCTTTAGCTTAGTGCTTTGTGTTTTATGTGCTAATTTCTCTCAAATTGATCTGGTCTAGAAAATCAAGTTGAGTGGTTCGCTTTACTAGGACATAATGCTCAATCAAAAAACAACCTTGTAGGTGGCACCATTTTCTTCTTCCCAACTGATTCCAGCCTAAAGGAACAGAAGCATTCAAATATAGGCATCTTTTTTAAAACAAATATTGTCTTTAAAGTGAGGATTTTGAGCATTTTGTGAATTGAACTTCTTCCGTCTATCTTTGTTGAAAGGGAAGAAAGATATGACTATCCAGTTAGAGGTTGTATTGGCATAAACTTCAAGATTTGAAGTAACTTTTGGTGCATAAATACCTACTGTAATCTTCTCATGCCAATTTGTCTGTCTAGCTTTATCATCACAACAATCAGCCAGAGAATGAAATTGAGACATACTTGTACTTTTAACTCCTATGATTTTTGGTAGATATGTTGTTAAGATAGGGCAGCAAGTTTTTCTGTCTCATGTCAATGTGCTTTAAAATATGTACCGAGAGGCATGATCTGCTGCATGTAGTACGAAGGGTCTTAGAAGCTCAATCTCATTGCTCTATGATGTTCTCCCAGCGGTAACTGGAGCAGGGAAACTTGTTAGCTTCAACTAAAGAAACTTTTATGAGGTTGGCTTGATCATGAGCTAAGTGTAATCGTACAAAAAAATTGTTGCTCAAAGTTGAGGGACATTAAAGTTTAATCTCTCTGTTAATGCATCTGGTTTTATCTTGGCCCACACCATCTTATGGCAATAAAGATCTATCCTATCTTTTACTGAAGGAAGTTCTGATTTTTATGTCAATGCTAATTAATTTGACACGCAAATTACTGCCAACACTGTTGAAGCTTATGTTCCTATCATGTTGCTTCAGCTGAGAAAGTGGCCATGTTAATTGGTTGGCCTTGCAGACTCTCTCTCTCTCTCTCTCTCTCTCTCTCTCTCTCTCTCTCTCTCTCTCCGTGGGCATGAGTGCCGCAGGCATGCCACGTACTTGTGTGTTTGTCACGCTTGTGTCTGGGTGCTCGTGCAGACAGTCCAAGCCGCATGTGCCAGTAAGATTTGAATATTGTGGTTTAGGTTATTGCGAAGCTTTCCCTTTTTTATTGACATAATTTTCTGTCGCTCACATCCTTCAATCCAATAAATCTCAGGTCGAAAAACAAAAGATTTTGCATGGGTGCGCTGAGAAATCTGCATACCCAACTGACAGACGGAACAGAGAAACACAGGATATTGAAGGAGAGAAGACTGGTGGAGCAAGATACAATTCTCTCAATGTGGCCACTCGTGCTATGAGGGACATTGGGAGTGGAGCTAATAGATCTAGCTCTACTCAATTTACTGCGAGTGCCTCCACTAATTCTTCATCCCTTTGCTCACAACAGAGCTGCCACCGTGGATGTGAAGCTAAGCCTACTAATGCTTCTAAAATGCTTTCTGCTGGCTCCAGCTTCTTTGACAGGTTAATTATTCAGTTTTTCTTTTCAACCTTCTGACTTTAACTAGAGTGGTCATTGTTTAAAAGTTTGGATTGAAGAATACATAGGGGAGACAGCACTCACCTTTTCTTTCTGTAATCCACAATATCCTTCTGAAAAGCTTCCTCTCACAGCTACAGCTATAGTGTTGTCCTGACCGGGTAAAATATCATCTACCTCTCAAATTCAAAAGTTAGGAAATGCTTAGTCTCTTTCTTGTAAAGCATTTTTCTTCGTGTCTTCAAATATGGCCGTGTGGTTCCATGAACCTTTCCTGTCTATACTTCATAGATAGCAGCTAAATTCACTTATAGTCCTTATAAATCCGAGTTCCTAACTTAGTCTGTAGTTAACATCTACAATAGTTTTATGTTTGAAGAATTCTTATAAGCAGAAGCTCCTCTTGTAAAATCGAGGGCAGCATGAAATCAAGTTATTCTTCTTCTTGAATGATGCTACCATAATTGGGTGGTCCTCATTTCCTCTGTTAGCTTACTTCACTCTCCACATAGATCGTCTGTAGAATTTTAACATGGCACTCTCTTTTTGTGTATATTTAAAACTTACAGAAATTGTGATCTTTCTCCCTTGATGTTACCAATAGCCTTTCAAAGCAAACTTTGGTTTTGAAATAGCTTTTGATTGGTACATAAATTTGGTTCTGCATTACGTCTCAATGGGGAGAAGAACATCAGAAGTACCAAAACTTGTATACGGCGCTCACTTTAGTGCCAAAAGTTTGTTTCGAATCACTTAAGTGCCAAAATCGGAGAAAAACGATCACTTAAGTGCCAACGGCGAGAAATTCCAGCCAAATTAATATGTGACTTTTTTAATTAAAATTTTAATCTACGTGGCATTTTCACGTGTATATTTCGAATTTTTAATTATTTTTTGATTTTTTTCTATTTTTTCCTTCTTTTCTTTTTTTCTTTCTCTCTTTCTTTCTTGCTTTCTTCTTCTTCTTCTTCTTCATTTGGCTGGTGACCGGACACCGGCCACCGGCCATGGCCAACCGCCTAGCCTCGCCGGGGGTCCCTCGGGGGAAGGCGACCCTCAGTGAGGCCGTCATGGCCTAGGCGAGAGTCGAGCCCGCAGGATCTGGCGAGGGCTGGCCTCGCCTCGCCTCGCCTAGGCAAGGGCATGCCCAAGCGAGGCAAGGCCAGCCCTCGCCCAGACCACAACAACCTCACCGGCGATCACCTAAGGGAAGGCAACCCCTGGCAAGGCCGCCGTGGCCTGGGCAAGGGCTGGCCTCACCAGATCCGGCAAGGCTGGCTCTCGCCTAGGCCACGACGGCCTCACCGGCGGTTGCTCGAGGGAAGGCGACTTCCGGCGAGGCCGCCGTGGCTTGGGCTAGGTCGGCCCTGCCAGATCTGGCGAGGGCCGGCCTCGCCTCGCCTGGGCGAGGGCGTGCCCAGGTGAGACGAGGCCGGCCATCGCCAGATCCGGAGGGGCCGGCCCTCGCCCAGGCCACGGCGGCCTCGCTGGGGGTCGCCTTCCCCCGGGCGACGCCCAGCGAGGCTGCCATGGCCTAGGCAAGGGCCGGCCTCGCCTCGCCGGATCTGGCGAGGGCCAACCTTGCCTCGCCTAGGCAAGGGCGACCCCCGGCGAGGCGAGGCCAGCCCTTGCCCAGGCCACGGCGGCCTTGCCTCGCCTGTGGTAGGCAACGGCGGCCTCGCCCAGGCAGCCGGCCATGGCCGGTGGCCGGTGTTCGATCGCCAGCCAAATGAAGAAGAAGACGAAAAAAAAAGAAAAAAGGAAAAAAAAATCAGAAAAAAATTTAAAATTATTATTAAATATTGTCCTCGTCAGCACCGACGTGCCACGTAGGACTGAAAATTTAATAAAATATGGCCACGTCAGATTTCCATTGACCCAAATCGAAGTTAGCACTTAAGTGATGGTTTTTTCAAAAAAATGGCACTTAAGTGATCCGAAACAAACTTTTAGCACTAAAGTGAGCGCCGCACACAAGTTTTGGCACTTCTAGTGTTCTTCTCCCCATCTCAATGCTTTGGGAAAAGGACACTAAATGTGCCATAATTATTGTACAATACTCACTTTGGTGTTATAACTTTACAATCATTTAGTATCATAACTTTTAGAAACATGTCACTTAATTTACATCAGAAATTTTCCAGCAAGAAGATTGCCGATGTAACTTGAATGATTTGCTTTCGTAAAAGATAGGACACTTGAATGATTGCTTGAAAAGTAATGGCACCAAATGGAGCATTGCATGAAAATGATAACGCTGTTAGTGTCATTATCCCCAAAAGTTTCATGGCTCCATGACAAACATAGATCTCATCTTTTCGTTGGTGTTGCACATAGAATAGGAGATCCGCTCCTTGCGGAAAAAGATTAAATGCAATTTAATGTGTCCTAGAGCACGTATTATTCTTGATTCTGCCTAATATTATCCCTTTTGTGGAACAGGTTTAGAAAATTGAAGGCTGAAGGTTCTCAGAACACGGACAATGCCACCCAAAAGCCGACCACCTTAAAGTGAGACTCATATCCTTTGCTTTACCAGTTTAATGAGGTAAAATATTTGATGCCACCCTCACTTAATAGAAGCTGGCAACAAAGTAGAAATCATGAATGTGATGTTCCAACATTACATCCCAAAATGGAGTTATATTGCCCCATGCGATAGGCATATAGGTTATGGAAAGCAAACTCCAAGAGAATGCCCCTCCTCAAAGAGGTTTTCGACTCCCACCAGAATACGAAAATATATGCTATAAAGTTTCGGATAAGCGGATTGAAGGCCGTGAGAAAGCTTCTGCGGCAATTACTGTCCAGTAACTTATTGCCATCTTTTGCACATTCTTGAGATTCACTACTGAAAAATAAAAACATACGAAGTGACATGCTCTTGGAGCAATTACATTGTCACCAGTTATGGACAGAATTCCTTAATCAGTGGTTGCAACAGCTGAAATAACATAAAGATTATGTATATCTACTTTTCTTACCAGATTATGTTCTTTCGTTTGGATACTCTATTTAAAGCTCGCTGTTTATGAGTTAGTGATTTCCTTTTGTGCAGGGTTTCACAAATGCAATAAAAAGGCCAGTTCAAATTCGAGATTTTTTGCTATTGAAAGACATAATGGGTGGACCGCCCAAGATGGGCCAAACCTGGCCCATGAGCCACAAGGGCTCACGAGGTAGTTATTTGCCTATCTATAATAGAAGGCACCCCTTGGAAAACAAATGTGATTTTTCATATGCAAACATACTCCTTCGAATAAGACGTCTTCTCTGTTTTTCTTCGGAACGCATACGAGTACGAAAGACAATCGAAGAACTCTCAAGCGCAAAGCGACACTTAATCTGTGACAATACCGGGTATGTTCGTTGTGTGATATGCCCGTACGATCGGTGATACAAGTTGATGGTCTTCGGGCACGTTTTCCGCATTAATCGAATTCGTTCCGAATATGTTTCGAACGAGAGATCGGGGATTTAGTTTTCCCAACATTGGTATCAGAGCCCGTTTACTTGTTTCCCGATCATGCATATGTATCGTCTGAAGTGTCTGCTTGTTTTTTCGTTTTGGCCTCGTTTTTGTTCGTCTTCTTCACTTCGCCGAATTATTCATGCATGTTTCGATTTTTGTCTTTTGTCAAAACTTGAATTTTATTGCATAAATAGAAAGTACTCGTCGACACGAGCAAAATGATGGGCGGCACGTCGCCGGAGGACGCCGCACGCGCCCTCACGCGCAGCCAAGAGCCTTGGGCGCGATGGCGCGTGAATCCCACGCGCGGCCGTGTGAAACAACGCGTCGATCGCCACTAACCGCCGACGATGACGTTAGCGTGACGTCATCGGAAGCGGACCTTGACCCGACCCGGTTGACCCATGACCCGACCCGGTTGACCGTTGACCCGACCCGATTGACCGTTGACCCGAACCGGTTGAATTTTGACCCGACCCATTTGACCTGACCCGGTTGACCGTTGATCGTTGACCGTTGACAGGTCAACGGTCGGACCGGTCAAACCGGTCGAACCGGACTGGTTCAAACCGGGCAGAATGACCCTATGTGTTCTTTCGGCCCGTTTGAGCTCATTTGAGCTCCGATTTAGGCGTTCTTGGTATCGACGTGCTCGTATTGGAATGCTTTACGTTATGGTGTATTCATATTACATGTTTGCTGCACTTATGAATGTGAAAATGCACGATAAACCCTATGTACACGTACTTAGGGGTATATTCTTTGGCATTTTCTCTAGTATTTCTCTCTAGTTTTTTGAAATATAAGTGCTATATCATATGTATATGAATAAGCATTTCTTGTCTTAATGTATCATGAATTATAAGTAATCCTTCGTTCTGCATTCATTGCTGGAACAATGGTACATTGGAGACGCACTCCGATAATCCCAAGAACGGCAGCTCAAAAGGAGAAGCTTGAGAACCTAGGAGTCAAGCTAGCTCTTTATCGATGGGACGCTAAAGATGATATGATGACACACATCATCAAGGTCAACAAAGTGATACAGGATATCATTTGGAAGGGTTTTGTAATGCCGGAATATGTAATGGTCGGAGCCCTAAAATGCACTATGCCTGATGAGTTGGGAAGAATGCTTGATAAGGTTAAAGAAACCTTAAATAGTCCAAGATATAAGATGCTTGTGGAGAATTTCGTGCAAGAATACATAAGGGTCGGGGCAAGAAGAACATCAACCCTTGCATTGAATGGGTCTAGGAGCAAACCATGGCCCGAATCTAGGAGTTTTCCGGGAGCCTCTGTTTATGTTCCAAAGAAAATAAAACTTTCTAAAGAATTTTATGAGTCATTTCCTGTCTATGTGTTGGATTGGTACACTTGATGTTGTTCTTTTAGGATTTGGAATCAATTCTGTATATGTATCAAGTTGTTATTACATGTTCTTGAACATTTGTAAATGTGTTATGATATATATATGGCTATGAATTTTTTTTTTGTGATTTATCACTTTATATTGCCATATTATATGTTATGTTATATGTGGGAAGTTCTTAAAAGTTTGTATAACTTTTGAAGAACTAATTTCTTTACATAAATGATTATGTTAATGGTAATTTCAAATTAGATTTTTAGACGATGATTGGGAACATAGTGAACTTTCGACTCTAAGACCTTTTTGTGAAACTATTCATTAACATGATTAGTTTATGTAATCATGATGCTGATGAAGCATTTAGATAGGCTTTAATAACTCGTGTATATGTGTTTGAAATGTTCAGATACGATGGTTTCAGTAACTAAGAACATAGTGGCTGAACTAAATAAGAGAGAAAAATTGAATGGCGACAATTATGAGATTTGGAGTCTCAAGATTCAATATGTGCTGGAAGAGCAAGAGGCACTCGAAGCTCTTAACCAGATTATGGAAAAACCTGAGGATGGACAACTGCCCAACACAAGAGGGACAAAGATGCCTTTGCTGTTTGGAAAAGAAAGAACTCTCTTGCTCGCATTGCGTTGCTAAGCAGCATGGACAATGACATTATGCGAGAGTTCGGACGTTTCTAAAGTGCCAAAGACACGTGGGCTGCACTGGCATCAAGATTTGGTCGAACTTCTGTGACCAAACTGAGACAACTCACTATCCGTTTCGACTCATATAAGATGTCTCATGGAAAGACCATAAAATAACATTTGAGGCAGATGTCGAATATGATTAGTGAGCTAAAAGTTGCCGGGCACATACTCACTGATGAACAGCAGGTGCAGGCAGTAATCCATTCCTTGCCTCAAAGCTGGGAGCACATGAAGATCCATTTGCCACAATGAGGGTATCAAGACCTTCGAGGATGCTATGCGGCATCTTGAGCTGGAAGAGGATCGCCTCATGGCGGCTAAGCCAGAAACTGATATTTACTTTGCTGGTTCTAGCTCGCATGGAGTTTCGGGCTCCAAGAGGAAGCACCCTGCTGGGTCAAAGAAGTGGAAAGGCAAGGGGCCAAGTCCTTCAGGGAAGAAGCCGAGGCTCAACCAACGGGAGAAAGGAAAGCGTCCTTTCAAGAAGAACATTTCAAGAGTGAAATGTTTCAACTGTGGCAAGAAAGGTCACTTTGCTCGTGACTATGGCGAGCCAAAGAAGGTAGAAACCCTTAGCATTCATGAAAATGCTACTTATGTGTCTAGTTTAGTGTTTCTAACCCAATCTAATCCTTTGTGGACCGTAGACTTGGGAGCCACAGACCATGTAACGAAAGACAGAGAACCTTAATGGAAATGGTTAGATCAATGATGGCACAAGCTAACTTGCCCATCACCTTTTGGGGTGATGCTTTGTTGACTGCTGCCTACATATTTAACCGTGTGCCTTCTAAATCAGTTGCTTCTACTCCATATGAATTATGGATAGGTAGAAAGCCTGATTTAAGCTTTCTAAAACCTTGGGATTGTACTGTCTACACTCGTGAGTCTTTTCACAAGTATGGAAAACTAGGCCCAAGAGGCAAAAAGTATAAGATACTCAGAGCACTCAAAAGGATATGTATTCATAGGTGAGCAAGAAAGCAGAAGTATAACTGAATTTGAATCACGAGATGTCACACTCTTAGAGAATGAATTTCCTAAAAAGGGCGAAGTAGGTGGTGATTACTCACTATATGAATCTATGGATCGTGATAGTGAAGTTAGTGGGAGTATTGTGACAAATGGAGAGTTGAATGCAACATAATATCAATTGCAACCACTTAAAGAGCCGACACCACCATTATCTCATTCGAGTGGGAGCGCAATGGAACGTGGTGAATCATCAGGAGTACAACATTCCATACGACAGTCAAGTCGTAATAGGATTCCCCGTCGATGTTTTGACATTGAAGGAGAAGCTTTCATGATCGCCCCATAAGATGAAGATGAGCCGAAGAATGTGAACGATGCTCTAAAGTCCCCTGATAAAGAAGAATGGATACATGCAATGGAAGAGGAAATGGCGTTATTAAGATCAAACCAAGTTTGGGAATTGGTTGACCTTCCAAAAGGACGCAAAGCCATTGGGAACAAGTGGGTTCTCAAAATAAAGCGTAAGGCTAATGGCTCAATAGAGAGGTATAAGGCTCGCCTTGTGGCGAAAGGATATAATCAACAAGAAGGAGTCAACTTTGAAGAAACTTTTTCTCCTGTGGTTAGATTTACCTCTATTCGCCTTATTCTGGCAATAGTAGCTAGTATGGATCTTGAATTACATCAAATGGATGTAAAGATTGCATTCCTCAATGGAGAATTAGAGGAAGAAATTTATATGGAACAACCTGTTGGTTTCATTACAAAAGGTCAGGAGCACAAAGTGTGTCGACTATTGAGGTCGATATATGGCCTTAAGCAGTCTTCGAGACAATGGTATGTACGTTTTCACAATGTAATAATGGCATATGATTTTGTAATGATTAGTAAAGACAATTGTGTATATATCAAAAGATCCAAATATCAATTTGTGATCTTATCATTATATGTTGATGATATACTAATTGCCGGAAGCAGTATGGAGTTGGTTAATACAGTCAAGAATTGGTTATCTTCCAATTTTGAGATGAAAGATATGGGTGAAGCTGCATACATTCTTGGAGTTAAGATTTCAAGAGATCGCTTAAAGAAATCCCTATCCCTTTCACAAGAGATGTATGTGAATAAAATCCTTGAGCGATTTCGTATGCAAGACTGTAAACCAATAGATACTCCTATTGCAAAAGGCGAAGTATTAAGCGATAGAATGTGTCCTAAGACTTCACAAGAAAATGAGCAAATGGAACAAGTTCCATATGCTAGTGCTGTCGGAAGCTTGATGTACGCTATGATGTGTACAAGACCTGATATTTGTTATGCAGTTGGAATGGTAAGTAGATACCAATCCAATCCAGGTCAAGCACATTGGATCGCCGTCAAAAGAATCCTGAGATATCTAAAGGGAAGTACCGACTATGCGCTGACTTATCAAGGAATTGATATACACCTTGAAGGCTATACTGATGCTGACTGGGGAGGAGATTTAAAAGAAAGGAAATCTACTTTTGGATATGTGTTCTTACTGAATAATAGCGCCATATCTTGGAGCAGTAAGAAACAACACTGTGTAGCCTTATCTACAATGGAAGCCAAGTTCGTGGCTCTATCAGCAGCGGCACAAGAAGCTGTTTGGCTTAAAAGATTTTTGGATCACTTAGGTATAACTGAGAATGCTGCAAACCCAGTATTGGTCTATTGTGACAGCCAAGCAGCAATAGCGTACACTAAGGATCCCAAGTACCATGGAAAGACCAAATATATAGATATCAAGTATAACTATGTCAAGAACATGGTTGCACAAAAGGAAGTGAACGTGAAGTACATATCTACACAAAGGATAATAGCAGATCCTATGACGAAGCCGATTCCTAGAGAAGTTTTCCATGGTCATGTGAGATCTCTAGGACTGTGTAGAATATGATGTACTAAATATTGTAATTTTTCCAGAATGTTCACTATTAATGAAGTTTGTTATTATCAATGCCTATAAGTTTGTATGACGTTTGTGAATGTCGATGCTAAGTGCATTATATTGTAAAGGTATATCGAACAGATGAGAGATTAGCCCACTCACACGGGTAATCGCCTCTACTCACTGTGTGATGAATAGAGATGAGACAGTTTTAAGCTTGTTATCTAAGTGATAATTGAGAGCTCAAGCTTAAAGCATAGACGTCGCCTTAACAGAATATTAAGATGAGGATATATAGATTATTATGTCCGAAAGTGAAATGACCCACATATTTCACTTTACCTATCTTTAATGCCATATGTGAGTTCTGATAGATGCTTATGAATATAGTAGATTTGTGAACTCAAGTTAGATATTGAGTATGTCTAAACTATCATCTGTACGGTATTGAGAGTAAAGACATACGCTCTATGGGAAAAGGAGAGAATACCGTAATACGTATTTCATATTACGTATGCATGGGATGACCGATAAGAGTTGGCAAAAATTTATGATCTCAATTTTTAAGTCGTGTGAGACTCTTGAGGAAAATAGTTCTTCTCAATTAAAGTGCCCTCACGACTCTTACTTATTCTCGAAATTTCTATTCAGTGTTTGCTATCTTAGGATATTGCCGATGATCATGATAATTCGGTCTAACGGGGCATTTCTAGAAAAGCGAGTTGGACTGAAATGGAGAGGTGTAAGGAAAGAGGAAGATCAATTTAATTTATTATGTCACATTCTATATTTGTATTCACAGGTCGACCAATTATGATTTTGAGTAAATCATAGTTGTGAATACAATATATGAGATACTAAAAGAGATTAAGAGAGATAAAAAATGTGACTGATTGATCTAGAGAACTGCATACTAATTCTACTGTGGATAATGCCCAAATTTAAGCTGTTATATATTCCTAACAGATGTATAACAACGAGCTCTCGTAGTATGCTGGTCGCGCGGATTATTTGCCAATATGAACTTTGCAAGGAAGAGAGTTGTGTTTAGCCCATCGTGGGCGAGTGGGAGATGAAAGACATAATGGGTGGACCGCCCAAGATGGGCCAAACTCGGCTCGTGAGCCACAAGGTCCCACGAGGTAGTTATTTGCCTATCTATAATAGAAGGCACCCCTTGGAAAACAGATGTGATTTTCCATATGCAAACATACTTCTTCGAATACGACGTCTTCTCTGTTTTCCTTCGGAACGCATACGAGTACGAAAGACAATCGAAGAACTCTCAAGCGCAAAGCGGCACTTAATCTGTGACAATACCGGGTATGTTCATTGTGTAATATGCCTGTACAATCGGTGATACAAGTTGATGGTCTTCGGGCATGTTTTCCGCATTAATCGAATTCGTTCCGAATATGTTTCAAACGAGAGATCGGGGATTTAGTTTTCCCAACAGCTATGACTACCCAGGGTACTTCAAAGCTCCGCGGAGATGCAGCTCTCATGGCACAGTGGGACAAGCATCTACAAATCACTCTTCTCATGCATCTGTGAATCATAGCTGGAAAACTTACAGTCCGAAGTGTAAAATATAATCAGTCTTTGCGAAAAGGCTGAGATAGGTGCATGCAGTGTAAAATATATTGCTAGTGGTTTAGTTCTGCTTGTTCAGGCTGAAGTCTTTGACATGGCTCACTTTTGTGATTTAAATTCTGAAAATAGAGATCCCTATAGAATTCAAAGAGTCTGGAAATGCCACGTCAGCTTAAAAGTAGTATGAGCAAGCTTTTTGAGTGAGAGCCACTGGAGAAAACATATAGAGGCAAAGACTTTGTTACTCCAAATGGCTATTGCGGGCTTGTACATGTAATAGCATTTGCAGCATGTGAATGAGTTTCGAGAACTAGTCCTAGAAAATTGGTCTGATCTTGTTTTTAAGCAAGAATATGGCGATAACCCAGTACCTTCTATCGCCAAGACTCGTACAAAGCAGGGACATTGGTTTGTAGACGCGCGAAACTGGTAGAATCGTCATTTCGGTTTTGGAACTAAAAAGAGAAGAAGCCTCAATAATTACACGGCTCTGCCAAATTTAATCTTGATAACTTGTTTTATTCAGTCAATGAGCTGACTATTAAGTTTGTGATAGTAATTAACAGTAGAAAACTATCTCTGTCACATTGAAACAATTCTTGGCCACTTTCGGTTTCATCTCCCAAACTTAATTTATTTTCCTTCCAAGACAAAGAACTCTCCGTGGTTCTGTAAAAATCGATTACTCTTTCGAAATTGGCGTGTTAGACTTTTGGATTGTATCTCCTGATCCAAAAAGAAAAAAAAAAGACTTGGATTCTCTATGCTCCTTCACCTTTGTCCTTTGGGTACGTGAGTCCATTAGGCTTTCCATCTTCTCTATTTTCATGCCCTTCATCCTTTCCCTTCCTTCACCATTTTCCTTTTCCAAACATAATTCGTAAAACTGCGTAGCCACGCATCTCGTCCAAATACACATTCTCATCTCTTATGATCTCGTTCGACCTTCCATCTCCTTGTGATTGTACTTGAGAGTTTGAAATGCGTCTACAATCGCGCATCATGGATTTTGCAATTTGCATAAAACCTAAATGAAAAGGGATTGGTAAATATTGTCAAAGCAATCTCTAGAGAAATAAATCTCACATTTTAGTTGCTAATTGTAAAGACTGTGAGACAAAGACTCGAGGCAAAGGTATAGGAGGTAGACAGAACCTAGCGCCAGTAACAAGAGTCTAGAGTTTGGATAGCTTTTGTTGTCGCGAAATCTTTCTTAAACCGCTTGCACAGGCCCTTAGTATGAAAAAACCTAAAAAAAATGAAAGAAAGATACTGAGGGCGCGAGATAATCATTCTTTTTCTCTGCTTTTCTATATTTCTGTTTTCGGAAACAAGTTTGGAACAGAAACTGTTTGGCAAGCAATTTTATTTCTATATTTCCAGGACAAATTTTTAGCCCAGCAATAGGTTTAGAACAGTTGGAACAGAAATAGAAATAACAATTCTTCTCAGAGCTCGCCCTCACCGCCCGTGGCTACCGCCGCCCGCCAATGTACGAATTCTAGATCGACACTATCAAACGAGTTTCCGTTTCGGGAACAAAAAGTTTGTATCATTATCAAACACTACTTTCTGCTCGAAAACTCGTCAAGGGAATAGAAATAGAAAAATCTACTCCTGACCTGAAATTAAGCTCGGAAACAGAATAGCTATCATCCGCGCCCTAAACATCGTCCTTACCGCTTCTCATCCTCCACTTTCAAAGAAATCACTTTGCGATGAAATCCCACAACCGAAAAGACCAAATCACTCCCCCTCCAAGCACGCAAATGGTATCCGCCAACCCACAAAGCATAATCCTCTCAACCAGCCACCACCCGCCACCGTTGGACGCGGCCCTGCAAACATTGACTAATTTATATCCAGTGTTTCCTAGAATTTCACTGAGAGGTGGGGAGCTGCAAACATTGACTAATTCCATAAGTAGTAGTCGTGCGTTAAAATAAAGCACGTGGAAAAGTCGTACGATTCGGAGATTTAAGATATATTTATTTCACAGAAAATAAATAATTTAAAAAATATTTTTCTAAAAAATGGCCACTTGTATTACTTGCAAAAAATGAATGGACAAAAAACGTTTTCATCGTTCACAAAAAGGTTTACGCATAAATTGCTATTAATAATGAAAATATTTTAATTGACTAATTATTTCAGGTAATATAAACGATTATTTTTTGGAAAATCTTTTGTGAATCATTGATTTTCTACAAAACAAATGGAGAATTATTGTCTTTTTTTTATTTCTTGCAAATATTTAATGCTTTTTTCCCCTTATTTCACCATAAGTCAAAGAAAAACAGAAAATAAACCAAAGGTGGTAAAAGGGAAAGAGTAGAAGATCATTATGCCTCATCTCTAGGAGCTGATTGCCAGCTTTCTTTTCTCCGTTTCCCACCGCCAGCCAAGAAAAAAACAACCCTGTTACTCATTCAAGGCAAGAACTTTCAAACCGTATGTCCAAATCTCTAGATAAGCGTGGAAACATGGCTTAAGATTTTGATCTTGGTCAATTGAGGACCAAGATTTTATTTTGTTCAATTAAGCATACTAAGTATGAGGAGGAGTATTAGAGTAATTAAATATTAAATCGCGTATTTATCTAAAAGCTTAAACTTTTAAAATAATCGGTATTAGTCCCACAAAATCTCACATCAGCATCCAATTGTTTCCTTTTGTTGTTCGGAGAGTAATCAGTTGCGGATTCTGGAATTCTGTATGGTTCAATAATGTCGTGGAATTTCACTGATGGCATACATGCTCGAAAAACCAATTGAAGCTTTTCAACTTTTCCATTTAGGGATCTGAATTCTGAGCTTTCTAGTATTACTAGGGAAGTTGATTTAGCTTGGGGGCTTTCCATTTACTGGGATCATGAGGTGAATCGAGATCGGAAAATTGTGTGATGCTGATCTTCGCTAGCTGAAGGCATCGATGGGGCTTCTTCAAAGTCTAGCGATGCTTGTACTTCAGAAATGGCTGTTGCGACCTCTGGAACTACGAGCTCAGAATGTTTCTACCAGCAATTTTTATTCTGCAGGACTTTGGATATAAATGGAGTTTTCGAAGGAAGGCAATTCAATGAAGAAATTGGTGAGTTGGATGGAAACTAGCAAGATTGCCGGTCAGAAACTCCTTCTTGGGTTACTGTTGTGATTTTTATTTTATTTTTTAAACCAAAGTCCTTTATGCAAAACATTATTTGCATTTCGTGAAAATCCTAAGCAAATAGTGTTAACCTCAAGTTTTTTGTATTTATGCAAAACGTTATTTGCAACCGTCCATGGCAAGATCACATCCTATGGGCTATGAAAGTCTGTGGTGGTCCTTCTTTTGCACATTGCCTCTCTCGATTCTCCTTTGGTGCTCTTGTCCATATTATTTGGACCGAAAGAAACAACGCTATATTCAGGAACAAGAGCGTTTACATCCCGGGTATGCGCAAGCACCTCATCAAGGTTGTGAAAGACAAAGCCATTTCCATGGGGATAGTTCAGGATACCGCTAGGAACCGTATCTTCCAAAGGAAATGGGACCTCCCTCCCTCAATTTTTGCGGAGGATCGATCTTCCTTGTAATTCGTGCTCTTTGTTTCCTTTTGCTTTGGTTCTTGTATAGTCTCCGCTGGACCTCTCTAGACCCTCTTAGGACAGCTCTACGTCCTTCTTGGGTCAGGAGTTGGTTTGAGCTTTAGCTTGTATTTGGTTTTTGAAAAGTTATTCATTCTTACCTTACCAAAAAAAAAATTTTCCATGAACTAAACCACCCATCAGTGGCCGCATTGGTTTGCGCTCAGTTCATTTCATGAGAGGTTCTGGGTTCAAACTCACCCATCGGTGATTTAAGTGGGGGGTCGTGGCGGTGGGATGCTGCGCTAGCCCCTATCACATCTCGAACCCTATCGAGCTCGCGACATCCCAGGAACGTCGCCGACCTAAAATCACCGTCATAACAAAAGATCAGGGTCTGGTTAACTTAACTTCTCTATGGGTCAATCCGATTTACACAACCCCTAAAATACCCTAGGGAACACCTAAGAATCGCCTTGCTTTTCAATCCGCTCCTGTTTCTTTGGCTTGAACCTCCGGACAATCGCCTGCAGTTCCATCGGGCACCAAAAGCGACTCTTCGCACTTCAAAAAGAGGAGGCGGTTCCCTAGGTTTACGGCTGGAGGTTTGAAATTGTGGATTATACAACTATGAGACGAATCTCAATAAGTGTACAATCCCAAACCCCACGTAGGCACTCACGTACCGCCAAACGAAAACACGCATAACACACGACAATCAATCAAACTAACAACCACACACAACCCTACCTGGAATATTTCATACACGTCCCTACGCGTTAGACAATAACACAGCCAACATATCGCAACAATGAATCACAGATGCGCACGTGCCTCAATTATAAGATAAAACCCACTTGGACATGTCCCATACCGTGCCTAGCAGTTTTTACCCCATAATTAAGCATTACATCAAGCGATACAAACACACTCGCACACTGACTCACACCACGCATCACTTTCCCAAATCTCGCACCTCAAGCCAATTCCCGCTCATTCTCAACTCTTCCACCACTACCGCGCCCGCGTAAAACGCATCAGGCCAACGGTCTTCTGACCTCGTCAGGCATCGTTGCCCCGTCGGGCCGAGCATCGTCACCTCGTCAGAGACAACATCGTCCCGCGTAAACGAACACGCATCAGGACGGAATCCTACCTCTCCCTTTCCTTAATTACCGTGCCTGCGTAAAACGCATCAAGCCAACGGTCTTCTGACCTCGTCAGGCATCGACACCTCGTCAGGCCGGGCATCGTCACCTCATCAGGGACGGCATCGTCCCGCGTAAACGTACACGCCTCAGGACGGATCCCCTTTTCCAACCAATCCCACCTTTCCGTACCCTCGTTCCACTCAAACCACACTTACACATGGCCAACAGTTGCACGACCAAATATACACACCTCACACATATACATAGCTACGCACCAATTCACATCTCACGTACACTTCATAAACACACGTTCCCATCACATGAACACCACACGATCACCCACACTCGACACACGAACTTGTTACGCAATCACAGCACCACACTAGTGGCCACACACATGATACACACAGTCACGCTACCACACCACATTCAGTCCACTATCACTTGGAAAATCAGCCAATCGCCACCAGTCGCACAATCATTCCAACAAATCCATACAAGCCACAAAACTACCAATCAAGCAGGCAATTTAACCACAATCGATCCGCAACATCACAGCCATATCCAAGCCTTCTAAACCTCACCTAATCAGTCCTGAATCAGTCCACAACAACCCAAATATCCAGCCTCGTTCTACACTCCAAAACAGCCACAATAATCACCTAATCCGAGCCCTAACTCAGCCTCCTAAACCTCGAAATTTCATCGCCAAATCAATCCACAACCACCAAACAATCAGCCACTCATTCAGTCCCAAAACAGCCACAAATTTTACCTAAATCGTCACACGAACACGCACCACTTAATCACACGCTCTTGGCACGCGAACTCAATACGCAAATGCACGACCACACCACCACACCTTACGGCCACACACCTACGGCACATTACCACACCACATTCAACCCAAGCATAATCCAAATCAGCCCACAATCACAAATCACACACCCACGTACACGATTCAATTCATAGCATAATCTCACCGATCGATTGCACCATTCAATCCCAATACAGCCACAACATCGCAGTCCTACCCGAGCTTTCTAAACCTCAAATTTTCATCGCCAAATCAGTCCACAACCACCAAATAACCAACCACTCAAGTCAGTCCCAAACAGCCCCTAAAATCACCTAAATCGAATCCTAAATGAGCCTAGCAATACCCGAAGTCCTAGGTGGTTTTTGGGGGAGACATTTACCCTATAAAAACAGGACACTCGGCTGGACAGGGGGCTGGGATGGCCGGAACAGCAGCGGCGGCGGCGGTATCGCCGGTGACGTACGGACGTCGACGTACGGACGGCGACATGCGGCGACGTATGGGCAGCTGGAGGGTTGCTGTGGCAGCAGCTCGGTCGTTTGAGCTCCGGCGCGGCGGCGGTCAGCCTCCAAGCGGCGGTTCCTTGCGCCGAACGGGGAAAAAGAGAGAGAGAAAGGCGAGATGGGGCGGTGCTGCTGGTGGGTGGTGGCTGGACGAGGCAGCAATAGCGACGGTGGCCGGCGGACAGTGGCGGCACGGCGGCAGTCCGGCAAGCTCCGGCGGGTGGCAAGGAAAACCGGCGGAGGAGGAGGAAAACGTGGAGGAGGGCTGATCTGTGGGGGGCTTGGCCGAAAATGAGGGAGGAGGAGAGAGAGAGAGAGTCCATTTGATCAAATATGTGGGCTGGTGGGGTGACACATGTCGCGATCACACGCGATTTCCCATTTTGCCCTTGATCCAACGGTCTAAATTCAACCTAATCCAATAATTGAGGGGCAAAGAGGTCAATTGTCCAATAATTGAGCTGATTTTTCAGACCTAATCAATCCAAAAATATCCCAAAATTCAGAACCCAAAAATAGCCCAGGGGCAAAATGGTCATTTTTCCGATCCCGGGGTAAAATTCTAATTTTTATCTATACTAACCCCAAATGAGTGTGGCCAACATAATATGGCGTTGGATTCGTGAAAATAACCTCTTAAGCCCTCGAAAATCGACTGCAAAGTCCTGGGGAATAAAATAATATAATTTTTCACTTCCAAGCCAAAATTTCAATTTTTAACCATATCAACTCTAAATGTGCGTGGCCACCCAAAAATGACATCGGCCTCGAAAAATAACCTCATACAGCCTCAAAATCAACGTCGGTGTCCAGAGGGGCAAAATCGTAATTTTTCCGGTCCCGAATCGATATCCATTTTTTTGCAGAAATGGGTGGCCCCAAGGTTGGCCAAGCCAAAAAGGTCGTCGGCCGTCCAAAATTGTCACTTTCAAAATTCTCGATTCTCGGGCCCGAATTCCAAGAAATGACTAAAATCAAATAATCGCGACTTTAGCTTATCTCTGGCTAACGGGTGGCTCTCTGGAATTACATGCTCTCGACCCGTGACAGATACTAAGTCAAATTACGTTTAAATTTGCTCAAGCCAAGGCGACCTCGATTGTCATGTAATTGCGAGGGGCTGTCACTAGTTCCCTTTTGACACGATCAATCAGATAGATCGGTCTCGATTGGCCCAAAACATTCCCTCGTCAATCCTTATGGTCAAAGGTCGAACCCAGGCCAAGTTCTTTGGTCGTGCGAACTCAATCCCGTAATAGCCCTACCCCTAAGGTTAGCATCCCGTTAATGCGCTGTTCCGGGTGAGATCTCACTACAATGCATCGATTAAATTTATTTCTTAAATCCCGGGAAAAGGATCAAGAATTCAGAATGTTACAGCCCTCCTCAAGGACTAGTCGGGCATCACCGCTGATTTGAGCCCTAGCTCGCCGGTCACGCGAACACCTCGGTTATCAAAAAAAAATACCATGAACTATCACGAACACAACCTAAGACTCGGTCCCCGCGTTCTGGATGCATTTCCCGAGTTTTGGATGTATCCCACATTTCGGACGTGGGCCTTACGGCTAGGGAATACAAGTTTGTTATAATTGTGGACAATTTCTCCACATAGGCCAATCAACTTCAGCCACATGTCCAGCCACAATTTCCATCAACCTTCTACCCACTTTTCTCGCACTTTGACCGGTTTGGCATCATGAAAACCGTGCAGCTCCACCTATGCCTATCGCTACCGCCACGTGTATATCAACTGCTATCGTTACGTGTCTATCAACGGCTTGTGCCACATGTCTGGCCATGATCCGCATATCCCAAGATTCTAGAGTCTTGGCTTAATTGCCTTTATCTCCCAATTCTCCATGCTGACATCCTCGCAATGGATCAAATCCGATCTCGCACATGCCATATCTCCCATTGGCCAAGCCCTAGACCAAACCTAATCTAGTTTGCATGATTTCCACAACATCTTATTATTATGGTGAAGTCGATATCTTGCTTGATATGGTTCATGTCTCACAAAGCCAATGTCTTTCTCAAAATGGCTAATGCCTATTTTGGTTATTTTTAGGTACTAATATAAGTATAATTTATAAATGTCCCGGTGGCACACATTCACTAAATCCTTTTTGAAAATAAGGTGACTAGAAGAAAATATCAATTAGATATAGATCAACAGTTTGGGTCATTTTAAAATTGATACCATTTATAGCTCACACATAAAAAGAAGAGAGAACTGCCAAAACCATCATCAACTTTGATCAATATATCAAATACCCTCCTCAATTTCAAAACTTACATGGGTGTCCCCAACCCAAAAAAAAAAACCTATTGAACTCTAGAGACTTCTATGTCAATACAATCAAGTGCTGTTCACGCACTGTTCATGTATTGTTCATCATTGTTTGGCCAACCATTCCACATGTCCCGTTAATATTCCCTCAAGTTCTACAAACGTTCCAAGTACTTTCAATTAGTCTCCACAAAAAAGACAAAAGTCTTTGGAACTTCATGAAGATGTAGGCCTAGAGATCGCGAAAATTGAACGGATCCTTAAGGATTACAGGAAATAAAAGGACGGAGGTAGTTCGGACAACTCTGATGATGACAACACTAAAAAACCCATCCATAAATATAATCTCTGAAGACCGACCAAGCAAGTTTGATAGACATGTTTGAAAAGATGGCTCAATTGTCAAAAGTACTGTTTATGCACTGTTCGCATACTATTCATCACTGTTTGGCACTGTAGCAAGAAGAAAAACGAAGAAGAATTGTCATTCAAAAGTGTATTAGTCGTCTGTCAGTTGTAAAATTTTTTGTATGTCGTCTATCAATCTTTATTGTCGCTTGATAAAGTCTTTCTTGTCGTATGTCAGCCATTATGATTAGTAGGAGAGTGTTGAATTATTGGTGATATCCAGAACTTCACCAATTAGCTGTTTGGCTACTTTTTGCCAATATATAAGGCAATGCTTGTAAGGTTTAAAGACATGATATGCTCCTCAAGAAATAAAATTTGTGTGCATTATGAGTCCTTGAACCTTCATTTCTACCTTTTCTGCCTGGTATGATTCTTTAAACAAATGTACGTGTGCGCTGATTAGTCCTGATAGTATACTCTGCATTTGCCATGGTATGGAACCTGTGCATCAGAATTACGCTCCTATAAAGTAGTTCTAAGGTGCGAATTAAAATTCAAAGAGGGGTTTGGTGGCTAAAAGGCAGTCCCTTTTATAAAGGCCTGGAGGGTTGTCTGTATGTGGGATATCATGCCTGCCACAAGCCTTATCTTCGGCTCTGATTTGCATCTTAGCTCTCCTTCATGGTATCACTCGAAATCTACACTCAAAAAGTGAAATCCAACTATGAGGATTGGATTATTTCGAAAAGAAAATAGTTGCTTGGTAAAATATGTGTTGGTGGGAGATGTAACTTGAAACTCAATGTAAAAAGTGAGGTAAGTAGCTATAGGTTTTGAAATGTGAGGAAGGCATATGATTTGTAGAGAAAGTTGAGAATGGTATTTGTAATTATCTCTAAGAGTCATGCAATCAATGAATTTGATTTTTCCCCTTAAAAGTATCAACAAATCTACTTATAGCTTTATATACAATCTCCTTCCATTTAAACATGCTACTGTTTTTAGTTTTAACTTTTTTCTTTTTGTCCATTTAAATTTGCTAGCATAACAGTTTTTTGGTCACTATGAATGTAATATTATGTTGTGAGCCATAAATATTTGAAGGAGTGGAATCCATAACAATTTATAATTGTTTGTTATTTATTTTTTTATGGTCCATAACATGCTGTTATGCTCACAGTAAATTATGGACCGTCACTAAATCATTTCTCTTGGGTATTGCTCATCTATTTTGGGGATAAGAACGGCAAAAGTATCATAACTTTCATACGGCGCTCACTTGAATGCCATAACTTTTATTTCGTTCGCTTAAGTGCCACAAATTTAAAAAATCAATCACTTCAGTAATACCAATGATTTGCCTCGTTGGAAAATCCGAAGTAGATGCTAGTCGTCTTACGCTGCACCGCCAGTGCAGACATAGACAATTTTTATAATTTTTTTCACTCACTTAAGTGCAACAAATTTGAAAAATTGATCACTTAAGTGCTATATATTTGAAAAATCAATCATCTAAATGCCATCAATAATTTGCCTCACTAGAAAATTTGCCACCAGTCTCGCCCAGATCTGCCGAGGGCCTTCGCAGCCCCATTGGCCACAGGCGAGGTGGTCTCACCCAGATCTGGCAGGGGCCATCACACTCTCACCCACAGCCTCACTAGTCGCAGTTGAGGTGGCCCCGCCGGCGGAGGGTGAGGCATTTGTGGCTGGTGCATAGAAAAAAAAAACAAAGGAAAATAAGGAAAATAAAAAATAAAAAAATTCATGTAAGACGGTTGATACTCAAATGATCGATTTTACTTCAATATAATACTTAAGTGAGCAAAAAAAAAAAAGGTTACGGCGGTCAACGAAAGTTAGGTAACGCTGCTATTCTTATTCCTCCGTTATTGCAGCAAATGCAAATGCAAATGCAAATGCAAATGCGGTCCACACTGAGGTTTGTCAAGGACGAGAGCAACGAACCAATCACCTTCTCCTCATCATTGTGTACTTGTTGACACCTAAATTTTGACGCATCATTTAGTATTAATTGCATAGAAAATTAGGATTAAATTTTTTAACCCCTGAACAAAAATATTAAAATTGCATAGCATATAGTTTAGGTTCATATAGATTAATTGCATTCCGCATCAGATCGGCGGTGGCGAGCGAGCTTAAAATTCATCACGTGAATCAGGCTCGGGAATCGAACGAGACTCGACTCATTCGGAAGACGGGGGCCGAAAATCACACGTCAAAAGGGCTTGGTTGTCTTAATTTGAGCTTAAATTAGCCCATCAAACTTAATTAAAGAAAAGCCCGAATTAATTCAGCCCACTAAGAATTAAATTAAATTAAAGGGTAAAGCCTAAACCTAAGCCCATTAGGACTAGAAAGCCCGGCTAGTTGACCTAGGTTTGCGATATAAATATAGGGTTATGCATCATAATCCAGGGGAACTCTCACAATTTTCAGAACACGATTTTTGAGGCCACACAAATTCAGAATTCACGGCCAAAAGAGAGAAAGGTGAGAGAGAGAGAGAGATTTACAGCTGAAAAAGAAGAAAAGTTCTCTCTCCTGCGGTGGTTCCTCCTGTGCTTTGCAACCATCCATCATTGCCGCCAACACTTCCAGCGTGCGATAGATTTAGCCATTGAAGACCCACTGCCAAAGCAACGAAATCTAGTCAACACTAGCCAAGGTCAAGCGGTAAGTTTCATCCTTGGTGGTCTCTGCGCAAAAGAAAGAAGAGAGCACTCAAACAGATTGAGTGAAAGGTGCCAGCAAAGAAACATAAATAAAAACAAAAGAGTAGAGACGCCCAGACTTGAGAAACCCACACTTGGAGGTCACGGTTTTTGGTTTCGTTTTGGGCTTCCCGTGAGCACGAGTTTTCTTCCTCCTCTTGTCCGACAATCCTGACATTCCAAGCCTGTCCCCGCCATCTTCGGGCAGCACCATCCACCAGTAGCAAAGGCTAAGAGTTCCTCCTCATTACTGATCGCCGAGCACCACGGAGAGACAGCCCATCGGCGAGCCTCGTTCGACAAACCTGCCGCGTGATTTGAACCATCCACCGTTGAGCACCCATCTTGGCCGTGCCACAATCCGTCAACCACGACCGTGAGTGAGCCCACCGACGCCGCACCGCCGCTCCCGACACCGCACCGCCGCTCCCGACGCACCGCCGATTCGCAATCCCGATCCGCTGCAAATTCAAATTAAGAAAGAAATCTGCAAATCAGGTAATTATCTTATCTTGATTTGATTTAAATATTTTGTTGCCTAATTTGTGCTCATTGATATCTAATTTTGCATATTTAGATAATAGGCAATATCTCACTTAGGATTTATTTCCTTTTTTTGAAATCTTAGATATCTATTACTTGTCAAATTTGGATAGAATTTAGAATTTCAAAATCCTTTGAATATATCCAAGATATTTGAGATATCTAAATTTTTTCAAGATGTGATCGATTAGGAAAATTTCCTAACCCGCAACCGCACACGTGGAAATAAATCTATCTATTAGGCTTTAGATAGAGTTATTTTCATAGCGGATATTTCAAATTTTAGAGTCGATCTGTCAGGCTTCAGATTGAAACTTAATTCGAAAGATTTCGCGGTTATTTTTTTTTTACTTGATTTTAATTTCGAATTTTGATTAAAAAAATACCAAAAAAAGATTGCTTTAGAATAGGTTAATTTCTTTAGTTTAAAATCGCATGTTTAGATAATTGGCAATTTTAATTCCGAATTTCATTAAAAAAATACAAAAAAAATAATGTGCCCGTCATTAGAAATAGGTCACGTCGTCGCATGACATATAGTTTGCATGTTAGGTTGCATTAATCGCATGTCAATTTTTGCACGTCATTACATATAGGTTAGCTTTCATTTAAACAAATAAAAATCAAAAAAGAAATTTCTGCACCTTTGAACTCTAAGTTAGGATTTATCAAAATTGTCAAATTGAGTATTTTTCTCGAAATTGGTACCGAAAGGGCGTTAGGGAATCTAACGTAACCAAGTCCCGAATTTATGATTTCTGGTTCGTAGAAATAAAATAGTACTCCCGCTATTTTATTTAGGTTTCTAATCAACCTACCCTAAATGATTAGTGGCGACTCCCGTTGAAAATATTTGCATGCTCACAATTGGACCTAAGTTGCGATTTGGTAGAGTTTGGGAGAACTCGAGCTAGGTTAGTTAATTTAATTGATCTAGTAATCCATTAGCCTAAGATCGAAATCCGATTTTTTTTAGGTCGCGACAGCTTGGCGACTCCGCTGGGGACAAACTTGAATTTTTTTTGAAAATTTAAGGAGGACTTAGGCCAAAAAAAATTTTCATGGAAAAATCACTTGATTTGATAAAATTTGATTGAATTCTCATTCTTAGGTGTTAAATGGTTTTGCAGGATGGGAGTTATAAGGGGAGTAGTGATTGGCTAACCCTTTGTTTTGCAGGCTTGGTGGAGTGGAATTGTGATTTAATTTTTGCACTATTGAAGCGGTGTTTGCATATAATTGTTGTGCATGTTTTACAGTATTTACACTACACCACACACAACCTGTGATTGAACCTGGGTCACACCCATAGTTCTAAGATGGTATTTAGATGGTTCTTTAACCTTGGCGGTAAGACCTCGCTAAAGGTTATCCCATTTGGATCCCGAAAATTTTTCAAAAAATGGCTCAAGGGTCGTCCTCATGCATGTGAGGCTACTACGCATGGAGGTTCCCCTTGTCGACCGAATCAAGCCGAAGTGATTGGACCCGACTAGTCATGACTATTGTATGCGAGGCTGCGGCTAGTCATGATGAGTGTGCGCGAGGCTGCGACATGTCGTTCCGTTCATCACTTCATTTTGCAAAAGCCTTTAGGGTAGATAGATTAAGGTTTAAACTCACGATTCATGTGCATGTCTCTGTGATTGACATTCTCTCCCCAAGGATGGTAATTTCTCGAGCTTTATCTTTAGTTTTCTTCATCTTATTTTGGGTCGGTCCATGATTTAGGTTGAGTCATTTGGCACGTGGTCTATATAAGAATGGGTCGCCTCGATATCCGTTTCGTGCCTACTCCGAAGCTAGAGCTCAAGAAGTTATGGAGCCAGTTGAAGCCAGATGGTCAGCAGTACGTCCTCAAGCGCATTGGATTCATGCTACCAATCCTAGACATAGATGTTCAGAGCGGAATCATGCAGGCACTCGCTCATTTTTGGTGCCCCGAGACGACCACATTTGTGTTGGGAGGTAAGTTCGAGCTCACACCGACCCTGGAAGAATACAGTTTTGCCATTGGAAAATCAATTGAGTTAGATATAGTCGAACCACCCATTAAGGTAGATCCTGTAGTAGTGCTCGCTGAATTTTTGAATTTGACCAAAAAAGAAATTGAAAAAGTGTTAAAGGGTAATTGTCAAGCATGCCCGCTATCTTTTCTTATTGAATGTTTTGAAAATAACTCCGTCCTCATGAGGTCTAAGATTTTTATCTTAGCTTTTTTCGGACTCATCGTTTTTCCATTCCGTCAAAATGCTATTAATCCCGTCATAGCCTGGACGGTAAAATTAATATGTGGTGGAGTTAGTTTTATAAATGCAATTCTGGCAGAGACCTTCTTATCTCTGACACGATTTAAGAAAGGAAAAGATAGAATTTTTCGAGCCCCGATTGAGCTTTTACAAATCTGATTTTTCTCACACCTTTCTCAATTTGGGGAAAATATGACTGTATTTGAAATGAACACGACTGATAATCCTATTTTAAGGTTCAAACAAATACCAAATCAAACTAAAAGTTTGCACTATACACAATGGGTCCATCTGTTCAAAGATCCGAGCTCTAAGATTTTCCTTTGGCAAGCTGTATGGTTTCGGGAGGTTGAGGCTCGACTATACCATGGTGATCAGAAGCCCGTACCTTTGATGGGCATTTATGGGACAACCTGCTATCAGCCCCTTCGAGTTACACGTCAGTTCCGAGTTCTGCAGGATGTCCCGCCTCCACTCAAGCCCAATGAATTTCAAGTCCAGTTTGAGAGGGGCGAGTCCTACAAAGTTGAGCTTAGGCGTCATTCCGACGCTTGGCAGGATTTGTCTACTCAAAAGCTGATTTGGCCCGCGGATGAGCCCATCGGAAGGATGAAGAGTCAATTTGCCACGGCCCGGTATATTCAGCATCATACCATCCCGGCTGAGATACTCCCGAAGATCCCGGTCGTGACAGTACGGCACACTCTTCAGACTCAGATCAAAATCAGCGAAGAAAAGGCGACGAAGGCCCAGGATAAGGCAGATGCTCTGGCTGAAGAGAATGCACGACTGCGGCGTGCCTTGAAGGCCCATTCGTCTATAGATCACGTGCCCTCTAAAAAGAGGAAGACCGTCTGATTTCTTGTTTAGTTTAGGGAGTTTTTCTTTCTTTTTAGGAGGAAATGTTAGCTTGCTATTGATGTTTTCTGGTAATAGATGTCGTTTCTAGACGATCTTTCTAAGAATTCTTTTGAGACATCTTCCTTTGTGGGCAATTCATTGAAAAGCATTAAGCTATAATTTGTAAATTTTGGAATTAGTCCAAGTTTTTATTGAATGAAGCAATTTGGAATTTCGAGATTTACTGGACGAATCGGTCTTTCGCAAGGAATTTCATCTTGAAGGTCTAAGGGATGTCATGGACCGACTCGTTATTCTTACCAGTTGTATTCATTCGATCGTTACTTTTTGCAGGTAATTTGCCACGGATCCCCCTCATCCTCATAATACTCGATCGGTGACCAAAAGAAGGATGGCCAATCAAGCTGAGATTGCGGCCATGATTGACGAAAAGCTGAAAGAACACATGAACATGATCAATGAGCAGATTGCGGCTACCATGTCCAAAATGATGAGTGATCTCATGGCCAAGCAGCAGCAGATCAATGCTACCTCTCAATCGGAGATTCCACTTCCAACCCGTCAAGGCCTTCGCCTCGACAAATCTCCTGCAGTGAACACTAATCCAACCCTTCAACTGGATGATGTCATTCTGACTGACACTAGTGCGTCTCCGGTGGCCCCTGTTCTTCAGTCACCCCTCAATGATGAGAATGCCAAGTTGCTGGCTAAGATCGACCAGAGGTTACGTGAAGTGGAAGGAACTCAAAGTGTTCCACCTGTTGATCTGTCTATTTTTACCTGGGTCCAGGTGCCCGATAAATTCAAGATGCCAGCTTTCGAGAAGTATGACGGCACCTCAAACCCGATTCAGCACATCGACATGTACCAGGGGCTCATGAATAGATATGTTTCTAATGAACCTCTAATGATCCAAACCTTCCAAGCAAGCTTGAAGGATGCCGCAATGAGGTGGTATACCAACCACCAAATTAACCGGAAAGACTCATGGGAAGAGGTGGCAAACCTTTTCGTCAAGCACTTCAAGTTCAATCTCGATGTCACCATTACAAGGGAAGACCTGGAGAGAGCCGAGCAGAAAAAGGGCAAAACTCTAAAGGAGTATGCCACTCGCTGGAGGAACATAGCGGGACAGATCATGCTTGAACCCTCAGAACGTGACTTAATGAAGTTGTTTGTGTCCACCCTACCGCAACCGGTTCGTTCACGAATGTTGGTGACGGCCGCCCAATCTTTTAGTCAACTGATAGCTATGGGTGAGGAGATTGAGACAGGGATCAAGAAGGGATGGTACAGTGAGTCAGGTTCATCGAGCAAGAGATTTACTAGTAAGAAAGATAAAGAGCATGTCCCCGAAGTCAACATGACCTATGTACAGAAGACGCTAGCTCAGGCCTCGAAACTACAATTTAGCACTCAGCAGACAACCTCTTATGGATGGCAAGGCCAGCAGGACTCACGCCAGCAGCGCAAAACTCGCCAGTTTACTCCACTTCCTGGGACGTTATCTCAGGTACTGGCAGTGCTAAAGAAGAAGAACTTGCTGAATTCAGAGCCACAAAGATCTAATGCCGCTGGCTATGCAAGGTATGATCCGTCAAAGAAATGCGACTACCATAGAGGTGAAGTTGGGCATTCGACAGATGATTGCCAGGTACTCAAACATCGAGTGCAGGATTTACTCGAGACTGGAGCGTTTACGCTACAGCCAACCAGTAAGCCCAATGTACAGAACAATCCACTCCCTGATCATTCGAGCAGTGCAAATGTTGTCCTTGGCCCGGGAGTCAAACAGGTTCAAGGCTTCAGGGTCCCTCTCGAAGATATGTTCGATGCTTTAGTCCGAGCTGGTTATGTTTCGACTAGTGAGGTGGTGTCACTCGGTGAGATAGGAAAGAAAGTGGATGAGTTGGTGAGAAAGGGAATGATTGGGACAGCTGATGAATTCGGAGTAGTGGCCACTATATCTCAGGTCATCATTGATTGGAATGAAGAACTCGCAATGTTGACCGATGAGCTAGTTAACTTGGATCCTGAACTAAATGACATGCCCCCTCTCGAGGACGCCTCTGACGATGACCTCGGGATCGTTATACCCGATGCTTCGGAAATATTGGTCCTGGCATCACCTCAGCCTTACGCTTATGAGAGTGACAAGATGGTTCCATGGTCGTATGATGTTGATCTGATAACAAGGTCAGGGCGAACTTATGCTGATAATCAACCGGCCAAGCCAGTGGCTGAGAAAGAAGCGAAAGAATTCCTGGCTGTGATAAAGGCTAGTGAATATAACGTGGTTGACCAGCTGAGAAAGCTACCTGCACAAGTTTCGTTGTTGGAACTTCTCCAGACATCAAATAAACATCGGAGTGCTCTAATGAAGGTTTTGAGTGAGGTTCATGTGCCCGAGACTATTGAAGAAGACAAGCTAGAAGAGTTTGTCGGAGCGATTCTCCTTAAAGATCAAGTAGCATTTTCTGATGAGGAAATCCCAGTTGAAGGACGTGGTCATAATAAGGCGTTTCACATATCGGTGAAGTATAAAGAGACTCACGTGGCTAGAGTGCTTGTTGATAATGGGTCGGCTTTGAATTTATGTCCGTTGGCTACTTTGAAAAGGCTGAGTATTCCTCTATCTACCATGCAAGCAGCCAAGACTTCTGTCCGAGCCTTTGACGGAGTAAAGAAGGATGTGATAGGCTAGATTAACTTAGCGCTGCAAATTGGACCCTCGGTGTTCGATATTCTTTTCTTAGTGCTGGATATCCCTTCTGCTTTTAATTTCTTGCTGGGACGGCCATGGATCCACAATGCAGGCGCAGTGCCCTCCAGTTTGCATCAGAAAATCAAGTTCGTGGCTAAAGCAAAGCTGGTTACAATTTATGGGGAGGAAGATCACCGAATCTTCAATGCAACATCGATCCCATACATAGAGCCCGATCATGTTGAAGAGGATAGCTATCATTCATTCGAGGTAGTTCAAGTTGTTCAGGCTTCCTCTGATATGCCGTTACCCGTTCCTGAAGTTTCTAATGCAGCTATCATGGTGGCCAAGGTCATGGTTGGTAATGGTTTTGAGCCAGGTCAGGGTCTTGGGAAGGAAGGCCAAGGCATTCAGGCCCCGATTGAGACAAATGGACAATACCACAAGACTGGTTTGGGATATCATGGTCCCGTAAGCCGTGAACAAAGCAACGATTGTTGCAGAGGCCGAAGTCCCTTACCACCTCCTATTGACCACATCTTTCACTCGGCTGGAGTAGTGGGTGGATACGAGAATTTAAAGTTGAGCCCGACCGAGGATGATCTTGGGCTTATCTTTCCTGAGTCGCCACAAGCCTTAACTGAACCACCTAAGAAGCATGGTAAAGCGATTGTGGTCGGTCTGTTTGACGATTCCGAGGATGACCAGCCACCCTGTATTTTCAAGAAGCCGGAGTCGAGGGTGGTGGACTTTGACTTTAATGACGGTATACCCTACCTTACTGGATGGTTCATTGAGGCCTCCATTGGTGCAATCACTGAAGGACCACTTGAAGGGATGGGCGCTGGCCCTCAAGAGTAATTATTTTTAGTTTTCGTATCTCCCCTGCGTGGGAATCTTTATTGCTTTTTTTTCAATTCATGTTGCACTTAGGTTTTTCAATCCAATAAGATGTAATTCATTGATTCAATATCAATAAAATTACAGCGGTTTTTATCATTTTGAATCTTGTTGAAGTGCCCTAAACTAACTCGATGACGATAACCAACGATTGAAAAATTTGTCATCTATGGTAAGAACTGAGGGTTGGGCTTCTCAAGAATTCTCGTTTCAAGGTCTTCGAAAGCAAAATGAATTTCAAAAAGCAAAGAACAATTTTCGAAAATTGCAGTAGTTAAGCCCTCTCTTGTCTTTTTGATCCTTTTCTTTCATGTTTCAGGACTAATCTTGAAGCATGCGAAGGGACGGGAATCGGGGATCCCCATACATGTGATGCAAGTCAATCTGATGACTCAGACGATTCTAATCCGAATGATGAAGAGATACGACGTAACTTGGAAATTCATGAGAAATCTAAGCCTCTGACTACCGAAGAAACTGTGGTGATCAACCTTGGCGACACGGAGAATCCTAGGGAGGTAGAGATTGGGGCATGTCTTTCTCAAGATATGGCCAATCGCTTGACCCAGTTGTTGAAGGATTATCAAGACATCTTTGCCTGGTCTTATGCTGACATGCCGGGTCTTGATAGATCGATCGTTGAACATTGCCTACCGACTGACCCTTCAGTTGAGCCTGTGAAGCAAAGGCCGCGAAGAGCTAAGCCAGAACTGGCAAAGAAGATCAAGGAAGAGGTCATGAAACTTCTTGACGTGGGATTTATTGAGACTACCCAATACTCAGAATGGGTCGCTAATATAGTCCCGGTGTTGAAGAAAGACGGTCGGATTCGAGTGTGTGTTGACTACCGAGATCTGAACAAAGCTAGTCCCAAAGATGATTTTCCACTCTCGCACATTGATGTGCTTGTGGACAGTACAGCTGGGTTCGAACTATTCTCCTTCATGGATGGTTTCTCAGGTTATAACCAGATCTTGATGAACGAGGATGATAAGTTGAAAACGGCATTTACCACTCCATGGGGGACATTTCATTACAAAGTGATGCCCTTCGGTCTCAAAAATGCTGGAGCAACTTACCAACGGGCAATGATCACGTTGTTCCATGACATGATGCATAATAAGATTGAGGTCTATGTTGATGATATGATTGCAAAAACTCGGCGTGGAGAAGATCACATAGAAACCTTGACGAAATTATTCGACAGGCTTCGTAAGTTCAAATTACGCCTCAATCCGACAAAGTGCGTGTTCGGGGCAGCCTCTGGCAAACTACTTAGCTTCATTGTTAGTAACAAAGGGATTGAGATTGACCCGTCGAAAGTGAAGGCCATTTGTGAAATAGAATCGCCCTCTTCGGTGAAGGAAGTTCGTAGCTTGATGGGTAGGCTAAACTATATAGCCAGATTTATCTCTCAGCTATCTGAGACAGCGAAGCCTTTCTTTAAACTCCTCAAGAAGAATGCGCTGGTTAGATGGGATCAAGAGTGTGAATTAGCGTTCGACAAGATTAAGCACTACTTGATGAACCCGCCGGTGCTTGTTCCACCGACGCCGGGGCAACCTCTGATCCTGTACCTCACAATCCACAGTGAGTCCTTAGGTGCCATGCTCGCTCAGAAAGGTGAAGAGGATGGAAAAGAACGTGCAATTTATTATTTGAGTAAGAAGTTCACTGCCTCTGAGATGAACTATTCCGAGGCAGAAAGAACGTGCGCAGCATTGGTCTGGGTGCTACACAGATTGAGGCAATACACTTTGCACTATCAGATATTGCTTGTAACAAAATGTGATCCAATCAAATACTTGCTCAATCAACCCGCTTTGGTTGGAAAACTAGCAAAATGGCAGATTCTCATCTCAGAATTTAATGTTCAATTCGTGTCTCAGAAATCAGTCAAAGGACGAGTAATTGCCGATGTCTTGGCTGAAAATCCTGGGAAAAATGACGATCTGGATCCGCTAGAGGATAGAGTCATGCCAATTGATGAGTATGTATGGACCATGTACTTTGATGGGGCCGTAAACTTGTCAGGGTCAGGTATCGGGGCAATTTTAATATCCCTGGGAGGACAACATTATCCGGTCGCAGCAAAACTGATATTTCCCTGTACGAACAATATTGCTGAATATGAAGCATGCATCCTCGGGTTACAAGCTGCAATCGAAATGGGAGTAATTCGACTTAAGGTGTTCGGGGATTCAGCCCTCATTATTCTTCAGACCGTTGGCAAATGGCAAACTAGAGATGCTAAGTTGCAACCCTATCATGTTTATTTGGAGGAGTTGGTGGAAGAATTTGAAGGCATTTCGTTTGAATACTTGCCAAGGACTCAAAACAGTTTTGCCGATGCTCTGGCTACGTTATCGGCAATGCTACGAGTGACAAGTGGTTTAGAAGTTGAACCTTTGAAGATAGAGGTCTTACAGAAACCGGCTTATTGCATAGCCACGGCAGAAGAACCTGACGGCAAGTCGTGGTATCATGATATCAAGGCATATCTTCAAACACAGGAGTTTCCTGAGAAAAGTATCGCATCTGACCAAAAGTATATCAGGAAAATGGCGTCGAAGTTCTTCTTGAACGGAGAATGCCTATACAAGCGGTCCTATGATTCGGTTTTATTAAGGTGTGTTGATTCAACTGAGGCTGTTCACTTGATGCTAGAAGTGCATGAGGGAGTATGCGGTCCGCACATGAATGGTCATATGCTAGCAAAGAAGATAATGAGGATGGGTTATTACTGGCTCACTTTAGAAAGTGATTGCATTCAGCATGTCCGGAGTTGTCACAAATGCCAGATCCATGGTGACAAGATTAAAATTCCTCCGAATGAATTGCATCAAATGTCTGAACCATGGCCATTTTCCATGTGGGGCATTGATATGATTGGCCCAATTAATCCTAAAGCGTCGAATGGGCATCGGTTTATCTTGGTCGCTATTGATTACTTTTCAAAGTGGATCGAAGCCATGTCTTATACGACAGTGACGGCCCGAGTTGTGGTGAAGTTCATTCGTCGGGACATCATTGCTCGATATGGTGCACCTGAGGCTATAATTACTGACAATGGGTCAAATCTGAATAACAAATTGGTGGATGAACTGTTCAAAGAATTCAAGATCAAGCATCTGAATTCCTCTCCATATCGTCCGCAGATGAACGGAGCGGTCGAAGCAGCCAACAAGAATATCAAGAAGATTTTGGCTAAAACAACCGAGAACTATCGTGATTGGCATGAGAGATTACCTTTTGCGCTTATGGCATATCGGACTTCTATCCGAACATCTACAGGGGCAACTCCATATTCTCTTGTGTACGGTATGGAAGCAGTGCTACCTGTTGAGGTTGAAATTCCCTCGTTACGTATTCTTTCACAGATACAATTGTCAGAAGCAGATTGGATCCAACAGAGATTGGACCAGTTGAACATGATTGACGAGAGAAGGCTTAGAGCTCTATGTCATGGCCAGTGCTACCAACAACGAGTTGCTAAATCTTTCAACAAGAAAGTCAAGCCTCGACATTTTCAGGTAGGTGACCTTGTCATGCGAAAGTTATTACCGATAGTTCCTCTTGTAGAAGAATGTCGCGACCTAAACCTAAAAAAATTTCCATTCTCAGGCTAATGGATTATTAGGACTAAACCTAACTCGAGCCCTCCCAAGCCCTACCAATTCGCAACTTTGGGTTTAAGTTTTTAACATGCAAATGTTTTCATGCTTGGAGTCGCCACTAATCAATTTATGGTAGGTCGATTAGAAACCTAAATAAAACATAGGGAGATATGTTTTATTCCTACGAACCAGAGATTCTAAGCCCGGGGACTTGATTACGCTAGATCTAGTCTAACGCCCTTTCGGTACCTTTTCTTTTCAAAAAAAATATTTTGGCAAGCAATTTGGATCCATCTTAACTTAGTCACTAACATGTGAGGTGTTCATGCGGGTACGCAAACCACCAATTTAACACCCAATAATCAAAGCATTAAATAAATTGCAAGATTGGGAGAATTACTTACCTCGAAGCAACGTAAGCATCTGCATGGTTAGCTAGAAAATCACATCAACCATCCTAATATGATTTCTAATTAACAAGCAGTTCACTCAGTATTTTTGGATTTTCGCTTATTTAAATGAAAGCTAACCTATATGCAATGACGTATAAAAATGACATGCGAATAATGCAACCTAACATGCAAACTATATGTCATGCGACGACGTGACCTAATTCTGATGACGGGCAAATGATTTATTTTTGGTGTTTTCTAATGAAATTCGGAATAAAAATATGCCTAAATTAACATGCAACCTATGATGACTTAACATATCCTAACATGACTTATTTTTGGGATTTTTGTTAAAATTCGAAATAATAAATTAATTAAATTGAGAATGCAATCTATCCTAATCTACTATAAAACAATTCATTCTTTTTTTGGATTTTCATGAAAATTCGAAATTTAAAAAATAACCTAAATAATCTATTAAGATTAGAAAATTACTTAATTTAAACTAGGAAATAGATTATCTCAAGTCCTAATTTAAATTAAATAATTATTCTATCGTCTAGATATATTTAAGATTCCTAAACATGCAAAATTCAAATTCTAATCCTAACTGATATTTTTTGAATTTTCTTTTTATTTGAAAAGGAAAAACAATTTAAGCAAAGATAGCATTCACATTTAAAACAACCACGCAATCCACAAGATTCGTTTCAAATTCGGATTAGGCACAAAAATCGAGCTATCAGTCATATCTATAGGGTTATAGATATTAACGGAAAGTCGATCATTCAAATCCGGAAAGCAGATAAAAATTCATTATCATACCCAAGTGATTATGGGTAGGATAATAATTTTCCGTATCGCCACGTATCGTACCTTAAGGATAAGGTCGGATAGTTGTCCAGATACGTTTGCTGAATTAGGAAAGTTTCCTAATTTTGAATATTTTCGAATATTGCGAACAAGGCAAACATTATCCTAAGAATATCTAGCAATCCACACAATATTCACAGAATATTCAAATATCCAAAAATTAAGAAACGAAATATTCTGAAAATATTGGATAACATTCAATTACCTAATTTGCAGGTAATTTCCAAATTCGAACTTGTGGATCGGGACGAGCGACAAACGGTGGATTCGGCAGCGCGGTGTCGGGACGACGGCGGGGCAACGGTGTGACCGTCCGGTCAGCGGCAGTGGCGCACGGCGGGAGGAGCAGCAACAGCTTCGGCGGCGTGCGTCAGCTCCGACGGCAGCAGAGACGGCGGCAGGGGACGGCGACGGAGCAGCAAGGTAGCGCCGGCGTGTGACGGCTCCGGCGAGGATGGCAGCAGCAGCGTCGGGGCTCGGCGTGCGGCAGCTGGTGAGCGCGCGGTAGCGGGCGCGGTAGGGACGGCGTCGGCGTGCGCGGCGTCAGCGGGAAGCGGCAGCAGCACGGCGGCAGACGCGCGGGAAGCAGCAGCGGCTGGCAGGGAGCGGCTGGGACGTCGGGCTCGGCGGCAGCAGGCACGGCAAGGCGGCAGCAGCGCAGGCTGGGAGTGGCGCGACCAGCGCGGCGTCGGGCTCGGCAGGGGCGACGGCAGGGACGTCGGGCTCGACGACAGCGACGGTGCGAGCGGGGCGGCGTCGGCGTGCGCGGCGTCGGCAGGCGGGGCACGCAGCAGGGCGCGACGGGGCGTCCGGCAAGGCAGGGCGACGGACGGCAGGCGCGGCAGCAAGCAGGCGCGGCGTCGCGCGAGAAGCAGCGGCAACGACGGTGGTGGGCGTAAGGCGCAGCAGGCGCGGCGTCGTGGGGCGAGCAGCAGGCGAGCGCAGCGGCGAGGGGGCGGTGCGCGGCCGGTCTGCTTCTCTCTCTCTCTTTCTCACTCTCACCTTCTAAAAAAAACTGATCTGAAAATTATCAGTGAGCCCCCCCTAAAATTCTGACCTAATAATGTATATATAGTATTAATCTAGGTCAATTAGATGGGCTTTCTAGTCTTAATGGGCTTAGGCTTGGGCTTTAATTTAAATGGGCTGAATTAATTAAGGATAAATGGGCTGAATTAATTAAGGATAAATGGGCTGAATTAAGCTCAAATTAAAACAACCAAGCCCGTCCGACTTGTAATTCCCGGCCCGTGCATTTCAAGCGAGCTGAGTCCCGTTTGATGAAATTTAAGCTCGTTCGTCACCACCGGTCCGATGCAAAGAATGCAATGAATTTAAACTATATGTTATGCAATTTAAATATTTTTTGTTTAGGGGTTAAAAATTTAATCCCTAATTTTCTATGCAAATTACACTAAATGATGCGTCAAAATTTAGGTGTCAACAAAGAAAAATTTGCCCCAAATTATGGCGGCCCGTACATTGTGAAGAAAGTCCTTCCAGGAGGTGCTTTGATTTTGGCCGAGATGGATGGTCGTATTTTTTCCAGTCCAGTTAATTCTGATTCTGTGAAGAAATATTACACTTGACTTGTACTCATTCTAACTTTATTTCTATCAAGTGTCAAGTTGAATTTTATGAATCAATTGATGTTACTAAGCTTTGTTTGAGGAAGACTTTTAATTTGGCAATCTATTTCTGTCCTAATGAAGCGATCATATTGCATGAGAGACTTCAAGATGACGAAAGGCAAGACATTTCTATACACGTCCTGAATAATAATCCCTAGTGCGAGTTGAGTGAAAATTCCGTGCTGACAAGGTAAAGGATTATCTCACGAAAAGTATGACGATCAAAATGATGAGAGGCATTCATTTCCTCTATCTAAACACTACAGGCTATCATTTGCTTAACCCCTTTGAACGGAGTTTCATTTCTTACCCCTGTCAGGAACAATCCCATACCGGGGCAATTTCTTGAAAGTTCAAAATGGTTAGAATTTTCTTGCTTTCACTTGCATCAATCTTCAAGTATATTTATTGCATGCAAGTTCTGTGTTAGCTCGAGTGCCTTAGATATGACGAAGAGCATTTCTTTCTATATCCCTACACATTATACCCTTTGCATACCCAATTTGAGTGGTGGATTCATTTCAACCCAATTGGTGATCATTCTTGTGATAGACAAATGAAATCATCTCAAGACAAGTTCAAGGTGACTTAGGGAAATTGGGAGCTCGAAAGAAAATTCATCAGAAAGAGCTCGAAAGAAAATTCATTAGAAAGGATGCAAAAGAACTCCATCAAATGGAAGTTCTCTCTCGGGAAAAGAGAGAAGAAAAGAAAATCTCTCTCTCAAAAAAAAATGAGAGAAGAAAAGAAAATCTCTCTCTCAAAAAAAAAGGGAGAAAAAGAGAGAGAAAAGTTTCAGCAAAAACTGAGTCGATATGCAAGATCATTCTTCAAGGAAAAGACCTTTTGAGGGTTCATTTGTGGAGCAATTGCTAGATGGGATGATCACCAATCTCCATGTTCATAATACCCCTTTTGATGAAAATAGGCCATTCCTTTCAAGCCTACCCGAACCTACGTTACAACCATTACCGAAGTCTCTTCAGAATAGGGCACTTGAGTTAACGTAGAGTTTCAAATGCTTATAAATGTTGCTCGAAGAAGTGCGAGCAAGATTTTTCTATCTCATTTTTGCAGCATTCCTGACTTGTAAACCCGGAACAGCTGGTGATATCAATTCTTTCAATAGCTTCGACTCAAAGAGTCCCTTTTGCTAAGCCATTGACCAAGCTCACGTTTTAGTCCTTATAAAGACCTCTCAGATTGGCCAAGTCATACTGATTTTGAGAATATCCGAACCCTTGTCAAGCACGATGAAGAGAGTTCAAGTGATTCTTATACCCGTATCAAATGTCGGGTCAAAAGTCTTTCATTGAGAGTAAGTGGAAAGTCCTTTCTGATTAAAGGTTTCTCGTTTAATATGATCAAAATGTCAAAAGGACGAAATGGTTGTTCTTATTAATAAATTCCCTAGTAAAGCTTGGTAATGCAAGCAGATTCATGAATTATGTTTTCTCTGCCTCTGCGCATGTGTTGTTTTAACCTTTTCTCAGGTAAAAACAGGAGCGATGCCATTGGTTCTGTCATAAGAAGAATTCAGGTATGTCTGCTAATTATTCTTCATTGTTTTTCTCTCCGGAATTTGAGAAATTATTTCTCTCATATGTTCACCAAGTGAAACAGGTGACATTTGGTGTTGCTAAGTGGAGTACGAAGCACACCCCATTTTATGTTCGCCCAGTAGGATAGGCGACATAATTTCTCTTTCGGTGTTGCTAAGTGGAGTACGAAGCACACCCCATTTTATGTTCGCCCAGTAGAATAGGCGACATAATTTCTCTTTTGGTGTTGCTAAGTGGAGTACGCGGCGCACCCCATTTTATGTTCGCCCAGTAGGATTGGCGACATAATTTCTCTTTTGGTGTTGCTAAGTGGAGTACGCGGCACACCGTATTCTTATGTTCGCCCAGTAGGACAGGCGACATAATTTCATATTTGGTGTTGCTAAGTGGAGTACGCGGCACACCGTATTCTTATGTTCGCCCAGTAGGATAGGCGACATAATTTCACATTTGGTGTTGCTAAGTGGAGTACGAAGCACACCCCATTTCATGTTCGCCCAGTAGGACAGGTGACATGATTTTTCTCTTGGTGTTGCTAAGTGGAGTACGAAGCACACCATTTCATGCTCACACAAATGAAAGAGGTGACATGATCCTTTTCGTGATTGTCCAGTGGTATAGACAACACATCCCATTTTTTTTTCTTTCATATCACGCGCCATTTCGCATCTGTAGGAAACTACAGGTAACAGATAGGCAATCATGTACCTTGAGAACCTTACTTCCAGTGGACTAGAAGTTTGGAGATCGAGGGAACTCAAAGCATTATAAAGCTTTCCCCCACTTGGACGCTTTTTGTGCGATCCGTATGTAAGACTCTTTCACCGCTCCGCATGAAGTGAGAAGCCTTAGCATACGTTCCTTATTGTTTGCATATCATGCATCATTACATTTAAAAAAAAATCATCATTTTTCATGGTTTAAATTTAGGTCTCAGTCTTTGAGCGAAACCTCTGCGAGCCTCCACTCAAAGAGGGGCAGCTGTTGACACCTAAATTTTGACGCATCATTTAGTATTAATTGCATAGAAAATTAGGGATTAAATTTTTTAACCCCTGAACAAAAATATTAAAATTGCATAGCATATAGTTTAGGTTCATATCAATTAATTGCATTCCGCATCAGATCGGCGGTGGCGAGCGAGCTTAAAATTCATCACGTGAATCAGGTTCGGGAATCGAATGAGACTCGACTCATTCGGAAGACGGGGGCCGAAAATCACACATCAAAAGGGCTTGGTTGTCTTAATTTGAGCTTAAATTAGCCCATCAAACTTAATTAAAGAAAAGCCCGAATTAATTCAGCCCACTAAGAATTAAATTAAATTAAAGGGTAAAGCCTAAACCTAAGCCCATTAGGACTAGAAAGCCCGGCTAGTTGACCTAGGTTTGCGATATAAATATAGGGTTATGCATCATAATCTAGGGGAACTCTCACAATTTTCAGAACACGATTTTTGAGGCCACACAAATTCAGAATTCACGGCCAAAAGAGAGAAAGGTGAGAGAGAGAGAGAGATTTACAGCTGAAAAAGAAGAAAAGTTCTCTCTCCTGCGGTGGTTCCTCATGTGCTTTGCAACCATCCATCATTGCCGCCAACACTTCCAGCGTGCGATAGATTTAGCCATTGAAGACCCACTGCCAAAGCAACGAAATCTAGTCAACACTAGCCAAGGTCAAGCGGTAAGTTTCATCCTTGGTGGTCTCTGCGCAAAAGAAAGAAGAGAGCACTCAAACAGATTGAGTGAAAGGTGCCAGCAAAGAAACATAAATAAAAACAAAAGAGTGGAGACGCCCAGACTTGAGAAACCCACACTTGGAGGTCACGGTTTTTGGTTTCGTTTTGGGTTCCCGTGAGCACGAGTTTTCTTCCTCCTCTTGTCCGACAATCCTGACATTCCAAGCCTGTCCCCGCCATCTTCGGGCAGCACCATCCACCAGTAGCAAAGGCTAAGAGTTCCTCCTCATTACTGATCGCCGAGCACCACGGAGAGACAGCCCATTGGCGAGCCTCGTTCGACAAACCTGCCGCGTGATTTGAACCATCCACCGTTGAGCACCCATCTTGGCCGTGCCACAATCCGTCAACCACGACCGTGAGTGAGCCCACCGACGCCGCACCGCCGCTCCCGACACCGCACCGCCGCTCCCGACGCACCGCCGATTCGCAATCCCGATCCGCTGCAAATTCAAATTAGGAAAGAAATCTGCAAATCAGGTAATTATCTTATCTTGATTTGATTTAAATATTTTGTTGCCTAATTTGTGCTCATTGATATCTAATTTTGCATATTTAGATAATAGGCAATATCTCACTTAGGATTTATTTCCTTTTTTTGAAATCTTAGATATCTATTACTTGTCAAATTTGGATAGAATTTAGAATTTCAAAATCCTTTGAATATATCCAAGATATTTGAGATATCTAAATTTTTTCAAGATGTGATCGATTAGGAAAATTTCCTAATCCGCAACCGCGCACGTGGAAATAAATCTATCTATTAAGCTTTAGATAGAGTTATTTTCATAGCGGATATTTTAAATTTTAGAATCGATCTGTCAGGCTTCAGATCGAAACTTAATTCGAAAGATTTCGCGGTTATTTTTTTTTTACTTGATTTTAATTTCGAATTTTGATTAAAAAAATACCAAAAAAAGATTGCTTTAGAATAGGTTAATTTCTTTAGTTTAAAATCGCATGTTTAGATAATTGGCAATTTTAATTCCGAATTTTATTAAAAAAATACAAAAAAAATAATGTGTCCGTCATTAGAAATAGGTCACGTCGTCGCATGACATATAGTTTGCATGTTAGGTTGCATTAATCGCATGTCAATTTTTGCACGTCATTACATATAGGTTAGCTTTCATTTAAACAAATAAAAATCAAAAAATAAATTTATGCACCTTTGAACTCTAAGTTAGGATTTATCAAAATTGTCAAATTGAGTATTTTTCTCGAAATTGGTACCGAAAGGGCGTTAGGAAATCTAACGTAACCAAGTCCCGAATTTATGATTTCTGGTTCGTAGAAATAAAATAGTACTCCCGCTATTTTATTTAGGTTTCTAATCAACCTACCCTAAATGATTAGTGGCGACTCCCGTTGAAAATATTTGCATGCTCACAATTGGACCTAAGTTGCGATTTGGTAGAGTTTGGGAGAACTCGAGCTAGGTTAGTTAATTTAATTGATCTAGTAATCCATTAGCCTAAGATCGAAATCCGATTTTTTTTAGGTCGCGACAGTACTTTGATGCCACACGACAATAAATGCGAAATGTAATTAATTCTAAAAGCACTGGTTGCTATCAAGTGAAGCCCACAAATTGGAATCTTTCTTTGGCTTATCTCAAAGGTTTTTATTTCAACGTAGCAGTGTACTGCTTACGTGTAGAATTAGTCAATTTGTTCACATTGCCCAGCCAAGTTCTGGGAAACTTCCTTACGAGTTTTCCAATGCTTAGAGCTGCAAGCGATGTATAAGTAGTCGGGCATCAACAAGTGAAGCAATGGACAAAACTAACCAAGATACACAGAATACGGAGGGCCGGGCAAGCTGCTTGATTCTTGCCCTTTTATGGGTCCTTCACCTGGCCTCTACTATTGAAACCTCCGGTGTACCCGAAGAGAACCCAGGAAAGGAAATTATTCAAGTTGGGCTAGTTTTCAGCATGAACTCAACCATTGGGAAGATGGTGGAGAGTTGTATATCCATGGCGCACTCTAATTTCTACGGCGCGCACCCTGATTACCGTACCCTGTTGTCGCTTTTTGTCAGAGATCCGAAGGACAACGTCGCTGCTGCAGCATTGACAGGTAAAATATACGCACTTGCGGGGGACATATTGGACTCGTGCTTGTGAATTGGATTATTTACATTTTCAAACACTTATTACCAGTGAATCTTGGTTCTCCAGAATTTCGAATACTTGTCATCAACTAATTTACTATTTGCTTTTTTTCTTGTTTGGTCCACGATCTTAATACACATACAATGAAGTGGTTCTAGGGTGAGTATTTACTCTAGAATAGACTGAAAAGTTGGCTTGGAAGGATCAATCTACTGTAGGTTCTGATAGTATCAGTATTAGGCATCTATATATGGATCAATCTGATCTTTAAAAAGAAGATCTAATAAATGTTCGAGAATGTCCGACCAAAAAAAGGTTTTGAGAATCTATCGTCAGTGACTTTTCAAACTTATCATCAAGAGAAATATCTCTCTCTATACCCCAAAAAAAAGAAAAGGATTTGTCTACATGTACCCTTTGAGTTTTAGTTTTGCTCTTTTGACCGTCACTTATACCCTCAATTTCAATACAATTTTATCATCATTTTTTCTACGCGCAACAATCTATCATCAGTGACTTTTCAAAAATAAGACTTACTCAAACAGTCAAACTCAGTTTGTTTCTACTCTTTCAACCAACTTTCCTAACACAAAACACTCCCATCCAATTTCAAAAATCATCCTCAATTTTTACACTAACAATTATTCACATCGTTAATTTTTGAAACCTACATCTTGTATTTTCAATTTTATGAATATATTTTGTCGAGGAGGCATAACAAAAGCCTGATAAATACTAGCCCAAATTCGAATCCATCAACATATTCAGCTAAAATAATTTTCGTTTAAAATATTAAGTCAATGAGTTAGAGCCAATATTAACTACTATACCTTACGTTACATCCCGGCGTGAGACTTCCTTTACCTAGTGACACCTTACACACGCACCTTGACACACTTTAAATTACATTTGGCATATAAGATTATTATTATTATTATTATTATTATTATATAATTGCCATTTTTCTTCTAAAACTGCCCCTCTCCTGTTTCTAAACTCCTCCAAAGTAGACTCTAATCTGAAACACTTTAGTGCTCCCTAACACACACCCTCTTGAACCTTCATCCCTCTCACTTTCCTCACACTCACAGCAGCTATGCCTCTCTCATCTCCCTTGTTCTCTCAGTTAAATCTTCTCTCCAAGTCTCTATCTTTTGCTTGTCTACACTCATGTCTGGCCTCTCACTCAACCACCACCACAACGCACCCCGACCACGCCTTGACCATATCTCTTCAGCTAGCTCAGTCTGCTCCGACGAAGCAAGGCCTCAAGCAGTTCAGAGCGTGAGATGAGCGACTCAAGCAGTGCAGCAACTCAATAAGCGACGGCAAAGACTACAGTACAACACCTCTGACAGCAACTCGACCTCGTTTTCATATTGAGGCTTATATATTGGCTCCTTTTCTTCGAAGTTTCAAAATTCGAACTTGATAAATAGGGCTAACAAACCCAAAACTTGAGATCTATATTGTGTTTCTAGTTGACTTTTCCACCACTCTCTTTTCTGATTGCTTTTTTTTTTCCTTTTAACCATAAAGCCGAGAGAGAAAGATGAATAGAGGGAGGATTCTTCGCCTCAGAGAAGGAAATGAAACACTACAAGTGCGCATGAGGCCAAACTGTAAGCCAAACTTGACAAAGTTACTGTTGGGGAAATCGTTCTTTTTTTAGTTTGCTACACAAATATATATTTTTAAGAGTTGGTTAAAAGTCTGAAAAGATGGGAGATTGCTCGAATGAGATGTTTAACGTATAATAGAAGAAAAGCAGCATACTTTGCTGTGACTGAGGGGTAAGCAGAAAACTATCCTTCACCAAATTGTTGGCCGATCCTGGCCTAGCTTATAGTTTGCCAAAAACCCAGCTCGCCCGGCTTGTTATCACCCCTAGGCTCGTCACCATGGAGGAGCCGTCGCATTTGAAATCTTTAACGTTGTAGGACAGAGAGAGGAAATCATTGGATACTGGACTACGGCACAAGGACTTTCCCCTGAATTGAACTTGTCAGCGAAGGTAAATTATACAGCTTCGGCCTATCATTTGAAGCCCCCTGCTTGGCCAGGAGATACATTAAAGCAACCGAAAGAGTTAAAATATATCTCGAATTTGAGCCCGATAGACGAAACCCGATCCAAAATAAATTAAAGAAAAATCTGGAAGTTGAATATTTATGGATGTCTACCGTGGAAATCTATATTGCCTGTTCAATTTTGAAGTGCAAAGCCATGTTGGAATTCTGATAGTGAAAAATAGACTTCAAAAAGGAAAGTGGATATTTGGATTTCAAGTTGCTGACTCGTTGAGTCCAACAAAAGTTCAAGTAGATTACGCAAAAATCAATTTCCGTATAAACGTTGGTCAACAAAATAGGAAAGTGGACTTGGTTTCCTTCTCTAACTCAGCATGTGTTGTCGATAAAGGATATAACAGAAGTCCAACTTTTAGTGCGACTCGGCAAAGGGCAGCATATATTGACTAATATATATATATGCACATAATTAAAGTCAGGGGATGCTTCTTCGCGTAGACTTTTTTTTTTTTGGTCAGAATTCTTCACGTAGACTTGAACTGCCGAAGTCTTGGTGGCTGTTGTTGATGAATATGCGATGATTCTTGAAGCGCCGTTTTTAAGCGAGTGCTTGGCATGGGTTATCTTCGTGGGTTTCTTGTTCGTGAATTACATTCGAGAAGAATTAGTGTTCAAGCGTAAATCTTGTGATAAGATTTGTGTATAATTCCTTCGTGAAACTGAGAAATTATTTCGTGAAGAATCGTGGGACTAAATACTGAGTGCATTATTAGGTGTAATTGGGGCTTGAGAAACACCCAGAGTGTTTGAGTGACTCGAATGTAGTTGTAATTTTCGTTGTATCGCTTGATTTATAATGGAATTACGTGCTGCTCTCCCCGTGGACGTAGGTCACTGCGATCGAACAACGTAAATTTAGTATTCGATTTATTTTCTTATTCTGTCAATTTTATTGTTCGATCGCTTGGCTTCCGCAACAGAAAGGCTGGGTGATGCCGATATTAGGACAGAAACTAAGGATTGGGGTTCCAAAGAAAGACGGCTTTGAGCCTTTGGCGAGTTATAAAATGCTCAAGAATGGATTTCCAACCATTATAAAATGCCCTCACTCTCACTCTCTTTTCTCAAGGTTTCTGTGCTTGGCGATGCCAAGGTCGTTCTTCTCCAATTAGAAAAAAGCTGTATGAGTTTAGAAAAAAAGAAGAAGAAGAAGAAAGGAAACCAAAGTGAAATCTGCCATTTTTTTTCTCTCTCTCTCACACGAACTCTATTGGGTCATTTCAGATTCTCCAGATTTTGGTTGTTTTTAGCCTTTTTCCCCGTTTCTTTTCATGTTTTCGTTTTTCTTTTTGGGGGTGGTTCTTGAAGGGTATGGTCTGAGATGGTTTCTTGCTTTTTGCAGTCTTCTTGAAATTTCAAAGGACAAAAGGATGCTGAGTCTTTTTTACTCTTTTTGATGTTTAAGTTTGAGTACTTTGCTTTTTGTTTCTATTTTCGTGGATGTCTCGGCTTTCTCAAAAGGTTGAGTGTTGCTTTGATGTTAGATCTGCAAAAGGGAACCGTGGAGAAAAGCTACTAGTCTTTTGTGGCTCCTTGCTCTTCGGAAAGGCCGGATCCAGGGTTGATTAGTACGGTTCCCTGTTCCAAAAACTTGAAATCCATTTTGACAGATTGCATGTTCCAGGTCTAGAATCTACTATTGACCTAAATTTTTGTGACCCATTTAGTTATTCATTACACAAAAATTTAGGCGTCAACCCCGATCCCCAAACAAAAATATTATTAATTTACATTTACATATTAGAGGCATTGTATAAGCCCACATAAACTGCATTGTAATTGGACTGCACTTAAGGAAGGGGGATCCGAGCCTAATTTAATTATCTAAACTAAGCCCGTAGGAGCACAAAATTTAGCCAAGCCCATTGAACATCTAATATGGCTGAAAATCACATGTGCCATGCATATGCCATGTCCTAAACTAGGACATATTATGTTCGAGTCAAATTAGAAGTGGCGAGGCATATTCATTTCTCCTACCATTGTTTACTTTGATGCCACATGACAACAGACGCTGAACAGAGTGGACCGCTACGAATTTTCCAATGAATTGATTCCTTTTTTGGCTGATTGTGAATGACGTGAAAAAAAGCATTCAATATTGCAAGGAAAAAAGGCAATTTATTTCCACATGTCGAATCTTCCAGTGAATGTACCGGTCTTATCTTAACGTTGGACTGCTACGTGCGTATGAATTAAGTCAATTCGTGCACATTGCACAGTCAATGTGGGAAATAGACAACGAATCTTCACTTCCTACGACTTTTCCTAAGAATGTACCATTTTTAATTTAGCAGAGAACTACTGTAAGAATTCGTCAATTGTTGAACAATCAACTTCTAGGAAACCTCCGTACGTTTTTTCCAATGCTTAGAGCTGGAAACAATCTATAAGTAGTCATCAACAAGTGAAGCAATAGACAAAAGCAGCCAAGATACACATAATATGGAGGGCCAGAGAAGCTGCTTGATTCTTGCACTATTACATCTCCTTCACCTGGCCTCTACTATTGAATCCGCCGGTGTACCCATAGAGAAACCAGCAAAGGAAACGATTCAAATCGGGCTAATTTTGAGCATGAACTCAACCATCGGGAGGGTGGTGGAGAGTTGTATATCCATGGCACGCTCTGATTTCTATGGTGCACACCCTGATTACCGTACCCAATTGTCACTTCTCGTCAGAGATCCAAACGATGACATCGTCGATGCAGCATCAGCAGGTAAATACATATAGTTATGTCGCTTGTGTGGGACATATTGGACTCGCGATCATGAATTAGATTATTCACATTTTGAAACTCTTATCGCCAATGAATCTTGATTCTTCGTAACTTCAAGTACTTGTCATCAACTAATTTATGCTTTTTCCTTGTCTGATCAAGGATATTAATACACATACGTTGAAGTGAATCTAGTGTGAGTTTTTAATGAATCTAAATAGTTTCTGATAGGCATCTAATAGTTATATAGTATTAGTATTATGGCCCAATGTTAGTAGAGAATCTACTATTTGTAGTAGTATTAGTATTGGTATTAGGCATCTAATATCTGTAATATCTATAGTATTTGTATTAGCATGAAAGTGTCGCTCTCTCTCTTCCCCACCGAAAAAAAAAAAGAAAAGATTTTTCTGCATATGACAAATTTATCATTATTTGACTTTTCAAACGGAAAACGCAGTTGACTTTTCAAACGTAAGACCGACTCAAACAGTCTCGGGGCAAGACGCACTCAAACAATCAAAGTCAATTGTTTTCACTCTTTCTACTTCGCCACCTTCCTTCACCATCTCTCGCTCTCTCTTTGCGTCTCAAAAAAATAAGACGGATTTTTCTACATATGATATGTTCATCATCATCGACTTTTCTAACACAAAACGCACCGATCAAATTTCAAAAATTCTCTTTAGTTAAATTTCTATTTAAGTCTTCCAATCTTTCTCTTGTCTACACTTATATCTCACCTCTCACTCGTCCACCACCACAACGCACCACCACCACGCCTCGACCATCTCTTCAACTAGCTCTGTCTACTCCGAGCAAGCAAGCAGTACAGAGGGCGAAATGAGCGACTCCACTAGCGCAGCAACTCAAGAAGTGGCGACTACTACTGCACCACAACCCCGCACAAAGCAACTGGACCTCATTTTCAGATTAAGCCTTTTTTGTCCAATATTTCGATTCTTTTCCTTTGAAATTTCATAATTCGAACTTGAGAAATAAATGGGACAAACACCTAAGCCCAACACAGCAAGTGCAAATGAGGCCAAACAAAATGCCAAACTTGATAAAGTTACAGATGGGAACATCTTTCCTTTTTAGTTTACTTTTCTTTTATATTAGATGTCTTTTTTTAAAATATATATATTTGAGAAATGGTGAAAGTAAAAAATAAGTCTATCAATTATCAAAATATGCATTTGAAAGAGGGACAATAGCACAAATAGTCCATGAACTTTGTCCTAATGTGCAATGTCGTTCTTGAACTGTTAATTTGTGCAGTATGATCTCTGAACTTTAACTCAATGCGCAATTTTGTCCCTTGACTTTTAATTTGTTCAATGTAGGTTCTAAACTATATAAAATTATTTAAAAGTTCACGAACTGCATTAAATATTGGATTTAAGTTCAGAGACCATATTACATATTGAACTAAAGTTCAGGGACTACATTGAACAAATTAAAAGTTCATAAACGACATTGCACATTAGAGCAAACTTCAGGGATCACTTGTATTATTTTCCCTTTGAAAAATTAGGTGAAACTTTGGACCCAGCCCAAACTACACTGAATGGGACCAATCAAGTTTGGTTCTGGCTGAATGCTCAGCTTCGATCTAGGCCTAGAGATAACAAGCTCGAAGCCTTCGGGGTTCTTTGGAAAACCCCAGCCCGTCCGGCCTGTAATCAACCCAAGCCTGCGGTGCTTTATTGCTAGAAGATAGGTTTCTCTCTCCATCTCTGTGCTCTGTTCTCCATCTTTCTTTCTCTCTCCTTCGCCCTTTTCCCTCTCCTATTGAGGAAGATTATGGGGCTCCTCTATGGTTGTCGAGATCTTGGTCTCATTTAAATGCTTTCCGCCATGAAGGAGCCGTCACTTCGAGATCTAGAGGCTCAATGGCCATGGACATAAGGCCTCCAGATATGAATGATGAGAGAGAGAGAGTCCATGCAATCCCACTTTTATTTTGGTAGATCAATTGTGAATTGTTTAATCAGATACATCGTGTTTACAGTTTTGGACTTGATGGAGAATGAAGAAGTCCACGCAATCCTGGGCCCACAATGGTCCTCACAAGCCAAATTTGTAATCGACTTAGGAGTGAAAGCTCAAGTCCCAATCATATCCTTCTCAGCCACGAGCCCATCCCTTTCTCCCACACAAAGCCATTATTTCGTTCGGACAGCCTATGAAGACAGTTTACAGGTTGGTGCTTTAGCGGCTGTTGTTCAAGCTTATGGTTGGAGGGAAATAGCTCTCGTATATGAAGACACTGAGTATGGCAAGGGCTTGGTCCCATACCTTGGCGACGCATTCCAAGAGGTCGATGCTCGGATCACTTACAGAAGTGTTATTCCTCCATCTCCAGAAGATATCGACATCGTAAAAGAGCTCAATAAGTTGTTAGTGATGCAGACCAGAGTTTTTCTTGTTCATATGACTGCTGTGATCGGGTCTCGGTTCTTTGTTCTGGCGAGTGAGGCGGGCATGGTGAGTGAGGACTTTGCGTGGATTGTCACTGATGGTTTGTCCTCTTTATTGGACCCGATCAGCTCTAAGGCTTTGGATTCGATGCAAGGTGTAGTAGGTGTAAGGCCACATGTACCCCGATCGGAGTCTCTTAGAGATTTTGAAGAGAGATGGAAGAAGCTTCACGCCGAGAGAAATTCACAAGACGAGATTGCTCATCTCAGTCTCTTTGGCTTATGGGCATATGACACCGTTTCAGCATTAGCGTTAGCAGGAGAGATGGCATGGGAGCCTGCAAAGTCCAGATACTTAAAGCCGAATAGGAGCAGAAACAATCTCGACTTTTCGTCTATTGGGATTTCGGAGATGGGCCCGAAATTGCTAGACAAAATTCTAAGCATCAAATTTCAAGGCCTCAGCGGAGAATTTAACTTGCCCGACGGCCAACTTCAGCCGATTGCATTCGAAATGTTTAATGTTGTAGGACAGAGGGAGGAAATTATTGGATATTGGACTTCGGCACGAGGACTTTCGCCCGAATTGAACCAATCAACGAAGGAAGAGTATACTGCTTCGGCCAACGATTTGAAGCCGCCTACTTGGCCAGGAAATACATTAAAGCCACCAAAAGGTTGGGTGATGCCGATTTCAGGAAAGAAACTGAGGATTGGGGTTCCGCAGAAAGACGGCTTTACTGAGTTCTTCAAAATCGAATGGGATCCGCATACGGGCGTGCCCAGCTACTCAGGATTTGTCCACGACATGTTTCTTGCGGTACTGGATGCATTGCCTTTTGCTATTCCTTACCAGTACGTTCCTTACGTGAACGAGAGCAGGCAAAGTGCAGGAACCTACGACGAAATGTTGTACGAAATTAAACTTCAGGTTTGTCACCGCTTTACAAATTTTATCCCGCTGTTCCTTGATAAATCACTTGGTAAAAAGAAGGAAAACATGATTGTCCTCATTAGTAAGTGCATTCTTGTCGAATCTTGCTTGAGCTTTTGTACTATACAGAGAAGTAGTTCACACAACAATATTATGCACTGTTATTGATGTAGCTGGCTTGTATTTATGCATTATTTCTTGTGGTAGACGTTGTGTACACAACTATCGTGAACATGTTTATTCTGATAAAAGTAAATTAGCCATATATATTGAAGCTCATGAGGACATGATGATGCAGAAAGTCGATGCGGTTGTCGGAGACACAACTATAGTTGCAAATCGCTCGTCCTACGTCGATTTTGCCCTTCCCTACTCAGAATCTGGTGTAGCAATGATCGTTGCCATTAAGGATGATGAGCGGAGAAACATGTGGATCTTCTTAAAACCATTGAGTTGGAATCTCTGGCTAACGACCGGTTTGGCCTTCATTTTTACTGGGTTCGTCGTTTGGCTCCTCGAACATCGTACAAATGAAGAATTTAGAGGTCGCCGTAGGCAACAAATCGGTCTTATATTCTGGTTTTCCTTCTCCACATTGGTGTTTGCTCATAGTAAGTCCTTTCAAAACTGTCATGCCTTGTTTGTTATTAAGATTTTCTTCGCTGTCTTCTCGATGGTGACGGCTTCCATATTTCGCTCTGCTTTTGTTGTTTTAGCTCGGTCTTTTCTTGGCGATTCACTACGATTTTTATTGATGTAGGAGAGAAGATTGCAAACAATTTGACAAGGCTTGTGCTTACCGTATGGATTTTTGTGGTGCTCATCCTGACTCAGAGTTATACTGCAAGTTTAGCTTCATTTTTAACCGTGCAACGTTTGACGCCGAAGTTCGTGGAGGTGCAAGACTTGACAAGGAATCGCCTTTTCGTCGGGTATTCGAAAGGATCTTTCGTGAGAGGACTTCTCGTGAAACAGCTCAATTTCGATGAGTCCAGATTGATTCCTTATGGTTCACCGGAGGAATACCACGAGGCGCTATCGAAGGGAAGCGAAAACGGAGGAGTCGCGGCAATCTTTGATGAATTGCCATTCATAAAAATCTTCCTTGCCAGATACTGCAATAAGTACAAAATGATAGGACCAACCTATAAAACTGACGGGTTTGGCTTTGTAAGTGTCTCTTTCTCTCCTAGCTAACCTGTGCAAGCACGGGTCTAATATATATGCACCTTGCATGAAAATAGACCAATTGTTATTCATTTTCATTTTTTAGGACTGTTTATGTCTCGGGATAGGTCTCTGCAATGGTGGGGATAGAGTATCTACTTCAATGTGATTTGTCTAAATTAACTATGGGTTCACGTGTTTTATACTTAAAGAGACCTCCATTTTGCATGACAATGGATCTATTACCACTATTCCTTCTTAACTGATCTAAAATAAATTTTTGTAAATATAAACTTTTTTCGGTTTTAGGTAAAGCCACGAACTAAAGCCACGAACTAACATGACTAATTATTCATCAGGCCTTTCCATTGGGGTCCCCTTTGGTCTCCTACTTCTCAAGAGCAATCTTGAATGTCACTCAAGATAAAGAGAAAATGGATGCGATCGAAGGAAAATATTTCCGCGATAAAAGCTCGTGCCAAGATCAAGATGCTGCGAACTTTTCAGACAATCTTAGCCTGAGCGTGTATAGCTTCGGAGGGCTCTTCATCATCACCGGGGTCGTCTCGGTATCTTCCGTATTGATATATGTGGTTTCATTCTTCTATTCTCAATGGCCTTCTTCGACCGCGATTCCTTCCGGTGATCGCTCCCTTCGGTCCATGTTTTCGGAAACTACAAATAACTTCTTTCGAGAGCACGGATTATTCAAATGTCTGGAGAGAAATAGATCTAAGATAGTTCCGACTTCGCATTTTCGAAGTAGGAAAGCTTCTCCTAATAGTGATATTGAACTGATTGCGAGGACACCAAATGAAGGAGAGAGGCCGGTGCTCATTATACACGTTTGAATAATGTGTTTTAAGAGATGCTCATCGAGCATGAGAACGATTCACCTCATCTAGTTATGTGTATACACACATATTAGCAATTTGTTTTGTTGTCTTTTTCTTTTGGAATAAACGGGTGAATTTGGGTTGATAAAGATCGTATGTAAAATCTTTTGTTTGCTGTTTATATTTTCACTAATTAAGGGAAAATGCGGATTTACTGATTTTGATTGAAAAAATTGATTTACTGTGTGGCGCGTCGAGCTATTATTGATTCCTGAATGTGACTTTCTTGTTTATAAAATACCGTTTAAAGTAAGAAATATTACTTTGTTTTTTGCAGGAAGGAAACAAATTACTAAATAAACAAATTTTGTAAACCACGTGACATTTGCATATTCAGCCAATTACCGTTAGTTTAATGATTATTATCCTCAAATGTCTATTACTTATTTGTACTATGCGCCCAGATACGCCCGATATATGTTTGACGCGTTCATGAACACAATCGTGCATGAAAGGTCATTTTTAGGTAAAGCCACGAACTAACATAACTAATTATTGATCAGGCCTTTCCATTGAGGTCCCCTTTGGTCTCCTACATTTCAAGGGCAATCTTGACTGTTACTCAAGATAAAGCGAAAATGGACGCAATCGAAGGAAAATACTTCCGCAGTCAAAGCTCATGCCAAGATCAAGTTGCTACAATCTTTTCAGACAATCTTAACCTGAGTGTATACAGCTTCGGAGGGCTCTTCATCATCACCGGCATCATCTCGGTATCTTCAGTGTTGATATATGTGGTTTCGTTCTTCTATTCTCATTGGCCTTCTTTGAGTGCGATTCGTTCTGGTAATTGCTCCCTTTGATCCAAGTTTTTGGAAACTGCAAACGACTTCTTTCAAGAGCACGGATTATTTGGTTGTCGGAAGAGGAATAGATCTTGTGTAGTTCCAACCTCTCATTTTCAAAGTGGGGAAGCTTCTCCGAATAATGAAGTTGAACTGATAGCGAGGACACCAAATGTAGGAGGGAGGCCAATACTCATTCTACACATTTGAATAATGAAGATCGTGTTTTAAGAGAGGCTCATCAAGCACGTGAACAATCATCACATCTAGCTATGTATATGCACATATTAGAATTTTTTTTTATTTTCTTTTGTAAAAAAGGGGTTAATTTGGGTTGATAAATGTCGCATGTAAAATATTTTGTGTGTATATATAGAGTATTAAGTGAGGTCGTTGTTGGTTCTTTAATATGACCGTCATGTATATAAAGAACCATTTAAAATCTTACAAATCACTTGACAAATAAATTTTATAAATCGCCCAAAGAGAGAGAAAGAGATTTGCACATAATATGGAAAACGCTATTTTTTAGCCTTCTTCTTTTTATTTATTATGGACTGTTGAGACCTAAATTATGGCTAATCATTTAGGGTTTAATTGCATGGAAAATTAGTGACTAATTCTTGGCCCATAAATAAAAATAATATAATTGCATAGCATATAATTTTAGAAGCATTCATCATTTAGTTCACTAGTTGCATTTGCATTTTAATCGGACCGGTGGTGGTGAATGAACTTGAACTAGTCATGTGGACCGGCTCGCGCTATAAGCAAGATTAGATCAGCACAAGGAGGAATCGTGGCTGAAATTTCAAGCCTAAAATTAGAGTTATTGAACTTTAATTAAGTTGGATTTAGCCCATAAAGGTAAAGGGCTTGGTGCTTAATTAGAATAACCCCTTAACGGTATTAAAGCCTGTCAGTAATTAAGCCCACAAAAGGGGAAAATTCGGCCACACTAGGGGACAAAGGGTTGGCCAAATTTTACAATGAGGGAGGGTGCCTAATTGAGCTTAACTTAATCAAATTTGAGCCAATGAGAGTTAATTAATGAAGGCCTCAAGTTAATTCAGCCCATTATCTTATTAAGGCCTAAATTAAGCCCGTAAAAACTCTATAAATACATACATATACTTCATAGCCTAGAGGTTGGCAATTCACAACTCTTAGATCACATAAATAGAAAACACTAGTGAAAGAGAGAGAGAGGGAGGAGGATTCTCAGCTAACCATTAGCTGAGACTCTCGAGGCTGATTCCTCCACCATCAGCGACCAAGCACAGCAGCCACCACATGGACGACCACCTGCTTCTAGCTGCGATTGAGCCCCCCGCCGACGCAACTTTTGCTCCTTAGCGACTACAAAGCTTGCCGATCCTTGTGCCGCGACGCTGCTTCTGTTTGTTCTAACGATGGCTGCTGCTGTTTCTTTTGCCATGGTCAGTGTTATCAACAGAGAGTACCTAGGTCTTTCAATCGAAAGGTGCGACTGAGACTATTTAAGGTAAATGATCTAGTCATGCGCAAGGTATTGTCAATCGTTCTCGACCCCTTAGGCAAGTTCACTCCGAATTTTAGTGGACCGTACATTGTGAAGAAAGTACTCCTAGGAGGCGCCTAAATTCTGGCTAAAATGGATGGTCGAGAATTCTCTAATCCAGTCAATTCTAATGTTGTGACGAAGTATTGCCCTTAATAGAATCTAACACTTTTGGCATGAATTATTAAGTGTTTACTTTCTAAATTTTCAATTCCAGACATTTCCCTTATAATAAATTGTTTTAAATGAATTGCAATTTTTTTGGCCAAAAAATGAATTGCAAGTTAAAATGCCTATAGTCGTTGCAAGTTATGCATAATTGTTTTGTTTGTTTTAATTATCAATTCCGAATGGGGAAATTTAATTAGATAATTCAATGAATCATGTGGAATAAATGATTGTTCAAAATGAGGTGCGTCAAGATGATGAAAGGCAAGCCATATCCTATGCACGGTCTTGAGATTATCTTTAGTGAGTTGAGTGGAAAATTCCATGTCCACAAATAAAGGGTTATCATGCGAAATGTACGACAACCGAAATGATGAGAGACATTTCATTCATCTATCATTAGCACGAGTGCGATATGTCCCACACAAGTGCATATATTTACCTACCGATGCCATATCAACGATGTCGTCCCTCTGGATCTCTGACTTGAATCGGAGGGACTACCATATTCGATGGAGTAGGTGCTCCCATACATTATAGGGTTAATCAATTTCAAGATGGATAATAAGTTCTAGATGTGGAACCTCAAATCTATCCTATTAGAACTAATTCTCATATTTTGAAATCTGAAACCTACCATATTTGTTTTGGGACCAACCCTGCTCTACCTTGTTTGTCTGGTTTGGTTCTAAGGTCTACCCGAGAACCAGTATCTTTTTTTCATTTAAAGAAAAAACAAGACAAATAGCAATTATAGCAAATAGTATGAGCATCAAAATGGCTCAAAGTAAAATATCGATACAAAATAAACACAAATATAAAGCAATAGGGAAGTTAAGCTCGTTTAAGAATAATAAATAATCTTCTTCCAACTTTAAAAACAAAAGGTCTAACCGGTTCCCAAGTGGATGAGTTTTCTTTTTGGTCATATCCAAGTGGATGAGTTCGACATCCAGAATTTGGAATCTACCCTCACAGCTCTGCCCTCACAGCATGGGTTCCAAAGATTTGAAGCTGGAAACCCAGCCTATTCTCGTTTGTGGAGGCTAAAGCTAACTAGGCCGCAGGCCCAATGTACTTTCTGCAACTTCAAACCATGTCCTCGACATGGATTGGGCTTTTTGCATACGGCGGTCGGTGGACCCTCTCTCCATCCTTTCCGCGGCGGCAACACTCTCTCTCTCTCTCTCTCTCTCTCTCTCCCCCTCTCGATCTCTCGAACAGGGCAGCTTCCGACCACGGATGGCGTCTTCAACCCTTTTGCACAGTCTCCTCCACATTCCACCTCGCCCTTCGAAGTGCCCGACAACTCAATTGCTTCCCTCCAAGCTGCGCACTTCGAGACCAACCAATCGCGCTACGTTCCCATGCACCGGTCCGCACGGTCCGACCAGGAGGCTAGGGGGCCGCCATTCATCGCCCGTCGTCGCTTTCCAGTCGAACTTCTTAAAGGGTCAGGCTCACTTCACCGTAGGAACTTCTGGGTAGTCTCAATTCACGGGTGTTTGTGAGGTTCTCTGGCTGTTTTAGTAAATGGGGTGTGTTGATCGATGACGATCGTGGCGGATTGTTGCGACTGATCAGGACTTGTACGATGAATTCGATGGTTGTGTAGAATGCTCACGAGCAGAAATTGTTCGACGAAAGGCGCTAAAGAAGTGTGGCTGTTGGTAAACTAACCAGTGATGACTTTACTAGGCGTGTCAAATGAATTATTTGTTGTTACCTGCTGATTCCCTTTTGCGCTTTGTGGTGTAGTTGCTCAAATGGTTTGGAAAGTGGGGAGGGATGCAATTGAAGCGGGGACGAATTTGGTGCCCGTGAGTGCTGTTCGTCTCTCTTTGTTATGATTCTTTTGAAACTGTTCGTATGTGCTTTCAACAATCATGTTGTGATGCTTTGTTGATGTTCTTTTTTGTTTAGGATGCTGTTCCGAGGCCTGTAGCGAGGATTTCAGTTACTTTCGTTGGGTTGTCCGTTGTGCTTTTCGTGCTGAAGTCATTCTTATCCACGGCCTTCTTTGTTCTGGTAAAGTCTCTGCTTCAATCTACCTCTGTTCGTTGTGAATTTAGAATTTATGTAGTTCCATTTACAGTGTCTGGCGTGATGTGTACTTGCTATGATTGCACTGTCTGCCCAACTTTTGAGCCAGCCCGATAAATGATACATGAATATGGTAGATGTAGCTCTGCCTTTTTATTCTGGTTTATTGTTGTCTTTTAACCTAGGATTGTCTAGTAACTAAAACAATGGGAGGCTAGCATTTGGAATGGGACAATATCATGTGTCCTGTTCATCTAAATCAAAACCATGAACTTGGAAAGAGAGGAATTGTGGATGACCATAGACTTCTACCAACAATCTGGAAGGCGACCGTAGATAGGTTCGGGTCCTCGACACACAACATCAACTATCTGGAATTACTCTACCTTCCTGGCAAGGTAAGTAATCTCGGGTATGTCTTTATTTACTTTAGCATGCATCATCTTATATCGCATCATAAAAAAGGGACCTATGGTCTTGCAAAAAATAACATTCATTGAACATGCATGGACCAAATTTAGTTGTCGTTTTATCTTTGAATACAACCTCTGCAAGCTCAACCTCTACGAGCTCACCTTTAAAGAAGGGCAGCTATTGATACCTATTTTTAAATTGCCCAAAATTAATTATGCAAAAATTAGGAATTAAATTTTTTAGTTCCTAAATATTTATATATATAAATATTTTATCTAATTGCATTGCATATAGACATTAGGCACATTTGCATTAATAAGGCATATTAGAGCATTCTTTTAATTAATTATCCAAAAATTATTATTAAAAACTTAACAATAATTTTTTAAAAAAAATCAAATCGAGCCCGGCCAAGGTAGGCCCGACACAACCTTCTTCTTTTCCTCCCTTCCGCGCGGAATTGGGGTTAGCCTGGCCCAGCCTAGCCTAGCCCTACCTAGCTTTCCCTTTCTCCCACGCGGGAGTCGGCCCAGCTGTCCCCCCCTTTTTTTCCTCTTTCTCTCCTCTACTTTGCCCTGCAATGACCGGTGCTTGGGAATTGCTGATAATCCACTCGACCGCGCGAAAATGGCCACCAAAGTCGTGGCTGGTGTAGAGAGCAATTGAGGGCCATTAAAGCCACGACTTCTAAGGCGGTGGGGCAGGGCTGGCGTCGCCTATAAAGGCCGAAGAAGAGAGAGAAGAGGGGCGGTCTTTCTCGAGCAAAACACAAAGCACCGAAAGAGAGAAAGAGATTGAGAGAGATTTTGAGAGACAAAGAACGAGCCGAGAGAGTTTGCTGGTCACCAGGGGACACCAGCAACCCCGTCGTCGCCTGCAGACTGCCGACGACCACCCTAGACGCACCGCCGACCAGTGAGTTCATTCGGTTCGGCTATACCCTGTTTTTTGTGCGTCGATTGGCTGGGATTTGCACCAATGGTTTCATGCGAATCTCAGCCATACTGTCATTGATCCTAGTTTATACTCGCCTTCAAAGGCAAGCCATAGCCACTAGAGTAAACCTTGGCCTCGAGAGAGGTCGGAATCCCTCTGTTTTGGTCACGTAGTCCACATGTTCGATGAAATGCATGAATGTGATCTAGTTTCGGGTCGTCTTTTAGTCTGGTGTCAAGTTGTCCATGCATAGCCTCGTTTGGCAAGGTACTCCTGTGAGGATTAGTGATCCCGGATGGTCTTTCATTTGGTCGTTCGCAACGTCCCACCACCATCTTCGTTTTGTTCGGTGTTTGGCTAAGGAGCAACCGCCAGTGACGAAGTCGACCGGCGAACAGTGGCCCAAGTGGAGGCCGAGCCTCGGTCTGGGCTACCTAGGGTGACACCTGAGCGGGGCGATGTCGGGCCGAGACGAGCAGCATCTCGGCCACCTCCGACGAGTCGCCGCGAAACAAAGGAAAACAGGGAGTTCAGGTCTGTGAAGGGGGAACAATCGGGTCAAATCCGAGTCGGGTTCTTCGCCCGACCCGGTTCAAGACCCGGATAAGATCCGGAGATCTAACCCAGATCCGCCAACCCGACCTCATTTTTATTATTATATTATTATATTATTAATTTTTTTTAAATTCGTTATTTTATTTTATTTTATTTTAAAATTATGAAATATTTTAGAAATTAAATTTTTTGGAATATTTTTCTAAATTATGTGAATTATTTGATTATTAATTATATTAGGTCAGATAGGCCTATAAGGTTATGCGGTAGTATTTTAAATGTTATTACTACTATTATATTATTATTATGCATGCTGTTTCTAATTAGAATATAATTTCATAAATTGTCATGTTTTGAATGTTGTCGCCTTAGTTAGGATTAGAACCCTAGGCTGTGTATCTATCTTGACTTCTAATCACTAATGATTATGCACTAGTTTGATCACATCACATGTTAGGAGATATGTCCTAAAATCAATCCAAATTGCTTGATAAATATTTTCTGAAATGAGTAGGGTAGAAAGGAACTGAAAGGGCATTAGTTACTTAACTAATGTAACCAAGTCCCCGAACTCATTTAATCTCTGGTTTGCAGAAGTAAGCAATTCTCCCATTGTCTTGCTTGGGTGTCTAATCGACCCAACCTAAACTAATTAGTGGCGACTCTTAGATAAAAATCACTTGTAAGTTAAAAACTTAAACCCTAAGTCACGATTTAGTATGGGCTTGGGAGAGCCCGAGTTAAGTCCCGAACTTAGACTTAGCGTGTACCAGGCAAGACCACCTTTTTTTATGTTAAAAAAAAGCCAGAGGTCGGTCGTGACATATCACTAAAATGAAGAACTCTATACCCTAAACTCTAAAACCCCAAACCCCGAAACCCAAATCCCTAAAAGCCTAAACCCAAACCCTAAACCTTCTAAACCCCAAATCCTAAACCCAAAAACCTAAACCCTAAAATCTCAAACCCGAAACACTAAACCCTAAACCCCAAAACTCCAAATCCGAAACTCTAAAACCTAAATCCTAAAATCGTAATTCCAAACCCTAAATCCTAAAGTGTTAAACCTCAAAACCCCAAACCCTAAATCATAAACCCCAAACCATAAACTGTGAACCATATACCCTAAACCCCAAACTCCAAAACCCGAATCCCTAAAACCCTAAACCCTAAACCACTAAACCCAAACCCTAAAATCTCAAACTCGAAACTCAAAACGCTAAACCTAAAACCCCAAATCCAAAACTCTAAAACCTAAACCCCAAATCCTAAACCGTAAAATCCAAAATCTAAAAACCAAATCCTAAACCTCAAAATCGAAATCCTAAAACCCTAACCTCTAACCCCTAGTCCCAAATCCTAAAATCTTACACCCTAAACTGCAATTTTCTCAACCATCACCCGATATTTGATTTGTCTATAAGGAGTAATTTTCTCTATAATTGTATTAAGGTCATCTAATTCTATATCATAATATATTATTATTCTATTTCTAGTCTAATTTTATCTAAACATGAATTGTTAAGTACCCTAAACTGCAATTTCCTCTACCACCACCCGGTATTTGCTTTGTCTATAAGAAGCAATATTCTTTATGATTGTATTAAGGTCATCCAATTCTATATCATACTATATACTTATTCTATTTCTATCTCAATTTATCCAAACATGAATTGTTAAGTCTCCATTGAAAATTTTATAATTAAATGAAAAACTTGGGAGTAGAAATTTTTAATATCCTACCAAATGCATTTATATTCTTTTTCTACTTTGGGAATATAAATTTTATACAGTTACTAAATGCGTTGTTTGCTTGGAAACTCGTCCAGGGAATAAAAATAGAAAAAACTATTGTTGAACATAAATTATTTCTGGGAATAGAAAAGTTACTAAACAGACCCTAAAAACTGAAATTAAAATTATTAGTTGAACTAGTGAGGGGGAGTCATGTTAGAAGTCACATGAGAGAATCACATAATAGTGGAATGAATTAATTAGAAAATTATCATGTCTATCTATGTTTGTGACTTCAATTAATAGCTATCATTATTGTTTAATCTTATCTCCAAGACTATACAGCTATTTATGAATAAAAGTACAATTGAACTTCATCCTCAATCTTCATTTTTGTGCCTCTATTGATTGTCTCATGATATTCTCTGATCATATTGATAATTAGAGACTATATCAATTCCTTCTATATGCTTAGAACTGTAAATCTTTTCCTTTCAAAGCTTGTTAAGCAATTCAGATTATATATCAAATCTCAAATAACTTTTCTATATTTTTCCACATCTGTATATTCATAAATAGTTTTGTCATCATAAAAAAGGGAGAGATTATTGAGAAAACCTTCAACTATATTTTTAAACTAATAAAACCATCTATTTATCATGATTATTTGATAAATGTAAATGTTGCTTATTTCAAGTTGTGTTGATAATGAAAGTTTTATCACTATCAGTGGCATCTAAAGTATGCAATGGAAAGATGCATAAAAGCTAGAAGGACCTTGATAGAGGGCAAACAAGTATGGGAGAATGGGAAGTTCGTGCGGCTTCGAGGTGTCATGATAAGTTGAATGGCTAAATGATGTATTGGTCATTAACGTACTTGGAAAGACAAATGGATAGTAGTTCGTGTTATGACTAAATATTCAACGAAGAGGGAATTGAATAGGTTGATAATTGAAATTTGATAAATTTTGTGGAATTATTAAAATCAAGTTTGATATATGCAGGAACTATGTAATATATGCAAGAGTAAGTTGATGATATTAAGTGTAATGTGCTTCTATCAAATAAATATTGAAATAAATAGATAGAAGAGTTGCAACAGATCTCATAATGGTTCAGCTAGATCAAGCCTATGTCCATTCTCTAATACTTACAGCCACCATCAGGCTAAAATCCGCTAGTAATCCTTTGAGTCATTATAACAGAGTTAGTGCTGCTTCTACCCGAAGTTAGTATATCATACTATTAATTCCAAACACTATTACAACACTTGTATACTTCTTAAAAGAGATTACAATTTGTGCAGCACTCTCAATAACTGAACTTCTCACTCAATAACAAGTGTATAAGAGTATTAAAGACTAAAGCTTTCTCTATTTGGGACCTCCGAATTGAAGTTAAACTTGCTCAGATTTGAGGTCACACCATAGATCTGAAAGTATGAGAAAGTGAAATACAGTGGAGAGAGAGAGAGAGAGAGAGAGAGAGAGAGAGAGAGAGAGAGAGAGAGAGAGAGAGAGAGAGAGAGAGAGAGAGAGAGAGAGAGAGAGAGAGGCATTGCGGTAGCTATGGTCATGCGATGGTTGTCGCGAGTCAATAATTGACGATGATGATGTTGGTGATGGATGGAGAGAGGTGGGTTTAAAGTGGGATGGAGGCCGTGGTGACAAATCTCACAAACCTGGCATTGCAGTTAGCGAATGATTATATTGAGCGGAATTCATAAAGAGTTCATGGACTAAATAAATAAAAAAATGAGAACCATAGTGAACATTGAGCAAAAATTCAAGACTACTCATGATGCTAGCCTTTTTTATTTACCTTGGCATTGTAGTTTATGATGTCTCTTAAATTTTTTATTAATAATATTTACCATGTTTTTTGTGCGATCATAATTGGTCTTCTTTCGCTTGTTAAAGACATCGTGTGATTGTATCAAATTACAACATTCTCAACTTTACGTATAGAACAGATTTCTCCTATATATAATTTTTTTTTCTTTGGATAAAGATAAAGCAAATATCATCAATTCGCGATTACTTACTCCAATTCACTAATATTCTTGATGCCCATAAGAAATTAGAAAGTTCCTCAATTCATGTGCAATTCATGCGCAATTTTTACTCCGATAAATCTTCAATGCGATGGCCAACTCCATTCCACAGATCCGAAAGTACGAGAAAGAAAAACAGAGAGGCATTATCGCGGCTCCAGTAATTCGGAGGCCGCGAGTGTTGCGATGGTCGCATGATGTTGGTCATGGGCGGTGACTATGGAACGGACAAGCTATATATTTAAAGATACTTCATCTTTCTTCGTTTTTTTTTACGAATCTCAAATCAGCGAGATTATTGTAAAAAGACAAATGTTTGAGAATGATAATAGAAATTTATTCAAGATAATTTATCTTTATTTTTGTATTATATTGATTGAATACATTTAAGAAAACGTTTGAATATACTTTCTTTCTATCCATTTTTAGAGTTACTCTTAATAAGTAATAGACATTTGCGGATAATAAATCATTAAACTAACGGTAATTGGTCGAATATGCAAATGTCAAGTGGTTTACAAAATTTGTTTAGTAAGTAATTTGTTTCCTTCCAGTAAAACCCAGAGTAATTTTTCTTACTTTAAACGGTATTTTATAAACAAGTAAGTCACATTCAGGAACCAATAGTAGCTCGACACGCCACATAGTAAACCAATTTTTTCAACCAAAATCAGTAAATCAGCATTTTCCTTAGTGAAAATATATATAGCAAACAAAAGATTTTACATACGATCTTTATCAACCCAAATTCACCCCTTCATTCCAAAAGATAAAGCAAAGAAAACAAATTGCTAATATGTGTGTATACACATACCTAGATGAGGTGAATCGTTCTCATGCTTGATGAGCATCTCTTAAGACACATTATTCAAACGTGTATGATGAGCACTGGCCTCTCTCCTTCATTTGGTGTCCTCGCAATCAGTTCAATATCACTATTAGGAGAAGCTTCCCTACTTCGAAAATGCGATGTTGGAACTATCTTAGATCTATTTCTCTCTAAACATTTCAATAATCCATGCTCTCGAAAGAAGTTATTTGCAGTTTCCAAAAACATGGACCGAAGGGAGCGGTCATCGGGAGGAATCGCGGTCGAAGAAGGCCATTGAGAATAAAAGAACGAAACCACATATATCAATACAGAAGATACCGAGACGATCCCAGTGATCATGAAGAGCCCTCCGAAGCTACACACGCTCAAGCTAAGATTGTCTGAAAAGATCACAGCATCTTGATCTTGGCACGAGCTTTCACCGCGGAAATATTTTCTTTCGATCGCATCCATTTTCGCTTTATCTTGAGTGACATTCAAGATTGCCCTTGAGAAATAGGAGACCAAAGGGGAACCCAAAGGAAAGGCCTGATGAATAATTAGTCATGTTACTTCGTGGCTTTACCTAAAAACGAAAAAAGTTTATATTTACAAGAATTTATTTTAGGTCAGTTAAGAAGTAATAGTGACAATAGATCCATTGTCATGCAAAATAGAGGTCTCTTTAAGTATAAAACACGTGAACCCATTGTTAATTTAGACAAATCACATTGAAGTAGATATTCTACCCCCGCCATTGCAGAGACCTATCCCGAGACATAAACAGTCCTAAAAAATGAAAATGAATAACAATTGATCTATTTTCATGCAAGGTGCATATATATTAGACCAGTGCATGCACAGGTTAGCTAGGAGAGAAAGAGACACTTACAAAGCCAAACCCGTCAGTTTTATAGGTTGGTCCTACCATTTTGTACTTGTTGCAGTACTTGGCAAGGAAGAGTTTTATGCATGGCAAATCATCAAAGATTGCCGCAACTCCTCCGTTTTCGCTTCCCTTTGATAGTGCCTCGTGGTATTCCTCGGGCGAGCCATAAGGAATCAATCTGGACTCATCGAAATTGAGCTGTCTCACGAGAAATCCACTCACATAAGATCCTTCCTGATATCCGACGAAAAGCCGATTCCTTATCAAGTCTTGCACGTCCACAAACTGAGGCGTGAAACGTTGCACGGTTAAAAATGAAGTTAAATTTGCAGTATAACTCTGAGTCAGGATAAGCACCACAAATACCCATATGACGAGAACAAGCCTCGTCAAGTTGTTTGCAATCTTCTCTCCTACGTCAATGTAAATCAGAGTAAAATTGCTAACAAAAGACTGAGCATAAACAACAAAACACAGTAGAATATGGCAGCCGTTACCGACAAAATCATAATGACAAACAAGGCACGATAGTTTTGTAAAGGACTTACTATGAGCAAACACCAATGTAGAGAAGGAAAACCAGAATATTAAACCGATTTGTTGGCTACAACGACCCCTAAATTCTTCATTTGTTCGATGTTCGAGGAGCCACACGATGGACCCAGTGAAAATGAAGGCCAAACCAGTCGTTAGCCACAGATCCCAACTCAATGGTTTTATGAAGATCCACGTGTTCCTCCGCTCATCATCCTTAATGGCAACTATCATTGCTACACCAGAATCTGAATAGGGAAGTGTAAAATCGATGTAGGACGAGCGATATGCAACGATAGTTGTGTCTCCTACAACCGCATCGACTTTCTGCATCATCATGTCTCATAAACTTCAATATATGTGGCTAATTCACTTTTATCAGAATGAACATGTTAGTGATATCTGTGTACCCAACGTCTACCACAAGAAATCAAGCATAAATACAAGCCAGGTACATCAATGACAGTGCATAATAATGTTGTGCGAACTACTTCTCTGTATAGTACAAAAGCTCAAACAGGATTCGACAAGAATGCACTTACTAATGAGGACAATCATGTTTTCCTTCTTTTTACCAAGTGATTTATCAAGGAACAGCGAGGTCAAATTTGTAAAGCACTGACAAACCTGAAGTTTAATTTCGTTCAACATATCGTCGTAGGTTCCCGCACTTTGCCTGCTCTCGTTCACGTAAGGAACATACTGGTAAGGAATAGCAAAAGGCAATGCATCCAGTACTGCCAGAAACATGTCGTGGACAAATCCTGAGTAGCTGGGCACGCCCGTATGCGGATCCCATTCGATTTTGAAGAACTCGCTAAAGCCGTCTTTCTGCGGAACCCCAACCCTTAGTTTCTTCCCTGATATCGGCATCACCCAACCTTTCGGTGGCTTTAATGTATCTCCTGGCCAAGTGGGGGGCTTCAAATTGCTGGCCGAAGCAGTATACTCTTCCTTCGTTGATTGGTTCAATTCGGGTGAAAGTCCTCGTGCCGAAGTCCAATAACCAATAATTTCCTCCCTCTGTCCTACAACATTAAATATTTCGAATGCAATCGGCTGAAGTTGGCCGTTGGGCAAGTTAAATTCTCCGCTGAGGCCTTGAAATTTGATGCTTAGAATTTTGTCTAGCAATTTCGGGCCCATCTCTGATATCCCAATAGACGAAAAGTCGAGATTGTTTCTGCTCCTATTCGGCTTTAAATATCTAGACCTTGCAGGTTCCCATGCCATCTCTCCTGCTATTGCTAGTGCTGTAACTGTGTCATATGCCCATAAGCCAAAGAGACTGAGATAAGCAATCTCGTCATGTGAATTTCTCTCGGCGTAAAGCTTTGTCCATCGCTCTTCGAAATTTCTACGAGACTCTGATGGTGGTACATGTGGCCTTACACCTACTACACCTTGCATCGAATCCAAAGCCTTAGAGCTGACCGGGTCCAATAAAGAGGACAAACCATCAGTGACAATCCACGCAAAGTGCTCGCTCACCATCCGCGCCTCACTCGCTAGAACAAAGAACCTAGATCCGATCACAGCAGTCATATGAACAAGAAACACTCTGGTCTGCATCACTAACAACTTATTGAGCTCTTTTACGATGTCGATAGCTGCCGGAGATGGAGGAATAACACTTCTGTAAGTGATCCGAACATCGACCTCTTGAAATGCGTCGACAAGGTATGGAACCAAGCCATTGCCATAATCAGTGTCTTCATAAACAAGAGTTATTTCCCTCCAACCATAAGCCTGAACAACAGCCTTTAAAGCACCAACTTGTGAACTGTCATCGTAGGCTGTCCGGACGAAATAATGGCTTCGTGTGGGAGAAAGGGATGGATTAGTGGCGGAGAAGGATATGATTGGGACTTGAGCTTTCACTCCTAAGTCGATTACAAATCTGGCTTGTGAGGACCATTCTGGGCCCAGGATTGCATGGACTTCTTCATTCTCCATCAAGTCTAAAACTGCAAACACAATGTAATTGATGAAACAAATTATCTACCCAAAAAAAAGTTGGACTGCATGGACTCTCTCGCCCACCGCCCAGTCAATTGCAGAGGTCAGCGTTAGGTCAAGCTTCTCCTCGAGATCTGCTTGATCTCCATGGTCGTCAAGCCTCTAGGTCTCACCTCCATGGCAGCAACCTATTAGAGCTAGAAAAAAATTGGGCCGGTCCAGATTTTTGGGCCCCCATGCAATTTCACATGGCCCTACAGAGGTAGCATGGTGACTAGGTAGTGGCATGGCTCGGGGGACAGGAAAATTACCGAAATAGTCCTAAATATATTGTAATTGTGCCAATTTAGTATTAAACCTTTTTTTCTAATTAAATCCTAAACATTTTACATTTGTATCAATTCAATTCATCCGGACAATTTTGGCTAGCCGATGCTGATGTGAACGCCGGCCGTCCTACATAGCGCGGCCGGCGCTAACATGGACATATTTTAATTATTTTTCAATTCGTTTATTTATTTATTATTTTCATTTTTCCTTTTTTTCTTTTCTCTTCATCTTTATTCTCTGGCCGGTCGTTGGAACTCGAAGAGAGAGAAAGAGAGGTGGTGGAGCACTAAGTGCTTTAGATTAGAGTAACATTGGATGAGTTAAGGTGGATGTGTGAGGGTGTTGTTAGGCAAAAAAAAGTCTCATATCGGAGTTGTGATGTAAAGTGGGGCATTTAATATTGGCTCATAACTCATTGACTAAAACTTTTGGATGAATGGGAGCTCAAATTTGAGTGATCTATCGAGCTTTCGGTCCACCTCTTCTCAAAGTGTGTTCTTGAAGATACAGATTGTAGATTTCAAAAGCCGACAATGCAAATTATCATTAAATGCAAAAATGGAGGATAAATCTTGAAATTGGATCGGAATGCTTTGTGTTTGGAAAGTTGGTGATGATGACGTTGTCATATGTTAAAAATTCTTTTTTTTTTTCTGGGAGGCAGACATAGAGATAGAGATATAGTGAAGGAACATAGTGAAGTTAAGGAACACAGAGGTCGACTTCGGCTGTTTGAGTTGTTCTTACGTTTGAAAAGCCAATGTATGATTTCTACCCTCGGAGGGAGAGAGAAAGATGTTGAAGTGACGGACCGAAGTTGAGTGTACACATGAGGTTGAAAGAGAACCACCTAAAAGTCAAGTGCGTCTTCGTTTGAAAAGTCTAATCATGATAGATTTTTCATATGTTGACAAATCTTTTATTTTTTTATTTTTTTGGGGAGTAGAGAGAGAGGCTTTTATGAAGTAGATGGCATTTAAAATTGTCCAAAAAATCTTAAACCTATTGTATGACTACCAATTTAGTTTTAAAACTTTCAATTTTTGTTAATTTAGTACTACACCTTTCGATGATTTGCCAATTTGAACCTTCTAACCAATTTTGCCAATTTTTTATAAAAATTTTCTATTATTTTTTTGGCTCTTTTCTTTTCTTTCTTATATATTTTTCCCTATTGTACTTCTTCCCACAAGGGCCAACGGGGCCTTAGCAATGATTTGCAACCCTCACCGACCACTGTGTGAGGGCCCTCCCTCAGTAGGTCTATGCGAGCCGATGAGGGCTGTTGCAACCCTCATTGTGCACAAAGGCGAAGACCGTTGATAGCCCTCATCAGCCATCGTTGAGGCCCCGACAACCCCTCTGGCCCTTCGAGGAAGAAGAACAACAAAAAGAAAATGAAGAAAAAAAATATAAAAAATATAAAAAAATTAGAAAAATTGCAAAAATTATCCACGTCAACGCTGGCCGTGCCACGTAAGACGATGGACGTCCATGTCATCAATTTTCAGCCAAAATTGGCCAGAATGACTAAATTGGCAAATTATCAAAAGGTTTTGGACTAAATTGGCACAATTGAAAGGTCTAGGACTGAGTTGACCATCATACAACAGATTTATGACTTTTTGGACAATTTTTCCCGCCTAATACTAAGTAGGTATTAGAAGCCTAATACTAATACTAATACAAATACCTATACTAATACTAATAGCAGATTTCTCCTTACATTGCACCATAACACTGATACCATAAATATCTAAGGCCCTGTTAGAATCTATTGAGAATTCACTAAACTATGTAGATTGATCATTCCCGACCAACTCACACTAGAACCACTTCATTGTATGTGTATTAATATTGTGAATCGGACAAGGAGGTATCAAATTATTTGATGACAAGTATTTGAAGTTCCGAAGAATCAAGATTCACGGTGACAAGTGTTTGAGGTTGTGAATAATCTAATTCATGAGCATGAGTCCAATATGTCCCCACAGAAGTGCATATATTTACCTGCCGATGCCGCATCGACGATGTTATCAGCTGGATCTCTGACTTGAATCGACAATCGAGTGTGGTAATTAGGGTGTGTGCGGTAGAAATCAAAGAGCGCCATGAATATACAGCTCGTCACCATCTTCCCGGCGGTCGAGTTCCTGTTTTGAACTAGCCCGACTTGAATCATTTCCTTTGCTGGGTTCTCTCTGGGTACACTAGCGGTTTCAATAGTAGAGGCCAGGTGAAGGAAATATGTTAGGGCAAGAATCAAGTAGCTTGTCAGGCCATCCATATTCAGTGTCTCTTGGCTATTTTGTCTATTGCTTCTCTTGTTGATTCCAGACCGTTTATACATTTTTGAGCTCTAAGCATTGGAAGAACTGTAGGGAAGTTTCCTAGAATTTGACTAAGCGGCGTGCAACTGCAAACATTGACTAATTCCACAAGACAAAGTAGTCCTACGTTAAAATAAAACGAGTAGATTATTTGGAAAAGTCATAGGATTTGGAGATTTGAGATGTATTTATTTTGCAAAATTTGAATAATTTAAAAAATATTTTTCTAAAAATGACCACTTGTATCACTTATCAAAATGAATGGACAAAAAACGTTTTCATCGTTCACAAAAATGTTTACGCAGAAATTGTTGTTAAAAATGAAAACATTTTAATTGACTAATTATTTCATGCGATATAAACGATTATTTTTTACAAAATCTTTTGCAAATCATTGATTTTCTACAAAACAAATGGAAACTTTTGTCTTTTTTTAATTTCTCGCAAATATTTAATGCTTTTTTGTCCTTATTTTGCCATAAGTCAAAGAAAAACAAAAAATAAACCAAAGGTGATAAAAGGGAAAGAGTAGAAGATCATTATGCCTCATCTCTAGGAGCTGATTGCCAGCTTTCTTTCTCCATTTCCTTCCTCCAACCAAGGAAAAAACAACCCTGTTACTCTTTCAAGGCAAGAACTTTCAAACCGTATGTCCAAATCTTTGGAGAAGTGTGGAAACATGACTTGAGCATGTTTTTTTCTTGCTCAAGTCATGTTTCCATGTAAGCATTGGTTCCACAAAAACTCATATTAGCATTCAATTGTGGAATCCGGAATTCTGTATGGTTCAATAATGTCGTGGAATTTCACCGATGGCATATATGCTCGAAAAACCAATTTAAGATTTTCAACTTTTCCATTTAGGGATATAAGTTCTGAGCTTTCTAGTAGTATTGGGGAAATTGATTCTACAGGACTTTGGATATAAAGGGAGTCTTTCGGAGGAAGGTGATTCGATGAAGAAATTGGTGAGTCGGATGGAAACCGGCGAGGTCGCCGGTCTGAAGCTCCTTCTTGGGCTACTTTTGCAATTTTTGCTCTTTTTAATTTCCTAAACCAAAGTCCTTTATTCAAATCACTATTTACATTTCGTGAAAACCCTTAGCAAATAGCGTCAAGCTCTAAGTTTTTGGTGTTTATGCAAAGGCATTTCCCATAAACTCTCACAAAACAACCAAAGACTAGCTCTAAGCATTGGAAATATTGCAAGGAAGTTTCCCAGAACTTCGCCGTGCAATGTGAACACATTGACTAATTCTACGCGTAAATAGTACACTCCTAAAAGCTTAAGCTTTTAAACAGTTCGTATTAGTTCCACAAAATCTCACATTAGCATCCAATTGTTTCCATTTGCTGTTCGGAGAGTAATCAGCTGTGGATTCTGGAAATCTCTATGGTTCTATCATGTCGTGGACTTTCACTGATGCCATATATGCTCGAAAAATCAATTGTAGCTTTTCGATTTTTCCATGGAGGGATCTGAGTTATGAGCTTTCTAAAAGTATTGGGGAAGTTGATTTAGCCCGGGAGTCTTTCCATGTACTAGGATAGTGAGGTGAATAGAGATCGGAAAATTGTGTGATGCTGATGTTCACTAGCAGAAGGCATCGATGTTCTTCATAATCTAGCAATGCTTATACTTTAGTAATGGTTGTTGCGACCTCTGGAACTACGAGCTCAGAATGTTTCTACAAGGAATTTTGATGCTACAGGACTTTGGATATAAAGGGAGTCTTTTGGAGGAAGGTGATTCCATGTAGAAATTGGTGAGTTGGATGTAAACCGCCGAGGTCGCCGGTCTGAAGCTCCTTCTTGAGTTACTTTTGCAATTGTTGCTCTTTTTCATTTCCTAAACCAAAGTCCTTTATGCAAATCACTATTTACATTTCGTGAAAACCCTAAGCAAATAGCGTCAAGCTCTAAGTTTTTGGTGTTTATGCAAAGGCATTTCCCATAAACTCTCACAAAACAACCAAAGACTAGGTCCCCACGTTCTGGACGCATTTCCAAAGTTTTGGATGTACTCCAACATTTCAGACGTGGGCCTTACGGCTAGGTAATCAATTCCTAGTAACAACTTTCTGAGAAATTATTGCATGCCACTGTGATGCCAACGTGAAGGACACAAAATAGTGCAAAAATCAAGCAGTTTGCCTGGCCCTCCATATTCGGTGTATCTTGATTACTTTTATCTATCGCTTCACTTGTTGATGCCCGACTACTTATGCATAGCTTCCAGCTCTAAGCATTGGAAATATCCCAAGGAAGTTTCCTAGAACTTGGCCATGCAATGTGAACACATTGACTAATTCTACGCGTAAGTAGTACGCTCCTAAAAGCTTAAGCTTTTAAACAGTCGGTATTAGTTTCACAAAATCTCACATTAGCATCCAATTGTTCCCTTTTCTGTTCGAAGAGTAATCAATTGTGGATTTCGAAATTTTGTATGGTTCAATAATGTCGTGGACTGTCACCGACGGCATATTTGCTGGAAAAACTAATTAAAGATTTTCAATTTTTCCATTTAGGGATTTGAGTTATGAGCTTTCAAGTAGTATTGAGGAAGTTGATTTAGCTCGGGGGTTTTTCAATTTACGGGGATCATGAGGTAAATAGAGATCGTAAAATTGTGTGATGCTGATCTTTACTAGCAGAAGGCATCGATGGGGTTTCTTCATAATCTAGCGATGCTTATACTTTAGTAATGGTTGTTGCGACCTCTAGAACTACGAGTTCAGAATGTTTCGACCAAGAATTTTGATTCTACATGACTTTGGACATAAAGGGAGTCTTTCGGAGGAAGGTGATTCGATGTAAAAATTGCTGAGCTGGATGGAAACCGCCGAGGTCGCCGGTCTGAAGCTCCCTCTTAGGTTACTTGTGCAATTTTTGCTCTTTTTAATTTCCTAAACCAAAGTCCTTTATGCAAAACACTATTTACATTTCGTGAAAGCCCTAAGCAAATAGTATTAAGCTCTAAGTTTTTTTTTTGGTGTTTACGCAAAGGCATTTTCCATAAACTCTCACAAAACAACCAAAGACTGGGTCCCCACATTCTGGACACATTTCAAAAATTTTGGATAGACTCCAACATTTCAGACGTGGGCCTTACGGCTAGGTAATCAATTTCTAGTGACAACTTTGTGAGAAATTGTTGCATGCCACTGTGATGCCAATGTGAAGGACACAAAATAGTGCAAGAATCAAGTAGCTTGCCCGGCCTTCCATATTCATTGTATCTTGATTACTTTTGTCTATTGCTTCACTTGTTGATGCTCGACTGCTTATGCATCTCTTCCAGCTCTAAGCGTTGGAAATATCGCAAGGAAGTTTCCCAGAACTTCGCCGTGCAATGTGAACACATTGACTAATTCTACGCGTAAATAGTACACTCCTAAAAGCTTAAGCTTTTAAACAGTTCGTATTAGTTCCACAAAATCTCACATTAGCATCCAATTGTTTCCATTTGCTGTTCGAAGAGTAACAAGCTATGGATTCTAGAAATCTCTATGGTTCTATCATGTTGTGGACTTTCAGTGATGGCATATATGCTCGAAAAACCAATTGAAGCTTTTCGATTTTTCCATTGAGGGATCTGAGTTATGAGCTTTCTAGTAGTATTGGGGAAGTTGATTTAGCCCGGGAGTCATTCCATGTACTAGGATGGTGAGGTGAATAGAGATCGGAAAATTGTGTGATCCTGATGTTCACTAGCAGAAGGCATCGATGTTCTTCATAATCTAGCAATGCTTATACTTTAGTAATGGTTGTTGCGACCTCTGGAACTACGAGCTCAGAATGTTTCTATTAGAAATTTTGATGCTACACGACTTTGGATATAAAGGGAGTCTTTCGGAGGAAGGTGATTCAATGTAGAAATTGGTGAGTTGGATGCAAACCGCCGAGGTCGCCGATCTGAAGCTCCTTCTTGAGTTACTTTTGCAATTGTTGCTCTTTTTCATTTCCTAAACCAAAGTCCATTTTGCAAATCACTATTTACATTTAGTGAAAACTCTAAGCAAATAGCGTCAAGCTCTAAGTTTTTGGTGTTTATGCAAAGGCATTTCCCATAAACTCTCACAAAACAACCAAAGACTATGTCCCCACATTCTGGACGCATTTCCAAAGTTTTGGATGTACTCCAACATTTCATACGTGGGCCTTACGGCTAGGTAATCAATTCCTAGTAACAACTTTCTGAGAAATTATTGCATGCCATTGTGATGCCAACGTGAAGGACACAAAATAGTGCAAGAATCAAGCAGTTTGCCTGGCCCTCCATATTCGGTGTATCTTGATTACTTTTGTCTATCGCTTCACTTGTTGATGCCCGACTACTTATGCATCGCTTCTAGCTCTAAGCATTAGAAATATCCCAAGGAAGTTTCCCAGAACTTGGCCGTGCAATGTGAACACATTGATTAATTCTACGCGTAAGTAGTACACTCCTAAAAGTTTAAGCTTTTAAACAGTCAGCATTAGTTTCACAAAATCTCACATTAGCATCCAATTGTTCCCTTTTCTGTTCGGAGAGTAATCAATTGTGGATTTTCGAATTTTGTGTGGTTCAATAATGTCGTGGACTTTCACCGATGGCATATTTGCTGGAAAAACTAGTTGAAGATTTTCAATTTTTCCATTTAGGGATCTGAGTAATGAGCTTTCAAGTAGTATTGGGGAAGTTGATTTAGCTCGGGGGTTTTTCAATTTACGGGGATCATGAGGTAAATAGAGATCGTAAAATTGTGTAATGCTTATCTTTACTAGCAGAAGGCATCGATGGGGTTTCTTCATAATCTAGCAATGCTTATACTTCAGTAATGGTTTTTGCGACCGTTGGAACTACGAGCTCAAAATGTTTCGTACAAGACTTTGGACATAAAGGGAGTCTTTCGGAGGAAGGTGATTCGATGTAGAAATTGTTTAGTTGGATGGAAACCGCCGAGGTCGCCGGTCCGAAGCTCCCTCTTAGGTTACTTGTGCAATTTTTGCTCTTTTTAATTTCCTAAATCAAAGTCCTTTATGCAACACACTATTTACATTTCGTGAAAGCCCTAAGCAAATAGCATTAAGCTCTAAGTTTTTTTTTGGTGTTTACGCAAAGGCATTTTCCATAAACTCTCACAAAACAACCAAAGACTGGGTCCCCACATTCTGGACGCATTTAAAAAATTTTGGAAGTACTCCAACATTTCAGACGTGGGCCTTACGGCTAGGTAATCAATTCTCGGTGACAACTTTGTGAGAAATTGTTGCATGCCACTGTGATGCCAACGTGAAGGACACAAAATAGTGCAAGAATCAAGCAGCTTGCCCGGCCTTCCATATTCATTGTATATTGATTTCTTTTGTCTATTGCTTCACTTGTTGATGCTCGACTACTTATGCATCTCTTCCAGCTTTAAGCATTGGAAATATCGCAAGGAAGTTTCCCAGAACTTCGCCGTGCAATGTGAACACATTGACTAATTCTACGCGTAAATAGTACACTCCTAATAGCTTAAACTTTTAAACAGTTGGTATTAGTTCCACAAAATCTCACATTAGCATCCAATTGTTTCCATTTGCTGTTCGGAGAGTAATCAGCTGTGGATTCTGGAAATCTCTATGGTTCTATCATGTCGTGGACTTTCACTGATGCCATATATGCTCGAAAAAACAATTGCAGCTTTTCGATTTTTCCATTGAGGGATCTGAGTTATGAGCTTTCTAAAGGTATTGGGGAAGTTGATTTAGCCCGAGAGTCTTTCCATGTACTAGGATAGTGAGGTGAATAGAGATCGGAAAATTGTGTGATGCTGATGTTCACTAGCAGAAGGCATCGATGTTCTACATAATCTAGCAATGCTTATACTTCAGTAATGGTTGTTGCGACCTCTGGAACTACGAGCTCAGAATGTTTCTACTAGGAATTTTGATGCTACAGGACTTTGGATATAAAGGGAGTCTTTCGGAGGAAGGTGATTCCATGTAGAAATTGGTGAGTTGGATGTAAACCGCCGAGGTCGCCGGTCTGAAGCTGTTTCTTGAGTTACTTTTGCAATTGTTACTCTTTTTCATTTCCTAAACCAAAGTCCTTTATGCAAATCACTATTTACATTTCGTGAAAACCCTAAGCAAATAGCGTCAAGCTCTAAGTTTTTGGTGTTTATGCAAAGGCATTTCCCATAAACTCTCACAAAACAACCAAAGACTAGGTCCCCACGTTCTCGACGCATTTCCAAAGTTTTGGATGTACTCCGACATTTCAGACGTGGGCCTTACGGCTAGGTAATCAATTCCTAGTAACAACTTTCTGAGAAATTATTGCATGCCGCTGTGATGCCAACGTGAAGGACACAAAATAGTGCAAGAATCAAGCAATTTGCCTGGCCCTCCATATTTGGTGTATCTTGATTACTTTTGTCTATCGCTTTACTTGTTGATGCCCGACTACTTATGCATCGCTTCCAGCTCTAGGCATTGGAAATATCCCAAGGAAGTTTCCTAGAACTTGGCCATGCAATGTGAACACATTGACTAATTCTACGCGTAAGTAGTACGCTCCTAAAAGCTTAAGCTTTTAAACAGTCGGTATTAGTTTCACAAAATCTCACATTAGCTTCCAATTGTTCCCTTTTCTGTTCGGAGAGTAATCAATTGTGGATTTCGAAATTTTGTATGGTTCAATAATGTCGTGGACTTTCACCGAAGGCATATTTGCTGGAAAAACTAGTTGAAGATTTTCAATTTTTCCATTTAGGGATTTGAGTTAAGAGCTTTCAAGTAGTATTGGGGAAGTTGATTTAGCTCGGGGGTTTTTCAATTTACGGGGATCATGAGGTAAATAGAGATCGTAAAATTGTGTGATGCTGATCTTTACTAGCAGAAGCCATCGATGGGGTTTCTTCATAATCTAGCGATGGTTATAATTTAGTAATCGTTGTTGCGACCTCTAGAACTACGAGTTCAGAATGTTTCGACCAAGAATTTTGATTCTACATGACTTTGGACATAAAGGGAGTCTTTCGGAGGAAGGTGATTCGATGTAGAAATTGCTGAGTTGGATGGAAACCGCCGAGGTCGCCGGTCTGAAGCTCCCTTTTAGGTTACTTGTGCAATTTTTGCTCTTTTTAATTTCCTAAACCAAAGTCCTTTATGCAAAACACTATTTACATTTCGTGAAAGCACTAAGCAAATAGCATTAAGCTCTAAGTTTTTTTTTGGTGTTTACACAAAGGCATTTTCCATAAACTCTCACAAAACAACCAAAGACTGGGTCCCCACATTCTGGACGCATTTCAAAAATTTTGGATGGACTCCAACATTTCAGACGTGGCCTTACGGCTAGGTAATCAATTCCTAGTGACAACTTTGTGAGAAATTGTTGCATGCCACTGTGATGCCAACGTGAAGGACACAAAATAGTGCAAGAATCAAGCAGCTTGCCCGGCCCTCCATATTCATTGTATCTTGATTACTTTTGTCTATTGCTTCACTTGTTGATGCTCGACTGCTTATGCATCTCTTCCAGCTCTAAGCGTTGGAAATATCGCAAGGAAGTTTCCCAGAACTTCGCCGTGCAATGTGAACACATTGACTAATTCTACGCGTAAATAGTACACTCCTAAAACCTTAAGCTTTTAAACAGTTCGTATTAGTGCCACAAAATCTCACATTAGCATCCAATTGTTTCCATTTGCTGTTCGAAGAATAATCAGCTATGGATTCTGGAAATCTCTATGATTCTATCATGTTGTGGACTTTCAGTGATGGCATATATGCTCGAAAAACCAATTGAAGCTTTTCGATTTTTCCATTGAGGGATATGAGTTATGAGCTTTCTAGTAGTATTGGGGAAGTTGATTTAGCCCGGGAGTCGTTCCATGTACTAGGATGGTGAGGTGAATAGAGATTGGAAAATTGTGTGATGTTGATGTTCACTAGCAGAAGGCATCGATGTTCTTCATAATCTAGCAATGCTTATACTTTAGTAATGGTTGTTGCGACCTCTGGAACTACGAGCTCATAATGTTTCTATTAGGAATTTTGATGCTATAGGACTTTGGATATAAAGAGAGTCTTTCGGAGGAAGGTGATTCAATGTAGAAATTGGTGAGTTGGATGCAAACCGCCGAGGTCGCCGGTCTGAAGCTGCTTCTTGAGTTATTTTTGCAATTGTTGCTCTTTTTCATTTCCTCAACCAAAGTCCATTTTGCAAATCACTATTTACATTTTGTGAAAACTCTAAGCAAATAGCGTCAAACTCTAAGTTTTTACTGTTTATGCAAAGGCATTTCCCATAAACTCTCAGAAAACAAACAAAGACTAGGTCCCCACGTTCTGGACGCATTTCCAAAGTTTTGGATGTACTCCAACATTTCCGACGTGGGCCTTACGGCTAGGTAATCAATTCCTAGTAACAACTTTGTCAGAAATTATTGCATGCCGCTGTGATGCCAATGTGAAGCACACAAAATAGTGCAAGAATCAAGCAGTTTGCCTGGCCCTCCATGTTCGGTGTATCTTGATTACTTTTGTCTATCGCTTCACTTGTTGATGCCCGACTACTTATGCATCGCTTCCAGCTCTAAGCATTGGAAATATCCCGAGGAAGTTTCCCAGAACTTGACCGTGCAATGTGAACACATTGACTAATTCTACGCGTAAGTAGTACGCTCCTAAAAGCTTAAACTTTTAAACAGTCAGTATTAGTTTCACAAAATCTCACATTAGCATCCAATTGTTCCCTTTTCTGTTCGGAGAGTAATCAATTGTGGATTTCCGAATTTTGTATGGTTCAATAATGTCGTGGACTTTCACCGATGGCATATTTGCTGGAAAAACTAGTTGAAGATTTTCAATTTTTCCATTTGGGGATCTGAGTTATGAGCTTTCAAGTAGTATTGGGGAAGTTGATTTAGCTCGGGGGTTTTTCAATTTACAGGGATCATGAGGTAAATAGAGATCGTAAAATTGTGTGATGCTGATCTTTACTAGCAGAAGCCATCGATGGGGTTTCTTCATAATCTAGCGTTGCTTATACTTTAGTAATGGTTGTTGCGACCTCTAGAACTACGAGTTCAGATTGTTTCGACCAAGAATTTTGATTCTACATGACTTTGGACATAAAGGGAGTCTTTCGGAGGAAGGTGATTCGATGTAGAAATTGCTGAGTTGGATGGAAACCGCCGAGGTCGCCGGTCTGAAGCTCCCTCTTAGGTTACTTGTGCAATTTTTGCTCTGTTTAATTTCCTAAACCAAAGTCCTTTATGCAAAACACTATTTACATTTCGTGAAAGCCCTAAGCAAATAGCATTAAGCTCTAAGTTTTTTTTTTGTGTTTACGCAAAGGCATTTTCCATAAACTCTCACAAAACAACCAAAGACTGGGTCCCCACATTCTGGACGCATTTAAAAAATTTTGGATGGACTCCAACATTTCAGACGTGGGCCTTACGGCTAGGTAATCAATTCCTAGTGACAACTTTGTGAGAAATTGTTGCATGCCATTGTGATGCCAACGTGAAGGACACAAAATAGTGCAAGAATCAAGCAGCTTGCCCGGCCTTCCATATTCATTGTATCTTGATTACTTTTGTCTGTTGCTTCACTTGTTGATGCTCGACTACTTATGCATCTCTTCCAGCTCTAAGCATTGGAAATATCGCAAGGAAGTTTCCCAGAACTTGGCCGTGCAATGTGAACACATTGACTAATTCTACGCGTAAGTAGTACGCTCCTAAAAGCTTAAGCTTTTAAACAGTCAGTATTAGTTTCACAAAATCTCACATTAGCATCCAATTGTTCCCTTTTCTATTCGGAGAGTAATCAATTGTGGATTTCCGAATTTTGTGTGGTTCAATAATGTCGTGGACTTTCACCGATGGCATATTTGCTGGAAAAACTAGTTGAAGATTTTCAATTTTTCCATTTAGGGATCTGAGTAATGAGCTTTCAAGTAGTATTGGGGAAGTTGATTTAGCTCGGGGGTTTTTCAATTTATAGGGATCATGAGGTAAATAGAGATCGTAAAATTGTGTGATGCTGATCTTTACTAGCAGAAGGTATCGATGGGGTTTCTTCATAATCTAGCAATGCTTATACTTCAGTAATGGTTTTTGCGACCTCTCGAACTACGAGCTCAGAATGCTTCGTACAAGACTTTGGACATAAAGGGAGTCTTTCGAAGGAAGGTGATTTGATGTAGAAATTGCTGAGTTGGATGGAAACCGCCGAGGTCGCCGGTCTGAAGCTCCCTCTTGGGTTACTTGTGCAATTTTTGCTCTTTTTAATTTCCTAAACCAAAGTCCTTTATGCAAAACACTATTTACATTTCGTGAAAACCCTAAGCAAATAGCGTTAAGCTCTAAGATTTTTTTTTGGTGTTTGCGCAAAGGCATTTTCCATAAACTCTCACAAAACAACCAAATACTGGGTCCCCACGTTCTGGACGCATTTCATAAGTTTTGGATGTACTCCAACATTTCAGACGTGGGCCTTACCGCTAGGTAATCAATTCCTAGCAACAACTTTTTGAGAAATTATTGTATGCCACTGTGATGCCAACGTGAAGGACACAAAATAGTGGAAGAATGAAGAAGCTTGCCCGGCCCTCCATATTCATTGTATCTTGATTACTTATGTCTGTTGCTTCACTTGTTGATGCTCGACTACTTATGCATCGCTTCCAGCTCTAAGCATTGGAAATATCGCAGGGAAGTTTCCCAGAACTTCGCCGTGCAATGTGAACACATTGACTAATTCTACCCGTAAATAGTACACTCCTAAAACCTTAAGCTTTTAAATAGTTGTATTAGTTCCACAAAATCTCACATTAGCATCCAATTGTTTCCATTTGCTGTTCGGAGAGAAATGAGCCGTGAATTTTGGAAATCTCTATGGTTCTATCATGTCGTGGACTTTCACTGATGGCATATATGCTCGAAAAATCAATTGAAGCTTTTCGATTTTTCCATTGAGGGATCTTAGTTATGAGCTTTCTAGTAGTATTGGGGAAGTTGATTTAGCCCGGGAGACTTTGCATGTACTAGGATAGTGAGGTGAATAGAGATTGGAAAATTGTGTGATGCTGATGTTCACTAGCAGAAGGCATCGATGTTCTTCATAATCTAGCAATGCTTATACTTCAGTGATGGTTGTTGCGACCTCTGGAACTAGGAGCTCAGAATGTTTCTACTAGGAATTTTGATGCTACAGGACTTTGGATATAAAGGGAGTCTTTCGGAGGAAGGTGATTCAATGTAGAAATTGGTGAGTTGGATGCAAACCACCGAGGTCGCCGGTCTGAAGCTCCTTCTAGAGTTACTTTTGCAATTGTTGCTCTTTTTCATTTCCTAAACCAAAGTCCATTTTGCAAATCACTATTTACATTTCGTGAAAACCCTAAGCAAATAGCGTCAAGCTCTAAATTTTTGGTGTTTATGCAAAGGCATTTCCCATAAACTCTCACAAAATAACCAAAGACTAGGTCCCCACGTTCTGGACGCATTTCCAAAGTTTTGGATGTACTCCAACATTTCAGACGTGGACCTTACGGCTAGGTAATCAATTCCTAGTAGCAACTTTGTGAGAAATTATTGTATGCCACTGTGATGCCAACGTGAAGGACACAAAATAGTGCAAGAATCAAGTAGTTTGCCTGGCCCTCCATATTCGGTGTATCTTGATTACTTTTGTCTATCGCTTCGCTTGTTGATGCCCGATTACTTATGCATCGCTTCCAGCTCTAAGCATTGGAAATATCCCAAGGAAGTTTCCTAGAACTTGGCCATGCAATGTGAACACATTGACTAATTCTACGCGTAAGTAGTACGCTCCTAAAAACTTAACATTTTAAATAGTCGGTATTAGTTTCATAAAATCGCACATTAGCATCCAATTGTTCCCTTTTCTATTCGGAGAGTAATCAATTGTGGATTTCGAAATTTTGTATGGTTCAATAATGTCGTGGACTTTCACCGATGGCATATTTGCTGGAAAAACTTGTTGAAGATTTTCAATTTTTCCATTTAGGGATTTGAGTTATGAGCTTTCAAGTAGTATTGGGGAAGTTGATTTAGCTCAAGGGTTTTTCAATTTACGGGGATCATGAGGTAAATAGAGATCGTAAAATTGTGTGATGCTGATCTTTACTAGCAGAAGGCATCGATGGGGTTTCTTCATAATCTAGCGATGCTTATACTTTAGTAATGGTTGTTGCGATCTCTAGAACTACGAGTTCAGAATGTTTCGATCAAGAATTTTGATTCTACATGACTTTGGACATAAAGGGAGTCTTTCGGAGGAAGGTGATTCGATGTAGAAATTGCTGAGTTGGATGGAAACCGCCGAGGTCGCCGGTCTGAAGCTCCCTCTTAGGTTACTTGTGCAATTTTTGCTCTTTTTAATTTCCTAAACCAAAGTCCTTTATGCAAAACACTATTTACATTTCGTGAAAGTCCTAAGCAAATAGCATTAAGCTCCAACTTTTTTTTTGGTGTTTACGCAAAGGCATTTTCCATAAACTCTCACAAAACAACCAAAGACTGGGTCCCCACATTCTGGACGCATTTCAAAATTTTTGGATGCACTCCAACATTTCAGACGTGGGCCTTACGGCTAGGTAATCAATTCCTAGTGACAACTTTGTGAGAAATTGTTGCATGCCATTGTGATGCCAACGTGAAGGACACAAAATAGTGCAAGAATTAAGCAGCTTGCCCGGCCTTCCATATTCATTGTATCTTGATTACTTTTGTCTATTGCTTCACTTGTTGATGCTCAACTACTTATGATCTCTTCCAGCTCTAAGCATTGGAAATATCGCAAGGAAGTTTCCCAGAACTTGGCCGTGCAATGTGAACACATTGACTAATTCTACGCGTAAATAGTACACTCTTAAAAGCTTAAGCTTTTAAACAGTTGGTATTAGTTCCATAAAATCTCACATTAGCATCCAATTGTTTCCATTTGCTGTTCAACGAGTAATCAACTGTGGATTCTGGAAATCTCTATGGTTCTATCATGTTGTGGACTTTCAGTGATGGCATATATGCTCGAAAAACCAATTGAAGCTTTTCGATTTTTCCATTGAGGGATCTGAGTTATGAGCTTTCTAGTAGTATTAGGGAAGTTGATTTAGCCCGGGAGTCGTTCCATATACTAGGATGGTGAGGTGAATAGAGATCGAAAAATTATGTGATGCTGATGTTCACTAGCAGAAGGCATCGATGTTCTTCATAATCTAGCAATGCTTATACTTTAATAATGGTTGTTGCAACCTCTGGAACTACGAGCTCAGATTGTTTCTATTAGAAATTTTGATGCTACACGACTTTGGATATAAAGGGAGTCTTTCGGAGGAAGGTGATTCAATGTAGAAATTGGTGAGTTGGATGCAAACAGCCGAGGTCGCCAGTCTGAAGCTCCTTCTTGACTTACTTTTGCAATTGTTGCTCTTTTTCATTTCTTAAACCAAAGTCCATTTTGCAAATCACTATTTACATTTTGTGAAAACTCTAAGCAAATAGCGTCAAGCTCTAACTTTTTGGTGTTTATGCAAAGGCATTTCCCATAAACTCTCACAAAACAACCAAAGACTATGTCCCCACGTTCTGGACGCATTTCCAATGTTTTGGATGTACTCCAACATTTCAGACGTGGGCCTTACGGCTAGGTAATCAATTCCTAGTAACAACTTTCTGAGAAATTATTGCATGCCGCTGTGATGCCAACGTGAAGCACACAAAATAGTGCAAGAATCAAGCAGTTTGCCTGGCCCTCCATATTCGGTGTATCTTGATTACTTTTGTCTATCGCTTCACTTGTTGATGCCCGATTACTTATGCATCGCTTCCAGCTCTAAGCATTGGAAATATCCCAAGGAAGTTTCCCAGAACTTGGCCGTGCAATGTGAACACATTGACTAATTCTACGCGTAAGTAGTACGTTCCTAAAAGCTTAAGCCTTTAAACAGTCAGTATTAGTTTCACAAAATCTCACATTAGCATCCAATTGTTCCCTCTTCTGTTCGGAGAGTAATCAATTGTGGATTTCCGAATTTTGTGTGGTTCAATAATGTCGTGGACTTTCACCGATGGCATATTTGCTGGAAAAACTAGTTGAAGATTTTCAATTTTTCCATTTAGGGATCTGAGTTATGAGCTTTCAAGTAGTATTGGGGAAGTTGATTTAGCTCGGGGTTTTTTCAATTTACGGGGATCATGAGGTAAATAGAGATCGTGAAATTGTGTGATGCTGATCTTTACTAGCAGAAGGCATCGATGGGGTTTCTTCATAATCTAGCAATGCTTATACTTCAGTAATGGTTTTTGCGACCTCTGAAACTACGAGGAAGGTGATTCGATGTAGAAATTGCTGAGTTGGATGGAAACCGCCGAGGTCGCCGGTCTGAAGCTCCCTCTTGGGTTACTTGTGCAATTTTTGCTCTTTTTAATTTCCTAAACCAAAGTCCTTTATGCAAAACACTATTTACATTTCGTGAAAACCCTAAGCAAATAACGTTAAGCTCTAAGATTTTTTTTTGGTGTTTGCGCAAAGGCATTTTCCATAAACTCTCACAAAACAACCAAATACTGGGTCCCCACGTTCTGGACGCATTTCATAAGTTTTGGATGTACTCCAACATTTCAGACGTGGGCCTTACCGCTAGGTAATCAATTCCTAGTAATAACTTTTTGAGAAATTATTGCATGCCACTATGATGCCAACGTGAAGGACAGAAAATAGTGGAAGAATCAAGCAGCTTGCCCGGCCCTCCATATTCATTGTATCTTGATTACTTTTGTCTATTGCTTCACTTGTTGATGCTCAACTACTTATGCATCGCTTCTAGCTCTAAGCATTGGAAATATCGCAAGGAAGTTTCCCAGAACTTCGCCGTGCAATGTGAACACATTGACTAATTCTACCCGTAAATAGTACACTCCTAAAACCTTAAGCTTTTAAACAGTTGGTATTAGTTCAACAAAATCTCACATTAGCATCCAATTGTTTCCATTTGCTGTTCAGAGAGAAATGAGCCGTGGATTTTGGAAATCTCTATGGTTCTATCATGTCCTGGACTTTCACTGATGGCATATATGCTCGAAAAACCAATTGAAGCTTTTCGATTTTTCCATTGAGGGATATGAGTTATGAGCTTTCTAGTAGTATTGGGGAAGTTGATTTAGCCCGGGAGTCTTTCCATGTACTAGGATAGTGAGGTGAATAGAGATCGGAAAATTGTGTGATGCTGATGTTCACTAGCAGAAGGCATCGATGTTCTTCATAATCTAGCAATGCTTATACTTCAGTAATGATTGTTGCGACCTCTGGAACTGCAAGCTCAGAATGTTTCTACTAGGAATTTTGATGCTACAGGACTTTGGATATAAAGGGAGTCTTTTGGAGGAAGGTGATTCAATGTAGAAATTGGTGAGTTGGATGTAAACCGCCGAGGTCGCCAATCTGAAGCTCCTTCTTGAGTTACTTTTGCAATTGTTGCTCTTTTTCATTTCCTAAACCAAAGTCCTTTATGCAAATCACTATTTACATTTCGTGAAAACCCTAAGCAAATAGCGTCAAGCTCTAAGTTTTTGGTGTTTATGCAAAGGCATTTCTCATAAACTCTCACAAAACAACCAAAGACTATGTCCCCACGTTCTCGAAGCATTTCCAAAGTTTTGGATGTACTCCAACATTTCATACGTGGGCCTTACGGCTAGGTAATCAATTCCTAGTAACAACTTTCTGAGAAATTATTGCATGCCACTGTGATGCCAACGTGAAGGACACAAAATAGTGCAAGAATCAAGCAGTTTGCCTGGCCCTCCATATTCGGTGTATCTTGATTACTTTTGTCTATCGCTTCACTTGTTGATGCCCGACTACTTATGCATCGCTTCCAGCTCTAAGCATTGGAAATATCCCAAGGAAGTTTCCTAGAACTTGGCCATGCAATATGAACACATTGACTAATTCCACACGTAAGTAGTACGCTCCTAAAAGCTTAAGCTTTTAAACAGTCGGTATTAGTTTCACAAAATCTCACATTAGCATCCAATTGTTCCCTTTTCTGTTCGGAGAGTAATCAATTGTGGATTTCGAAATTTTGTATGGTTCAATAATGTCGTGGACTTTCACCGATGGCATATTTGCTGGAAAAACTAGTTGAAGATTTTCAATTTTTCCATTTAGGGATTTGAGTTATGAGCTTTCAAGTAGTATTGGGGAAGTTGATTTAGCTCGGGGGTTTTTCCATTTACGGGGATCATGAGGTGAATAGAGATCGTAAAATTATGTGATGCTGATCTTTACTAGCAGAAGGCATCGATGGGGTTTCTTCATAATCTTGCGATGCTTATACTTTAGTAATGGTTGTTGCGACCTCTGGAACTACGAGCTCAAAATGTTTCGACCAAGAATTTTGATTCTACAAGACTTTGGACATAAAGGGAGTCTTTCGGAGGAAGGTAATTCGATGTAGAAATTGCTGAGTTGGATGGAAACCGCCGAGGTCGCCGGTCTAAAGCTCCCTCTTGGGTTACTTGTGCAAGTTTTGCTCTTTTTAATTTCCTAAACCAAAGTCCTTTATGCAAAACACTATTTACATTTCGTGAAAACCCTAAGCAAATAGCGTTAAGCTCTAAGTTTTTTTTTGGTGTTTACGCAAAGGCATTTTCCATAAACTCTCACAAAACAACCAAAGACTGGGTCCCCACATTCTGGACGCATTTCAAAAATTTTGGATGTACTCCAACATTTCAGACGTGGGCCTTACGGCTAGGTAATCAATTCCTAGTGATAACTTTGTGAGAAATTGTTGCATGCCACTGTGATGCCAATGTGAAGGACACATACTCGTGCAAGAATCAAGCAGCTTGCCCGGCCTTCCATATTCATTGTATCTTGATTACTTTTGTCTATTGCTTCACTTGTTGATGCTCGACTGATTATGCATCTCTTCCAGCTCTAAGCATTGAAAATATCGCAAGGAAGTTTCCCAGAACTTGGCCGTGCAATGTGAACACATTGACTAATTCCACGCGTAAATAGTACACTCCTAAAAGCTTAAGCTTTTAAACAGTTGGTATTAGTTTCACAAAATCTCACATTAGCATCCCATTGATCCCTTTTCTGTTCGGAGAGTATCAATTGTGGATTTCGGAATTTTGTATGGGTCAATAATGTCGTCGACTTTCACCGATGGCATATATGCTCGAAAAACCAATTGGAGTTTCTCAATTTTTCCATTTAGAGATCTTAGTTATGAGCTTTCTAGTAGTATTGGGGAAGTTGATTTGGCCTGGGGGTTTTTCCATTTACTGGGATCGTGAGGTGAATAGAGATTGGAAAATTGTGTGATGCTGATCTTCACTTGCAGAAGGCATCGATGGGGTTTCTTCATAATCTAGCGATGCTTATACTTCAGTAATGGTTATTGCAACTTCTAGAACTGCGAGCTCCGAATGTTTCTACCAAGAATTTTGATTCTAGAAGACTTTGGATATAAAGGGAGTCTTTCGGAGGAAGGTGATTCGATGTAGAAATTGGTGAGTTGGATGGAATCCGCCGAGGTCGCCGGTCTGAAGCTCCTTCTTGGGTTACTATTGCAATTTTTGCTCTTTTTTATTCCCTAAACCAAAGTCCTTTATGCAAAACACTGTTTATATTTTGTGAAAACCATAAGCAAATAGCGTTATGCTCTAAGTTTTTGGTATTTATGCAAAGGCATTTCCCATAAACTCTCACTAAACAACGAAAGACTAGGTCCCCACGTTCTGGATGCATTTCCCAAGTTTTAGATGTACTCCAACATATCAAACGCGGGCCTTATGACTAGGTAATCAATTCCTAGTAACAACTTTGTGAGAAATTATTGCATGCAACTGTGATGCCAACGTGAAGGACACATACTAGTGCAAGAATCAAGCAGCTTGCCCGACCCTCCATGTTCTGTGTATCTTGATTACTTTGGTCTATTGCTCCACTTGTTGATGTCCGACTACTTATGCATCACTTCCAGCTCTAAGCATTGGAAAAATCACATCCTAGAACTTGGTCGTGCAATGTGAACACATTGACTAATTATACGCGTTAGTAGTACACTCCTAAAAGCTTATGCTTTTAAACGGTCAGTATTACTTTCACAAAATCTCACTTTAGCATCCAATTGTTCCCTTCGCTGTTCGGCGTGTAATCAGCTGTGGAATCCGGAATTCAATATGGTTTAATAATGTTGTGGACTTTCACTGATGGCATATATGCTAAAAAAACCAATTGAAGCTTTTCAATTTTTCCATTGAAGGATCTGAGTTCTGAGCTTTCTAGTAGTATTGGGGAAGTTGATTTATCGTGGGGGTCTTTCCATTTACTGGGATAGTGAGGTGAATAGAGATCGGAAAATTGTGTGATGCTCATCTTCACTAGCAGAAGGCATCGATAGGGCTTCTTCATAATCTAGCGATGCTTGTACTTCAGTAATGGTGGTTGCGACCTCTGGAACTACGAGCTCATAATATTTCTACTAGGAATTTTGATTCTACTGGACTTTGGATATAAAGGGAGTCTTTTGGAGGAAGGTCATTCGATGAAGAAATTTGTGAGTTGGATGGAATCCGGCAAGGTCGCCGGTATGAAGCTCCTTCTTGGGTTACTTTTGCAATTGTTGCTCTTTTTTATTTCCTAAACCAAAGTCCTTTATGCAAATCACTATTTATATTTCGTGAAAACCCTAAGCAAATAGCGTTAAGCTCTAAGTTTTGGTATTTATGCCAAGGCATTTCCCATAATCTCTCACAAAACAACTAAAGACTAGGTCCCCACGTTCTGGATGCATTTCCCAAGTTTTGGATGTACTCCAACATTTTAGATGTGGGCCTTACGGCTAGCTAATTAATTCCTAGTAACAACTTTGTGAGAAATTATTGCAAGAAACTGTGATGCCTGCGTGAAGGACACATAATAGTGCAAGAATCAAGCTGCTTGCCTAGCCCTCCATATTTTGTGTATCTTGAGCACTTTTGTCTATTGCTTCACTTGTTCATGCCTGACTACTTATGCATCGCTTCCAGCTCTAAGCATTGGAAAAATCGTAAGGAAGTTTCCTAGAACCTGGCCTTGCAATGTGAACACTTTGACTAATTCTACGCGTAAGTAGTACACTCCTAAAAGCTTAAGCTTTTAAACAGTTTGTATTAGTTCCACAAAATCTCACATTTAACATCCAATTGTTTCCCTTTGCTGTTCGAGAGTTGTCAGATGTGGATTCCGGAATTCTGTATGGTTCAATAATGTCGTGGACTTTCACTGATGGCATATTTGCTGGAAAAACTAGTTGAAAATTTTCAATTTTTCCATTTAGGGATTTGAGTTATGAGCTTTCAAGTAGTATTGGGGAAGTTGATTTAGCTCGGGGGTTTTTCCATTTACGGGGATCATGAGGTGAATAGAGATCGTAAAATTATGTGATGCTGATCTTTACTAGCAGAAGGCATCGATGGGGTTTCTTCATAATCTTGCGATGCTTATACTTTAGTAATGGTTGTTGCGACCTCTGGAACTACGAGCTCAGAATGTTTCGACCAAGAATTTTGATTCTACAAGACTTTGGACATAAAGGGAGTCTTTCGGAGGAAGGTGATTCGATGTAGAAATTGCTGAGTTGGATGGAAACCGCCGAGGTCGCCGGTCTAAAGCTCCCTCTTGGGTTACTTGTGCAAGTTTTGCTCTTTTTAATTTCCTAAACCAAAGTCCTTTATGCAAAACACTATTTACATTTCGTGAAAACCCTAAGCAAATAGCGTTAAGCTCTAAGTTTTCGGTGTTTACGCAAAGGCATTTTCTATAAACTCTCACAAAACAACCAAAGACTGGGTCCCCACGTTCTGGATGCATTTCATAAGTTTTGGATGTACTCCAACATTTCAGACGTGGGCCTTATGGCTAGGTAATCAATTCCTAGTAATAACTTTGTGAGAAATTATTGCATGCCACTGTGATGCCAGTGTGAAGGACACATACTCGTGCAAGAATCAAGCAGCTTGCCCGGCCCTCCATGTTCTGTGTATCTTGATTACTTTTGTCTATTGCTTCACTTGTTGATGCCCGACTACTTATGCATCGCTTCCAGCTCTAAGCATTGGAAAAATCGCGAGGAAGTTTTCCAGAACCTGGCCGTGCAATGTGAACACATTGACTAATTTTACGCGTAAGTAGTACACTCCTAAAAGCTTTAGCTTTTAACAGTTGGTATTAGTTCCATAAAATCTCACATTAGCATCCAATTGTTTCCCTTTGCTGTTCGGAGAGTAATCAGCTGTGGATTCTAGAAATCTCTATGGTTCTATAATGTCGTGGACTTTCACTAATGGCATATATATTTGAAAAACCAATTGAAGCTTTTCAATTTTTCCATTTAGGGATCTGAGTTTTGAGCTTTCTAGTAGTACTGGGGAAGTTGATTGTTCGTAAAATTCTGCACGTGTCAACGAACGTGTTGAACAAGTAATACAATGACGAGAAGAGTATCGTCCCATAGAGATTGATGATAATAAATCAATTAAATATTAAAAATAAATTAATTCTAAAATTTATCTAACAGATCAAAATTTAATTGAGAACAAATAAAAATTGACGATTTTTCAAAACGAAATTTTATAAACTAAAGACAGATAATCAATAAGGTAAAACATGTTAGAGCATCCGATTTCGCCATAACCACTAAATATGAATTTCGGATCATTATGCATACAAGAACAATATCAAGCATGTAATAGCGGAATTTCCTAATCTATTTACTATCCTATCTCTTGGTATAGTAAACCTACTCAATTTATCAATTCACTGTATTTCTATGTGAATTTAAATAAACATAAGCGCATTAAAATCTGTGAATATTCCCGGTTTACAATGAATCTTTGGACCACCTAATCACCGAAAGCTACACAAATAACATGGTATATTTCTATCCACATTAATTCATAGTTATATATTATAAGGAGCAATTGCATATTATCACTTCTCAGTCTCAAACATGCACATCAGATCATTCAAGTGATGGCCAGTCACCTAAACGCATTAAGCACAATAATATATAACTCACATGAATGAAATTACTTGCAAAGCATAAAAAGCATGAAATTCATATCATCATGGTTAGGCTACATCGTAGCTCTAACAAAGAAAATTAGAACATAATAGAGGAAGAAACGAAAATAGAAATTAAATCAAACATCTTGAATCAAAGAACAAGAATTCTGTCATTACTTTTATCTTCTCTTCAAAATACTTGAAAAACTCTCAGAACACTGAAAACAAAAACGATCTCTCTGAAAAAACTCCATATTCCCCTAAGTTATCCTATTTATATAATAACATCCAAGACTCCTCTCACAAGGCAATTACTTCTTTTTTCGCATAAAATTAGGGAATAAATCGCAGAATTCCCAATGTGATATCCACCTTCTAACTCTTCTATGGTTCACATATTCCTTTCCTTCTTTTTGCCATATTTTCCTTGTTTTCTCCATATCTCAATATTCTGCATAAACAAGGAAATATTAAGTAAATAAAAGGAAATCCAAATATATTCTAACAAATATTGCATTATTTATTGCCTAAAGTAGATAAAATAACTCTATTTTTATAGAGTTATCATTGATTTAGCCCGGGGGTCTTTCCATGTGCTAGGATAGTGAGGTGAATAGAGATCGAAAAATTGTGTGATGCTGATCTTCACTAGCAAAAGGCATCGATGGGTCCTCTTCATAATCTAGCGATGCTTGTATTTCAGTAATGGTTGTTGCGACCTTTGGAACTACGAAGTCAGAATGTTTCTACCAGGAATTTTTATTCTGCGGGACTTTGGCTATAAAGGGAGTCTTTCGGAGGAAGGTGATTCGATGAAGAAATTGGTGAGTTGGATGGAAACTGGCGAGGTTGCCGATCTACTTTTGCAATTTTTGCTCTTTTTAATTTCCTAAACCAAAGTCCTTTATACAAATCACTATTTACATTTCGTGAAAACCCTAAGCAAATAGCGTTAAGCTTTAAGTTTTTGGTTTTTATGCAAGCGAAAATACCATCAAAATTCTAAACTATGCCATTTCTGACAAATTTACCTTGAAATTTTTTTTGTGACACGAAAAACCTACTTATGACACATTTACCCCACATTACTTTGGCTCATGAGCATTTTCGTCTTTCTCCTTTTTCTATTTTTTTTCCTTTTTTTTCTTTTCTTCTCTCTTCCCTCCACCGGCCATGGCGGAGGGAAGCCGATGAGGGCGGCCCTCGCCAACGCCGGGGTTGGGCGAAGGTCACCTTCGCTTGGGCGTCAAATCTGGCAAGGGTTGCCCTCGCCTGGGCGTCGGATCTGGCAAGAGTTGCCCTCACCTGGCTGTCGGATCTGGCGAGGGCTACCCTTGCCCAACGTTGATGACGGTAGCCCTCGTCCAACCACAGCACCGGCGAGGGCCACCCTCGCCGGCTTCCCTCCGCCACAGCTGGTGGAGGGAAGAGAGAAGAAAAAAAAAGGAAAAAAATCAGAAAAGGAAAAAAGACAAAAATGTCCATAGGCCAAACTAATGTTGAGTAAATATGTCACAAGTGGCATAATTTATGGTTTTTCGTATCACAAAAAAAATTCAAAGTAAATTTGTCACAAGTGATATAGTTTGGGATTGTTTATGTCACAGAAAAAAGTTTAAGGTAAAATTATCACAAGTGGCATAGTTTGGATTTTTTTATGGTATTTCCCTTTATGCAAAGGCATTTCTCATAAACTCTCACGAAATAGCCAAAGACTTGGCCCCCACGTTCTGGATGCATTTCCCAAGTTTTGGATGTACTCCAACATTTCAGATGTGGGCCTTACGGCTAGGTAATCAATTCCTAGTAACAACATTGTGAGAAATTATTGCACGCAACTGTGATGCCAGCATGAAGCAAACATAATAGTATAAGAATCAAGCATCTTGCCTGGCCCTCCATATTCCGTATATCTTGATTACTTTTGTCTATTACTTCACTTGCTGATGCCCGACTACTTATGCATCGCTTCCAGCTCTAAGCATTGGAAAAATCGCAAGGAAGTTTCCCAGAACTTGGCCATGTAATGTGAACATATTGACTAATTCTACATGTAAGTGGTACACTCCTACGTTGAAACAAAACCCACAGCTATAAGCCAAAAAGAGATACAAATTTGTGGGGCGCCACTTGATCGTAACTTGTGTTTTTATAATTAATTGGAAGAGTTCCACTCATGTCGCGTTTATTGTCGTGTGGCATCAAAGTACACGACCATAAGGAGAAGGTGATCGGTTTGTCACTTTCGTCCGTGACAAACCTCAGTGTGTACCGCATATGCATCTTCGATCTTCATTCAAGTGATTGGCCAATACTTGAGAGATTCTCAACAGTAACAAATAAGAATAGTTTCATACAATTATTTTCATTACTCGAAGGTAAAAATTAAAGTAAACAACTCAATGTACACTTGTAGTGAAGAATAAACATGTAAGAGATTTAAAAAACAAATTTGAAAAGACAAAAAGAAAAAAAGTTAAAACTAACAGTAGTAGCATGTTCAAATGGAAGGAGATTGTATACGAAGTTATAAGTAGATTAGTTAATATTTTTAAGGGGAAAAATCAAATTCATGGATTGCATGACTGTTAGAGAAAATTACAAATACCATTCTCAACTTTGCTCTACAAATCATACGCCTTTCTCATATTTCAAACCTGTAACTACTATCCTCACTTTTTACATTGAGTTTCAATTTACCTCTCCTACCAACACATATTTTACCATGCAACTATTTTCTTTTCGAAATAATCCAATCCTCATAGCTGGATTTCACTTTCCAAGTATAGATGTCGGGTGTGCATATGGACAGATAGGTCTTTTTGGGTTGGGGGCACTCATGTAAGTTATGAAATTGAGAAGGGTACTTGATATATCGATCAAAGTTGATGATAGTTTTTGCAGCTATCTCTTCCTTTTATGTGTGAGCTAAAAAATATATCAATTTAAAATGATCCAAACTATTGAATAGGGTCTAGCTAACGAGTGCCGCCACGACATTTATAAATTATACTTATATTGGTACCTAAAAATAATCAAAATAGGCATTAGCCATTTTGAGAAAGACATTGGCATTGTGAGATATGGACCATATCGAGCAAGATATCGACTTCATCATAATAATCAAATGTTGTGAAATCATGCAAACGAGATTAGGATTGGTCTAGCACTTGTCCAACAGGCAATTTGGCATGTGCGAGACCGGATTTGACCAATTGTGACGATGTCAACATGGAGAATCGGGAGATAAAAGGCAATTAAGCCAGGACTCTAGAGTCTTGGGATATGGGGATCATGACCGGACACGTGGCACACGTTGTTGATAGACACTTAACAATAGTAGTTGGTATACATGCGGTGGTAGCGATTGGCATACGTGGAGTTGCACGGTTTTCATGATGCCAAACCAGTCAAAGTGCGAGAAAAGGGGGTAGAAGGTTACTTTCTGATGGAAATTGTGGCCAGACATGTGGTTGAAGCCGATGGGCTAACGTGGAGAAATGGTTCACAATCATAACAACATTTTCTCATGCAACTTTGATGCCATCGTGGCCAAATCACAATTCATTCATCGAGCAACACGTGGCTCTCGGGCCCACCTTGTGTCAGCCAGACAAATTTCAAAGGTTTAAGCGGGAGTCTCTCTCTTCACTTCCACGGTGTCTCTCTCCACGCTCTGCTATTGTGGCATCCTCAAATTTCGACCCTATTCGGAATATAATGAAGTGATTATTTATCGATGCACGATTAGTTAAATCTCACTCTGAATTGATCACTCATAAAAGACTAACTATTAGGAAAAAGCTATTAAGGAATTAAGTACGCACAACATGAGAACTTGATCATGGATTGACAATTCAACCATAAGGATTGACGAGGGACAATTTTAAGCCATCATAGACTGATCAAGAAACGGTTATAGAATGTTTTGCCAATAGTATACAATCGGAGCGCGGGTGATTCCACTTGACCATTATATTGATTGCGAACGACCTTAAACCAATTCTTAACGATCGTGTACTTTGGAACTAGTGATTGACATCTTGCAATTACATGACAACCGAGATCATCCATGGTTTAAGAAAACTTAAACGTGGATTGATATTAAGTCAATCACAGGTCAAATACGAGTAACTCCTAAAAGCCGCCCGTTAGTTTAAGATATACTAAAATCGCAATCGATCGATTTTGACCATGAATTAGAGTCCGAAATTGGTATCGATCTTTTGAGGGTTTCAAGACTAAACTATTGGATGTTGCCTCGTTAATTCTCTGATTTATCGATTTGCTCAAAATTCTCGAAAAAGGATTAACGGACCGATAATTTGGAGTCCACAAGGAAGTGGACCGGACAAAGGCACATTGGGCATCAAGCCTAATGTGGTTCGGCCATGTGGGCCCAAGACAAGCTCAAGTGGGCCCAATGAAGCCCACTAAGCCCATTTTTCTATTTTCAAGCCCAAGTTTGAGCCCAATAACATTTTCAAACCCATTCCTTATCCGTTTGAGCCCAAACTTGATTTGTACGAGCCCGTACAAAATTCTAGCTTGTATACATGTATAGTATTTTTATACCTTGTGAAATTACCATTTTACCCTTCTAGCGTTTATGACCAAGAAACAAGAGGGTTTAATGTATGAAAACTTTGGATCTTGGCATTTATGGAAGGGAATGATGAACTTGGACTTGAAGGACAAGCTTTGCATGAGATAATATCTTTCATTTTGTCTCTCTCTCCCTCTACTCTCCCTCATGCACTCACCAATTCAACCCACCATCTTCACCACCATTTCCCCTCCCCCCCCCCCTCTCCTTCCTTTCTTCCTCTTCACGGCCAAGCTAGTAGAACACCTTTGGACGGCTGTTCTTGCTGCCATGCACCACCACAGAATAGCCAGCAGCTCGCCATGACCACTCGGAGCTGTACACCGCCCGTCCAAGCTGGTTCCACCGCCGGATCGCCTCACCTGAGCCAAACCAACCGCCCATAGCTGCTGTCCAGCTGAGACCCATCCGCCATCGTCGTTCCGTGTCATTTTCGGACCATGTCACGCATAGCCCTTGCCGCCGCAGTCGCGTCCGTGTAATTGGAATCACTAACGGGTGAGTTATCGCCCTAATCCCTTGATTAGTAGGTTAAACTTGATTAGGATGAGTTAGTTTAAGTTAATTATGTTTAGTACTAATTAATTAAGGATTAGTCGATAAATTATCATGATAAGTGATAAGTGGACTCGATGAGTTATCAAGAAAATGCGATAAGTTATCGAATTTTTAGTGATAAGCTATCGCCGATATTACGATAAGCTATCAAGGATATTGCGATAAGCTATCGAGGATTTGACGATAAGCTATCGGATTATTTTATAATTAATATTTTATCATTAAATAAATTAATTTTTGAAATTTAAATATTAATATTTTTGTGTAGAGTTTAATAATAAATTGTGATTGTTTTAAGCTTGAATTGTGATGCCTATGTTGGAAATTGCTGTATAAATTAGCTTGTATAACTAATTTATGAGCTAAATAGGACGTGGATGTTTGAATTGGGAAGTATGCGAAGTTTATGGTTTAATTACATATACGTTATCAAGTGTGATTATTCTAGTGCATTTTTACGTGTGAAAGTTGCAATATTTTGACGTATTAGCACAAATCCTGTCTGCATTGGCTAATTGAAAAAGATAACAATGGAACTTGAGTGATTGCTATATGTGCATGATCACCTAAAGGTTCCTTTTGTGCCGGTTATACCGGATGACCGTCAACGTAGAGTTTGGCCGTGGCCTTAACAGATGTCCCCAATTTGGTAATTGGATGCCGTCGCAGGGGCAAGGGAGATGAAGTCGTTCGCGAATTGGATTTGGAACGAACCCATTTATGGGATGCCGTCATTAAGGTAGGGTGAGATGATGCCGTGCCCGACGGGATAGGATGATGCCCAGTTATGCTGGAAGACCGCCAACCTGATGCAAATAACGCAGGTTGTACTGTGCCCTATGTGGCCATAGTAGTCTGAATACGCATAAAAGATTGTAGTGGCATTACACTTGATTATGGGATGAAATTGTGAGGCACGGTATGGGACGGGCCGAAGCAGTTTCACCTTGTAATCGGGACATGTGTGGATGCATTGTACATGGAAAAGTTGCTACGTATTCTGATTGCATTGTATGCTTATGGAATTATCATGGTGTATGATGTTATAACGTGCAGGGTGTGTGCCAAGGTAAGGTAAGAATGCCTGCAATTGTATAATGGCACGTTTGCTTATGCTGAGCTGGGTAGCCCAATCATGTGTATAGTTAAGGCAAAGCAAGGGTAGCTTTGCTATTGGTCTGTCATCGATAATATGATGCATGTTTTAGGTTCATCTGAGATGAGTTGACCTCCTAATCGAGACTTAGGTTGTTAACTTGCTGAGATTTATATCTTACTCATTGTTGTTAACCATCTTACAGGTGCTCAGGTATGAGTACGTGTTGCGTTCCTTGCGAACCGGCTGTTTTGAGGGGGAATACCTTTTGAGGTTGTCCTCATGGATAGAGGAGCTAGGTTAACCCCCTACATTTTGTGGTTGTGATCGGGAAGGTCTGCGTGGCGGACTTGTATTATATTAATTCCTGATGTACTGTTGTTAATGTATGTATATATATTTGTTGTATGTTTTCCTAACTATCCATGTTGTTGTTGATTGGGTGATTGAAATTTACTTCCGCATGCATTTAATCGTAAATCAGTTCGATTGGGTCACAGCTCTCTCTCTCTCTCTCTCTCTCTCTCTCTCTCTCTCTCTCTCTCTCTCTCTCTCTCTCTCTCTCTCTCTCTCTCTCTCTCTCTCTCTCTCTCTCTCTCTCTCTCGACTCACGCGACCCTTCTGACTTACGATCGAGCTCTCCTCCGACAAACCATGCATCCGCCACCTCAACCGTCTAACGAACCACGCCTCTGCCGTCCGACAAACCATCACGCGACCCTTCTGACTTACGACCGAGCTCTCCTCCGACAAACCATGCTGCCGCCGCCTCCACCATCTGACAAACCACACCTCCGCCGTCCGACGAACCACGCCGCCACCTCTGCCTCCGCCTCTACCTCGAAAGGTAAAGATTTTCCAATCATTTTTGCATTCGTTTGTAATTTTGGGGATATATTATTTTGAAGGTTTTTTTTTCTCTTTACAATGACGAATCTGCTCTCTCTCATCTGATGAGCCATGCCGCCGCCACTGCCTCCGCCTGGTCTCTGGACGATGCTAGGGTTTCGGCGAAGAAGAGGACTAGAAGTGTGCGGACGACCCACAAGAGTTCAATTTCCAAACTCATTGAGGTTTCATGAGTTCACGCCTTCTAAATGTTCACTGAATCATGGGCAGGCGGTGCATTTTCTTTCTAAGCGCATCGTGCCTCTAAACCAACCCCGCGGGGTTTTTCCATTGGAGGAGGTAATGACCCTTCATCATCTTTCGTGCTTTTCTCTCGTTACAACTTCATTTTTTGCTGCTTCAAGGCATGTTCTTCGTGTAATTACTTTTGTTGTTTGAATGTTCTTGACTTCCTAGTTCTGCCATCGTTTGCTTTTTCTTCGAATATGAGCTTCGTGTGATTGCTTGTGCTATTTGAATATTCTTGACTTCCTAGTCCTGCCACTTTTTTTTTTTGCTTCGAAGGGATATGCGGTTTCAGCTACATGTAGGTGGTGCGTCCTTCGTACTTCAATGGTTCCATCAAATTCTTGCTGTTTTTTTTCTCTTTTGGGGGTTGTTGGGCGTTGTCCGGAAAGAGTATGGTGATTAAGACTCGAGTAGTATTAAGTTAGCCAAGCTTTAGCATTGAAGAAATACCGAAGACACTTTTGAATCTCTATGGCTGGATTGTTTTCTGCTTATGATGCGTGAGGATTGAAAGAACTCATGGGGGCAGAGGGGTTGACATTTTCAAATTTGGCTTACGTGCAAACCAAAGATGTGAACATTATCCAGATAGTTGGTAGTCGATTTAACAGGAACACATTATAACCAATGTCCTAACAATTTGTATTGACAAAATCTATTTAATTCAGTAACTAACAAGTGTTGGTTTTACCAGTTGCCGAATAAATTGCAAGGCATCCCTATAATTGAGCATCTTACCAAAATGTCGTGCAGATGTGGTAGCTTAAATTGCAAAATCAACAGAGCACTGAAATGTGACGTACACAGTCATGGATTTTGTTTGAGTAGTTTTTACTCCGAACTTGCACGTTTGTCGGCCAACTTCTTGTTTTAGAATTTTGCTCTGGGGACAATATTTTAACTGTTGGCATTAGATAAAGGAATCTTCTAAGCCTATATATAGGCATGGGCAAATATCCTGGTATTTGAGTAAATTGAGTGAGAAAAGATGATACCTCACTTCCTTACAACTTAACTTCATGGTTGGTTAATCCTTTAATGAGACATCAGAGCATTTGCTTTTGAGGTTTTGGTGCTGGCATGTTATCTTTCAAAAGCCTCTTATACTAGCTTTCACGTGTTTACATTTAATTGGCCTTCTTTTATCTGGTGAATGTTTTCCTTTTCATAGGTTTTAATGTGGATGATATTGCTTCTCTTATTTCTTGGGTGCTTTCTTTCCCTTCTAACTTCTGTCATTTAGCTATTTCAGTTGTTTTTGGGGTACTTGGGGTTTTGGTTGTTTGGGTGGTGTTTTGGTGTGGGGGGAATTAAGTATCATTAAGAGTTCTTGATTTTGACACTGCTAAACTGCCCCTCACCTGAATGCTTGATTAGCACATCTCTGTTTAACATTCACTTCTAGCCTATTGCTTTTATGTTGACTATGAGTTTAATGCAAGCACTGGGACTCTGGAGATGTCTAGTCGCTATGATAAAGAACATTTCATGGCAAGTCTATCCTTCTTGTTGCAGTGGTCTCCATACTCAAATGAAGCAGATCTTGTCAGGCAAGCAAGTTACTTCTCATTATTTTCCTCCGTATCCCTTACTGTTATTTATTTTTTCTTGACAAATCCTCATTCATCTATTGTAAGTACAAGTCTAGCATCTTTTATTTTATTTTTTCTCTCTTATTATTTTGCTTCATCATTTCACAGATTTGATTTATCAAAGTCTTGATTGTCACACTTGTTGGCTTGAATATTCTAATAAATCCATCCTGTGAGTTTTGTGATGGGGGCCTGGTATACATGGACATAATGAGAAAGCAACGAATTCTGTTGGCTTTTGTGGAAGATCAAGATTATGATTATGCTTGCTGTGCTTATGGATTAGCAACTTTCATTTCCTTCTTTGCAATCCCTATTATTTTACTATTGAGCATCTGCAGTGTTTTCGAATGAAATTTTGATGGTCAAGTAGTTCCGGTCTAGTTGATTAGCTTTCTGATTTGACCACTTCGTCATGGCTATAGTGACAAGTGCAATTCTGGAAAAGTTAGCTGCTACTTGTCAAACAGTCTGCTGACCTGGCTATCTTGGGATTTAAGAGAGAAGTTGCTAGCTAGAGACATATTGTTATCTGATAATTCATGTGTAGCTCTTAAAAGACATTGTACAGTTGCTGGAATCGTATTGTGTTCAAGTCTTAAATAAATCATTCCGTTCTTCTTATGGCAGTTTGATGACATTGGATCCCATGGTACCAAAATTATTATTTATAATTTGTGGTTGAATGATGATGGGAAAATGGAGTTAGACTTTGATGCCGATCCACAAGTTACAAGCTTCCTATCCATTGTTCTTCCTCATGCTATTTATTTTCATCTTATTCTCCATAAATTGACTACTTTCGAACTTCTAATGGAAGGACATCCGTATTAGTGGAGATATTAGGAAAGTCGAATCACTTCCTGCCTGGAAATCAGTAAACGAGCAGCACATCGCTAATCAACTCCATATTCTCTTTGGGTAAGTTATATTGTTCTAGTTGAAGAAAAAAAAAGTTTTAATTCGTCTGTTTTGACAGTTTTGTGGGTCCTGTCTTCGTTCAGCTGTGTAGCTAAATTAGATTCCCATTTGAGGTCTCTTGTTGGAGAGGAAACTCGTCTTGACACACGGTATTGGAGTACTGGGGCTAGACTTATCTCTTGGGGAGCATTACTTTTTTAATTGAAAGAAATTGTAGTTGTACTTTATTTTCACTGGTATTTTCATCTTAACAATTGGATGAAAAATAAAATTGTTATCTTGCAGGTATATGATGTCTTCATTCAATTTGAATGAGAGTACTTGGAGTGAATTGATCTTTCAAAATAAAAGTTGTAAGTGTGGTATGTCACGTCCCGAACCCCATTGAGCTCGCGACATCCCGCTCCGGTCGAATTTGTTACGACATCCCAGGAACGTCGCCGACCCAACCCAGACATCAGAGCCACATGCGGAAGCGAATATAAAAACCCCGGACAAAAAGATGACGACAACAGGATAGAACAACAGAATAGACAAACAACAACATATCCATACAACACCAAATATACAAACATCGTATTACAAATATATACAGCAAACCAGTATCCGAAATCACCGTTATAACAAAAGATCAGGGTCTGGTTAACTTAACTTCCCTGTGGGTCAACCCAATTTACACAACCCCTAAAATGACCTAGGAAAAAACCTAAGGATCGCCCTCTTCCATTCTGCTTCTGAATCTCTGACTTGAACCTCCGGAATCTCACCTGCAGCTCCACTGGGCGCCATAGCAACTCCTCAAACTCCAAAAAGAGGAGGCGGACTTCCCGGGTTTATGGCTGGGGGTCTAAAATGTTGGATTATACAATTATGAGACGAATCTCAATAAGTATACAACCCCAAACCCCGCGTAGGCACTCACGTATCGCCAGACAGAACACGCATCTCACACAACGATCAATCAATCTAACAATCACACACGAACCTACCTGGAACCCATCATGCACGTTCCTGCATGTTAGACCATAATACAGCCATCATATCGCAGCAATGAATCACAGATGCGCACGTGCCTCGATTATAAGATAAAACCCACTTGGGCACGTCCCATACCGTGCCTAGCAGTTTTTACCCCATAATCGAATATCACACCACGCGATACAAATACACTCGCACACCAACTCACACCACACGTCACTTTCTCAAATCTCGCACCTCAAGCCAATTCCCGCTCATTCTCAACTTTCCACCACTACCGCGCCCGCGTAAAATGCATGAGGCCAATGGTCTTCTGACCCCGTCAGGCATCGTCACCCCATCGAGCCGGGCATCGTCACCTCGTCATAAACGGCATCGTCCCGCGTAAACGAACACGCCTTAAGACGAAATCCTACCTCTCCCTTTCTTTAATTACCGTGCCCGCATAAAACGCATCAGGCCAATGGTCTTCTGACCTCGTCAGGCATCGACACCCCGTCGGGCCGGGCATCGTCACCTCGTCAAGGATGGCATCGTCCCGTGTAAACGTACACGCCTCAGGACGGATCCTTTCCAATCAATCCTACACTTTCCGTACCCTCGTTCCACTCAAACCACACTTACACACGGCTAACAATCGCACGACCAAACATACGCATTTCACACACATTTCACATTTACACAACCTCGTCACACAAACACCACACGAACACCCATGCTTAGCACACGAACTCAATGCACATTCACTCCACCACATCACCACACTTCACGGCCACACAAACACGGCACGCCACCACACCACATTCAGTCCAATGCACAAACCAAATCAGCCCACAGCAATTTCCAAGCTAACCAACCAACAAGAGCAATCACACAACCACGTACAAATTTCCATTCAAGGCACAATCCCATTAAAATAAATAGTAAACGAACTTCAAAAATTCTGAATTTTGGATATATCACAAAACACATCCCGATAAATATTTCTTATGAAGAACACGAAATCTGGTTCAATCTACAACCATGCCTTTTTGTCCCTCGAAATCAGACCAAAATCTGTTCGCTCTAACAGACTGCTTTGTCCTCAAAATACATTTTTTTCAACATCCAAATCACCTTGAAAAGTTTTGAAATTTTTATGTGTTATAGCCACAAATGTCCCCAACAATTTTTGTGGAAGTATTTTGAAAATAGGCCTGAAAAAATTTATAAAAATTTGAACAAACCCGAAGGTCGGGTGAACAGTAAATCAGGCAGTTTTATTTCGGTCCAAAGATAGACTTCCGAATGGCATCAAATGATTTCCAAAAATTCCCAAATTAAAATATGTTGTACTTAAAGATGTTGGCAACAACTTTCATGAAGAACACTTCTTATAAATTTGGGCCACACAAGTCACAGTAAAAATAGCAAAATCTAGCGATGCAGCGGCAGCCTAGCCGGAAATCAGTCAACACGCACCACCAAGCAAACCAGCCACTAAATTCACCCTAAACCGAGCCCTAAACAAGCCTAACAATACCCGAGGTCCTAAGCAACATTTGGGGAGATCACTTACCTAAGAAAGGTGAGACGAATGGGCTGGATGGGTGGCTGAAACGAGTGGAACAGCAGCAGCAGCGGTGATGGTGTCCAAACAGCTAAGGAGGAGAAGAACGTGGGAGAGAGAGGGAGGTTGATCGTGGGAAATGGTGGGGGAACCAGTGGTGAGGGCTGGAAATGAGGAGAGAGAGAGAGAGAGAGAGAGAGAGAAAGTTGACTAATTGGATCAACATTTTCAAAATACCCAAAATGCCCTCAAATACTTGGCTCACATTAATCCTCATCCAATAATTGAGGGGCATTCTTGTAATTCACTAAGCTGCATTATTGGGCTGATATTATCCATAAAATATCCCCAAAATAATTTTCCAAAAATTCGAAATCCCCAAAATTAGGCCTAGGGGCAAAATGGTCATTTTCCGGTCCCGGGTCGAAATTCTATTTTTCGACCGTACCAACCCCAAATGGGTGTGGCCAACATAATATGTCGTCGAAATCGTGAAAATAGCTTCTTAAGCCCTCGAAAATCGACTGCAAAGTCCTAGGGATTAAAATAATATTATTTTTCACTTCCAAGCCAAAATTCTAATTTTTGACCGTAACAACTCTAAATATGCGTGGGCACCCCAAAATGACATCGGCTTCAAAAAATAATCTCATACGGCCTCAGAATCAACGTCGGGGTCCAAAGGGGCAAAATCGTAATTTTTCCGGTCCCAAACCGAAATCCACTTTTTTGCAGAAATGGGTGGCCCCAAGGTTGGCCAAGCCAAAAACGTCATCGGCCGCTCAAATCGTCACTTTCAAAATTCTCGATTCCCAGGCCCGAATTCCAAGAAATGACGAAAATCGAACAATCGCGATTTTGGTTTATCTCTTGCTAACGGGTGGCTCTCTGGGATCACGCGCTCTCGACCCGTGACAGACACCAAGTCAAATCACGTTTAAGTTTGCTCGAGCCAAGGCGACCTCGATTGTCATGTAATTGCGAGGGTCTGTCGCTAGTTCCCTTCAGACACGATCAATCAAATAGACCGGTCTCGGTTGGCTCAAAACATTCTCTCGTCAATCCATATGGTCGAAGATCATACCAAGGTCGAGTTTTTTTATCGTGCGAACTCAATCCCGTAATAGCCCTACCCCTAAGGTTAGCATCCCGTGAATACGCTATTCCAGGTGAGATCTCACTATAGTGCATTGGTCAAATTTATTTCCTAAATCCCGGGAAAAGGATCGAAAATTCATACTGTTACATGGTAAGTGTAGTAAGCTTGTTGCCGTGAGAATATCATAATCTTGTAGAAACAAACACAAGCTCTATTGTAATTATGAGGATAAAATCTGTGATTTGTTTCCTTAGTGTTTGCCTACAAGCGATGTGCCTTATTCTATCACAAAGGCTCTGCCTGCAATACGTGAAAATGACATGAGAAATGTTAAGTATTTACTTGAGCATTTGACGGATAAATTCAAGAACACTGATGTGAATGGTTTAAGGCATAAAGGGTACCATTTAAATGTCTTGCTACTTTTTGTTTGTCTATTATTTGTTATTTTATTTGGACTACTTGTCCCAAGAAAGTAGATGGTTCAAACATTGTGTTGTGCTGGCTCTAATGGACACAATCGCATTTTCTTTTTGGTAACTTTCTTCCTCTCTACACGGTGATTGGAAGCGCAAGCACCCTCCGCAGGATCGTTGGATACATAATCGTCCGGGACGCGAGTTGCCGTCGCGTTGTTAAGGATCGATAAATAATTAGAATAGCTAATAATTTTAGTAACTTTTTCCAAAACCTGTTTGAGCGCAAAGTTATTCACTGGATAAGAAAATTGCTCAAGAACCTGAATGAACCACCCTTTTCCCATTCAACAATGGACATGTTGTCCAAATGAACCTTTGTCAAAGATTATAGACCCTAGTTTCAATTGTTACCCAAAAAACTGTCATGACCTACAGTTGTTTCAAAGCTCTAGAAAAGTCTAGTCTGAACAAGAAATATGACATTGGAAGCAAAGAGTGAGAGAGAGGAAAACAGAAGCATGAAACACATTGCTCCCGAAATCAGAAAATTACACAGTGATGGAAGAGAGAGCACAATGAATGGTCAAAAAGCACATCAAGTCCCTAGAAAGTTGAGAAACTAACGAGTCCAGAATCTTCAGATATATTTTATTTTGCTCATTCACTTTTGACATCCTGCAAGCTCCATTGATTGCATAACTGGAGAATTATAAAATATTCCAAGAACCAATCTGTTACAACCAAACTAAATGGAAAAAAGGATCAACAAAAAAGACGATGCATTTCGTGAGAGTTCATAAGGTAGCGAGGGCAAGTTGTGATGGCGTTTGCTACAAAGATAATGGCATGTTCACAAGATTAACTTGAATCAACTGGCTGAGTAAATAAAAGATTAAGAAAAGTCAGCTGTTTAATTTATCTATATTAGAAGAGAAAATATTAGGTTCAAGTACAAAGGTACGCAAGTCCTCTTTACCCTTGACGATCTTGGTGATGACTGCCCTATCTTTCCTTCAGAGTTTGCAATGTTGAGAGAACCACCAAGAGTGGGCTGTAGCTATTCATTTCTCTACTGCAAAAGTTGTAATTGCTACATTGAAGCTGTTGTTGCTCCCTACCCTTTAATTGTTGTACATGAATTTCACAAACTGAAGAGTCAAATACTCAAAATTTCTACATGTTCAAGAAATACCGTCCCATGGATGAACTGGAAAATGGTGCAGGAATTGTGGACCAAAGAAAAACCTCAATGTAAGCTGCAGCAGCATCAGAATGCTTCGCATTTGTCCTTGCAATGAAAATGTCCCGGAAGACAGACCACAACTCAAAGAGAAATAATCCTCCTGGTGCATCAATAGCTACACATTTAAAAAGCTAAGTAATTAGCACAAAGTCGACCATGATTTTGAGAGATCATATATCACCATCTTCACAGACTAAAATACACAAGTAAGACTTCGAAGAAAAAAGAATTACCTACCTGGTCAGTGGCAACTTTCCCTTCCATCATAAAAGCTTTAGCAAAAGCACGTAGTTTTCTCTTCAACATATATTCGTGTATGTATACATCAAGCCTGAAGGAAGAAAAGTGCAAGACCGAAACAGAGTGCTCATTAACAAAGCGCTCCCTTAAAGAAGAAAATTTAATGAACAAAGAAGATTACTTTGCCAAATATAAACTCTCCCTCTCCCTCTCCCTCTCCCTCTCCCTCTTCCCCTCTCACTCTCCCCTCTCTCTCTCTCTGTCTTTCTCTCTCTAATTGTCTAGAAAACTCATGATTGAGTCGGCCCTAAGCAGGTATCCAATGCCCACTATGATTAGCAACTATAAATAGGGAGTGACTTGTGATTGAATTGCATTTAACAGTGAGTGCTGCAATAATGAGAGCTTAATGTTACTCATCTTAACTCTTTGCAACATCGTCCAGTCCTTTCGTTTCATGGCCACCACTTTTCAGTTCGACAGAGTTAAATAACATTGTAAGCAGATGACTGCACTTGAACTCCAGTAGATGGAAACAACGGATATTTGCAATCAACTTCAAAAAGTTGAGTTTTTCAAAATTTACAAACAAATCAGAAAAGAAAAAATAGTTTAGCTCTATTCTGCTGATAAAGGAAGCAACTTTCATTCATCCCCTCCTCCCTCCACATAAGCAAGCAGAACAAAAGTCCAACATCAGCACAACAAAAGTCTTACTCGCTCTGCCCCCATGAATTTGAAAATGTCGACCCCTCTGCCCCCATGAGTTCTTTCAGTCCTCACGCATCATACACAACACAATCCAGCCATAGAGATTCAAAAGTGTCTTCGATATTTCTTCAATGCTAAAGCTTGGCTAATATAAGACAACTTGAGTCTCAATCACCAAACTCTTTCTGGACAACCCCCAAAAGAGAAAAAAACAGCAAGAATTTGATGGAACCATCGAAGTACGAAGGACGCGCCACCTGCATGTAGCTAAAACCGCATATCCCTTCAAAGCAAAAACAAATAGTGGCCGGACTAGGAAGTCAAGAATATTTAAACAGCACAAGCAATCACACGAAGCACATATTCGAAGCCAAAGCAAACGATGGCGGAACTAGGAAGTCAAGAACATCCAAACAACAAAAGTAATTGTCGTGACCGACCTCCGGTTTTTATTTTAAAAAAAACGAGGGTCTCAGTCTAAGTTCGGGACTTAACTTGGGCTCTCCCAAGCCCATACCATATCGCGACTTAGGGTTTAGGTTTTTAATTTGCAAGTGGTTTTTATTTAGAAGTTGCCACTAATTGATTTGGAGTGGGTTAATTAGACACCCAAGCAAGACAATGGAAGAATTACTTACTTCTGCGAACCAAAAATTAAATGAGTTCGGAGACTTGGTTACACTAGTTGAATAACTAATGCCCTTTCGATACCTGTTTATCTTGTTCATTTCAGAAAATATTTGTCAGGAAATTTAGATTGATTTTAGGACCTTTCTCCTAACATGTGAGGTGAACAAGTGAGTGCATAATCATTAGTGATTAGCAGTCAAAATAGATATGCAGTCTAGGGTTCTAACCCTAACTAAGGTGACAACATTCAAAACATAACAATTTATGCAATTATATTCTAATTAAAAACACAACATGCATAATAATAATACAACAACGGTGAATACAACATGCAAAGTCCTACTACATAGTCTTACATGCCTATCCGATTTAAATATGATTGATAATCAGATAATTCACATAATTTAGAAAATATTCGAGAAATACTAATTTCTAAACATTATTCTCTTTTTTCTTTTTTTAAGAAATAAAAAAGGATATTTTTTATTTTTTTGACATAATAATTTTATTATTTTATTATTTTTAATTAAAAATTTTAAAAATTATTTTATTAATTTTTAAAAAAATTAATTAAAAATAATATAATATTAATATAATAATAAAACAGGGTCGGGTCAGAGGACTCCGGTTGGTCGGAACCAACCCGAGTCAACATACCTGACTCAAATAAGTTGGCCCGGGTCTTGAACCGAATCAAGCTCTTTGCCCGGCTCGGATCCGACCCGACTCTCCCAATTTCCTTTCTTTCTTCTTCCGCAGGCTCACCCTAGCGCGCGTGGAGCTTCACCTGCCGCGGCCGCCCGCCGACGCCCAAGCCAACGTCGCCTCGCCGCCGTGGTCCGAACCTGGTGGGACTCCTCCACCCGTGTCGCTGCCAGCTCGAGGACCACTAACGCAGGGCCCAACGACTCTGCTCCTCAGCCGACCCGACCAGATCCCAGCAACACTTTGGCTTTCCCTGCTCGGCGGCTTCAACGAAAATGACCGAGACGTTCGTCTCGACCTGGCCACGCCTACTCCGGCGTCGCTTTGGCCTGAGTCGGACCAGCGACGGATTTCCGACCAGACCCCACACCTGGCCCTGCCCCGAATTTCGTCAAACGGGTGGTACGCGCATATTGGAAGAGAGATCCGGGCTGCTCAAGGCATGCATCCGTGCCAGCAAAGAACGCAAAAGGACCGACGACATGCCATGACAACCAAGGAAGGCTCGCCGACATTCAAAATAGAGTGAAATCGAACGTCGTCAAGTCTCGGCCCCATTGGGCAACAGGGGACATCGCGGTAGCGGCTTGGAGGCAAAGTTCGGTGGCCGTTGGTCATGGCACAAACGTAGTGGTCGCCGGAGGGGATCCCTTTCTCTCTATCTCACTCAGCTCAGTCTCTCTCTTAGTCTCTATCTCTCTCTCGGCTCATCCCCAAAACGAGCCCCTCCCCTGTTTTTTTTAATCTGGCCGCGCCCACCCTCTCTCCCTGTGTCGTCGCCCACGGCTCGGCGGCGAGGATTGGTGGCTGAGGCAGAGGCGCGGTGGCGCCCTAGAAGCTCCCTCTCTCGGCTCGTCCCCTCTCACGCTCTGTTTCTCTCTCTCTCTCTCTGTGACTGGGGCTCTGTTTTTTTGCCGAGAAAGACCGCCCCCTTCTCTCTCTCATTCGCCGGCTTTTATAGCGGCCGCTGATCGCTGTTCCTGCCCCCAAAGTCGTGGCCTTAATGGCCCTGCACCGGTCATAACCTACTCCTAAGAATTTTGTGGACAACTCGCGCGGTGGAGCGGATTGTCTGCAGTTCACAAGCGACGATCGGGGCAGGGGAGAACAGGGGAAGGAGGAGAGAGGGACAACCGGGCCACGGAAGGAGAAAAGAAGGCACGAGCTGGGCTGGGCCCAGCTCACGCACGGGGAAAAAGGAAAAAAGAAAATGGGCTGGGTCCACGCGGGGGAGAAAGAAAGAGGGCCGGGTTGACCCAGCCCGTCCCGGATTTTTTTTTTATTTTTTAAATTTTTTTAATTAATTTTTTTAAAGTTAATTAAGAAAATATGCTCTAATAGGCCATATTAATGCAAATGTACCCAATGTATATATGCAATGCAATTAGATAAAAAATATTTTTTTGTTTTAGGAATTAAAGAAAATTAACTCATAAATTTTGTGCAATTTAATTGGGCAATCAAAAAAATAGCTATCAACAGTAATTACACGAAGAACATGCTCTGAAGCAGCAAAAAACGAAGTTGTAACAAGAGAAAAACACAAAAGATGATGAAGGGTCGTTACCTCCTCCAATGGAAAGACCCCGTAGGCTTGGTTCAGAGGCACGATGCTCTTAGAAAGAAAATGCACGGCCTGCACACGATTCAGCGAACATTCAGAAGGCGTTGAACTCACGAAACCTCAATGAGTTTGGAAATTGAACTCTTGCGGGTGGTCCACACACTTTCTAGTCCTCTTATTCGCCGAAACCATACGTCTAGAGACGAGACGGCGGCGACGGCGCCATGGCTTATTTGATGAGAGAGAGCATATTCGTCACTGTAAAGAGAGAACAAAAACCTTCAAAATAATATATCCCCAAAATTGCAAACGAATGCAAAAATGATTGGAAAATCTTTACCTTTCGAGGCGGAGGTAGAGGTGGAGGTGTGGTTCGTCGGACGATGGAGGCAGCGGTGGCGTGGTTCGTCGGAGGAGAGCTCGGTCATAAGTAGGAAGGGTCGCATGAGTCGGGAGGGGGAGGGAGAGAGAGAGAGAGAGAGAGAGAGAGAGAGAGAGTAGAGCGTGCAGAGAGAGAGACCATGGAAGTGAAGAGAGAGACTCCTGCTTAAAGCTTTGAAATTTGGCTGGCTGACACAAGGTGGGCTCAGGAGCCATATGTCGCCAGATAAATGGATTGTGATTTTGCCACGCTGACATCAGAGTTGCCTGAGAAAATGTTGTCATGATTGTGAACCATTTCTCCACATCGGTTAATCAGCTTCAGCCACATGTCCGGCCACAATTTCCATCATAAAGTAACCTTCTACCCCCTTCTCGCACTTTGACTAGTTTGGCATCATGAAAACCGTGCAACTCCACGTATGCCGATCGCTACCACCACATGTATACCAACTACTATTGTTACGTGTCTATCAACAGCGTGTGCCACGTGTTCGGCCATGATCCCCATATCCCAAGACTCTAGATTCCTGGCTTAAATGCCTTTTATCTCCCCATTCTCCATGTTGATATCGTCACAATTGGTAAAATCCGGTCTCGCACATGCCAAATTGCCTGTTGGCCAAGTGCTAGGCCAATCCTAATCTCGTTTGCATGATTTCCACAACATTTGATTATTATGATGAAGTCGATATCTTGCTCGATATGGTCCATGTCTCACAATGCCAATGTCTTTCTCAAAATGGCTAATGCCTATTTTGGTTATTTTTAGGTACCAATATAAGCATAATTTATAAATGTTGTGGCGGCACTCGTTAACTAGACCCTATTCAATAGTTCGGGTCATTTTAAATTGATACATTTTTTAGCTCACACATAAAAAGAACAGATAACTGCAGAAACCATCATCAACTTTGATCTACCCTATTCAATTTCATAACTTACATGAGTGTCCCCAACCCAAAAAGACCTATTTACCCATATGCACACCCGAAATCTACACTTGGAAAGTGAAATCCAGCTATGAGGATTGGATTATTTCGAAAAGAAAATAGTTACATGGTCAAATATGTGTTGGTGGGAGATGTAACTTGAAACTCAATGTAAAAGTGAGGATAGTAATTATAGGCTTGAAATATGAGGAAGGTGTATGATTTGTAGAGCAAAGTTGAGAATGGTATTTGTAATTTTCTCTAACAGTCATGCAATCCATGAATTTGATTTTTCCCCTTAAAAATATGAACAAATCTACTTATGACTTCGTATACAATCTCCTTCCATTTGAACATGCTACTACTTTTAGTTTTGACTTTTTTCTTTTTGTCATTTCAAATTTGTTTTTTAAATCTCTTACATGTTTATCTTCACTACAAGAGTACATTGAGTTGTTTACTTTAATTTTTACCTTCAAGAAATGAAAATAATTGTATGAAACTATTCTTATTTGTTAGTGTAGAGAATCTCTCAAGTATTGGCCAATCACTTGAATGAAGATCGAAGATGCATCTGCAGTACACACTAAGGTTTGTCACGGACGAGAGTGACAAACCGATCACCTCCTCATGGTTGTGCACTTTGATTCCGCGCGACAATAAACGCGAAATGAGTGGAACTCTTCGAATTAATTATAAAAACACAAGTTACAATCAAGTGGCGCCCCACAAATTTGTATCTCTTTTTGGCTCATAGCTACGGGTTTTATTTCAACGTAGGAGTGTACTACTTACGCGTAGAATTAGTCAATGTGTTCACATTGCACAGCCAAATTCTAGGAATCATTTCCTTTGCTGGGTTCTCTTTGGGTACACTAGAGTTGCTGGGTTCTCTTTGGGTACACTAGAGGTTTCGATAGTAGAGGCCAGGTGGAGGACACATGATAGTGCAAGAATCAAGCGGCTTGCCTAGCCTTTCATATTCTATGTATCTTGATTACTTTTGTCTATTGTTTCACTTGTTGATGCCCGACTACTTATGCATCGCTTCCAGCTCTAAGCATTGTATATCCGCACATATATCATGAATCTGCGCACTTTGATTTCCGCACCCAATTGTCACTTCACATTAGAGATATGGAGGACGACGTCATCGACGTGGCATCAGCAGGTAAAATATACGTACTTGCGGAGGACATATTGGACTCGTGCTGGTGAATTAGATTATTCACATTTTCAAAAACTTATTACCAATGAATCTTGATTATCCAGAATTTTGAATACTTGTCATCAGTTAATTTACTATTTGCTTTTTTCTTGTCTGGTCCACGATATTAATACACATACAATGAAGTGGCTCTAGTGTGAGTTTTTTCTGTAGAATAGACTGAAAAGTTGGCTTGGAAGGATCAATCTACTTAGTTTAATGACTCCTCGATAGGTTCTGATGGTATTAGTATTAGGCATCTATAAATGGATCAATCTGATATTTAAAAAGAAGATCTAATAAATGTTTGAGAATGTCAGACCAAAAAACAATGTTTGAGAATCTATCATCAGTGACTTTTCAAACTTATCATCAGGAGAAATATCTCTCTCTACACCCCAAACAAAAGAAAAGGATTTGTCTACATGTACCCTTTGAGTTTTAGTTTTGCTCTTTTGACCGTCGCTTATACCCTCAATTTCAGTATAATTTTATCATCATTTTTTCTACGTACGACAATCTTTCGTCAGTGACTTTTCAAAGTAATACTTACTCAAACTACCAAACTCAAATCGTTTCTACTCTTTCAACCAACTTTTCTAACACAAAACACTCCAATCCAATTTCAAAAATCACCCTCAATTTTTACACTAATAATTATTCACATCACCAATTTTTGAAACCCACATCTTGTATTTTCAATTTTATGAATATATTTTGTCAGGGAGGCATAAAAAAAGCCCAATAAATCACTAGGTCAAATTCGAGCCCATCAACATATCCGACTAGACCTATTTTCATTTAAACTCTTAAGTCAATGAGTTAGAGCTAATATTAACTATTATACCTTACATCACATCACGTCGTGAGACTTCCTTTGCCTTGTGACACCTCACACACGCACCTTGACACACTTTAAATTGCATTTGGCATATGATTGATTTAGATATAATTGCCATTTTTCTTCTAAAATTGACCCTCTCCTGTTTCTAAACTCCTCCAAAGTAGACTCTAATCTAAACCACTTAGTGCTCCCTAACACACACCCTCTTGAACCTTCATGCCTCTCACTTCCCTCACACTCACAGCAGTTAAGCCTCTCTCATCTCCCTAGTTCTCTCAGTTAAATCTGCTCTCCAAGTCTCTCAGTCTTTCTCTTGTCTACTCTCATGTCTGGCCTCTCACTCATCCACCACCACCGCAACGCACCACCACCACACCTCGACCATATCTCTTCAGCTAGTTCAGTCTGTTCCGACGAAGCAAGGCCTCATGCAGTACAGAGCGTGAAATGAGCGACTCAAGCAGTGCAGCAACTCAATAAGTGACGGCAAAGACTACAGTACAACACCTCTGACAGCAGCTCGAACTTCTTTTCATATTGACGCTTGTCTTCCAATAAATTGGTTCCTTTTCTTCGAAATTTCAAAATTCGAACTTGAGAAATAGGGCGAACAAACCCAAAACTTGAGATCTATATTGTGTTTCTGGAAGACTTTTCCACCTCTCTTTTCTGATTGCTCTCTTTTTCTTCTTTTAACCATAAAGCCGAGAGAGAACGATTAATAGAGGGAGAATTCTTCGCCTCAGAGAAGGAAATGAAACACTGCAAGTGCGCATGAGGCCAAACTAAATGCCAAACTTGATAAAGTTACTGTTGGGGAAATCGTTCTTTTTTAGTTTACTACACAATAAATATTTTTAAGAGATGGTTAAAAGTCTGAAAAGATGTAAGATTGCTCCAATGAGATGTTTAACGTATAATATAAGAAAAACGGAATACTTTGCTGTGACTGTGAGGTGAGGGGTAAGCAGAAAACTATCAGTTGCCAAACTGTTGGCCCTATCCAGGCCTAGCTCATATTTTGCCAAAAACCAGGCTCGTCCGGCTTGTTATCACCCCTAGGCTCGTAACCATGGAGAAGCCGTCGCTTCAAAACCTCCAGGCTCGACGGCTGTGGAGGTGAGGCCTTCAGATCTGGAGGAGATGCTCAACCTGACGCTGAGAGAGAGAGAGAGAGAATCCACGCAATGCAACTTCTCTTGGTAGATCATTTGTTTATTCATATATATTGTGTTTATGTTAGACAAAGTTGAGACAAAAATTGACCGATTCTAATCATGCATTGAAGAATAGAATTCAAAAATTAATTAAAATCACATGTGGAAAACAAGACGTGAAATAAAACTGACCTCTAGCCATTGTTCGAGTTTGCATGCAAAGGAAATCCGTGGAGATTCGATGGTAATTTGACAGCAATTATGGGCATACTCTACTAATCCAATCCCCTCGCATACCGATGGTGTATTTTCGAAAGAGAGGGGTCGATTTAGACCTTGTCATACCTAGGTAAGCGGTTCCAGGTTATTTACAGGTTCCACCTGGAACCTGTAACCTACCCTCTGGTACAGGTTCCTCATTTGTGGGAACCTGAAATCTACCCGTCGGAACCTGAAACCTCAAACCTACCTTGTCACAAGTTTTAGGGTCTAACATGTTTTTTTTTAATTTCATTTTTAGTTAAATAAAACGAAAATGAACACAAAAATACTGAACAAGCTTATTATTCACCCAAGAGAATACAAAATACTAGTTTTCCTAGTATTACGGGTCAAATAAATATAATTAAAATAAGAAGTCATTACGTGAATCGATACTAGGGGTGAGCGGTTCCATGTTCCGTACAGTTCCACTGGAAACTTACCCATAAGAATAAGTTCCTCATCTTTTGGAACCTGAAACCTATCCTATCACAAATTATAAGGTCGGTTACATGATCTACCTAGGTTTCACTTGTATTATTAATTGAACAATTGCAGTGAATCATCACCTTTAATAACCACCACTTACTACTATGATCTACTGACCACAACTTATATTTAGACACATGAAAGCTCAGACTAGTAGTTCAAAATTATGCACTCATCATCTAATACCATGAAATACCGTAGGATCACACGAATATATAGACCAAGAAAAAACACAAAAAGCTTATTTAGGTTTCAGGTTCCAGGTTCCAAGTTCTACTATCTAGAATCTGAAACCTACCCATCAAAATAGGTTCCCCAATTTTTGGAACCCGGAACCTATCCTGCGTGCCTTGGAACTTGCAACATGCAAGTTCCTACCGGTCAGGTTCTCAGGTTCCAAGTTCTACCCTGGAACCATACTCACCCCTAGTCATATCCATATAAAAATGATCGATTATCTTTATAAGCTACCTTCCATCAAGGCGGTTATCAATGGGCAGTTGTTAACAAATGTAGCAGCCCGAATTTCGATGTAATTTCCGGGATCAATGAAACTGATATTATTTCGCATTTCATTTTAGCAAGTCTCGCCCAGAGCTGATCACTCTCGGGATACTAACCATTAGGGTATGGCTAATTAGAAAATGGTACGTGGACCAGGGATCCTATCGCGAAAGGGATACCGATCACGAGAGACGCTGAGGAAATATTTTGGGCCAACGTGGGCCGATCTTAGGAAAGAGTAATGGATTGGGTTTGGCCAAGGCCTACGATGTACAATTGGGATGCAGGTGATTCTGCAAGACCAAAAGTGCACGTGGTCAACCAGTCCGGAACTTGAACCTAATGATTGTGACCTCTAGAACTAATGATAATTTCTCATTTTCTCAATGATCGAGACCATCACGATACGGATAGCCCTAGGTCGATACGCGTAACCTTTAAAGAGCCGCCCTTTAGTGAGAGACCCTGAAATGGAAAGTTTAGCGAGTTTTGTTCATGGAATTGGGCCCGGATTTCGATATCAATTTTCGAAGGGTTAAGAGACTATTTTTAGGAATCTGACGTTATATTACACTGGCCACACATGTTTGGAGTTAGTACGAATAAAAATTGGAATTTCGGTCCGGGGGTGAAAAATTACGATTTTGCCCCTCGGGACGCCAGCGTTGCTTTTCGAGACCAAATGAGATTATTTTTCGAGGCCAACACCATTTTAGGGTGGCCACGCATGCCAGGAGTCGTTATGGTCAAAAACTGGAATTTCGACAAAAATTGAAAAAATAATATTATTTTATTCCCGAAACTTTGCAGTCGATTTTCGAGGGCTTAAAAAGTGAATTTCACGATTCCGACACCATATTAGGTTGGCCACGCATATATGGAACGTGTATGTGCGAAAATTGGAATTTCGCCCCGGGATCGGAAAAATGACGATTTTGCCCATTGGCTATTTTTTGGTCCGAATTTTTGGAAAATTATTTGGGATAATTAAGAGGACTTATCAGCTCAATTAGTGGGGCTATTGACCCTTTTTCCCTTGAGTTTTGGATAAGAATAAATAAGGACCGTTAGATTAGGGGCGTTTTGGTCATTTTTTGCGGATCGGCGACACGTGGCACTTGTGGGCTGATATATTTGACCAACTTGGACTGCTTTTTCTCTCTCCTCACCCTCCCTCTCGGCCAGAACAGCAGCCCCTCTTCAGATTTCTCTCTCTTCTCTCTCTTTTTCTCTCTCGGGTTTACACCGCCGCCGCTTCGGAGCCTCGCCGGAGCTTCGCCGGAGCTCCGATCGCCGTTCCGTCGACACCCAGACGTCCGGCCACACTGTACGACGCCGATCGTACCCGTCCATACAATGTCCCCGTATGGACGGTACTGTAGCAGTCCGTATGGCGCGTGTCCGTACGGCTGCCGCGGCCGTCACCGGCACCTCGCCGGCCACCGTTCTTGCCCGTTCGTACCGTCCGTGAACAGTACCTCGTTAACAGTACACGCGCCGGGAATTCCGCCGTTGGTTTCACTGGTCATCAGTGATCAGCCGCCGTTCCCCGTTGCCGTGGTCCTGAGATTAAGTGAGTAAAATTCCTAAACCCGGATTAGGACTGATATTGCGTTTTTCTGGACTGGTTTAGGTATTATCGGTACATTTTGGACTGACTTAGGTAGTGTCAGTGTGTATTTCAAACTGGATTAAGGATGGATTGGTAGAAATCATTATTGGAAAATTTTAGTGGATTATTGGGAATTATTTGGGGAGGTTAATTGGATTAAATGACCAATTTAGGAGCCCATTGAAAAATTACCGAGTATGTCCGGATTGACTGATTGTATGTAATTCGTGCTTAATTGTGGTTGATGGTGTACTGCTATGTCGCATGTTGGGTGGCTGATTTTTGTGGAGTGCGATTGGCTACTGTTTGGCTTGCAATTAATTATTGAATTGTGAATCGCACGTTAGGCCACGCAGTATTAATTGGGCCAATTAAGCACGTGTTGTGACACTGGGTGTCTGAATTATATCGGTGCTTGTGGTGCATTGCATTACATAACATGGACACGCATCGCGTATGCCAAGAGTGAGGCATGTAATGAAATTGTGCGAGAATGCGTGTCTGCCATGAGCATGTGATCACCTAAAATACCCTGAAGCGTTATACGCTGGGTTCAGATAATAATGAGTTGTGTGATCACCTAAGGACCTTCGGGTCGTGACCTTCGGGTCGATACCGTCCTCATGCACTTTGAAGCAAGACGATGCCCGGTACGTCCGGAAGGCGACCATCCTCATGCACTTTGAAGCAGGCTCTGGTTCGCAAGGGGAACAGTGTTGCGCCTCATGTACTTTGAAGCAGGCTAAAGAGACTGGGCCAGATCGGTTGCTGCGCCTCATGCACTTTGAAGCAGGCTAGACGCACCGAGCCGTGAAAATTTGATGACTCGAGTCGTAATAATAATGAATTGGGCAAGTGTGCCAGTGTGGGCCAGTGGGCCGAAGAAATATGTATGACATGTCGATGACATTTGCACGCATAAACACGCATTGACTAGTATGCGATTGGGTGAGACTCGGTGCATCAGTATGTGTTTGGTGTACGTGTGACTATATGTGCCACGTATGTGCCATGATTATTATATATTGAATTGTCTAACCTGCAGGGTCAGAGAATAGTGTGATTATGGTTGTATTGTGATTTAAATATTTGTTTCATGTCAGGAGATTGCATGCTAGTCTAGCCTAAGTTTAGGGGTTGAACTCGCTGAGATTCGTCTCATGGTTGTATCAACCCACATTTCAGACCCCCAGCCGTAGGATGCCGAGGAGAGCGCCTCTTTTTGGGATACCGCACTACATTCAGCGGTCATCGAGTGTACATCCTTGTGGAGACGGAGCAGCATATGTGAGATACTACTCTGTTTTGTTCGTGAATGTGGGAGAGGATTATTACCATACCCAAGATTACGTGACGTGGTGTTACAGAGGAACTGACGGAATAATCGGACCCCCGCTTGCAACCTTTGATGTCCCGGTAGATGTGAATGATGTCATGATCCCGCAAATGGTAAGTGGCGAGATTTCTAATCCTCCAACTCCGCCTGATTGGAGTAGTCAGGGCGAGACCGTGGACGGACCTGCAGCCATGGTCGAGGAAGCTGAGGAGCCCGAAGTGCTATACGCTAACCCGGAAAATGTGGACCATCACGAAGAGGAAGAGCTGGTAGCCATAGAGGTCGATTGGGAGCAGGACGGAGAGGTTGTAGAGTTTGGATCCGATCAAGAGATAGGAGCAGAGGACATGGATTCTGAGGAGTCCGAATCTCAGGGTACTTCGTCAAGTGGAGCATTTGAGTCTGATCCGGACTGGACTCCTTAGGTTGCCATTAGTCTTAAATAGAGCGGGTCGTACCTTTTTGACTGAAACCCGCATTGACCCTGTCTAGTAAACCTTGCCACTGACCCCTTTTGACCGAGTAGTAACTGCTTGTGTGTGTGCTTTCCACTATCTCTGTATAGACAAACATTGTAAAAGTTTCTTTGTCAATACCAATGTATATAGGTTTTTAAAAATGTGCTGTTTGATGGTTGTGCTACCTTGGTCTCATATGTTTTATTGTACGGGTGTATATATTTAATTATATACGTTGCTTCCGCATGTGTTTGATCTCTGATTGGGCGTTGGGTCGGCGACGCTTCCTTGGACGTCGCAGTCAAACGACCGAAGGTGGGATGCTCTCACTTCGTGGGGTACGGGGCGTGACAACAAAAAGGTACGAGCATGGAAAACCGGTTGGTGGAATAACCGTTGCTCAAGAGAGAAAAAGTGGATCAATGGAAGTTACGGGTTTTATTTAAAAAACCACATGCCTAAAAATGTGAGATCACATTATAGATAACATAACAGTTTACAGTTCAAGACTCGATGGAGAATGAAGAAGTCCATGCAATTTGGGCCCAGAATGGTCCTCACAAGCCAAATTGGTTATCGACTTAGAAGTAAAAGCTCAAGTTCCGATTATATCCTTCTCAGCTACAAGCCCATCCGTTTCTCCTAGACGAAGTCATTAATTTGTTCAGATAGCCTACAGTGACAGTTCACAAGTTGGTGCTTTAGCGGCTGTCGTTCAAGCTTATGGTTGGAGGGAAATAGCTCTTGTTTATGAAGACACTGACTATGGCAACAGCTTGGTTCCATACCTTGTCGATGCGTTCCAAGAGGTCGATGCTCGGATCTCTTATAGAAGTGTTATTCCTCCATCTGCGGAGGATGTCGACATTGTAAAAGAGCTCAGTAAGTTGTTGACCATACAAGCGAGTGTGTATTGTTCACATGACTGCTGTGATCGGATCTAGGTTCTTTATTCTAGCGAGTAATGCAGGAGTGATGAGCGAGGAGTTTGCGTGGATTGTCACCGATGGTTGGCGTCTTTACTAGACCCAGCTAGCTCTGATGCTTTGAACTCAATGCGAGGTGTACTAGGCGTAAGGCCACTTCTACCACCATCTGAGTCTCTTTAGAGATTTCGAAGAGAGATGGACCAAGCTTTACGCCGAGAGAAATCCACACGACAAGATTGCTGATCTCAGTCTCTTTGGCTTATGGGCATACGACACCATTTCAGCATTAGCATTAGCAGGAGAGATGGCATGGGAGCCTGCAAAGTCTAGATACTTAAAGCCGAATACGAGCAGCAACAATCTCAACTTTTCGTCTATTGGGATTTCGGAGATGGGCCCGAAATTGCTCGACAACATTCTAAGCATCAACTTTCAAGGCCTTAGCGGAGAATTTAACTTGCCCAATGGCGAACTTCAGCCCATTGCATTCGAAATCTTTAACGTTGTAGGACAGACAGAGAAAATTATCGGATATTGGACTTCGGCACGAGGTCTTTCACCCTAATTGAACCAATCAACGAAGGTAGATCATACAGCTTCAGCAACCGATTTAAAGGCCCCTGTTTGGCCAGGAGATACACCAAAGCCACCGAAAGGTTGGGTGATGCCGACATCAGGAAAAAAACTAAAGATTGGGGTTCCAAAGAAAGATGGCTTTAGCAAGTTCTTCAAAATCGAATGGGATCCGCATACGGGCGTGCCCAGCTACTCCGGATTCGTCCACGGCATATTTCTTGCAGTACTGGAAGCATTGCCCTTGCTATTGCTCACCGGTATGTTCCTTGCGTGAATGAGAGCAGGCAAAGTGCAGGAACTTATGATGATATGCGGCACAAAATTAAACTTCAGGTTAGTCCATGTAACAGTCTGAATTTTCGATCCTTTTCCCGGGATTCATGAACTGAATATTTTGGTCAATGCACTATAGTGAGATCTCACCCGGGACCCGCGCATTCTCGGGATGCTAACCTTAGGGGTAAGGCTATTACAGGATTGAGTTCGCACGACCAAAGAACTCGATCTGGGTTCGATCTTCGACCATATGGATTGATGAGGGAATGTTTTGAGTCAACCGAGATCGGTCTATTTGATTGATCGTGTCCGAAGGGCACTAGTGACAGACCCTCGCAATTATATGACAACCGAGGTCGTCCCGGGTAGAGTAAACTTAAACGTGACTTGACTTGGTGTCGGTCACGGGTCGAAAGCGCGTAATCCCAATGAGCCACCCGTTAGCAAGAGATAAACTAAAGTCGCGATTGTTCAATTTAGTCATTTCTTGGAATTCGGGCTCGGGAATTGAGAATTTTGAAAGTGACAATTTTGAGTGGCCGATGACGTTTTTGGCTTGGCCAACCTTAGGGCCATCCATTTCTGCAAAAAAATGAATTTCAGTTCGGGACCCAGAAAATTACGATTTTGCCCCTGTGGGCACCGAGATTGGATTCAGAGGCCGTTTGAGGTTATTTTTCGCGGCCAAGGTCATTTTGGGGTGGCCACGGACATTTAGAGTGGTTTTGGCCAAAAATTGGAATTTCGACAAAAATTGAAAAAATAATATTATTTTATTCCCGGAACTTCGCAGTCAATTTTCGAGGGCTTAGAAAGTGAATTTTGCGAATCCGACGCCATGTTATGTTGGCCACGCACATATGGAACGCGTATGGGCGAAAATTGGAATTTCGCCCCGGGACCGGAAAATTACCATTTTGCCCCTAGGCCATTTTTAATTAATTCCGAAATTTGGATTTAATTTTGGGATTAACCAAGGTGAGTTAGGCTTAACTCAGGTCTGGTCAACCATGGTTAAGAGCAAATGACCATTCTACCCTTGCTTTTATGGATTAGAACAAATATGGGCATTTGGATTAGGGGCAAAAGTGTCCAAGGCTTTGGATTTTTGACACTTGGCACCCTAGTCTACAATGTTTGACCAGATATCTCTCTCTCTCTCTCTCACGTGCAGAAGCATTCAGCCATTTTTTCCCCAGAATTTTCCTCTTCTTCTTCACGTTTCTGGTTCTGCAGTCCCGTTTCTGCCGTTTTTGGTACTGTTCACACCGGAACAGTACCAGCCGGAGCTGCCCCCACCAAGCCAGCACCACCATCAACCATTTCCACCTCTGTGTAGCCATCACAGCCCCGGTTTTTGTCCAAAACAGCCTTGTTTCTCTCTTTTTCTCTTTCCCGGTCTGCAAACAGTAACGCCGGAGCTTCGCCGGAGCTCCGATCGCCGTTCCGTCGACACCCGGTTGTCCAGCACCTCCGTACGTCGCCGTTCAGCCCAGTCCGTACAGTGACCGTTCGGTTGCTGTTCACCGTCCGTACGGTCACTGTTCATTCGACCCGTACGGCCGTCGCCGCCGTGACCGGCGCCACGCCGGCCACCGTTTTCCAGCCTGTCCGTACGTGTCAGTACGGAAAGTACTGTTCACGTCCATACGGAAAGTACTGTTCACGCGTCCGTACGTCGCCGGTGACGCCGCTGCCGCTGCTGCTTCTGTTCCGGTCCGTTCCAGCCTCTGTCCAGCCCGGTTTGTCTCGCCTTTTAGGGTAAGTGTTTTCCCCAAATGTCATTTAGGACAACGAGTATTTCTAGGCTCGTTTAGGACCCGGTTTAGGCAATTTTGTGACTGTTTCGTGACTGTTTTGGGGCTGTTTTGTGGCTGAGAGTAGAGCTAATTATTTAGTGGTTGCAGACTGATTAGGCGAAGAATTTTGAGGTTTAGAGAAATTGGATTAGGGCTGTGATGTTAGGGTTTGATCGAAATTAATTCGTGCGATTAATTATTGGGATTGTGCCTTGAATGGAAATTTGTGCGTGATTGTGCGATTGGTGGTAGTTGGCTGATTTGGGATTGTGCTTCGGGTTGTGTACGTGTGGTTGTATATGTCACGTGTGTGGTTGTGAGGTGTGATGGTGTGGCAGTGCGATTGCGCAATATGTTCGCATGCTGAGAATGTGTATGATTGTGTGGTGTGCTTGCATGGTGAGAATGTATATTTGCGAAGTATATGTGACTTGTGAATTGTGCGTGCAATGTGGAATTGTGTTGGGTCGTGTGGTCGTTGACCGTGTGTAAGTGTGGTTTGAGTGGAACGAGGATATGGAAATGTGGATTGGTTGGAAAGGTCCGTCCTGAGGCGTGTACGTTTACGAGGGACGATGCCGTCCCTGACGAGGTGACGATGCCCGGCCTGACGAGGTGTCGATGCCTGACGTGGTCAGAAGACCGTTGGCCTGATGCGTTTTACGCGGGCGCGGTAGAAGGAAAGTGTGTGTAGGATTCCGTCCTGAGGCGTGTACATTTACGCGGGACGATGCCGTCCCTGACGAGGTGACGATGCCCGGCCCGACGGGGTGACGATGCCTGACGAGGTCAGAAGACCGTTGGCTGATGCGTTTTACGCGGGCGCGGTAGTGGTGGAAAGGTTGAGAATGAGCAAGAATTAGCGGGACGAGTGAAATTAAGAAAGTGACGCGTGGTGTGAGTTGGTGTGCGAGTGTGTTTGTATCGCGTGGTGTGATGCTTAATTATGGGGTAAAAACTGCTAGGCATGGTATGGGACGTGCCCAAGTGGGTTTTATCTTATAATTGAGACACGCGCGCGTCTGTGATTCATTGCTGTGGTATATTGGTTGTGTTATTGTCTGACGTGCAGGAACGTGCATGATGGATTCCAGATAGGGTCGTGTGTGGTTGTTAGCTTGGTTGATTGTCGTGTGTTATGCGTGTTTTCGTCTGGCGGTACGTGAGTGCCTACGTGGGGTTTGGGGTTGTACACTTATTGAGATTCGTCTCACGGTTGTATAACCGCCACTTTCAGACTCCCAGCCTTAGACCCGGGAAGTCTGCCTCCTCTTTTTGGAAGTTCGAAGAACCGCTTTTGGTGTCGGTGGATTCGCAGGCGATGCCCAAGAGATTTTCGGAGGATCGAGTCAGAAGAAATAGGAGCGGAATGGAAGATGGTGATCAGTAGGTTTTCCCTAGGGTATTTTAGGGGTTGTGTAAATCGGGTTGACCCATAGGGAAGTTAAGTTAACCAGACCCTAATATTTTGTTGACGGTGATTTCGGATGCTAGTTTGTTAATTATGTCTGTAATATAATGTTTGTATATTTGGTGTTGTATGGATTTGTGGTTGCTGGATTGTTCTGTTGTTCTACCCCGTTGTCGTCATTATTTGTCCGGGGTTTTGTTATACGCTTCCGCATGTGGCTCTGATGTTTGGGTTGGGTCGGCGACGTTCCTGGGATGTTGCAACTATTCGACCGGAGCAGGGGATGTCGCGAGCTCGATGGGGGTTCGGGGCGTGACAGTCCATGCTTCATCTTCAAACTTTACCCCGCTATTCCTTGGTAAATGACTGGATGAAAATAGGAATACATGATTGTCGTCATTATTAAGTGCATTATTTCTGAATCTTGTTTGAGCTTTTATACTACACATGTCAAAATTTCCTTGCAGAAGTAGTTCACACAACATAAATATGCACACCGTCATTGATATACCTGGCTTGTATTTATGCAAGATTTCTTTTGATAGACGACGTGCACACAAATATCATTAACATGTTTATGCGGATAAAAGTGAATTCCCCATGTATATTGAAGTCAATAAGAATATGATGATGCAGGAATTTGAAGCAGCTGTAGGAGACACGTCTATCGTTGCAAATCACTCGTCCTACGTTGATTTCACACTTCCCTACTCAGAATCTGGTGTAGCAATGATAGTCACCATTAAGGATGATGAGCGGAGAAACATGTGGATCTTCTTAAAACCATTGAGTTGGAATCTCTGGCTAACGACCGGTTTGGCCTTCATTTCTACTGGATTCGTCGTTTGGCTACTCGAACATCGTACAAATGAAGAATTCAGTGGTCGTCGTAGTCAACAAATCAGTTTAATTCTCTGGTTTTCCTTCTCCACATTGGTGTTTGCTCATAGTAAGTCCTTTCCAAACTGTCGTGCCTTGTTTGTTACTAAGATTTTCTTCGTGGTCTTCTCGATGGTAACGGCTTCCATATTTGACTCTGCTTTTGTTGTTTTAGTTTTTGTTTTTTAGCGATTCACTACGATTTTATTGATGTAGGAGAGAAGATTGCAAACAATTTGACAAGGCTTGTGCTTACCGTGTGGGTATTTGTGGTGCTTATCCTGACTCAGAGTTATACTGCAAGTTTAGCTTCATTTTTAACTGTGCAACGTTTAACGCCAAAGTTCGTGGACGTGCAAGACTTGGTAAGGAATCGCCTTTTCGTCGGGTATCAGGAAGGATCCTTCATGAGAGGACTTCTTGTGCGACAGCTCAATTTCGATGAGTCCAGATTGATTCCTTATGGTTCGCCGGAGGAATACCACGAGGCGCTATCAAAGGGAAGCAAAAACGGAGGAGTCGCGGCAATCTTTGATGAATTGCCCTTCATAAGAATCTTCCTTGCCAGATACCGCAACAAGTACAAAATGGTATGACCGACCTATAGAACCGACAGGTTTGGCTTTGTAAGTCTCTCTCCCTCTCTCTCTCGCTTGCGTGGAGCCATGTTCATGGGAAGTGCGCACACATAAATACAAGGGCAAAATAAATCTTTGAAGTTGCAGACATGAAAGAAATAAAATATTATTGTAGCGGATTAATGTGTTATATGGAGGAACTCAGGAAATCTGATGTAGTTGCATCTTGCATGACAATACACGAGCAAACCAATTGTATTCAACATAAATATTTTATAATTTGTTGGACTATTTATTTTTTATGATAGATATCAAGAATAGTTATGCATAAAATGGGGATGCCTTAGACACACAACTCAATATGGTTTGCCATCAGTAGCTCATGAATTATATATGTGAGTTCAAGAGATCTAACATATATGCATCTTGTATGATAACACACATATAATTGCTCAGTGTAGTCCGTCCATCGACAAATTATATTAATATAAGCTTTCTTTTAGTCTCACCGTTGCGAAATTCTTGTTCTTATTTTTTTTTTTAAAGTTAAGACTATTTATGGTTATAATAGGTCTCAGTTTTTGACATACATAAGATATTTGAGGGAAAAATGTAGAGGCTAATATACTACGGATCACAAAAATTGCAATATACGTAAATATACATCCCTATATTGGTACACATGATGAAAATGAAGGTTGAAACGTGTCGAAAGAGCATATGAAGACCAAAAACGATATTAGTGACATGATGCACCACCTGTTGACATGGGAGAAGTTGGAGCTGAACCTCTCCTTTACACACACATACATTAATACATGTGAGCAAGAAAATGCTCATAAGCTCGTACTTGTGTTGCAACATGCATGCATGCACCCAGATACACCCGACACACATTTGCTGTGGTCGTGCACGAACACAATAATGCATGAAAGGTCTTTTTAAGGTCCATGAGCTAACATAACTAATTATTGATCAGGCCTTTCCATTAAGGTCCTTGTTCGTAAAATTCTGCACGTGTCAACGAACGTGTTGAACAAGTAATACAATGATGAGAAGAGTATCGTCCCACAGAGATTGATGATAATAAACTAATTAAATATTAAAAATAGACTAATTCTAAAATTTATCTAACAGATCAAAATATAATTGAGAACAAATAAAAATTGACAATTTTTAAAAATGAAATTTTATAAACTAAAGGCAGATAATCAATCAGGTAAAATATGTTAGAACATCCAATTTCACCATAACCACTAGATATGAATTTTGGATCATTATGCATACAAGAACAATATCAAACATGTAATAGCGGAATTTTCTAGTCTATTTACTATTCTATCTCTAGGTATAGCAAACCTACTCAGTTTATCAATTCACTATATTTCTATGTGAATTTAAATAAACATAAGCACATTAAAATCCGTGAATATTCCCAGTTTACAATGAATCTTTTAAACCACCTTATCATCGAAAGCTACACAAATAACATGATATATTTCTATCCACATTTAATTCATGGTTATATATTATAAGGAGCAATTGCATATTATTACTTTTCAGTCTCAAATATGTACATCAGATTATTCAAGTGGTGGCCAATCACCTAAACGCATTAAGCACAATAATATATAACTCGCATAAATGAAATTACTTGCAAAACATAAAAAGCATGAAATTCATATCATCATAGTTAGGCTACATCGTAACTCTAACAAAGAAAATTAAAACATAATAGAAGAAGAAACGACAATATAAATTAAACCAAACATCTTGAATCAAAGAACAAGAATTCTATCACCACTTTTGTCTTCTCTTCAAAACACTTGAAAAACTCTCGGAACACTAAAAACAGAAACGACATAAAAGAAAAAAACTTCATATTCTCCTAAGTTATCCTATTTATATGATAACATCCAAGACTCCTCTCACAAGGCAATTGCTTCTTTTTCGTATAAAATTAGGGAATAAATCGCAGAATTCTCAATGTGATATCCACCTTCTAACTCTTCTCTGAGTCGCATATTCCTTTCTTTCTTTTTGCCATATTTTCCTTTTTTTCTCCATATCTCAATATTCTGCATAAACAAGGAAAAATTAAGTAAATAAAAGGAAATCCAAATATATTCTAACAAATATTGCATTATTTATTGCCTAGAGTAGATAAAATAACTCTATTTTTATAGAGTTATCAGTCCCCTTTGGTCTCCTACATTTCAAGGGCAATCTTGAGTGTAACTCAAGATAAAGCAAAAATGGACACAATCGAAGGAAAATACTTCCACAGTCAAAGCTCATGCCAAGATCAAGATGCTACGATCTTTTCAGACAATCTTAGCCTGAGTGTGTATAACTTCGGAGGGCTCTTCATCATCACCGGCATCATCTCGGTATCTTCGGTGTTGATATATGTGGTTTCATTCTTATATTCTCATTGGCCTTTTTCGAGCGCGATTCGTTCCGGTAATCGCTCCCTTTGGTCCAAGTTTTTGGAAACTGCAAACGACTTTTTTTGGGAGCACGGATTACTTGGTTGTCTGAAGAGGAATAGATCTTGTGTAGTTCCGACCTCTCATTTTCAAAGTGGGGAAGCTTCCCCGAATAATGAAGTTGAACCGATAGCGAGGACACCAAATGTAGGAGGGAGGCCAATACTCATTCTACACGTTTGAATAATGAAGATCGTGTTTTAAGAGAGGCTCATCGTGCAAGAGAACAATCATCACATCTAGCTATGTATACGCACATATTAGCATCTAGCTATGTACATGCACATATTAGAAAAAAAAATTATTTGCTTTTGTGAAAAAGGGGTTAATTTGGGTTGATAAATGTCGCAGGTAAAATATTTTGTGTGTGTATATATAGAGTATTAAGTGAGGTCGTTGTTGGTTCTTTAATATGACCGTCATGTATATAAAGAACCATTTAAAATCTTACAAATCACTTGATAAATAAATTTTGTAAATCGGCCAGAGAGAGATTTGTACATAAGATGGAAAACGCTATTTTTAGCCTTCTTCTTTTTATTTATTATGGATTGTTGAGAGATTTAAGGTTTAATTGCATAGAAAATTAGTGACTAATTCTTGGCCCATAAATAAAAATAATATAATTGCATAGCATATAATTTTAGAAGCATTCATCATTTAGTTCACTAGACGCATTTGCATTTAATCAGATCAACGGTGGTGAATGAACTTGAACCAGTCATGTGGACCGGCTCGCGCTATAAGCAAGATTAGGTCAGCACAAGGAGGAATCGTGGCCGAAATTTCAAGCCCAAAATTAGAGTTATTGAACTTTAATTAAGTTGGGTTTAGCCCATAAAGGTAAAAGGCTTGGTGCTTAATTAGAATAACCCCTTAACGGATTAAAGCCTGTCAGTAATTAAGCCCACAAAAGGGGAAAATTCAGCCACACTGGGGGACAAGGGTTGGCCAAATTTTACAATGAGGGAGGGTGCCTAATTGAGCTTAATTTAACCAAATTTGAGCCAATGAGAGTTAATTAATGAAGGCCTCAAGTTAATTCAGCCCGTTATCTTATTAAGGCCTAAATTAAGCCCGTAAAAACTCTATAAATACATACATATACTTCATAGCCTAGAGGTTGGCAATTCACAACTCTTAGATCACATAAATAGAAAACACTTGTGAAAGAGAGAGAGAGGGAGGAGGATTCTCAGCCAACCCTTAGCTGAGACTCTCGAGGCCGATTCCTCCACCATCAGTGACCAAGCACAGCAGCCACCACATGGACAACCACCTGCTTCTAGCCTCGATCGAGCGCCCTGTCGACGCAGCTTTTGCTCCTTAGCAACTACAAAGCTTGCCGATCCTTGTGCCGCAACGCCGCTTCTGTTTGTTCTAACGATGGCCTGCTGCTATTTCCTTTGCCATGGTCAGTGTTATCAACAGAGAGTAGTCAGGTCTTTCAACCGGAAGGTGCGACCGAGACTATTTAAGGTAAATGATCTAGTCATGCGCAAGGCATTGTCAATCGTTCCCAATCCCTTAGGCAAGTTCACTCCGAATTATAGTAGACTGTATATTGTGAAGAAAGTACTCCCAGGAGGCACCCTAGTTCTGGCTAAAATGGATGGTCGAGAATTCTCTAATCCGGTCAATTCCGATGTTGTGAAGAAGTATTGCCCTCGATAGAATCTACCACTTTTGGCATGAATTGTTAAGTGTTTCCTTTCTATATTTTCAATTCCAGACATTTCTCTTATAATAAATTGCTTTAAATGAATTGCAATTTTTTTTGGCCAAAAAATGAATTGCATGTTAAAATGCCCATAGTCGTTGCAAGTTCTGCATGATTGTTTTGTTTGTTTTAGTTATCGATTCGGAATGGGGAAATTTAATTAGATAATTCAATGAATCATGTAGAATAAATGATTGTTCAAAATGAGGTGCGTCAAGATTATGAAAGGCAAGCCATATCCTATACACAATCCTAAGATTATCTTTAGTGAGTTGAGTGGAAAATTCCATGTCCACAAGTAAAGGGTTATCTCGCGAAATGTACGACAACCGAAATTATGAGACATTTCGTCCATCTATCATTACCATCAGTGCGATATGTCCCACACAAGTGCATATATTTACCTACCGATGCCGCATCAACGATGTTGTCCCCCTGGATCTCTAACTTGAATCGACAATCAGGTGCGGTAATCAGGGTGTGTGCCGTAGAAATCAGAGAGTGCCATGGATATAGAACTCACCACCAACTTCCCAATGGTTTAATTTCATGTTGTGAGCTATCCCGACTCGAATCATTTCCTTTGTCGGGTTCTCTCCGGGTACACTAGAGGTTTCACAAGTAAAGGCCAGGTGAAGGAAAGATATGAGGGTAAGAATCAACTAGCATGTCTGGCCATCCATATTTAGTGTCTCTTGATTATTTGTCTATTACTTTGCTTGTTTGTTTTTTTGTCAAAAGAAATTTCTATTCATTATCAAAATGATATATATAAAAGGGTTCATATGAAATCTCAAAAGTCACTATAACAAGGCAACCTCATAGAGCTTCAAAAAACAAAAACCGAACCTTTGGAAAAATCATTGCCAATTCTAGGAAACTTCCCTACAGATCTTCCAATGATTTAAAAAATATTTTCCAAAAAATTATTACTTGTATCACCTACATAAAGGACAATAATATTTTAATTGTTCACAAAAGTATTTACACATAAATTGTTGTTAAAAATGAAAATATTTTTCATTGACTAATTATTTCAAGCGATATAAATGATTATCTTTAGGAAATTTTTTCCAAATTATGGATTTTCTACTAAATAAACGGAGACCAATTGTCTTTTTTTTCTTGCAAATATTTAATGCTTTTTCCGCCATAAGTCAAAGAAAAGGAGAAAACAATCCAAAGGTGATAAAAGGGAAAGAGTAGAAGATCATTATCCCTCATCTCTATGAGCTCATTGCCACCTTTCTTCCCCATTTTCTTCCTCCAACCAAGAAAAACCCAACCCTGTAACTCTCGTTCAAGGCGAGAACTTTCAAACAGTATGTCCAAATCTTTGGATAAGCGCAGAAACATGACTGAAGATTTTGATCTAGGTCACAAAGATTTTATTTTGTTCAATTGAGCATTTAAGAATTGAGCCGCGAACTTGCCGTCTACATAAATTATGTGGCAAATGACCAAAATATTTTACATTGGAACCACATTGGATTTTTTATGTATGAATTTTACCGACTGCAAACTTGAGATCTGATCGGAACTTTTCAGAAAATCTTGCATGCTCAATTAACTAAAATAAAATCTTAAATTCTCAATCAGTCAGTGACCGAAACATTAAATTCTATTTTTGCTAAAAAAAAATCCCCCGAATCAATTGTGCTATAAATCATTCCTGGCAATACTCTGAAGTAGATTTCACCGTGAAATGCATGACACAAACTTTAAAACGTTATTGCTGCATAATTTAAAAAATATTTTCTTAAAAATGATTGCTTTTATCTCTTACAAAAAATGAATAAACGACAATTATTTTATTGTCCACGAAAATATTTGGATATAGATTGTTATCAATAATAAAAATATTTTTTATTAATTAATTATTTCAAGTGATATAAACGACCGTTTTTAGAAAAATGTTTTTCAAATCATTCAGTCTTTGTTAAAATAAACGGAGCCTTAAGTTACATGAATTTTCTTGATTTTTATTAGAACATGGTTTTCCGAATAAGCCACAACATTTACTAATATATTCAAAGATATTTCCCTCTGTGTTCAATTTCTCAAGTCTGTAGCCGATGAGAAATAAAAGTACGGGAATGACAAATCTTAACCTAAGAGCTCATTTGATACAGCTATGATTGAACCTCAATCATACCGCAATATGGTTAAGCGAGAAGTGTTGTGACTTGTGTGTTTTTAATAATGCACACGTTAAAGTCGCAGCAAGTTAGAAACTAAGATAGCCGACTTCTTAATAGTTAGTCGAAGCAGCTTAAAAGCTACTTTTAACTTTCCGGAGGTGTTGCCGTTGTTTAGTGCTCGCCAAATATTGGGGAGAATTACCAAAAATGTCATAAATTTATTGCAATTATACCAATCCAGGCATATAACCTTTTTTTTATCAATTCAGTCTTAAACATTTTGTATATGTGCTAATTCAATCCATCTGACCAATTTTGGTTGGCCGGTGACGTGGACACTGGGCGTCCGGCCAATGGTGGCATGGACAATTTTTAATATTTTTTTATTTTTTTCTTCTCTTTTCTTTTTTTCTCTTCTTCATTTTCTTCCTTCTTTCTGTTGAGGAAAACTCCTATTGATTTTAAAGTTGATAAAACCTTCCATGTTTTTGTAAATCTGATACTTATTCTGAACTATTTTATTTTAGGTATGTATATATATTCTGAAAGCTCAGAAGGAATTTTTTCAAACTTTACAAACTGGTTCATGTCTTATTGAAGACCCACATAATCTAAGTTCTGATACTCAAACGCTGAAATTATTCAGATGCAGACGGAGAAATTTTTCAAAAGCAGACGCAAAGGCAGACGCAGAAATTCTTCAGGCGCAGAACTCAGAACGAAAAATAACAGCTAGTGATCTGGTATAGATTTCATAGAAGGAAAACTTTGATTGTCTCAATCTCAATCAAATTGATTGACAATCAGAGATTACGACAAGCATGCATTACAATGGATAAAGCTCTATTTATGAAAATCAAGATTCTAATTGTATGGGCGATCAAAATCAGCGGAATTCAAAATCTGTAAATCTAACGGCTACTCAATCCTTTCTATACAAATCTGTCCAAGATGAAGATTGGAAGATGATCCTCTGAAAGTTGTCCAACGGCTAGTTTGGAAGCACAAGAGTATTTAAGGAGATCAACGAGCAGCAAAAGAACAATAGATTCAAGAATCAACAAGTCCAAAGTCTGAGCATACTCCAATCATTTCTCTTGTCGTTCTGAACTAAAAATTAAGATCTTGAGGGTTATTTTGTAAGAATGACTGTGTAAGATAGAGAGTCCTATCATACACGAGAGTGCTATCACTCAGGATCTGTAAATTTCTCTTGATTACATAGTGAAATCCAGCCAGTAGGCTGTAAGCGTGGGAGAGTGGACGTAGGCTTGCTATAAGCCAAACCACTATAAACTTGTGTGCAGTTTTTCTATCATTTATCTCTTTATTTACATTCTACATATCAAGAGCATTGTCTATATAATCTACTTGAATCTGAATTTGAGACTCATATGTGTTCTTTCATTTCCGCATAAATTATCAAAAATTGTTTAAGATCACCTATTTACCCCCTCTAGGTAATCCTTGCTAGCTACATCAATTGGTATCAGAGCAGATTGCTCATTTATTGAAGTGTTTTACTTCTGAGCTAGCGATCTATATGGCTAGCTTTGGTGCTCTAGGGCTCATTAAAGGACAGAGCAACAATATACCACCATATTTCGATGGCAAGAAATATAGTATCTGGAAAAATAAGATGAAGGCATTCATAAAATCGATTGATCATATGCAATGGGACGTCATCATAAGAGGAGTCAATCCAAAATCCTCTAATTCAAAAGAAAAGGCAGACGGAAGCAAAGCTGCAGATCCTCCTTTGTCTCAATCTGAGATATCTAAAAGAGAAACTTTATATTCCAAAACAATTTATTCTCTCTATTGTGCTTTATCTCCTATTGAATATAAAAAAAATTACTTCTTGTGAATCAGCTAAGGAAATCTGGGATACTCTCCACACTACTTATGAAGGAACAGATCGAGCCAAGAAAACTCAAATCAATCTTTTGCTTGGTCAATATGAATCCTTCAAAATGACGCGTGGAGAATCAGTTGCTAATATGTATGACAGGTTTGCTGACATAGTAAATCGTCTTGCATATTAAGGACAACCAGTCTCAGATGCTATGAAAGTCAACAAATTACTGAGAGGACTGACAAATCAGTGGGATAACATCAAAACATCTCTTCGAGAGATACAAAAGATCAAGCCTCTATCAGTGAATAAGTTAATTGGAACTCTTCAATCATATGAGACTGAGAAACGGAATGAGGAGAATGAATCTAGAGGTAATAAGTCAATTGCATTCAAAACTAACATTGATTCTAATGCAGATTCTAAAGATGAAGATGTTGATAATGAAGAACTAGCTCTCTTCATAAAGAAGTATAAGAAGATGAAAATCAAGAGAAGAAACCTCAAAGGGAAGAAGCCCTTTGAGAAGAAGAAGTCCTTCGATGAATCAGAAAGATCAAAAGATATAATTTGCTTTCACTGTAGGAAACGTGGACATATCAAGCTAAATTATCCACTTCTAAAAAAGAAGACCAAATTTGAGAAAGCGAAGAAGGCCTTAAAAGCAGAAACTTGGAGTGATACAGAGTGCGAAGACAGTAATGAAAATATCTCAAATTTCTGTCTAATGGCAAAGTCAGATTCAAACTCAGATTCTGATTTTGATCCTAAAGTGGAAATTGAGGTAAAGCATTTTGAAATGCCTATTGAAGTATCGAATTACATTGATAAATTATGCTTTAAATTTAAGGCTGCTCTTAAAAGAATTTCTTCTCTGAAAAAGGAAAATTCATCACTAAGGCAACAGGATGTTTCACAAAAAGAAAAAATCGATTTCCTTCAAAAAGAATTTCATCAACTCAAGGAAAGTCGAAATTTTCTTTCCAAAGAAAATGCTATTTTGAAAAAGGAAGTTTCAGAAATTACTTCCAAGTTTTCAAAAGGTTCAGAAACCTTAAAGCATATCCTTTCTATCCAAATTCCTTACTATAACAAATCTGGTGTCAGATTTGTGAAGGAAAGTGACAGCTTGATTAATTTTCCAAAGGTCAAGGAGAAATTAAGACAAAGACCTCCTCGACAAGTTTATAAAAATCATTTCAAAAAGAATTTTTTCAAACCTATTGGCCGAAATGCACTTAGGTGCTCAAAATGTAGAGATTCACAACATTTTGAGAATGAATGTTCTAAGGTCTGGAGACCTGTTCGAAGAGATTTTGTTAAGACGGCCTACACTAATGCTCAATGACCCAAATAAATTTGGATACCAAAGAAAACTTGAGATGTTGTGATTTTTACAGATTACCACAAAAAGAAAAAGAAAGTGGTACCTAGACAGTGGATGCTCTAGACACATGACAGGAGATCCAAGCATATTCGTTGATCTACACAGTCTGAATGGTGGAAAAGTTTCCTTTGGAGGAAATACCAAAGGAAAAATCGTTGGCAAAGGAACGGTTAAAATTGGAGGACTTACAATTAATGATGTTTTATTGGTACAAGGACTCAACTATAACTTGATAAGCATAAGCTAGCTATATGATAAAGGTTTTAGAATCAACTTTCAAGAAGATACATGCTCAGGAACAAGCAAAGACTCTTCTCAAACATTCACAGGAAGAAGGCATGGCAATATTTATCTTCTAGATGTTGATCCAAACTCCACTCATTGTTTAATCTCAATCAAAGAGGATGAATATCTATGGCACAGAAGATTGGGGCATATCAGTATGAAACAAATCTCAAAGATCTCAAACAAGAAATTGGTTCGAGATCTGCCAGATTTGAAATACAAAAAAACAAAATTATGCAATGCCTGCACTCTAGAAAAACAAGTAAGAAGCTCTTTTAAGTCTATAAATTATGTTTCCACTAATCGTGCTTTGCAGCTTCTTCATATGGATCTGTTTGGACCAACCAGAACATAAAGTATTGGTGGTAAGAAGTATTGTTTAGTTATTGTTGATGACTTCACAAGATTTACTTGAGTGTTCTTTCTTACTCATAAAAATGAAATATTTTCATATTTTTCAAAATTTGCAAAAAGAGTTCAGAATGAAAATGGTTATATCATTTCCTGCATTAAAACTGATCATGGGGGAGAATTTGAAAATCAAAGTTTTTCAGATTTCTATGAGGAAAATGGCTTTCAACGTAATTTTTCTACTCCATATACACAAGAACAAAATGGTATTGTGGAAAGAAAAAATTGTTCTTTGCAAGAAATGGCAAGAACTCTGTTGATTGAAAGCAAGATTCCTTTTCAATTCTGGGCAAAAGTAGTTTTTACAGCATGTTATATCATCAATAGAGCTTTTCTTAAATCTATTCTTGAGAAAACCCCCTATGAGCTTTTCAAAGGTAGAAAGCCTAATATTTCATATTTTCGTGTGTTTGGTTGTAAATGTTTTATACTCAAAAATCCAAATGACCGCTCTGGCAAGTTTAATGAGAAAGCAGATGAAGGATTCTTCTTTGGATATTCTACTACAAGTAAAGCATATAGAGTTTTCAACAAGAATTCTCAGACTGTGGAAGAAATAATGAATGTAAAGTTTGGTCCTATTTGGTTCGAGGCTGCCTTTGGCTTCTTTCTGTAAATGGTGTTTGAAAAGTAATACATATCTTACCTTACCAAAAAAAAAATGAATGTAAAGTTTGATGAAAATATTTAGACTCACAACGATGAATCTGAACTATCTTCCAACATTCAAGAGTTATCAGAAGCTCAACAATTAGAATCTCCAAAGATCATCGAATCCGTAGAAAAAGGAAAAGAAGATACTATCCAGACTCAATCAGAATCTTCAGAGTCTGACGATATTCAGAAAGAAAAATTTAACAGAAACTGGAAGCATAAATCCAGTCATTCGAAGAACCTCATCATTGGAGAAATAGAAGATGATATCAAGACTAGATCTAAGCACAAGGAGAACATCAACAACTTGGCATTGATATCAGAAATAAAACCAAAAGAAGTTGGTGAAGCATTATCAGATGAAAAGCTGGATCGAAGTTATGCAGAAAGAACTTCAGCAGTTCAGAATCAATCAAGTATGGGAGCTTGTGCCAAGACCCAAAAATCATCCAGTAATTGAAACAAAATGGGTATTAAAAAACAAACTGGATGACAAAGAGAAAGTCACAATAAACAAAGCAAGACTGATAACAAAAGGATATTATCAAGAAAAGGCATAAATTAAGATGAAACATATGCACCAGTTGACAGGTTAGAAGCCATTAGGCTACTATTAGCTTATGCTTGTTTCCATAACTTTAAATTGTTTCAAATGGACGTGAAAAGTGCATTCCTAAATGGATATATCAAAGAAGAAGTATATGTGGAACAACCACCTAGTTTCGAAGAACTAAGAAAGACTGATTATGTCTAGAAACTCAAAAAAGTTCTTTACGGTCTGAAACAAGCACCCAGAGCTTGGTACAAAAGGTTAAGTAACTTCCTTCTGCAAAATGATTTCACCAAAAGTAAGGTTGATACAACTTTATTCGTAAAGAGAAAGAGTAAGCATTTTTTACTTGTTCAAATTTATGTTGATGATATAATCTTTGGATCGTCTAACGAATTGCTTTGCAAGGAATTCTTTAAGAATATGCAAAACGAGTTCAAGATGAGTATGATGGGAGAATTAACATTCTTTCTTGGCCTATAGGTGAAACAAACAAAAGATGGTATATTCATTTGCTAAAAGAAGTATGCCAAGGAGATTGTCAAGAAGTTTGGATTGCAAAATTGAAAGAAGACAGATATTCCCATGTCTCAATCATCCAAGCTAGACAAAGATGAAATTGATAAAAAGGTTGATCAGAAGGTATATAGACGCATGATAGGATCATTATTATATCTTACTGCATTTAGACCTGACATTCTTTTTAGTGTTTGTATGTGCACAAGATTTCAATTAGACCCAAGGGAATCTCATTTCTCTGCAGTAAAGAGGATAATCAAATACATTGGAACTTATTCAATGTTAGGTCTTTGGTATTCTAAAGATTCAGATTTTACTCTTACTGGTTATTCAGATGCTGATTTAGTTGGATGTAAATTAGACAGGAAAAGTACTACAGGTACATGTCAATTGCTTGGGAATATGTTGGTATCATGGTACTCAAAAAAGCAAAATACAGTTGCACTTTCCACAGCAGAAGCAGAATATGTAGCCTTGGAAAGTTGCTGTGCACAGATTCTGTGGATGAAGCAACAGTTACAAGACTTTGCTATTGAAGAATCAAGTGTTGCAATCAAATATGACAACACAAGTGCAATCAATTTGACAAAGAACCCCATTCTTCATTCTCGAGCTAAGTATATTGAAATCAAGCATCATTTTATTCGAGATCATGTTCAAAATGGTAATGTGAATATTCAATTCATTGATTCTAAGAATCAATTAGCTGATATATTCACAAAACCTCTTGAAAAATCTTCATTTGAGTTCATAAGAAACAAACTGTGCATCACTTATCCATTTTCTTGAAGTGTTTGATAGACAGGAATTTTTCAGACTCAAATGTTCTCAGTCTGAACATTTTTCAGACTCACAAAGAAAGGTATGTCCTTTATTCAAATTTTGGCGGGTATATTTTTAGTATTTTTGGTAGAATATTTTCATAATCGTTACTTTTGAAAACAAATCATGTACATATTCTAATTTATCTGATTAATTGTGCTTAATATATTGTTATGATGTTATCATGATTGTTTGTGGTTCAAAAAGTATATTTCATTCCTACATATTTGGGATCTCTTTTTATATTTTTTAAAAGTAAGTTTTCCTTCCAAAACTTGTCCTCCTCCTTATAAATCCGTCTTTCTCTTTTTCAAAACCCTATCGTACGAACTTTTTCTCTCCAAAACCTCTCGATACTCAGAGTCGACTTCTCCTCTTCCTTCTCTAAAAATCTAATATTTCCGCTCCAAAATTGATCAAAATGCCTTTCAAGAGAGATCGTCATGTATTCTCAACCAAGATTCCAAGTCTACAGCACTGGCAGAGTATATGGATATTTCAAACTCAGAATCCGACCAGCATCAAGAACCTTTAGAGGCGACCCCACCTCAACAATTGTTGCCACCCAAAACAACGGGTAAAACAGATTTTCGTTTTAAAAGTATCAAGCTTGTATGGAAAACTTATCAGAGGTTGAAGAGAAGCAATGCTTCTGCATCGATTCTGCATGACTATCTAAAAGACAATGGGTTCCTCTCGAAAGAACATCTTACGGAAAACTAC